>JANJGN010000015.1:32390636-33094665 GCA_026770705.1 Isurus oxyrinchus
ACTCACGCACACACTTACCCACCCTCCCTCTCACTTAACTCGCTTTCAGACATACATACACACCTATCCTAGACACACACTCATTCACCCTTCCTCACATCCACCCATCACAAACTAGCCCATTTTTGAGATTCAAATCACACACTCCACTCCATACTCTTCTTTGTATTAACTCAAAATTCTTCTTTTCAGCTATAACTCCCTCAATGGCTTTGCTCCAGTCTGCTCCCACTGTTTTCTCCCGTCCCATATCCAAGCCTGCATCCTCTGTACACCTCTTGTAAAGCCTTTCCTGAGTGTCCAATATATCACCACCGTTCCTGTTAAATGCTTATCTTTGTGCAATCAAACTTGGATTTGTGGCTTTTTATCACATCACCTAACTTGTTAATAAATGCAGTACCTGAAGCCCCACCGCATATCTCTGTGAGGTCCTCTTACTCACATGCTGCAATCCGAATAGCTGCCCATTATCCCTATTCACTGTCTCCTGCCATTCACCAACTTTCTAGCCAGGTCAACAAATTACCTTTGATTTCATGAGCTTCAACTTTAGCTAACAATCTCTTGGGAGAGGCTTTATAGAGTGTCTTCTGAAAATCCATATAAATAACAACCATAGACATTGCCCAGTTTACTGCTTTAACCACCTCTTAAAAAAGTCAATCAGGCTGTCAGGCATGACCTTTACACATTTAACTCCTGATACCTTTAAGTACCTTCACTGGACCTCTTGATCAATCTCTGCTGGTTCATGGTCAACTCTCCACTCCTCCTCAGCCATCTAGTTTTACAGCACAACCTCCCACTGCCACCCTGCCTCTTGAACAACTTTTTAAAATTCGGTCCTGGCATGTGAGCATTGCTGGCAAGGCCAGAATTTGTTGCCCATGTCTAATTGACCGCGTGAAGGTGGTGATGAGCCGCCACCTTGAACCATGCAGTGTAGGTACACCCACAATCACAGAATGACAGAATCTCACTGTGCAGAAGAGCCCTTCGGCCCATCAAGCCTGCACCGACATGTGAGAAACACCTGACCTACCTACCTAACCCCATTTAACAGCACTTGGCCCATAGCCTTGGATGTTATGACATGCCAAGTGCTCATCCAGGTACTTTTTAAAGGATGTGAGGCAACCCGCCTCCACTACCCTCCCAGGCAGTACATACCAGACTGTCACCACCCTCTGGGTAAAAAGGTTTTTCCTCACATCCCCCCTAAACCTCCTGCCCCTCACCTTGAACTTTTGTCCCCTCATGACTGACCCTTCAACTAAGGGGAACAGCTTAGTTCTGTCCATGCCCCTCATAATCTTGTACACCTCAATTAGATCGCCCCTCAGTCTTCTCTGCTCCAACAAAAACAATCCAAGTCTTAAATGTTTCATCCCAGGCAACATCCTGGTGAATCTCCTCTGCACCCCCTCCAGTGCAATCACATCCTTCCTATAACGTGGCGATCAGAACTGCACACAGTACTCCCAACTGTGGCCTCACCATTGTTCTATACAACTCCCAACATGATCTCCCTACTTTTGTAATCTATGCCTCGATTGATAAAGGCAAGTGTCCCATATGCCTTTTTCACCACCCACTAACATGCCCCTCTGCCTTCAGAGATCTATGGACACACATGCCAAGGTTCCTCAGAACTTCCTAGTGTCATGCCATTCATTGAATACTTCCTTGTCAAGTTACTTCTTCCAAAGTGTATCACCTCACACTTTTCAGGGTTAAATTCCATCTGCCACTTACCTGCCCATTTGACTATCCCGTCTATATCTTCCTGTAGCCTAAGACACTCAACCTCATTATTAACCACCCAGCCAATATTTTTGTCATCTGCAAACTTACTAATCCTACCCCCCCACATAATCATCTGTGTTGTTTATATAAATGACAAATAATAGGGGACCCAGCACAGATCCCTGTGGTATGCTATTGGACACTGGCTTCCAGTTACTAAAGCATCCTTCTGTCATCACCCTCTGTCTCCTACAACTAAGCCAATTTTGAATCCACAGTGCTGTTAGGAAGGGAGTTCCGCTATTTTGACCCAGCAACAGTGAAGAAACCCCTTGTCCTTCTAGGTGGTAAAGGTCATGGGTTTCAAAGGAGCTCTTGAAGGACCCTTGGTGAGATAATGTGGTGCATCTTGTGGATGATAAACACTGCAGGCACACTGCATCATTGGTGGAGGTAGTGAATGTTGAGGGTGTTGGATGTGGTGCCAATCAAGTGGGCTGTCTTGTCCTGGATGCTATTAAATTCCTTGAGTGTTATTGGAGCTGTACTCATCCAGCCAGTGGGGAGTATTCCATCACATTCCTGCCTTGTGCTTTGGAGATGGCGGACAGGGTTTTGGGAATAAGGATGTGAGTTACTCGACACAGCCCCTGGATTCCCTCCCTCTCAACATTATGGGGTACTTTATCCTTGGCAAAAGTCCAGCAAAAAGAATTGCCAGTCTGTTTTTGAATCCCACTGATTTTCATTCCATTACAGATTAAAAATCGAGTGGGTTTTATAAAGGATGGATGTTCTGCTCCACCCAGATTACCACCCAGACAATGAAGATGAAAATTTCCTCCACTATCTCCGAACCAGGTCATTGTTTTGAATGTTGGCCATTCAGACTCCTTCTTGCCTACAATTTAACTGGACCCAACATAGCACTTAGACTTTAACTATGGACTTTCTCAAATTGCCTCCTCCATGTCCTCTGCTTACGAACAGTACAAGCCTCTCGCACTCTCTGTTATGCCTATATAATCTGAAGTTCCTCTGTGTCCATTCACAAACGCATTCCGTCTGCCTCTCCTGACTTCAAATCTATTACCTCAGTTTCCCCTCTTTTATTTAGCATATCTCAGACATTCTCTCCTGTCTCATCCATTTCCGATCACCAGGTCATGCCATCTTTCAGTTCTCCTCATTGGGTACGTTGATCCCGCCATCCCCATTTGAACCTATCACTATTTATTTTCATTTTTAAATCCGGCTATCATACCCATTGAGGTACCATTGCTGCCTCCCTATGAGCAGCAACCCAAGATGCCCCATTCTTTTCTTTCATGGAAGTTCACTTCCTGCCCCCTGGGGACTAACCTCACCAATACCATTCAAATCCTGCTTACCAAGGACACAATTTGACTCTGCTTGCAGATCAACAATCGCCTTGTAGCTTTGCAGTTCCCTCATAAATGTGTGTTCACTCACAAATAAGGCTCTTGCCATCGCAACCTTGATGTAAAGGATTGTATTGACATCTTGGCTTTAAGACTTTGGCTGAAACTTGACTCATGGGTGGAAACACCTTGCTCCTATACCAAATCTTCCTCATTTCCAATAGTAGCTTTGTAGCTCTCATCAACAAATCACACCTTGGGTCTCCCTTTGTACTCCTGTTCAAGAAGGGATGGAGACAAAAACTATAGCCCAGTCAGCCTAACATCTGTCATTGGGAAAATGCTAGAATCCATTATTAAGGGAGAAATAGCAGGACAGTTTAAACACAATCAAACGGAGAAAAGTTTAACGCAATCAAACAGAGTCAACATGGATTTGTGAAAGGGAAATCGTGATTGACAAATTTGCTAGAGCTCTTTGAGGGTATAACAAGCAGAGTTGATAAAGGGGAACTGGTAGATGTAGTGTATTTGGATTTCCAGAAGGCATATGACGAAGTATCACATTAAAGGTTATTACACAAGATATAAGCTCACGGTATTGGGGGTAATGTATTAGCATGGATTAAGGATTGGTTAACACACAGAAGACAGAGAGTCAGGAAAAATGGGTCTTTTTCAGGTTGGAAAGATGTAACCAGTGGAGTGCCACAGGGATCAGTCCTAGGGCCTTAATTATTTACTATCTATATTAATGACTTGGAAGAGGGGGCAGAGTGTAATATATCCAAATTTGCTGAAGGTACAAAAATAGGTGGGAGAGCATGTTGTGATGAGGACATAAGGAATCTGCAAGGGGATATAGACAGGTTGAGCAAGTGGGCAAAAACTTAGCAGATGGAGTTTAATGTAGGAAAGTGTGAGGTCGTGCACTTTGGTAGGAAGAATTAAAAAGCAGACTATTATTTAAATGGAGAGAGACTCCAAAAAAGTGCAGCACAGAGGGATCTGGGTGTTCTTGAGCATGAAACACAAAAAGTTAGCATGCAGGTGCAGCAAGTAATTAAGAAAGCAAATTGAATTTTGCCCTGTATAGCTAGGGGGTTGGAGTTTAAAAATGGGGAAGTCTTGTTACAACTGTACAGGGTGTTGGTGAGGCCGCACCTGGAAGTACTATGTACAGTTTTGGTCCCCGTATTTAAGAAAGGATATACTGGCATTGGAGGCAGTTCAAAAGAGTTTCTCTAGGCTAATTCCTGGGATGAAGGGTTTGACTTATCAAGAAGGGCTCAACAGGTTAGGCCTTTATTCAGTAGAGTTTAGAAGAATGAGAGGTGATCTTATTGAAACATACAAGATTCTGAGGGAGCTTGACAGGGTAGGTGTTGAGAAGATGTTTCCACTAGTGGGGGAATCTGGAACTAGGGGGCATAGTTATAGAATACAGGGGCACTCATTTAAAACTGAGATGCGAAGGAATTTCTTCTCCCAGAGGGTAGTGAATGTCTGGAATTCTCTACCCCAGGGAGTAGTGGAGGCTAGATCACTGAAAGTATTTAAAGAGGAGGTAGATAGATTTTTGAAATATCTGGGAGTTGAGGGTTATGAGCAGCTGGCACGAAAGAGGAGTTGAGGTCTGGGGCAGATCAACCATGATCTTATTGATTGGCTGGCATGCTTGAAAGGCCCAATGTCCTACTCCTGCTCGTATTTATTATGCTCTTACATTCTTATGTTTTCCTTCATTGCAAGAGGGCTTGAGTACAGGAACAAATATGTCTTACTGCAGCTGTACAGGACCTTGTTGAGACCACACCTGGAGTGTTGTGTGCAGTTTTGATCTCCTTACCAAAGAAAGGATATACTTGCCATAGAGGGAGTGCAGCAAAGGTTCACCAGACTGATGCCTGGGATGGCAGGTTTGTTGTATGAGGAGACAATGAGTTGACCCGGCCTGTATTCACTGGAGTTTAGAAGAATGAGAGGGGATCTCATTGAAACGTACAAAATTCTGACAGGGATGGACAGGCTGGATGTTGGGATGATGTTTCCTCTGGCTGTCGGGGTGGGGGGGGGGTCTAGAACAAAGGGTCACAGTCTCAGGATATGGAGTAGGCCATTTAGGACTGATATGAGGAGAAATTTCTTCACTTAGAGAGTGGTGAACCTGTAGAATTCTCTACCACAGAAAACTGTGGAGGCCAAATCACGGAATATATTTAAGAAGGAAATAGATTTCTAGGCTCTAAGGGCATCAAAGGGAGAGAGCAGGATTATGGCATTGAGATAGAGAATCAGCCATGATTATATTGAATGGCGGAGCAGACTCAAAGGGCCGAATGACCTACTCCTGCTATGTTTCTAAGTTTCTAACTTAATATTTACCCTGCTGCCTCTTCCTGTCGGAATGTCCAAGATCAATTCTTCCTTCTACTATATATTCCTTACTGTGGTAATTAAAGTTTTATGTAATGTGTAGTATACCTTTAAGAAGGATGTTATAAAGGAAGATCACATGATCTTATGTAACCAATAAAGGAGTAGCACAGACTACCTCTGTAGTCAGTAGCTATTAGTATAGAGACAGGGTTTGAGCTGAAAGTACACAAGTGTAGCTGCTGAATACCGTCATAAATAAACAGAATGTATTCCACCTAAGAAGTGTCTGCTGATCAACTCTGTCTATTGTGCCAACTCAGCCATCCCACAAAAAGCATGCGACCAGGATCCGTAAGTCCCAACAAACTGGTGACTAGGATCCAACACTTACAAAAAAGGGAGATTTTGCAGTCTACTTCCAAAGCAAATTATTTTCCTTTCCAAAGTGATTAGAACCATGCTCCTAGGGTTACTTTTGTCCATTCCAGCCATGTTCCTGCCAGCATCAACATATTCTGAATAATTCAGAAAAAAATATTGTCTTTCGACAAACAACCCGGTCAAGTGGTACCAAAAAGCTGTTGGAGCTCATTTTCTAGCTGTTAAGTTAAAACTTATTGGTAATGTTGTTCCTTATGTGCTTTTCATTTCCAGATTTGGTACAAGTGCAAACACTTACATACTGAAGGATGTTGTTTTGCATGGCATTTAGTTTCAGTTTCAACTATTTTGGTCAGCCTCCAGAGATTCCATAATCATCCACCTGCTCCTTGTTAAGTAAATCACTTTGTTTACCCATGTTAAAATTTCTCCTGCCTTCCAACATTTCTCCCAATTTATTGCAATAGTACCTAGATCCTAGGAAATAAATCCCACTGCTTCCCCCCGGAACATTCCCCTCAGTGGAGATACCTTGTGGGAGTATTATCTCAATACCACAGGATGTGAGCCTCAAAAGCAACCGAGGCAGCATTGATAACAGTGGCAGCATCATATTATTAAGGTTTTTAACAACAATGTTACTTCGTTAACATTTCTTTTTTAAGTGCACTTGGTAAAAATATTGATTCCTTTTAGTGTACTCTGTGGTTACGGCTTTAAAGACTGACCAGGCATAGAGTCTGTGCTTTAGGGGATGATTGGCAATTCCAAAGCAAATTGCATCAAAAGTTACATTCCTTTTATAAAACGTTTGCCCCCCCTCACCTGAATTTCTTCATTTGCAAAACTTGCAATGAAACAGTGCAATTGTGCACTGTTTTAAAGTGTATTTTTTTTTAAGTTATTTTGCTTTGAAATATATTTTGATACTTGAATAGTAACCTGATAAAGCTTGACTCATACAGTTGAAAATTGGTTTATCACAAAAACAAGAATTTTTAACTACAGTGTTAATTCAGAACCTGTAAGTAACCCCAATTTTAAATCCATGAACATTTAAAAGTCACACAAAACTACTTTCTAATTCAATTGGGATACAATAGTCAGTTCCTTAGCAAATACATTAACGACCTTTTAAACCGTGGGCGGGATTTTCCACACCCGCCCGCTGCTGGGATTTTCTGGTCCTGCCGCAAGTCAATGGACTTCTGGCTGGGGCATCGCCTTGCCTGTGGTGGGTCCTGCCTTCGACAGGGCCAGAAAATCCCGGCCTATAACTTTTAGTGTCCTTCTGCCCAAAAGTTCCAACTTAAATTTAGAGCCTCCATGAAGGCCTGCAAACGAGCACAATTGGTGGAAAGTACCTACCAATGTGATTAGTTGATTCGTTCACTCTGAGAGTGTGGCCAGTTGGGTGAGCAGGGCGAGATTCCCTTATGATCTTTTACTGCAAAATATCAAGGAAGCTGTTGTAAGATGTTGTGTGTTGTTCAGTAGGTCTCATGAAGAGGTTCTGAGTCTTGTGTAGTGTAACAGTAAGTGTTTATTAACTACTTGTAACTATGTACACATATACAATATAAGGTCTAAGCTAGGAGTTGTCTCCATGCTTACCTCTACACACATCTCTGTCCAGTACAAGATTGTCCTCTAGACTCGGTTCATGTACTCCTTTACATCACACTGTGGTGGTACTGTACACAGTCCCACTTTAATCTTTTCTATGCTAGACCCTTATATTACACCTCCCCACAAGTCTTTATCCAATATATTTACAATGCATTCCTGTTTACCCAATATATTTATATTACTTCTACTACACCTTCTCCCCCCTCGAGTCTCTGTGTTTACAGGTTCAGGAGGCCTGCAGGCCTTATAATTCTTCCAGATTTTGTCTTTATGACATTTGGAGGAGTGGTAGACTCTGTTGTACTGGGTAAACCTTGTTGAATAGGAGGTTGCTTTGAATGTGTTCATTCTGGCATTTGATTGGTTGATCTTAATTCACTTTTTCCGTTCTTTGGAATTGAACTGCATCCATTTCTTACAGGGAAAACAAACTTGCAGCTCGTCTATAGTGACTCATCAATGGGCTCACCTTGAGGTTTAGCTTTCTGTGCCTCACTGAGGTGCGCTGTAGTCAGTTGATGGCTGCTTCTCTGTCCCAGCATTGTCTGGCTAATAGTTGTACTGGCCAGAGGTTGCAGCGTCTGTGTCATGGTGTCTTAAGGTATCTTACTAACAGTAGTTGGAGTCAGAGATTGAGGCTCTTCTTTGTGCTGGTTCATCTTGGGGCTATCTTCCACTTGAGGCATTGTGGAATCCATCTGAGTGGTTGGCTGGTCTGATCAAAGAGGATCCTTATACTACAGAAACCTGTTTTGCACATCTCCTCGCTTGCTGAAGCTACCTCCAAGAAACTTGATTTCCTCTTTTATAGGAACATAGGAACAGGAGAAGGCCATTCAGCCCATTGAGCCTGCTCTGCCATTCAATTTGATCATGGCTGATCGAACACTTCAATACCTTTTACCTACACTATTCCCATAACCCTTTGTTAATCAGAAATCTATCAATCTCTACTTTAAACATACTCAATGGCTGAGCTTCCATGGCCAAGCTTTCATACCAAGCAATCCATTTCTATCAAAAGCTACTGATTTTCTATAAAATCACCTCTTCTAGAACCTCTCTTGCACCCCTGGATGCAATACAAGAAAAAGATGTACATCTGATAGGTAATAACCGTCTCACCTCTAACCTCTGCCCTTTCCTTTGTTCTATTCCTTGGCTTCTTCATTTTATTATCAACCTTAATCAAAGAATCATATAATGATTACAGCACAGAAGGATGTCATCCAGTCTGTTGTGTCCATGTTGGCTCTCTGCAAGAGCAACTCATCTCATTTCACTCCCTCACCTTTTCCTTGTAACCCTGCAAATTTTTTCTCTTCAGGTAATTATCCAATTCCCTTTTGAAAGCCATGATTGAAACTGCCCCCACCACACTCTCAGGCTGTAAATTCCAGATTCTAGCCACTTACTGCATGAAAAAGATTTTCCTTGAGTTGCCTTTACTTCTTTTGCCAAACACCTTAAATCGGTTTGTTTTGGGTCTCAATCCTTCTTTCACAGTTTCTGTCTATCTATTCTGCCCAGGCTCTTTGTGATTTTGAACACTCTTTCTGCTTCTGCTTCAGTAGTTTCTGCATCACAGGCTAATATCCATAAGCTGCTAGCGTGACCTGCCGAATTGGTAGTCCTGATAATGAAAATGTATAAATGGAAATAATCTAAAGATGAGTCTTGAGTTAAAGTGACAGGGCTCTGACTATTTCCTTTGCCAGCTTGTTCTTGGGGTTGTCCTTGGGAAGAAAGATTGTTACTACACTGTCTTGGAAACAAATGGTATTTGCAGTTGTATGGATGACTACCTCATATTTTGTCATTGCTGGAGGGGACCAGGTGCCTGTTTCTGTCAATTCCCACCTGCTCGTTCCATCTTTTATAGAACAGGGTCAGTCTATTTTTCTCCCTCCTTTGCTATAGTGATTCCCATTCCAAATCTTTGTTCAAGGGTGTGACACTGGTGTATTTCCCATACTAATTCATGCAACACATCTTTGGATCGCTTCACACTCATTTATATCTCTTGTTCCATAAGGATTCCACATGCAACTTGAACATTCCAGGGTTGGATGAGTAAATATTTGGTAAGCTATAACTCTGATATTTTTGTTGCAACACCCAAGATTCCTCCTCAGAAATCCAAGAACCCACTTTGCTTTGGATGTTATCTGCTGTATGTGGAATCCTTACTGAAGATAGTTTTTAATTTGAACCTGCAGGTATGGTTGTGTATTTACCTGTTGGGGAACTTAATCACAAACATAAAGCCATCAGGTAGATCCTTTTTGTTGATAATGCACATGATATAGCATTTTTTGGCATTCATTGCCACCCCCCATTGGCCCTGATATTTTTGCAATTCCAGAAGATCATCGTCCAGTGAATTGATATGATCTTAAGCTTTCCCTGATGCGTAAACCACCCAGTCAGCTGCAAATAGTCGCACCCTGTTTTTTAACTTGTTAGGAAGCTTGTTTATGTAAGTCAAGAACAGTAAAGGTCTCAACACTGTTACAAGTAAAAAAGGGGGTGTTTGTTCCAATTTAACTGTGCACTGCCTAATACTGGAACCCAAATTGCCTTTTTAAACTGTTAGAACTCAACAGAGGTAAAACAATCAGGCAAAGACTCAGACACCATACCAGTAAATAATATTCAAGTTTATTGATTATAAGTTTTAGAAACTTATCAACTAACTAACAGAGGCAGAATATAGGTAAAGTATACTTACCAATGAAACTCTACCAACTCCACACCTTCAAATGGGTGATCAATCAAAGAGAAGTGGACAACAGCTCCTCACGCCAACAGAGAAACAGTCACTGCCTCGGAGAAGCACTACACCTTCCTGGGATTTCTACTGGCAGGGAATCCATCACTGAACCAGTCCCAGTATTAACCACTCACCTGTCCTGAAGTTTATTGGAAACGACCTTTGCACTGATACAATATTCAACTATCCCCGAAGATCTGAACTAGTTCTTCCACACTTGATGTGCACACAGATGATTCCCACAACCCCTATTTTTATACTCAAAATATACTATAAGCCCACCTTAGCCAAGTTGTTGGAAATGGATAATTGGTCTATAATTTGTGATAAGAGTTAACTCCATTGGTTCTAGCTAATTACGCACATTGTCTTAAACTTAGGACAATGCCTTCCTTTAAGCTGTCTCTTATCTTGATGTTTTTACAGGAGCTCCATTCGTTAACACAGACTCAACAATCAAGGGCAGTGCGTGTTCCAGATAGGGTAGGAGTCCTAGGCATGTGTCATTTGTTCTCCAGCTCTTACAGCGCTTTAATTTTCTCATAAGAAAAGCTAATGGAGAAGTACAGAAATAACAAAGTGACTTCTACTTAACTACTGATTATTAATTACTTATCTTTCAATTGTAACTTAATTGAGGTACACTATTTGGTCAATCATCTGTTGCTAGTCAGTGACTGCTTCATAATACTGTTTTGGGTTAGTTGGAAAAGGTTAACAACAACAAAATGGCTTTTTATCCTTGTTAGCACAAAATGGTGTTCAACCTTGTTAGCTTATTACAATGAATATTACTTAAATTAATCTGAAAATGGTTGGGTTACACTAAAACCTATTACCCAGACTTATTTACAACACAGTTCCTTGGGGCATTCCAAAGACAGCATCTCCAGGAGAGGGTGATTCCCCATTACATACCACTCTTTGTCTTCTGTTGGTAAGGAAGTGCTGGATCCAATTTAGTAATGTCCCCCGATTCCATAGTAATGAACTTTGGACAAGAGCTCTTCATGAAGAACTTTGTCAAAAGCTTTTGAGAAATCTAGTATTGCCATGTGAGTACTTTAATCTCTTTGGAGACTTGAAGCTAGGTCATCGGCAGTCTGTAAAAGCTATGTTTTGGTAGATCTTTTCAACCAAAACCATGCTGACTATCTACCAGGATGCTGTGAACTTCAAAGTGCTTCGTGACATGATAATGAACACTATGTTCACGCATATCTCCTCTTCATCTTCTCTTCTCCAAGGAGAATAGTCCCAGCTTCTCCAATCTATTCATATAACTGAAATCCCTCATTTCCCTGGAACCGTTCTTGTGAATCTTTTCTGGTACCCTTTCTAATGCCTTCACATCCTTCCTAAAGTGTGGTGCCCAGAACTGGACACAGTTCAACAGTTGAGGCTGAACCTGTGTTTTATATGGGTTTATCATAACTTCCTTACTGATGTACCCTATGCCCTTATTTATAAAGCCCAGGATTCAATATGCTTTTTCAACCTGCCCTGTCACTTTCAACGATTTATAACCACTATGGTGTCTTTATCTCTATTTTCTTCTGGGCTTCTTTTAACAATGACTACAAACATCCCAAGACATTTCACAGGGTACGGGAGAAATAATAAATGTCTAAGCAAATCATATATTGGAAGGTTGTCCAGAAGTTTAGTGTAAAAGGGATGTTTTAAGGAGGGCCTCAAAATGGGAGTAGGAGGTGGACATGTAATCATGAAGGAATTCCACTTTGTGATGCCTGGAGCAAAGAGAGCATGCATTAGAGGCAGGAATCAGAAGAGGGAATTCTGGAAGGAGGGTTGAGGGACTGGAGGAGGTTACAGAAATGAAGGACTATTAAGAGTTTTAAATGTGAAAAATGAGAGCCAAATTTGGGAGGAAACACATGTGAGTCAGCAAGGACAGGTGTGTTGTATGAGCTAAATATGCAGGATAGGATGCAGGTAGCTGAATTTTGCATGTAGTTACACATGGGGTCAGTAGAGAGACTGGGCAGGAGAACATTGGAATAGTATTATGTAGAGGTGCAAAGGTATCGATGAGGGTTTCAGCATCAGATGAGCAGAGGTCAGGGATGAGGGAGGCGATGTTACACAAGTCGTTTTAATGTTGGTGTTGCAAACAATCTCAGTCAGTCTGAGACAATGGTCGGGAGGGGAAATTGAAGCTGATGGTGGGGGTACAGAGTTTGTGACCAGGATCAAAGACATTGGCTTCAGTCTTCCCAATGTTTAGCTGGAGGAAATTGTGGCTCAACCATAACTGAAATTGGACAGAGGCTAACAGCGCAAAGGCAGTGAAGGGATCAAGACAGGTGGTGGAGTACTGGAACGCATGTGTACAAATGAAAGCTGACCCTTTGTTGTGAATAAATTTGTCAAGGAGCAGCATGTTGATAAGAAGAGGTCGATCAATGATAGAGGCTAGAGGATCTCCTGAGATGACAATGAGGGCAGGGGGTGAGGTTGGAGTAGTGGCATGGCATGAGAGCTATAATAGAGATACTCTGGTGACAATTGAAGAGGTAAGAATGAAACCAAGTGAGGCAGTCAGAATGAGTTGGACAATGGAAGGGAAAATTTTCAAGAGGGTGATGTGGTCAGTTATGCCAAAGACTCCATTTGTTATGGCTGATTCTGTACTACGGGAAATGCAGAAACTTAATTGGAGGGATTCAGTCAGGGAGATGCAATAGAGATACGCAAGAATCTGGGAGGTGGCAACTCATTTAAGGACTTGAAGAGGAAGGGAAGATTAGAGATAGACAGTACTTTGCGAGGACAGAATGATCGTGATGGGGATGTTTGAGAAGGTTGGTTTAAAAAGGGAGCAGAACAAAGGCTGAGGTGAAGGAATTATTTACAATGTCAGTTACCCTTGGAGCCAGCTTGGCTAAAACCTAATCACTACCTAGTTTTACTCATTCCACTTTTCAACACTGAAGCTATCCTGCATTATGCCTATGCCCTTTAACCAGGTTTCTCAATAAAAATAATAGTGTATCTGTATTTATCTCAGAATTTACACTGTATATAACAATAAAACTTCATTTCTGAGAATAGAAAAAGAAAAATGAATGAGTTTATGTAATGCTTTCATGTCCTCAGGACATCTGAAAGCTCTTCACAGCCAATGAATTGAATTCATAGTGTAATCACTGTAGGCAAGAGTCTGACAACTCACACACTTAAAATTCAGATATTACCCAAAAGGGAAAGGAAGTCCTGGGAAATATTTTTAGCTGAATGCATTTCCCTTCTAAGTAAAGAAAATAAAGCTTATCAGAAACTTCTTTGGCCTTTTTAATAAAAAGGCCAAGTTTCTTGCTGACAAGCAGCCTGTTAGGCTTCTTCATTGGTGTCAATTGCAGGAATGCCCAGGCGAGTCCCAAAGTGTATTCCTAACCAACGTGCTGGCCTCCCAGTATTGGTAATTCGGGAGCATTTCTCAGACTGATTTGAAGTTCATAAAATAATGAGAAGAATTATTTAATATATCCACCCAGAAAGAACTCACCTGGTTTTCTATTTTATTGATTTCAATCAAAAAGAAAATTGAGTGAGCTATAAAACAGGTTTGCTATCATCTGTTTAGCATCTGGTGCTAAAAGTTATAATTAACTCTTTGTGCTTGAATTAACTTTCATCTCCTTTATTTTGTTCAGTTTATTCAGTAACTTCTGAGCCCTCTCCTCAGATTCCCCTGTCCTTCCCAGTTTGGTATCAACTGCAAATCTGACCACTTCCATTGAGCATCTGAATCCAAATCACTTATGTGAATTAGAAACAATGGTTATCACAACATCAAGCTGAGGCACAAATTCAGTACTTCCACCCACACTTGCATAACTTCTGAGTATTTGTTGCTTTCTATTAAACACCCTCATACTTATAAGTTTATCTTGGCTCCTGGTTAAATAACACCTCTATTTTAAAATTCTCACCATAATTTCAAATCCCTCATAGCCTTGCCCCTCCCATCTCTATAATCTACTCTACAAACTACATTCATCTGAGATATCTGAGCTTCTTCAAATCTAGGCTCTTGAGTCTCCTCAATTTTAACGGCTCCACCATTAGTGGCCATGTCTTCAGCTGCCAAGTTAGTAGGCTCTGGAATTCCTTCCTTAAATCTCTCCGCCCCTCTATCTCTCATTTCTGCCTAAAGATGCTCCTTAAAACCTAACCCTTTGACAAAGGTTTTGGTCATCTGTCCTAATATCTCCTTAAGTGGCTCGGTGTCAAACTTTCTTTGATAACCCTCCCGTCAAGCAGCTTGGGATATTTTCTTATGTTAAATGCAAGTTGTCACTGTTAGCAAAACTGTCAACTTTCAAATTTGCTGTATCCATAAAACACTTCAATGAAAAAATGAAGTTGGGCAGGGTGGATAACAGGCAGTGGTCCATTACCTAGTTCTGTTGAAGGGTCATGAGGACTCCAAACGTCAACTCTTCTTCTCCGCCTTCTGGCCGATGCTGCCAGAACTGCTGAGTTTTTCCAGGTAATTCTGTTTTTGTTTTGGATTTCCAGCATCCGCAGTTTTTTGTTTTTATCATAGTGGTCAATTACTGCCAGTTTCTCACGTAGGCCAAAGTAGAAGGTCTTTATCAACTGTCTTTTGAAGCTTTTTATATATAGCTCACCTGGGTTATTATTTCTGGAGGTGGGTAAAGGCCCTCCTATCCTCCTCACTGCTAGTTGCCGTGGCCTGATTCCCCTAATAAAAGAATACATTTTTTCAACAATAGCACACATTTCTGAAAATAGTTTTTAAATATAGAAACAAAGAAGCCCTTTGGACAAAAAATATCGCCCTTGGACTTTGTGGCGTTCAGAATGATTGACCACAAGGACTTTTTGTCAGCAATAGCTGAGTGACACTTACTGATGCAACCCGGCCGAGTCACCGAGAGGTAGAGGCGGGGTTGCCAGCTGCTGAGCGCTTTGGCAGGAGGTGCTGGAATATCCCGGGGTGAATCGGAGGGAGTCGCTGCGGAGCAGGCAGGGAAAGCCGAGAGGTGTTGATCCAGTCCCGCTCTTACTATGACAATACACACCACTCGAACTCACACAGCCAAAATACAGATGGCATGTCTGGCCAAGGTAAGGGTTTGCAGAACAGGCTATAATGGACTTGGGCTTAATTAAGAATAAAGGTACTTTCTGAGCAGTAGAGAGAGAGAGAGAACCGTTTGCAATTGATTTCTATTAATGCATCGGGAAATTCTTTATCCAGCAAGAAAATTAAAAGGTTCAGGATGATTTTCATTTTATGTAGCTACAATAAATCAGTAAAAGTTGTTTACATGCAACAATCTGACCATTTAAGCGATGCAGTGAAAGGGGCGGGGGGGGGGGGGGTGGGATTTGGTGATTTAAAATTGGAGATTAGATTCGAGCTAACAAGGAAACCCACGGAGAAAATGAGTTACTCTTAGGTCGATGTGCACGACTCTGTCCGTAGAATTCACCCTATCCCGTTGTGGATTGACCTGGAGCAGAGAACTGCTTGCGTAGGAAAACAAATTGATGTCGTGTAATATTCGCACGAGGGTAAAGCTTTATCAAATTTCGACTTTGCCATTTAAAGATTCATTTTTCTTGTCTCTATGTTGTTATTTGCTATTACCTTGCAGATGGAGAAAGTGATAGTAACAATGCAAGACCCGGACATAGGCATTAAGATGAAATACCAAAAACTTCTCATTACTGCTATCCCCCACGCAGTGACTGGTAAGAACTTCTGCAAATATGGCATTAACTGTATGGGTTCATTAATGTGCACCAAGGCTCACCTATGATGGTCCTTAAATGTGGTTTGAATTATACCGCTCTCTTGAAGAATGAGAAACACAGCCATATCTCATAAATGCCTGGAACCGTTCCAAAATCTATACCCGTGTCTAGGTTCTTGGGGAGAATTCTCACCTTCACCATTTAAGGAAAGATTTGCATTTACATAGCGCCTTTCCAGACTGCCGGATGTCTCAACGCGCTTCACAGCCAATGAAGTATTTTTGAATGTAATCACTGTTGTAATGTAGGAAACACGTCAGCCAGTTCACACAGAGCAAACTCCCACAAATAGCAATGGGATAATGACCACATAATTTGTATTTTGTGTTCTTGAATGAGGAATAAATATTGGCCAGGATACCAAGAATAACTTACCTCTTCTTTGAAATTGTGTCAAGGGACCTATTACATCCATTTAAGTAGAAAAATGAGGCCTTGAATTAATGTCTCACCTGTAACAGCACCTCTGACAGTGCAGTGCTCCCTTAGTACTGGGTTGGAATGTCAGCCTTGAGCTTTGTACTCAAGACCTGGAGGGGAAGTTGAACCAAGAATCTTGTGATTCAGAGACAAGAGTACTAGGATCTGAGCCATGGCTGGTAATTTGATAAAGTGGACCTCCTCCCCATGTTCACTTTCCCTCGCCCCCTTAATTGTAGAACCTGTCTGATTTTCATCCCTTTAATTTTAATGAGAATTAAAATTGGGCTGGTCCTATATTGGACTGCTGATTCGCTAGACTAGTTTAATGCCTAAACCAGAAAGGCAAAATTACACCCTTATGTTTTATATGACAGACAAAATGACTTCTGCAGATTCTTATCAACTAATTTAATTTTATTTCATTCTATCAATAAACTGAATTATGAATTACTGTTGGAATTGACATAAACCATTCTTAAGTGAATGTTTGTGCTTATTAAAATGAGGAATGAAACACCTTATATTGTCAACATTAAGCTCTCCCAGGTCAGGTGCAGCACAGTTACCAGGCATTTTTATGCTATGAGTGTTGGTGCAAAAAAGCTTAGACGTCAAATTTGCTTTTTACTTGTGGGCAGAATTTCACAAGGTCCTGCACCAGGCTGGGCCATACATTCAGCCAATGGCTTTTCAAAGAATTGATGGTGTCTCATCCAAAATTTTCTACCTAATAATGCCTGCAGACAAAAGATGGCAAGCAGCACACCTACAATTTTCTGATAAGCCATCCAATGCACATGTGACTCAGAGTCTCGCAAACTCTGTCCTTGCAGAATAAATTGAGTGTTAAAGTTGAACTGCAGGAACTCTCAAATGACAACTGAAAATGATGGAAAAACTCAACAGGTCTGGCAGCATCTTTAGAGAGAGGAAATGACTTTTCAAGTCATTGATCTTTCATCAGGCACTCACACTCTGCTTTGCTCCCAGTATCAAATTGGGTCCTAAGTTCACATTTTAGGTTGGATTCCAGTGCTACAGGAACACACAAGGGGTTATATTGAATAAACCCTGCAAACAGCCACAGGGATCACAACATGTAATTAACCAATGACCGTAGATTGAAATGCAGGAAGGAGGCAAACTTTGTGGTCACTGCACAGTTGCATTATTTCTGTGTGTGTCAGTGGTCCGTACACTGATCATTGACTCCATTCTTTAACAGGAGCCCAATATCTTGAGTGCCTAGCACTACTTAAAGCTAGCCTACACCTCCTGAAGGGGAGGCACATTGAGGCTGCTGGTGCTACTGAGGTAATTCTGAATATTGCGCTGTGGAAAACTTAACACTGGTTGACCTTCAGAACATGCACCATGGTTTTCAGATGCTGTACTAGAAGTTTTGGTTGAAGGATTGGGAAGAAGAAGAGATATTATTATGTATCTTTACAGAGGCCCAGCAGACAATTGCTCAGAAGTTAGTGGCAAGCGATAGCAGTGGATGTTAATGCTAGGACTGTACTGCCAAGAAGCTGCATACATTGAAAGAAAAAGTTTAATGCTCCCATGTGAGTTGTTAAGGTCAGGAATGTTAATGCCATACCCTAACAACTGCAGCACTAGTCTCGTGCACTGCTCAATTAATTACACCCAAATCACTCACCTACCAACAATCTCTATCAACCAGGATTCAAATCTAACATTCATACTGCCCATTCTCACAGTCTTAGCACTGTTGCAAGCCACATCTCACAACTTGCACACACTGATAGTTATTTAACCATAACAGCTACATCATCCAAATATCACAACCCCCATTGACACACTTCCCTCCTTGTTGCAGGAGAAGATGGCAACAACAAGAGGCAGCAGGAATTAATGTTAGGGGGCAAAAGGCACACCTGCATGCTTTAACCCCCAAGGAGGAGACAATACTGGCCATTATGGGAAGGGTCATTGCTGAGAGTCTTTCTTCCACCTCCCCTCCTTCCTCGTCCTGCTCTTTATGGCCTCTTCTTGTTCTCCCACTCATCCTCAATGCCAAGAGGAAGGCCTGTTAAAGCACCCATATCTGGGACCAATTGACTTGTACTGATTTAAATCACCAAAAAAGTACTTGTACTGATTTAAACCACCAAAAAAGTACTTCATTATCAGTTTATACACTATTGAAACTTTAAATAAGTATGGAAAAGCACCCAAAATGGATAGAATTGCAGCAACAGTTAGAAGAAGAAATCCTGCAACCAACCTGCAAGTAGTTGATAACCCTTAAGTAGCACTGGTGGGGTGTCCTTCATGTCATTGAGTGTGTGATCAGCCATGCAAAGTTAAGTTTAGGCTGGAATATGGAACTCCAAAGTAGCAGTATTGACATTAAATCAGCATTGTACCCAGATTAGCATCATGATCTACCTGCTCTGCATGCATTAGGTGTGCACACGCAAGCCCTTTTAACAAATATAGCATCCTGCACACTTCCCATCAGGAGTAAGCATATATGTAAGGGATGCCATTTTGGTAGTTTAAGAGCACCCAAAACAATACAAAGCTCAGTTTCACTCCCTGTAAATCCCAAATCTACGTTTCAGCCCAAAACTCTGAAGAACATTCCATATTGTAGCAGTGCGACACTTTTCCTTTCACCACAATAGTCAGTGCCTTCTGTGCATGTGATTAGGTCGTCTTAAACTGTGACCCATGCCTGCTGGGAAAAGGATTGAAACTATCAAACCCATTTCACCATAGGACATTTGCACCCACCAGACAGAGGAATTTTCACTGGGCTGATTTTGGTCTCTGTAACCCAGAAATCTTTTTTAAAAATTATTTAACAAAAAATTACAGAAGCCCTCAAAAACTTAATCTATGATTTTATGTGAATAGAAAACTATTACATCTTGCTGATAGCTTTACATATAGGTAGAACTGGAGGAGAGCCATGTAACATTCATGTGGAGTACAGTTGTATTGTACCGTTTAGAAGTGTTAAATGGATCCAAGCCAGATGGTGAAGTATGAAACTATATACAGATCCTTTTCTTGATAGTTGGTTTATTTGCAGAACAAGCATTACATATAAATAAAAGCAAAATGCTGAAGATGCTAGAATTCTGAAATAAAAACAGAAAATGCTGGAAGAACTCAGCAGGTGTGGCAACATTTGTGGGAGAGGAACAGAGTTAACGTTTTTAGTCTAGTATGACTTTTCATCAGAACCCATCCTGATGAAAACTCATATTAGACTCGAAACGTTAACCTTGTTTCTTTCCCTACAGATGCTACCAGACCTGCTGAGTGTTTACAGCATTTCCTGTTTTTATTGCAGCATTACATATGTCCCAGTGCCCCAGCAGCCCCTTTTTATGAACTCTTTTGAAAAACAAAATCAATAAACTAAACTAAAAATCTGAAGGAGGTGTTGGGGGGTGGGGTGGTGACAGCCGCTGGTGGGGCACTGTAACCAAAACAAAAACGTGAAAGGAAACTTACAAAATCAAATCAAATCAAAATGTCATTTGCTGGGATGCACCCCAGTCCCTGCGGTGCCCACCAATCGTGGAAAGCCTCTAGCGTACAGCGGGCACTGCGGCAGTTCCTTTTTGTATGTGCTCAAGACATTTAATCAATCAATACCCTGCACCTGTTTATCCTTAACCTTAACAATGTAATTAACATAGCATTAACAAAAAACAGTGTTAATTTCGAGGGTTGCAGGAACCTGAACCAGTTTATTTATTCTGTAATTGAACCAAGAATGTGATACTAACATAAAAACAAAAAAACTGCGGATGCTGGAAATCCAAAACAAAAACAGAATTACCTGGAAAAACTCAGCAGGTCTGGCAGCATCGGCGGAGAAGAAAAGAGTTGACCGTTCGAGTCCTCACGACCCTTCGACAGAACTTGAGTTCGAGTCCAAGAAAGAGTTGAAATATAAGCTGGTTTAAGGTGTGTGTGGGGGGGGGGGGTGTGCGGAGAGAGAGAGAGAGAAGTGGAGGGGGGGTGTGGTTGTAGGGACAAACAAGCAGTGATAGAAGCAGATCATCAAAAGATGTCAACAACAATATTGTTGTTGACATCTTTTGATGATCTGCTTCTATCACTGCTTGTTTGTCCCTACAACCACACCAACCCCCTCCACTTCTCTCTCTCTCTCTCCGCCCCCCCCCCCCCACACACCTTAAACCAGCTTATATTTCAACTCTTTCTTGGACTCGAACTCAAGTTCTGTCGAAGGTTCGTGAGGACTCGAAACGTCAACTCTTTTCTTCTCCGCCGATGCTGCCAGACCTGCTGAGTTTTTCCAGGTAATTCTGTTTTTGTCAAGAATGTGATACTGTTGTTTCAGTGACACCATTTTCTACAACAACAAACCAGTGGCAGAAATTATCACCAAGAGTAAATTGGCGCTTGTGCATTCCATTTAATGCTTCCTGTAGTGTTATATAATGAAATATTCTAATTTAGAGAGGACTATCTTATATTTCAAAAAATATAAAATCCACCTGAAACTGTGAGTTCATTCCTTTTCTTTGTTAGGGAACTTTTTATCCTCCAGTCTTTTCTCTGCCCTTTGTTTACACCAGTGACTCATGTTAAGGTGCAGTTCCACAGATGGCTGTGGCCCATGTGTCTTGATGAGTATTGTTTGTGCATGAATCTGCACTGAATGTCAACAGAATAGAGGAGAGGGAGAGGGAGGAGGAAAAGTTGTCACAGCTAATCCTAATCCTCTCCTTCAATCAATATCCAAATGCGAGCCCAGAGCCCAGAACCATAGGGATCACTGATAGCTATCAGGAGCAGGAGCTTGAATTTATTCTTCAGTTTCCTATTCTGGGAGTTCTCAGGCCACTTATAGAAGCCATCACTTCTACACTAGCTGAGGCTAACTCAAAAACTCAGATCAAGTCTGGACTTTCTTTGGCTGTGAAAGCTTAGTGCATTTATTTAGTGAGTCATGGAAGGAGGAGATCTTTCAAACTGTAAGGCTAAATAATGCTTATAATTGTGTGCTGTGGATTACCTTCCACCTAATAGTTTAACAATCCCGATTTTTAAAAACAGGCTGAAAGCATGATGGCAATTTAATTTACCTTCATCACAACATGGAAGAACCAGAAATAATATCAGAGGCTTAAAATATTTTACAGAATAGAATTAATAACGTGATTATTTTTGTATTTTAACAAATTTTAACGAGCAGTCTTTTTCATAAGTTTGAGGTAATATGCTATCCTGCAACATGGCCTATGAGTAGAACTCAGTGGCGGCAACGTGGGTCGTGCTCACTGGTTGGAGAACTGGTGGGAGCCCCACATCGCCTTTCCACAGAAGGCCCGACATTAGCCCAAGGAAATCAGGAACTTGCCTGGACAGTGTTGGGTTCTCCCACTGAATCAATGCCCCAGTAGGGTGGATAGCCTGCCCGCGAGAGCTGCTGGCCAATCAGAGGCTGGTTGTTCTGTAGTACTGTCAGTGCCTCTGGGAGGAATGGTCACTGCCAGTATTGCACTGGGGCCTATATACCCAGAGCGTTGGCGATGGATCCTATGGGGACAGGTAAGTGGGATGGGGTTCCCAGGGAAGGGGTTTGTGGGGGGTGCCAGTCAGATTGATGGAGGGGGGCACCAGCTGGATGGGGACAGAGTTTACTGGGCAGTGTGTGGGGGGGTGGGGGGGTAGTGTTGGTGGTGAGGGGTAGTTGGCAATGGTGCATTACTTGATATTCACTATTGTTGTTGGAAAATTTGACTAAGTTACCAGGCTTCTAGAATTAATGAAAAAACTTCTCCCCTCCTCTCACTAAAATGGTCTTGGTACTGCAGCCATGTGGCCATTGTGTGAGTCTTGACAGTGGATATCAGCAAACTATTTGCCCAGGAGGATATTGTAGCCAAACCCAGCATTCAATCATATGTACTTGCCTACTTCCAGTAGGGGTCACTAGATAGCAATCAGAAACAGGTTGGCTGGAGCATTTTCCCCCTTCACTAACCAAGGCAGACAAAACCAACTGTAGTGCTCCAACCACTTTGTACACTGAGTTCAGCTAACTCACATTAAGGATTCAATCTGGGGCCTTCAGTTATATATGATCAAACTACTCACTAGATAAATTCACTTATTGCCAATGAGCCTCAAGGATTTACATATGCCATATATAGGAGAGACTTTTACTCTAATATCTGGTGTTCTATTTAATTGTAAACAAGTACAGTGAGTATACAGGGGTGATCTTTCTCAGATTGGAACAATTCTCATATTTTATGCCATTTAATGGAGCTAACATGATTTCCCAATATTCACACTTTGCCAGACGAGGCTGTATGCTAAGAGGGCACATTTGGAAAATACGCCCAATAGTCGCCACATTGCCATATATTTGAATATATTTCATGCAGAACAAATTCTTGAAGTCATGTCAGTTTAATTAAAAGCTGTTGGATTAGCACACTGAACATGGGTAACAATGGTGAGCAACAGGAGAGACATTAGAAAATTGGGAAATATTTATGCTAAATGTTTCCTCTTTGGATTATGTAATCTCAGCTAGGATCTCTCTGGGTAGATGAATTAATATGGGCCGAATGGCCTTCCTCATCTTTAATTATCTTGTGATCATGACATCACAAACAACAAACTTTAAATTTAAAAAAAAACTGCCCAGGTAAACTATTCATGTGTTTTATGAAATTATAGAGGAGAAAGTATTGGGAACCAACTTTCAAATGTGAGAAAGAAGAATATGTATTTTTAGTGATAATCCCTTCATTTTATATCATCCTCTACGTCAAATGCTTATCAGTTCTTCCTTTAAAAAATGCTCTCAGTTTTTGTGTTTGTTTTAATACTGAACATTTATTTATTCAGCCTCATCGATACCATATGCAAGTGAAAAATGTGAACCTTGCAATCTGAATTGCACTTTTTTTGTACACTATCTAAAGAAATAATAGCATAAGCCACCACTTTACCAAAGGAGAGGAAGTTATGGTGAAGACAGATGCAAGTTATTCATTTAGTACCACAGCCATGCCCTCTGCCTCCAGGCATAGATCTCCTTTCTGCTCCCTAATTGCAGCCCCTCCCCACCCCAACTTGCTACACTTTCACTACTGATATGACTTTGGATTCCCGTTTATGTTAGCTGCCAGTATCCTCTCATACTCTCTCTTTGCCTCTCATTTCTACTTCCCCTCTCAACTTTCTATATTCAACCTGGTTCTCACTTGCCTTATCAACCTGACATCTGTCAGGTGCACCCTTTTTAAGTTTCTTTGTCATCCAGTGGGGTCTGGCTTTGGTTGTCCTACCTTTCCTCCTTGTGGGAATGCACCTCGACTGTACCTGAGTAATCTCCTCTTTAAAGAGAGCCCATTGTTCTGTTACAGTTTTGCCCACCAATTTTTGATTCTAATATACGTGGGTTTTACTTTACCTGGGATTCCAATTTATCAGATCTGTTCTCACCCCACTGAAATTGACCCTTCTCCAATTGAGTACTTTTACTCAGGATTTCTCCTTTTTCTTTTCAATTGCCAACCTAAATTTTATGATACTGCGATCACTGTTCCACAAATATTCCCCTGCTCACATTTGATCCACTGGCACTCCCCAGTACCAGATTCAACAATGCCAATTTCCCCATTGGACTGGAAACATGCTGATCAACAAAATTCTCCTGAATACACTTCAGAAACCTTTCCCCCTCTCTGTCTTCTACACTGGTACTATCGTAATCTATATTAAAAGAATTAAAGTCCCCTATTATCACTACTTGATTGTTTTTGCTCTTTTCTATAATTGCCATGCAGAATTGCTCCTCTCTATCATTTCCACTAGCATATGGCCTTTAGACCACACAAAGCAGTTTTTCTCTTGTTTCTTAACACTAATCAAATAGATTCTGTCATTGCCCTCCACCATCACCATCGTCCCCAACACACAGACACACATAGACACAGACACACACAGGACATCCTCTCTCCAGCACTGTAATACTCTCTTTAATCAATACCGCCAGCCCTCCTCCTTTCTTTCCTCCCCTATCTTTCTTGAAACCTTGTATCCAGGAATATTTAGTACCCAGTCCTGTCTTTTTTTGACCTAGAGCTCTATTATCACTATGATATCATATTCCCACTATGCTACCTGCACCTGCAACTCAGCAATCTTATTTACTATGCTCTTTGTGTTTATATACATGTACTGCAAATCTAATTTAGATTTTCTTGCATTCTTTCTTAATACCTGAAACCTTACTATTTCTTACTCTAGTGCTATCGGTCTCTCCCAACCCTTTGTGCACCTTGTTTCTCCTTTATGATGCTACATCCTGCCATCCACTTGCCAGGTTTGTTTGAACCCTCACCAATAGCACCAGCAAACTGCCAGGATATTGTTCTCCGTTCTGTTGAGGCACAACCCACCTGGCCTGTATAGGTCCCAGCTCCCACAGAACTAGTCCCAATGTCTCAGGAATTGTATTCTTATTTATTCATTCGAGGGATGTGGACGTCACTGGCTAGACCAGCATTTATTTCCCATCCCTAATTGCCCTTGAGAAGGTTATGGTGAGCCGCCTTCTTGAACTGCTACAGTCTATGTGGTGCAAGTACACCCGTAGCGCTGTTAGGAAGGGAGTTCCAGGATTTTGACCCAGCAACAGTGAAGGTATGGCGATATATTCCCAAGTCAGGATGGTGTGTGGCTTGAAGGGAAATTTGCAGATGGTGGTGTTCCCAAGTGTCTGCTGCCCTTGTCCTTCCAGGTTTGGAAGGTGCTGTTAAAGGAATCTAAAGACCTTCCCCCTTGCACCAGTCCTCCAGCCATGCTCCTGTTCTATGCTCCTATTTCTATGTTCACTAATTTGTGGCACTGGGAGTAATGAATTACTACCTTTGAGGTCCTGCTTGTTAGCCTCCTTCAGAGCTCCCTAAAATCTGCCTGCCAGACTTCATCCCTCTTTCTACCTATGTTATTGATAGCGATATGGCTGTTCACCCTCCCGCCTCCAAGTTCTTTGTAGCTGCTCAATGAAATCCGTGATCCAGGCACCATGGAAGCAGCATGCCATCCTGGAATCATATCTGAAGTAGCAGAAATGCCTGTCTGTACTCCTAACTATAAAATCCACTATCGCTATTGCTTTTCTAATCTTCCTCCTGGTCCCCAACTCCCCAACCCCATACAGCTGAGCCAGCCATGGTGCTGTGGACTTGGCTCCAGGCTGACCAGGTCTCCCAGAGAAAATTAAAGGAAACTCTGTCATAGGGATCCATTAGAGTGGGGGTGGGGGGAGAGGGGATGGTTACTGCCAAGGCTGTGAGAGCGTGCTAACAGGAGGAGAGTGGGTACTGTGCCTGCATTATTTAAAGCACCGAATTATGGGAATGACAATGTCCTGGGAACATTCGACCCAGGATATGGGACAGTGGCCTTAAATACGGGACAATTCCATAAAATAAGATATGATTGGTCACTCTGCTTGGCTTTGGCTGCACTCCTCCAAGTGTCCTTCTTTCTTAACTGTTCATTTTCTTAACTGCCTTATCAACTTGTCCTGCACCTTCAAAGGTTTGTAAATGTGCACCCCCGGATCTCTCTGCTTTTGCACTCTGCTCAAAATCATCCATTTAAATTATATTGCCTCTCCATTTTGGATCTTCCAAAGTTCAACTTTCCCACTTATCCGGACTAAATTGCATCTGCCAAGCGTCTGCCAATCTGTCTGGGTCCTCCTGAATACACTATTCAATTTTTACTATGTTGCCAAGTTTTGTTATCATCTGCAAACTTCAAAATTCTACTCCCCATAGCAAAGTCTAGGTCATTTATATCTAACAAGAAAAACAATGTCTCTAATAATTATCTCTGGGGGAATTGCACTTTATAACTCTCTCCAATCAGGAAAACATCTGTTCACCACTGCTCTCTGCATTCTATTCATTACCCAAATATGTTGCAAATTACCATTGTTCCTTTAATGCCATGTGATTCCATTTTCCTAACAAGTAGGGAATCTATCAAATACCTTTCGAAAGTCCACATATATAACATCTACAACATTACCTTCATCAATCCTCCTTGTTACTTCATCAAAGAAGTTAATCAGATTAGTCGAAATGATTTACTTTTAACAAATCCATGCTGGCTGTTCCTGATTAACCCATGCTTCTCAATGACACATAATCTTGTTCTTGACAAAGGTCTCTAGTAATTTTCCCGTTACTGATGTTTGACTGATTGGCCCGTAGTTGCTGTGGTTCGCCATTCCTTTTTTGAACAGGGTTGTAACATTTACAATCATCCAGTCTCTGGCATTATGCCCATATCCAAGGACATTGAAAAATTATGGTTAGAACTTCTGCTTTCTGCATCCTAGCTCCCTTCAGCCTAGGATGCATCCCATCTGAACAAGGTGACTTGTTAACTTTGAGTGATGCCAACCTATTTAGCACCTCCTTTCTACTATTTTTATCAGATCCAATATCCCTACTTCCCCCCTCCTCCATTGCAACATTAACTTCATCCTCTTCTTTTGATGAAGAAACTCATCCAGTCACGCCCTTGCTCCCTACAAGAAAATTTCCTTTGTTATCCCTAATCAGACCAACCATTCATTTAACTATCCTTTTACTTTTCATACATTTATCAAAGATTTTTGGTTTCTATTTATGTCACCCATTAAGTTTTCTCACACTTTCCCTTTGTTTTCAATTCCTGCCTGGTTTTTGACTGTATCCTGTACAACATTTGTCTTCTTCAAATGCACATGCTGGTTATGGAGGCATATTTAGCAGCCCATTATGCTCAATGCCTCTTTCTTGTGGGGGAGAAGTTCCACTCCCATTATCCTCATGTTGTATTTCTTTCACAAAATGGCCCATCTTGTGCAAAGTAGATACAGTGTATATGACATGACAGTCCCACTCAACTTATCAGAGAAGTGGAAATTATACTCATTTTCTGCATACAGATGCTAAAATTAATAACTGACTCTTGAATTGGCAGAGGGTTTAAATGGGTTCATGTAGAGTGCCCTTTATCATATATTACCCAGTTGGGATGCCATATATGTACAGAAACAGGGCCACGGACACATCCACATCCATGCAGTTCCATTATGAGATATGATGATTATGCTAAGATATATGCTGTATGGCTATATGTTAGCTGTACAATATTTACTAGGGTAGGTGAGGTACTTACTTTGATTCTCTGATCAAATCATTAATTGTTTTCCTGCCCTTTATCGCTGAGTTGTACAAGTGGAACTAACTTCAACATCTCCTTCTACTGTGCCTTCAGAACGGCCGAAGATGACCTCTTAATTGTCCTCATAATTTCCAGTTAAACACCCATTGCTGCTCCTCTGAAATTAGAAGCTCTGTTCCTGGAGACTTTTTGACTGCCACTCTGTTCCTCTCCCATGCTGCAACTACTGACATACCCCCTTCAAGATGCTTCAGGCCCTTAAATCCTGTAGCACTTTTGCAATTTCTGACACATAACCACATGGATCCAATTATTGGCAGTTCTGAAATGGGAGACCATTGTTCAAGGAAACCCGCCATGCTATGCAGCAGCTCCAAAGATTTGGTCAGAAATGCACACCTCCTGCACTTTAGGCGATACCAGCGCACACCAGGAAAGCCAGGGTGAGGTTATTTTGTTTAGTTTTGCTTTGGTGCCTGTTTCTTTAAATGAAGCCACAGTACAAAACCTAATTTGAAGAAAAACACTTGACTGCAATTTGTATTCATGTTCCTCAATTCAATAAAATATTGCATTCATTGGTCACAGGCTGGAGAGAGGAATCACTTAAAGTTATACCATGTTGCCTGACTGGATCAGTTTGTATAACATCTTGGCTGAATGCTCAGAAAATCAAAATTCAAGAAGTCCTAATAACTCTCTTCTGAGATGTTATAAAATGTGATTGAGGCTAATCTTGACATTGGGTGCTTATGTAAATTGTGCAATATTGGAGCGGTCACACCTCTCCTGTTAAACACCTCTCCTGTTTTTTGTTTGCAATGGCTACCATGGAAATGCAAATAAGGAGAGGGGCATCTGGCTGAACCAATATCACTTTTTGACGTATTATCAAAAATCAGAATAACTCCCATTGTGTCTGAATTCAGGAGTCAATCTGAAAATTCTGAGAGGAGGAACCAGTTCTGAGAGTGAGATTTTACATTAACACAAACTCCTGCAGTGGTTAAAAAAAACTGTGAAGAAACACTGTTTAAATACAGAAATTAATACAGAGCTTTTACTGAGGAGTGCGTAGCAAAATGTCTACTCTAAATGTGTAACTGTTACATCAATTATTCATTTGGTTTTTTTCGTTAAATAATTTTGCTCGCTAGCTTTAAAATTAAAACAAGGCCTGAAGATATGATGCACTATTTACATAGAGTTAGATCTCTGTGGAAAGATCCAGTAGCTAAAAATAATTAACAGACAGTATTATACTATTCATTTCCTGAGTATGTTACTGAAAACTTCAGTCGATCTCAGAAATAGGAAGGATTCTTTCAAAGGTACAGGGAGTTAGCAGTTCTCCATGAGAGTTATCTAAGATACAAGCATTGATAGAATCTAAAATAGGAAGAGTGAAATGTGAATGCCTCCATGCTAAAGCACAGGCAGCAAAGAATCATCTTCCGATGTGCCCAAGCAGTCAGTTGTAACATATTTATGAAGCTTGGGGAAGGTAGAAGGGATAGGTAGCTGTACTAATTACAGACAACATAATGGTAAATGGTAATTTTAAAAAAAGAACATAACTAACAATAAGATAGAAGCAGCTTCAATATACATTGATATAAAGGATAAGAAAGGATTGATCACACTAATTGGATATTCGACAGACCAGCTAATAGTAGAACAGAAGTGGAAGATGAAATACGTAAGCAAATCTAAGAAAGCACTACATTACTTAGAAAAATATTCATAGAAAATTTCAAATAACATGGCAAGAAGAAGTAGGGAAAAGGAAATTACTTTTCAAGTGTGTGCAGGACTCCTTTGTCAACCAGAGTGTAAGAAGTCCAGCAAAAATGCTGGATGTAGTAATAAGAAATAGAGCAGATAATACAATAAAGTATGGTGGAACATCAAGGCAGTGGCAATCACAACATATTAAGATAATGATTGAGAAAGACATGAGGAAAAAAATAGCTTTAAGGGGATTGGAATCCAGAAAAAAATTTGACAAATGAAGTAATAAAATGGGAGAAATGTTTAAAATGGTGATCAATAGAGTTCAGGAGGAATAGATTCAGCTAAATAAACAATCTCGACAACAATGGAACACCACGGATGAATAAAGAGTTAAGATCGAAACTGAAACTAAAGAAAAAGCAAAACTTACAGAAGAGAACCTTGCCCACTCCCCACCCTACTCCACTCTGCATGGATTGCATTTGTACATATTAAAAGAAACAAGGGAAGAGGTAGCACAAGTCCAGTGAATTTGGACCAGCTAGATTAACATTAGTGCTGGGAAAAATAAAGATAATTAGATCTTCACTTAAAAAATCATAGCACCAATGAATGACACAGAAGGAAGTCATTCAGCCCATTGTGGCTGTGCTGACTCTTCAGTGGAATTATCCACTCAGTTCCACACCCCTGCTCTTTCCCCTTAGTCCTTCAATGCATTTACCCAAATCTCTTTTGAAAGTTACACTTGAATCTGCTTTCACCACTCTTTCAAGCATGACATTCCAGATCATAACAACTCTGCATGTAACAGAAAAGCATCTGGAAACTGAAAATATAAAGAATAATCTGCACAGATTCCAAAAGTAAAGGTCATATTCGACCAATCTTATTGAAACCTTTCAAGAAGCAACAGAAAGGCTAAATAAGGTTAATATAGTATATGTGATAGGACAGGTTTTGTGGCGCAGTGGTAATGTCCCTCCATCTGGGCCAGAAACTCCAGGTTCAAGACCCACATTGGAACTTGATGGCCATGGAAAGTGTGTCATAAGATGACCAAACATGTTGATTATCAATCTTTAATTCCCTCTAATACATCGATGGCAATGGTAGGTGATGAGTGGAAGAGTTTTCTGGTCAGAAGGAACTGCAAACCACTGCAGTACCTTGCCAAGTATACCCATGAACCAATCACAGAAGTGCACGGTACTTGAAGAAAGGGAGAGTATACGTTAAACAGTGGGATTTTCATTATGCCTTTGATAAAATAACACATGGCACAATTATGACTAAGATCAAAGCAAGTGGAGTCAGTGGACAAGTAGAAGAATTGTATATAACCTGGTTACAAACTGTAAACAAAGTGTAGGGGTTAAAGGTATTTACTCAAACTGACAAGGTAGAAAGTGGTGTTTCACTGGGACCACTTTGTTCACCATTTAGATAAATGACCTAGACTTGGAAATTGGAAGTACAAACTCAAAATTTGAGGATGATAAAGAATTGGATACAGTTAATACCAAGGAAAACTGCAATAAAATACTAACAAATATTAATAAACTTGCAGAATGGATATGCAAGAAAGAGTTAATGCATATTTTTATTTATTCATTCATATGATGTGGGCATTGCTGACAAGGTCAGTATTTATTGCCCATCCCTTAGTGCCCTTGAGAAGCTGGTCATTAGTCATTTCCTTGAACCACTGCAGTCAGTATGTTGCAGGTACACCCACAGTACTGTTAGGGAGGGAGTTCCAGGGTTTTGGCCCAGCAACAGTGAAGGAATGGCGATATAGTTCCAAGTCAGGATGGTGTTTTGCTTGAGGAGAACTTGCAGGTTGCAGTGTTCCCATGTGCCTGTTGCCCTTGATCTTCTAGGTGGTAGAGGTCATGGGTGGGAAATGCTGCCAAAGAAGCCTTGCCATGTACTCCAGAGCATCTTGTAGATGGTACTCACTGCTGCCACTGTGCTCCAGTGTGGAAGGAGTGAACATTTAAGATGGCAGATGGGATGCCAATCAAGCTGTTTTTTTTAATTCATTCATGGGATGTGGGCATCGCTGGCTAGGCCAGCATTTATTGCCCATCCTTAATTGCCCTTGAGAAGGTGGTGGTGAGCTGCCTTCTTGAACTGCTGCAGCCCATGTGGTGTAGGTATACCCACAGTGCTGTTAGGGAGGGAGTTCCAGGATTTTGACCCAGCGACTGTGAAGGATTGGCACTCAGGATGGTAAGTAGCTTGGAGGAGAACTTCCAGGTGGTGGTGTTCCCATCTATCTGCTTCCAGATGGTAGTGGTTGAGAGTTCGAAAGGTGCTGTCTAAGGAGCCTTGGTGAATTTCCACAGTGCATCTGATAGATAGTACACACTGCTGCTACTGTGCATCAGTGGTGGAGGGAATCAGTGTTTGTGAATGGGTGCCAATCAAGCGGGCTGCTTGGTCCTGGATGGAGCTGCACTCATCCAGGCAAGGGGAGAATAGTCCATCACACTCCTGACTTGGACCTTGCAGATGGTGGACAGCCTTTGGGGGGTCAGGAGGTGAGCTACTCAGTGTAGGATTCCTAATCTCTGACCTACTTATGTAGCCACTGTATTTATATGGCTAGTCCAGTTCAGTTTCTGGTCAGTGGTGAACCCTAGAATGTTGATGGTGGGGATTTGACAATGCTAATCGCAATGAAAGTTAAGGTGAGGTGATTAGACTCTGTATTCTTGGAGATTGTCATTGCCTGGCACTTGCATGACACAAGTATTAGTTGCCACTTATCCTTTTGGAGGTTGCCCAGATCTTTCTGCATGTGGGTATAGACTACTTCATTATTTTGGTGGGAGGAATAAGGAGGCCACATACTCCTTGGAAAATAAGAGGTCTAAAAATATAAAAGAGCAAAAGGATTTATTTATAAATCATGTAGAAATAGCAATGCAAGTTAACAAGACCATCAAAAGTGCAAACAGGGAGCTGAGGTTCATTTCTAGAGAAATAAAATTGAAAAGCAGAGAACATATATAGAAACTTTGGTAGACTGCGCTTAGGCCAGAACATAATGCTCCTCAGGCGGGTGCCCAACCCCACCAAATGTAAAATGATGCGCGATGATATATGACGAGCGTCCTGAAGTCATTGCGCACGGGCGCGATATTTCGGTCGGTGGGCACATGCAGGAGTTGGCAGTGCACCCACCGACTATTAAAAGGCCTAATAAGGCCATTAAAGTTAAATTGAAAGAAATTTTTCGCTGCCGGTCCAACCTTGTGGTTGACGGGCAGGCGAAAAGGCCAAGCAGCTTTTGCATTGTTTAGGAAACCTCATCCACGGGTGGGATAAGGTTTCCAACAGCAAATAAAAATAAAATAAAAATTTTAATATTTCATTAATAACGTGTCCCTGCTCATGTGACAGAGTCACATGAGGGCACATGTTTTATAACATTTTAAAAATCTTTATTTTTAATGTTCTAAACTCTTCATCTCGCTGAGGCAGCTCTGTGCCTCAGGGAGCTTTTCTCAGCGCGCACCTGCGCTCATGCGCAAAGCTGCGCTCTTGCCCTCCTCCCCTCACACAGGCAGCGCTGAGCACTGCCACATGCTTTACACGCTGGGCGGGTCTTAATTGGTCCACCAGCATGAAATCGCAGCCTGGCCCTGATCGCAGGTGACAGTCAGCTTCCCAACAGGGGAAAAATTCCTCTCCTTAGAGCACTGTGCACAGTTCTGGGCTCAATATTACAAGAAGGATACAGAGGTACTGGGGAAGGTGCAAAACAGATTTAAAAGGATGGTACCAGAATTGAAGGACCAAAATGGACAGAAAATATTGAACAGGCTGGGGTTTTTTTTTATTCTCTCCAGAAAAGCAAAGCCTGAGGCAGGACTTAATAAAGGTCTTTAAAACTCTGAAGAGACTTGAGAGGGTAGACATGGAGAAGATGTTTTCACTGGTGACTGAGGTCATAAATGTACCCCCAGAACAAAGGCAGGTGTCTCCTGAATAGAGCCTTGGTCTAACAGAGTCACATGAACCCTGAAGGGATTTTAACTGGGCTGGGAGCTGTATTTAATGGGGCACTCGCCTGAAGGCACTTGACATTAGGAGCTATGTGCATTCTATGTATTGCACTTCAAAGCCAGCTATGGGTTTCCAGTTTGCTTCATTTGATTTATTCCCTCTTATCCATCTTCATTAAACATTCACTGCTTACTGAAGGGATAAACTCCCTTCATTCCTTTGGATTAATGAACAGTTGGAGAAAGAACAGCAACAGCTGCCAAGACGAGCTGTAGATTAAGCTCTTAAAAGGCCTTACCCAACCCACAAGGCCTATAGGGCAAGATCAAGCTTCTTGAATATTTCTGAGGAGCAGAACAACAAGGCTGAGCTTCACCAAGGCAGGCAGTTGCTGATCTGCTGGACCACCAGCTCTGAAAGTTACCACCGCCTTTAACTTTTCCATCACAGGCTCCTTCCAGGTTGCTGCAGAACACAACTGTTTCACACAGATTACCAGTGCCCTTCTTGCCTGAGCAAACCAATTACTTAGCTTGGCATTGGATGCCCCCAGCAAAGATGAGGGAGCTCTGTGATTTGCAGCAGTGGCCACTTCCCTTGTGTCCAAGGTATAATAGTCTGTACTCAGGTCATTATTGGGGCACTAGGAAATGAATCATCCACTGAAGTGATCAGGAAAGACTTCTGCTCCATCAGCGTTCAACTGGTATGTGATTATCACATTGCAATGCTGCACCAGTTTCATTGGCTGCTGGTATAATGCTTTAATTCTGCAACACCCATTCATCACTCATGTTCAGGATGTTGGAGTCTGACTGCTAAGGGACAAGAAAGTTGGAGGATGCACAAGAAGAAGAGACAGCATCGGACTGGGAAAAATTAAATGCAGAAAAGGGAGAACCACAAAAAGGAGGAGCATCATTGGAGTTAGACAGGCCAAGGAGCAGTTGATAGAGCGACACTTTTGATGACCTTCTCAATCCTCTTATTTCACAAATCAGCAAAAAGACCATCATTATTAACTACCATTGTTATATCTTCACTATTCCCTTCATTCTGCACATTCTGCATTAGAACATTGAAACCATTCATCCAGTCACTATGCTAATGAAATTGTAGTAAAGCTGTAATGACAGGAAACTATAGACCAAAGCTGCAAATGTGATAAAGGTGCTGATGTGAATTCCAAACAGATTATTGTTTTGAATTATTTTCTCATCCAAGTAGTTAATCCTTAATTATTTTCTTAAAAGAAGATTTACTAAATCTACTACTGTTATGGAGTGCTTCCTCAGTGACTCCAGCTGAGCTGGTTAAAGGCTGCTGTTGCTTATGTGGGGACCCATGAAATGTCTGTGACTTCTGGGAGCAGCAGCCTCTCAGGGCCTGGATACAGACTGCAGCACTTCAGCTGCTGCTGGGGCAGTCTGGACCTTCCAACTTTCTAGTACCATGATTGCTATTGGTTGAGGGAATTGTAAGGAAGTTGACATGCTGGCACCTTGGACAAGGACAAAACATGCTGCTTCCAGTGTACCACTATCACTCCCATGGGGCTGGGTCTCAATGCTCCACTGATCTATGGGAGAACAGATTGCAGATGGCTTGAAAGGCGCCAATCATTTGCTGCAACAATTTGCCCAAGGTAGAGATAGATTTCCCTTCACAAGGCAGAGCATAGCTTTGAACCCACAGTTTGCAAGCTTCCACTTGAGCAATGAAGGCTGTGACCGTGGACTCTTGAGGTCAGGGCTTAGCTACAGTATCCTAGAGATGGCCACGCTCCCCATAGATTACAAAGTGATGATGCCATGCAAGGTGAGGCCATACAGCCTGGAAATGGACTCCTCCACACTTTGTGCCATAGTGCTGAAACCCTGGCAGCCCTTGATATAACTGCTACCTGATGTAACTGCTTTTGTGGAGCAAGCAGTTTTTTTTTTCTATTGCTGGGCCCGGAACTCACCATCTCTATCCTGTTCATCAGAGCATGGGGAGAACCTTGCCCTTTGGCAAGCTATCTCCTGGGCTGCACATGCCACCAGTTCTTACTGCTTTCACTAGTGTAACATGTTCCACCACACGCAGAGCATTCTACATCACTCTCTAACCCATTGTTGCCCAATCGAAATTGCTGACTATCCAGAGGTGTCATTGTTTTAGCAATGTGTAATTATTTCAGTAAAAAACACCTTATATGCAATTCAGGTAAATACTTCATCTTTATATTTACTGAGCGAACATCTACTACTGTTCAATGCATAAACTTCATTCTTCCTCAGCAAAGTTAAATTCTGGCACAAATTGATTGGACAGAGCAGGGCAGGATTTTCAAATCATGGTCTGAAACCCGACACCAGATGAATTCTGGGTCATAACCCTGCCCATGCGACGATATTTTTCAGTAATTGGTCAGGTCCAGTTAGTGGCACTGAGCATCCCCAGATGGCAGGTGGTGCCTGCCTGATGCCAGCAGCACAGGCAAGTGGCAGTCATAATAGCCTGCGTTACCTTGCCAAAGAGAGCAGGCAGCTCCTCAGAGGGCCATTAGCACAAAGGCATAAGTCTAAGCGCAAACGTGCGAAAGCGAAGTAATGTGCACGATCCGGCACAGGATAACTAAGGGACCTTTAATTTTAAGCATCAGAAAAAAACCTTTCCTTTCGCTCTGCAGTGAACCCAACAGCCTTACACTAACATGCACCGGACTGTTTAAACCCATCAAAATCTCAATTGAAATTTACAGTTCTAACCTCTCCAGTCCATCAACAAGCCCCTAAAGGAGCTGAGTGAACTGTTCATTGGAGATGAATGGATTTCCCATCCTCCCCCCCACCCAACTTTGAAAATTACAGACCGTTCCCTGAGGCCTCGGCATCCAGAGACCACCTCTGGGTCCACAGTTTTTAAATTGTGTCTGCACCGGGTCCCAATCTCACAGCCAATTGAAAATCCAGCCTAGCGTGTCTTAGTGTAGCTTCTAGGGGCTGCATCTTCCGGTCAGCGAGCGGGGGGTGGGGCCCGCTCGCCAACACATAAAATAACGTGGGGTGATGTCAGGCGAGCATCCCAACATCACCCCGCGTCATTTCCATTCTCAGGTTGGCGGGCACGCAACCAACTCGGCTGCGTGTATGCCAACCTGTCAACGGTTTATTAAGGCCATTAAAAAAGTAATTAAAATCATTAATGGACCTGACTGTCCAACCTTAAGGTTGGCAGGCAGGCCAAGAGCCCTGGCAGGTGGGATGAGGTTTCATGAGGGTTTTAAACATTTCAGAATATTTTAAAATATAAGTTATGGACGTGTCCCAATTCATGTGACAGTGTCGCAGAGTGGTTGCTGAGAGTGTTAACTCTCACACCATGTGCAAGCCATGCTCCTGCTTTCCATTCAGAAAATGGTTGGATGTTGTTTGCCCTTTGCCATGACAAGCCTTTTTTGAGATGCTTGTTATTGGTTGGTTTGCCTTCTGCCAGCTTGGAGTGATTATTCTGATTGGTTGAGTTGACCGCAATGACAGCTCCCCTCTCCATACGGTGTTGTTGGTAATTCTGTGTCCTATAGCCTAATGTTTTGACCCATGTTACACATAATTTTTGTCAGATAACCAATAAGCAATAACCAATGAAGTAAAGTGCGCACAAGAATCAAAAAGCCTACACAAAATTTGTTTTTTATCTTACCATTTTACCAACAAATGCACAAAATGGTTTTAGTGCACATGCCTACACTGTGTAAAAATATTTATTTTTAAAAATTTAACTGATCATCAAAAAAGCTACCATGGTGACCATGCAGCTACAGGATTGTTGTAAAATCCCAGCTGGTTCACTAATGTCTTTTAGGAAAGGAAATCTGCTATCCTTCCCCAGTCTGGTCTATATGTGACCCCAGCCTCACAGCAATGTGGTTGACTCTTAACTGCCCTCTGATATGGTCTATTAAGTCACCCAATTGTAAAGGAGTGGGCAATAAATGCAGATATCTTCTTGCTATTGAAATGACATAAAGGAGACAGAGAAAAAAGTCAAGACTGGTTTGGAGTTAAAATTGGACCACCAAATGTCAAAAATTAAGTAAACTATCTGTAATTTGTAAGGTTATGGAGTGACCAGCCTGGAGTCTTCCAAACACTCATTTTAGATGGGCACAAAACAAATTGGCTGCATAAACCTACAGTCCCCTTGGCGTCAGGAGTTGGGTGTTGGGTATATTCAGGATTATTGGCAATTCCACTGGTCTTGCATGCTGCCAGTTGCAGAGCCAATCTCTGAGGTTAGCTTTGGGAAGTTGGCTGGTAAATAGTATGAATAATAGATAATGCTCCAGGAATGCTCCAGTGTAAGTAAAATGTTACTTTTTGTAACACTGTGATTGTTAAAATGCATGTTACGCAAAAAAAATGTATTAAAAATAATCGCATTGAAATAAACTGATCAAAAATATATGCAATCATTTTAATAAACTATAAATGTAATATTTTGATCTGCTTTTGGAAATTTTTAATGTTTGCAGTGAAAATATTTCATTTCCATTCATTTTTTTCCAGGCAACGATATTGTTGAATGGCTTCTTCAAAATTTTTCTATATCTGAAGAAGGTAAGGGAAATTGCTTTTCTGAATTTGATTCATCAATTTTTTTTTGAAAGATTGGACAGGAAATCATTTTTTTAGGTTGAATGTAAACTATTGTTCCATTAACTTCCATTTCATGTTCATTAAAATAACTTGTCTACTGCTACACATTACAAGTCACAAAATGACATTTTAATGGGGTTGCCCAAGTGCTTACTGGTTCACTGTGCAAGGCAATGGAAAATGAAGGTCTGCAGCTGCAGTTCCCCTCCTAATGAGTTTCTGATCTCAGTTGGATCATTGAGGCAGATGAGGTACTTCCCAATAAAAAAGGAAAGGAAACTGGAATCCTATCCCCATATGCTGCTCTTCAGAGAGCTGGCAATAGAGAGTGGCTCATGGATTGGGGTATATAAAAATTTAATAAAACAAAAGCCAGATGGGTGTACCACTTTGAATACATCTTAAAAATTGTTATTTTTTCTGTGACGCATTATAACCAAGTCAGTTTTCTCTAAAATTTCTGGAGGTTGATTTTTATAGTTTATGCAGTGAATATGCAGATAAACCAGTGCTCATTTTCTTTACTCATCCCCTTTCTATAATTACGAACAACTTTGTAACATTGTCTATTGGTAAATTACGGCCGTGAATTTCTTCAGATTTTGTTCCTGCACATCCATAACTTGTTGGAAGCTCTTCCCATGAAACAATGGTGATATAGTGGCCGGAAGTCCAATAATAATAGGGATGAGGGTGGTATAGTGGTAATGTCACTAGGCTAGTGATCAAGGGGGCCCAGGCTAATCCCCTGTGGGCGTGGGTTCAAATCCCAGCATGGTAGCTTGGTGAAATTTAAATTCAATTAGTTAATTAACCTGGAATTCAACACTAGTCTTAGTAATTGTAACCATGAAACTATCATTGATTTTCATAAAAACCCATTTGGTTCACTGGTTCCCTTTAGTGAAGTAAATCTGCCATCCTTACCTAGTCTGGCCTACATGTGATTCCAGATCCACAGCAATGTGATTGACTCTTAACTGCCCTCTGAAATAGTCTAGCAAGCCACTCAGCAAATAGGGAATGGGCAACAAGTGCTGGCTTTGCCAGTGATGTCGATACGTTGCTAAATTCACCATGAGACAGAGTTAACATAACATTGTAATAAGATTGTTTTGAAGATTGGCTCTACGGTGAATAAAGTCATTTGTAATGTTGATAAGATTTTACATTGAAAGCGTGCTGGTAATCAAAATGTTTTATAAACCTCCCGGAGAAAGCTGGCAGTTTCTGCAATTGATATAGAGTGCTTAATTTTATGCTGATCAGGCGGGCACATGCCCATCTCAATCGGGCATGAAATCACGCAAGATGGTGTCAGGCGAGTGTCCTGACATCATCCCGCAATCGCATGATATTTCAGTTGGCTGGCGCGTGTGGGTGTCGGAGCTGCATCAGTTAAAAGGCCTCTTAAGGCCATTAAAAAGGTAATTGACCAAATTTCACGTTGCCCGTGCGATTTCGTGCTTGTCACACGGGCAAAACAGGCAGGCGGCCATCTGACATTTTGCAAAATCCTTATCCAAGGGCAGGATAAAAAGGATCAGTAGCATTGCCATTGTGAATAATGAGGAGTTTTGGAGATAGTTTGCTGCTGGTTGCTTATTGGTACTTGGCAGCTTCATCTCTGTTCGGGGCTTCATTCTTAGCATTTCCAGGCTACATGCGAGGACTCATTGGTGTCTCCAGGATCCCCGGAGGATTTAGACCATGTGGACCCTTCCAGGTATCAGACAGCCTTTTGTAACCCTGGTAATGGGGATTGTGGTCTCCGCTGGTGCACCTCCCCTGAGGAGGAAGAGGAGGGCAGAAGGGAGAGGAGGTCAGGTAGGTGTCCCAATGCAGCTTTCAGGGGAGGGACCTGTGGGAGGAGAGGATCAGGCACAGGCACAACGGACGCAGGGCCAGCAGGTAGTCTAAAGCGGAAGGGGCTGCAGAAGACACCACTATCCTGCTGCCAGGGCTTACAGGCAGCGATGCAGCTACCTCAACATGTCCGAGGTGCGATGCCAAAGGTGGCTCTGCCTCTCAAGGGAGACTGTCACCTCCATTTGTGATATGATTGGGTCACAGTGGCCCTCAGCTTCTATGCCTCTGGCTCTTTCCAGGGCTCAGTGGGGGATCTTTGTGGAGTCTCCCAGTCAGCTGTCCACAGTTGCATCAAGCTGGTGACAGTAGCTCTGTTCCGGCGGGTCATGACATTTATTCATTTCCGTATGTACGGGGCCAGCCAGGCTGAGCGAGCCAAAGGCTTTGCAGCCATTGCTGGCTTCCCCCATGTCCAGAATACAATAGACTGTACACATGTGGCCATCAAGGCACCAGCAGGTGAGCCCGGTGCCTTCGTCAACAGGAAGGGATTCCACTCCACGAACGTGCAGATTGTGTGTGATCACAAGATGCAGCTTCTGCAAGTCTTTGCAAGGTACCCAGGCAGCTCACGTAATGCTTACATCCTGAGAGACTCCCATTGCTTACATCCTGAGAGACTCCCAGATGCCAAGGCTCTTCAGTGCTCTAACTCAGCTGGATGGATGGCTGCTGGGCGACAAGGGCTATCCGTTGAAAAGATGGCTTATGGTGCCTCTCTGCCACCCAAGAACAGAGGCAGAGCAGCATTATAATAGGAGTCATAGGTCTTCTGAAGATGCACTTCCAATGCCTGGGCCATTCAGGGGGAGCACCATAATACCCCCCAGAGCGGGTGCCACTGATAGTGTTTGCATGCTGCACTGTCCACAATCTGCCACTGGCAAGAGGGGACCCACTGGAGGAAGAGGATCTTGAGGCAGCTGCACAGGCCACTGAGAATGAATCCAGTAGTGAATCAGAAGAGGAGTATGGTGAGAAGAACGCTGAGGGCATGGAGGCAGACCTCTGTAACCTTCAAGGAGGCAGGTGCACCAGGGACGCCTTATCCAACGCTCCTTCAGCTAGGCTGCCAAAGATCCACTGCTACCTCATTCCAGGGCTGCTGCCTCCATCCAGGATGTCTGAAATGCCCCTGTCACATAAACCCAAAGTCCACTCAGTGCCTGTGCAATAAACCTTAGAGCCGCTCACATCCGGCATTACATACTGGTGTACCCTGCACCAAAAATAAAAGGTGAAGCATACTCACAACAGCAAATTTAATGTTATCATCACATTCAACTCACACTGACATGACCATTACTGGTGTTGATGCCCATACCATTAGATATATAAACCAAAATAACTGATCAGAAGATCACTCGTGAACAATCCCTCTTGTGCTCATGGTACCTTAAACTGACATTTACGAGTGCTCTGTCTTGGTGCTCCCTCTTCACTGGCACCGGCATTGGAGACAGCCTGCTGACTCTGCTGTCTTGTTGGCTTTGATGACCTTGGCAGTCGTCCCCTGGCCAGTGGAGCCTGTGCTGGCCCCGCCAAGGAGGGAGCTGGCATCTCTCCAGTCATCGCAGTCTCATCAGATGCCACAGTCACTGGCAGAGGGGCGGAGGAGCTGTTGCCCTTATTAGGAGTGCCTGAGAGGAGCCCACAGAGGTGGCAAGCAAGTTGTGCACCAACGTGAGGTCAGTCTGGAACCCCCTGCTCGCCATTGATGGACAGGCACCTAGCTGGGATACTGGGTGCCTCATCCATCTCCCACACTGGCACAGACCACCTGAGGTCATCGCCTGTGTGAGGGCTTGCAGGTCTGAGAGCAACACCAGGAATCCCCGATTCTGTCTCTGTAGTTGGCCTCTCCATGAAAGTCACCACTCTCTCAGTGGAGGAGGCAGTGCACTCAGCTGTGAGGGTCAATGCAGTGCTTATGATCCACATGGACTCCTCCATAACAGAGACCATGGCACACATATCTTCATGGATCTCCGCCAGATCCTCCCACACATCCCACTGGACATCCAGGATCTGCTGCCTAATGAATACTCCAGAGGCTCATCATCTGCCTTCGATCCAGCATTGTCCTGGTCTCCAACTGCTGTCGCCCTGAGCACTCTCTGTCTCCACCTGCATCTCAAGTGACTGTGAAGTGCCCTCACCAATGTGCACCGACAATGTAGCCGACAATCTAATGCCCACCAAGATGCTGGTATCTGCGCTGGTGCCTGGTCAGAGTGCAGGTGTGACGCAGGTGCAGATGAAGTCCGGCAGTCCTTTGGTGTCAGGGGTAGCCTTCTGGGTCCTGAGAATGAGTGTGTGCTGCCGAATCTAAGGGAGAACAAGGACATGTCATTAGTTAAAGTCATCACTCTGTCACTGTGCGTGCCAGGCACCTTGTTGGGACAATGGCAATTTGCATCGTGGTGCCATTGTCTTTCAATGATCAATGGGGAATTCAGGTTTGAGGCTCCCATCAATGAAGAGACTACACTAGAATGGTTGCACAAGCCAAAACTCTCACCTCTGTGCACTGCACTCTTACCTTCATCTGACACCCCTGCCTCTCCATGACTGGTTGCACGGGGAGCGTGCTGACTCTCTAGCTCCAGGGCATCCTGCTTGAACCTGGTTAGCAGCAGCAGGTTGGGCAGGCCTCTGCCTTTCCGTGATCTTTCCAATTGGTTATGGCTTGTCTTCTCCTGAAAAGACAGAGGAACATTGATTAGTCCACTCTCTACCTGCAGCGCATTGCAGTCTGGCCAACCCCACCTGAGGAACACCTTGCAAAGCACATTCGAGTCGTGGCCCTTGAGTCCAAGATGCCAAGGCTCACCCCCTCGGCCAGCAACATTGATGGTTGCTACTCAGACTCTAACACCCCTGAGATCCACGGGGGTGGGGACAGCCAGCCCTTAATACTTCACCATGCTGATCCATGCCAACACGGTACTCACCCTGCCTGAGCACAGCAGGTCATTGAACCTCTTGCGGCACTGCATCCATGTGCGCCGCGCAACATCGTGACTGCTGAGCTGCGCTACCACCTCCTCCCACGCTTTCTTCGTGAGGTGTCGTGACCTCCTCCTTCGGTCCCTTGGTACAAGGGTGTGTCTCCTGGCAGCCACCTCCTCCATGAGGGCTGTGAGGCACTCATCCGAAAAGCCGTTGGCCGAGTGCCCACCTGACCTACCCTCCCACCTGGCGTCTCCAGCCGCTGCCGAGGCCAATGTACCATCTCCGTAACGCAGACTGTATGCTTCTTCACCAGCAGCCTTCATTGGACCCGGCGGCTGACAGGCCCCCGCCTTGCCTTGCGCTTCCCGACCATTGGGAAGCCGTGTTTCACGTTGGGCGGGTCTTAATTGGCCAGTCAGCATGAAATCGTGGTCGTGGGCCAATCGTGGTCAGGAGCCTGTTTCCCGGCTGCTCCCAGGCCTGCTGGTCACGCCCACCTACCGAGCTGAAGATTCAGCCAGAGTCTTTTGGCTCTACTTGAATTTTAACCTTTCTTACTTTGTGGGTGACCTTTTTAACTGGAGTAACAATAATTTGGAGGCTGACAGAGTGAATTTTAAGGAATGAATGTTTCTGGATTCTGCAATTCACTTGTATATTGCCTGTGGTTATTCACAAAAAAGAGGTGCTAAGAGTTATAATGGGCCAAATATTTGTATTGGATTTATACATTAATACCACAGTGCGGCATTAACATGCCATTATTTTGCCAGCAAGGTTTAGCTCAATATTTTTTTAATCTTATAATTGCTTGCACAAGTGTGTACATTCAGTGATTTTATTAAGGGCACAAGGCCATGGACAGGATTTTCCCCCCATCGGGGGCAAAGTTGAATGGCGGTCCGATCGGCGCCCCCAATTGGGGCACGGCGCCATTTTATGTGGGCAGGCCAATTAAGGCCCGCCCAGCGTGACGTCCGCAGGGAAGTGCTGTGCGCTCCCTGTGCGGGCGGTGGGGGGAAATTCCTAAATCGAGAGTGCGCTTTTTCGTACATGCACATGAAAGAGCACGCTTGTCTCCCTGAGGCTAAGTGCTGCCTCAGGGGAATCGGCTGTTCTGTGACAAATATTAAAAATAGGAAAAAAAGAAATTCCTGACATGTCCCCACTGTCACATGAGTTGGGACATGTCCATAATTTTTACAAAAACTGTAATAAAATTTTTAAAAACCTACATGGAACCTCATCCTGCCCATGGATGAGATTTCATGCTTTTTCTAATTCCTTTGAGGTTGGACGGGCAGGTCCATTAATTAGCTAAATGACTCTGTCAATGGCCTCAGTTGGCCATTGACTGGTCGGTGGGCGCACAGCTGATTTTGCTGCGCTCCCACCTACCGGAAAATTTAAACCGTGCCCCATTTAAATTTTCCGGTTGGGCAACTATCAGACGCCCCGGATGGCCCGCTTCTACTTCCTACCCAAAATCCACAAACAGAGCTGTCCCGGTAGACCAATCGTGTCAACTTGCTCCTGCCCCACAGAACTCATTTCTCGTTGTCTTGACTCCCTTCTCTCTCCCCTTGTCCAGTCCCTTCCCACCTACATCCATGATTCCTCTGACACCTTACGTCACATCAACAATTTCCAGTTCCCTGGCCCCAACCGCTTCCTCTTCACCATGGACGTCCAATCCCTCTACACCTCCAACCCCCACCAGGATGGTCTGAGGGCCCTTAGCTTCTTCCTCGAACAGAGGCCCGAACAATCTCCATCCACCACTACTCTCCTCCGTCTGGCTGAACTTGTTCTCACACTGAACAATTTCTCCTTCAACTCCTCTCACTTCCTGCAAATAAAAGGTGTGGCTATGGGTACCCGCATGGGCCGCAGCTATGACTGTCTCTTAATGGGGTATGTGGAACGTTCCTTGTTCCAGTCCTACTCTGGCCCCCTTCCACAAATCTTTCTCCGGTACATTGATGATTACTTCGGTGCTGCTTCATGCTCTCATCAGGACTTGGAAAAATTTATTAATTTTGCTTCCAATCTCCACCCCTCCATCATTTTCACGTGGTCCATCTCTGACACTTCCCTTCCCTTCCTTGACCTCTCTGTCTCAATCTCTGGTGATAGACTGTCCACCAATATCCATTAAACCTACCGACTCCCACAGCTACCTCGACTACAGCTCCTCATACCCCGCTTCCTGTAAGGACTCCATCCCATTCTCTCAGTTCCTTCGCCTCCGTCGCATCTGTTCCGATGATGCTACCTTCAAAAACAGTTCCTCTGACATGTCCTCCTTCTTCCTTAATCGAGGTTTTCCACCCATGGTCGTTGACAGGGCCCTCAACCGTGTCCAGCCCATCTCCCGCGCATCTGCTCTCACACCTTCTCCTCCCTCCCAGAAACATAATAGGGTCCCCCTTCTCCTCACTTATCACCCCACCAGCCTCCACATTCAAAGGATCATCCTCCGCCATTTCCGCCAACTCCAGCATGATGCCACCACCATACACATCTTCCCTTCACCCTGCCTGTCGACATTCCATAGTCCACTCCTGGTCCACTCCTCCATCACCCCCTACTCCTCAACCCCCTCCTATGGCACCACCCCATGCCCATGCAAAAGATGCAACACCTGCCCCTTCACTTCCTCTCTCCTCACCGTCCAAGGGCCCAAACACTCCTTTCAAGTGAAGCAGCATTTCACTTGCATTTCTCCCAAATAAGTCTACTGCATTCGTTGCTCCCAATGTGGTGTCCTCTACATTGGAGAGACCAAACATAAACTGGGCGACCGCTTTGCAGAACACCTGTGGTCTGTCCGCAAGAATGACCCAAACCTCCCTGTCGCTTGCCATTTTAACACTCCACCCTGCTCTCTTGCCCACATGTCTGTCCTTGGCTTGCTGCATTGTTCCAGTGAAGCCCAACGCAAACTGGAGGAACAACACCTCATCTTCCGACTAGGCACTTTACAGCCTTCCGGACTGAATATTAAATTCAACAACTTTAGGTCTTGAGCTCCCTCCCCCATCCCCACCCCCTTTCTGTTTCCCCCTTCCTTTTTTTTTCCCTATAAATTTTATAGATTTTTCTTTTCCCATTATTTCCATTATTTTTAAATATTTTTAAATCTTTTATGCTCCCCCCACCCCCACTAGAGCTGTACCTTGAGTGCCCTACCATCCATTCTTAATTAGCACATTCGTTTAGATAATATCACCAACTTTAACACCTATGTGTTCTTTTGTTCTGTTGTCTGTGACATCTTTTGATGATCTGCTTCTATCACTGCTTGTTTGACCCTACAACCACACCACCCCCCCCCTCCACTTCTCTCACCCCACCCAAACCACCCGCCCCCGCCCCCCCCCCACACACCTTAAACCAGCTTATATTTCACCCCTTCCTTGGATTCACCTAGTTCTGTTGAAGGGTCATGAGGACTCGAAACGTCAACTCTTTTCTTCTCCGCCGATGCTGCCAGACCTGCTGAGTTTTTCCAGGTAATTCTGTTTTTGTTTTGGATTTCCAGCTTCCGCAGTTTTTTTGTTTTTATCTATGTTTTTGCCTTCAGATGATGTCACCAAGGGGCAGCATGTAGCTGAAAAATAGGAGGGGGGCCAAGTATAGTTCTGGAGGAGTCTCCAGATGTAACAGTGCAGAAGCTGGAAGAGAAACTATTGCTGGAGATTCCCTAGCTAAGAGTGGAACCAGCTTAGGACAGTTCCACTCAGCTGGATTATAATGGGCAGGCACTGGATCTCTGCCATGTGGTGCTTAGTTGTTTCTTTATCATGCTTGTCACTGATATCTCATTATACAAGATTTCCCCTTTAAATACTGTGTGCCTTACGTTAGTGGGTGCAATAAACGATAAATTAACATTACACTCTTTTTCAAACAAAATGTACACTGAGACAATAAGGTGAATTTCCAAAGGGTCCTCCTGCTTATCCATCATAACTTAAGTGGGGGATCTGCAGAAACTGCAGAAAAATGACATCTTCTGCCAACAGAGATGAGTGGAACTCCTGCAGAAATTCATTTTTTACCTTTAACATCCAATTATCTTGTCAATTTACTCTGTTCCTCCTGCCTCCCATTCTTTATCTTTTCCATCAATTTTTCCCTTCCGCTTGTTAATGTGTTGACTCCTTGCTTGGGGTATGATTGCACAGGCACTTGTAAACCTCTGATAATTCATTATGCTGAGTATTATATTTACATGTGGTTCATCTGCAAAAATATTGCAGCTCAGCATGATTTTGTCTAGAGCAGGAGCCCTAATTGATTTCCCTCCTCCATTACGCAGCAGTACTGCGGCCAACTGTGGTATCTCTACTCCTGCACTGTCTGTAAAGTGCTAACTCACTATAGGCCAGGGTTCAGATCTGTGTGTGAGTTCAGCTACTCTCCAGTTGAGCCACCTTATCATCACTTTTAATTAGTGGTTGTGGCCTCTTTCCAGCTCTCTCACTTGTCTCCCTCTTGTCTCCAATTGTCTGTCAGTAAGACCAAGTATATAATTATCAGTGGGTGCATAGCAATATACCTCAAAGAGGATGGCCAGAATAACTGCGGAGTGCTGCAGAATACTGCAGTGGATTGGGGCCTCACCTTGGAAGATGTTGAGGAGCTGCCACAAGCATCAGCAGGAGTGGGAGGTTGTTCCCTTGTAACCACCATCAGCCAGAAGGCTGATTTGTGAAGCTTCAGTTGTACAGTGTCCATGCTCTTTTAAATAAAAACATACGAACAGAAGAAATAAGAGCAAGAGTAAACCATTTTGCCTCTCTCCTGCTCCACCATTCAATAAGATCGTGGCTGATCTGATTGTGGCTTGAACTCCACCTTCCTGTCTGCCCCCTGTAACACTTGACTCCCTAGTAGCTCAAAAAATCTATCTAACTCGGCCTTGAATATATTCAATGTCCCAGCCTCCAGTGCTCTCTGAGGTAGAGAATTTTAAAGATTAATGACCCTCTAAGAGAAGAAATTCCTTCTCATCTCTGTCTTAATGGAGGGACCCCTTATTTTGAAACTGTGCCCCCTAGTTCTAGAATTCCCCATGTGCATCTCAGCATCTACCTTGTCAAGCCCCCTCAGAATCTTAGAGATAAAAACAAAAAAAAACTGCGGATGCTGGAAATCCAAAACAAAAACAGAATTACCTGGAAAAACTCAGCAGGTCTGGCAGCATCGTCGAAGGGTCATGAGGACTCGAAACGTCAACTCTTTTCTTCTCTGCCGATGCTGCCAGACCTGCTGAGTTTTTCCAGGTAATTCTGTTTTTGTTTTGTCCCTCAGAATCTTATATGTTTTACAATGAGATGGTTTAGTACGCTAATTGAAGCTTGGGCTCTCAGCCAAGAATACATAGTGAAGCTTGGCTGAGAGCCCAGAAATCCATTAGACTGTTGAAACACCTGAGCCTCAAGAAAAACACTGCTTGATTGAGAGCTCTGGCTCCCTGATCTATGCTGTCAATTTCACAATGTTTATTTATACAAGATGAAGTGGTGTCAAGTGGTTGTGCTTTCAACTATTGAAACTTTAAAGGGTCTGAACCATTGACACTCTTGTTGCCTTGCAGTAAAAAGTTTTTTAAGCAAGTGCAAAGTTATGAATGAATGACCTTTTTTTTAAATGTGTTGACTCCTTGCTTTTTTACATATCCTACTGTCCCTATAAGGTTCATTAGTTCTATATAGTGTATGTAGGTGAATAGGTGTGTAAGTGTCATAATTTGGCATAGGGGTTGTTGAGGGACATATTTTGGCATGGGGGCATGAGGAGCCATATGGGGTGGGTGGGGGGCATGAGGTTGCATGCAAGGGGCATGGGAGGTGAGGGGTGAGGGCTGGGAGCTCTTTCTGTTTTTATTTTAACACAGAGGTCGACCTTTTAAACAGCTTGTCCCAGCACCTGGCAGCCCCTGAGGCTGCCTCTAAACTTTTCTCCAGCCCGCACCTACCCTGCCCCCCTGCCCCACCCCCCACCCACACACACACACACACACACACACACACACACACACACACACAGTGAAAATGCCAACCGTGTGAAAACTCCCTCCTGAGGCAGGTGGGCCGAGGCAGGAATTTTCCTGACCTGCTACCCATCTTGAGGATGCAAATGCAGACCTAAGTCTCCCAAAGTCTCAGAAAGGTGTTGAAGGTACCTGGTTGTAAACAATTATGCTGTAAGCTGTCAATTTAGTTCTAAGATGAAAGAAAGTCATGGTTTAAGATAGAAAATTAACAGTTCTACCAGAATGCAAGGTTACTGTGTTTCACATTGCCATTTTGGAATGAAGCCATTTTGCGATCAGGTTACAGGCTTCCCCACAAATCCAATGATTATCACAGACAGCAGAGGCTTTGTCTGGTCTGCAGAGAGAAGAGGCTGCTTGGCTTTTGAGCTACCATAGCCAGATGCAGAAGGGAGGTGTCTCTAGTTGAAGAGATGCATCCTACAGCCATTTAAGGATTTCAGGAGATTTCGTCCTGGCATGGCCATGGGAAGAAGAATCATTGGAACAGACTTTGCTGCTGGTGGCAGATTTAAAGAACTCTTCGAAAACTGAGGAAAGCACCTGGAGATTGTCATTCGAAGTTACCTCTCGGTAGAATGGGGATATGGAAACCCATTGAAAACTGGGCGCAACTGTGGACTGTTTGCTACAAGGACTGTAATTCCGTGGAGAGTGCTGCAGGTGATAAGTATACAAGGGGAATGTTCTCTCTGTAGTTTAAAATGTAAGTTGCCTAAGGAAAGTAAAATACTGTTTAATTGGTCATTTATTACATTAAAAGTTTTAAAACATTAAACCTTATGTCATTATTTCAGCTAATAACTGGAAGTTTGAATCTCTTTATAAATTATTGGTCCCTGTGGAGATCGTAACATATGTTTCAATAAGATCACAGCTCATTCTTCTAAACTCCAATGAGTAAAGGCCCAAACTGTTTCATCTTTCTTCATAAGCGAACACCTTCATCCCAGAAATCATCCCAGTGAACCTTCTCTGGACTGCCTCCATTGTGAGTATATCCCTTCTTAAATAAGGAGACCAAAAATGTACTCATGGCGTGGACTCACCAATATCTTGTACAGCCAAAGCAAATCTTCCACAATACAAATTAACCGACTAGGACTACCTATGCAATATCACAAAGTTGTTGTGCGATGACGTTAGAATGTTTTAGCACATAACTACAGAAAAGGATTGTTCAAAGGTCAGTAATTGGGTATCTTTATTTGTATAATAGTGTGTGTCATCATTTGGATTATCATGTAACACCGCTGTGCTGATCCCTCATGTATCGTAGGTACCTCTGAAAATCTGTGAGCCAGTCCTAAGTGGATTCTGAATGCAAGAAAAAGTATATTAGATGGCTGTAAACTCCTGGAATTGGGATGACCTGTACTTCAGATCCAGAATATCTAGTATTTGCACATTTGTGCTTTGCCTGTAGGTTTCCTGTCACCTATCTTCCCTTTCTCAGAGACAGAAGATGCCATACAATTGGCATTCATAAAGTCTATTATCATTATGTCCAAACATGATGTTTAATAGTGATGTATCACCAGTACCTTTGGCTTTGTATGATTTTTGGAATCTTGTCTGAGGCTCTTATTTGCAAAAGCCTTCTTTTATAGAGCTGCACGGGCACTGATGTCAATCTAAGTATTGATTTGTTTCTCTACATGAGCAATTATTCTAATAAATCAAGCTGGCAATGTCTGACTAATTTATGATATCACCACACTGGGTTAATCCTACAGGCAAACTGAAAATTAAATTTATCCTAGAGTGCTATACCCCATTTATCTAGAGTATTACAAATAGCCTTTTGTGGCCTGATTAAGCTTTGATTCTAAAGTGGAGATAACTGTTCACTGTACCCATATGAACATTATCGCCCGTTCCTGGAGCAATTTCTCCAGAAGTGATTGTTGGTGGTTTTCCGAATTGTTTCAGTTAGATCAGGGATTAAACAGGAATCAAATGAGATCGCCTCCTTCAAGAGGCAGCACATGCTACTTATCCCTGAGGAAGATTAATTAGTGAGCAGTGCTTTTCTTCGCTAATTAGGATTCCAATCATCAGCCTGAAGGGCCCTACTGCCCCTTCTGACTCTACAAATAAATCAAGATAAATTTAAACTTCCCTCTTGGGGCTTCCCCTGGTCCCAGTCCAGTTTCTTGCTGGGTAGGCTTGGTGTGAAGCTCGGTGCCATTTCATGATTTGGCCAACTGGCAAACATCTCAGTCAGGTCATGATGAGGTTGCAGGATATCGATTTGGCCAAGCTTGAGTGTCCTTCCCTCTAGCAGTGAAAACCCTGTTAGGCCTGTTTCCAGCAGCAATAACTGGTCGAGGAGATTATAAATGCTTGCCTGTCTAATTTCCATTGAGCAGGTAGGATTAAATCACCCCCACCATGCTCAGAGTGTTCTTATTCAAGTCAGATAAATTGGTAGCCAGCTTTAAATTTGCATTGACATTTCCTTTTTGAAGAAATTGCCTTTGGGGGTTGGTGAGAAATTTCCAAGAATTTTTTTCGCCATTTCACAGAATCACAGAATTGTGGTGCAGAAGGAGGCCATTTGGCCCACCGTGTTTGCACTGGCTCTCCGAATGAGCATTATTACCCTGCCTTTTCCTCGTAATCCTGTGCATTGTTTCTATTTAAATAATCATCTAATGCCCTCTTGAATGCCTCAATTGAAGCCTCTACCACACAGTGCATTCCAGACCCGAAACACTCGCTGTGTGAAAGAGTTTTTTCTCACTTGCATTTGCTTCTTTTGCACATTACTTTAAATCTGTACCCTCTCATTTTCAATTCCTTTTATCAATTCCTTATCTACTTTGTCCAGCCCCCTCATGATTTTGAATACCTCTATCAAAATGCCTCTTAGCCTTCTACTCTCCAAGGAGAACAGTCCCAACCTCTCCAATGTATCTTCATAACTGAAGTTTCTCATTCCTGGAACCATTTTTATAAACCTTTCCTGCACTCTCTCCAATGCTTTCACACTCTTTCAATAATGTGGCGTCCAGAACTGTACACAGTACTCCAGCTGAGGTCTAACTAGTATCCTATACAATGACCTCTTGTACTCTGTGCCCCTATTAATAAAGCCAAGGACACTGTATGCTTTATTAGCTGCTCCTTCCACCTGTCCTGCCACCTTTAGTGACTTTAACAATTGAAATTTATGATGTTTATGTCCAAAACCTTCCTATGCTCTCTGGATATGAGGCTGATTCCAGAGGACCGGAGGATTTCAAATGTTACACTCTGCTAAAAATAGGGAGTGGGATCAATCTGACAATTACAGGCTAGTCAGCCTAATGTCAGTGGTGGAGACATTTTTAGAGCCAATAATCCTGGTTAAAAAAATAATTGATGCTTGGAAAATTATGGGCAAATTACTGAAAATCAGCATGGAATTGTTAAAGGCCATTTGTGTTTGACTAACTTAATTGTGTTTATTGATTATGTAATGGGAAGAGTTATGAGAGGCATACGGTTGAAGTTATGTATATGGACTTTCATAAGGCATTTGACAAAGTACCACATCATATGCATGTCAGCAAAGTTAAAGCCCCTGGAATTAAAGGGACAGTGACAGCTCAGTACAAAATTGGTTAAGGAGGAGGGAGGAGAGAGTGGTGCTGAACAGACTGCAGGGAATTATACAGCGATGCTTCAAAAGATTTGGTATTAAGACCACTGCTGTTTTTGATATATATTAATGACCTGAACTTGTGATATACTGGGCAGAATATCATAATTTGCAGGTTGGACAAGATTCGGAAGTGTAATAATCAATAAGGAGGATAAAAACAGATTTCAGGAGGACATAGGCAGACTGGTGAAATGGGCAGACACGTGGCTGATGAGGTTTAATGCAGTGGAATGTGAAGTGATACATTTCAGTAGGAAGAACAAGCCGAGATAATAGAAAGTAAATGGTACAATTTTAAAGGGCGTGCAGGAACCTTTGAAGTTGGCAGGACAAGTTGAGAAGGCTGTTTGTGGGATCCTTGGTGTTTTTAAAAGTGGCATGGCAAGTAAAAACAAGCAGGTTATGCTATCAGTCTATAAAACACTGGTTAATCCTCAAATGGAGTGTTGTGCTGAATTCTGGACGCCACACTTTATATCAAGACCTTGGAGAGGATGCAAAAGAGATTTACTAGAATGGTATCTGAGATGAGGGACTTCAGTTATGTGGAGAAGCTGGGGTTGTTCTCCTCAGAACAGAGATGGTTAAGAGAATATTTACTAGAGATGTTCAAAATAAGGAGAATCTGTTTCCTGTAATGGAAAGGTCGGTAACCAGGGGACAGAGATTATGGGATAGGCAAAAGAATTATGGACAACGAGGAAAATTTCTGTTGACACAAAGAATTGATCTAGAATATACAATGCGCTGCCTGAAAGGATGCTGAATTGGGGGAGGTTGGAGGGGGAATGAAAGCAGATTCTGTAATAACTTTCAAAAGCAAATTGGATAAATACTTAGAGGGAAAACATTTGTCGGGGTATGGGGTAAGGGCAGGGGAGTAGGACTAATTAGATAACTCTTTCAGTGAACTGGCACAGTCCTGATGAGCTGAATGGCTTCCTTTGGTGCTGTATATTTTTGTGATCCTATGGACTGTATTTTACACTCCCTACCGGTGGGTTTGAGGGAGGGGCGGCATGTAAAATCCAGCAGGTAGTTTTCCCACCACCTACATGCCCACCCTCAACCTGCCTGAAATTTCATGAGGGGATGGTGGGAGCCCAATGGCCACTTAAGGGCCTCATCCTGCTGCCACCAGTATTTTACCCTCAGTGTAGGGAGGCTCACGCTATGTGGGATGTCTGGCAACTTTAGTTGCCTCAGGGTGTTGTAGGGTAAGGAGGGGGAGACCTCCTTTGCGGGCCACCTGGAGGCAGCACCCCCAAGGTCACTCACCTCTTTAACCCTCCCCCCTGGCCACTTGAACTCAGCCCCCAACCTCCCTCACCCCTCTCACTGAGATCCCCTGGACTTATCTGGACTTCTTGGCGTGGTGGGACTGCCTGTAGTTCCAGCAGTGGCCATCACTCCTGGCTGGCACTGTGGAATTACTGCCATTACCTAGAGGCAGTCTTCCAGTGGCAGACAAAGGGGCCATCGATGCTCCTTTAAATCCCCTCCTTTTGGGGCTGCAGAGATGAGGGGACCACAACCACAGCTACAGGCCCCCCTCTGGAGGAGTCTCCTTCCATAATGATGGCCTGGCTGCTGTGGCCACACTTACTTTCAACAGTTTTAGAAACCCTAAGAGGGTGCCTCCATGCTGAAGTTCTCTCAGTCGCCCACCTACATCAACAGCGCCCACCTCTCTCAGAGTAGGTGCCGGCCACCCATAACCTTAGGCTTTCTGATCGGCTCTCCACCCACGCAGCCCATTCCCTGTCTTCAGTTGGTCGGAGCTGCTGGAAACGGAATGTTAACCGGCCACCTCTGGGAAGATCGCACAGGCAGACGGGATTCAGACACCATTGGGGTGAGGGTTCCAACACACACAAGAAAATTCAGATCAAAGGACTTCCTTAACAATTCCTGCCTTTTCATTAGGACTAAATGGCAGTTCAGGGAGCTGTGGGCCAGTGTTTGCATCTGTCCCTGTTGGATGAAATTTGCATGCAGTGTCATAGGACACGATTTGCATGTACTTCACACTGCTGTTTTTCTTTAATGCAGCTACCAGAAATGGTATAGAGGAAGTTTTGTTGCAGTGCTATCTAGGAAGTGAATTGGAAACATGGGGCCGGGATTTTCTATTCCGGGCCTAAGTCCCGTGGTCGGGGCAGGAACTGGGATTGTTTCCCACCACGGAGCCTGGCAGGAATTCACACCGAATCACATGATGCTGGGCTCAGTAATTATGCAGTTGTAGTCTCCTGCCTCCACCCCTGCTGCAGATGTTGGGGCAGTACCTAGAAGAAGTGGTAGGGATCGCAAGATTAAGGAGATATGATTTCACATGTGGTTGCACGGCTGCACTATAATTGTTAATGTTCGTACACTTTTGTAAATAGTCTACACTTGCACTTTAATGAGGGTTGATGTGGTTTAATTGCGATTCGTAGTCTTTAAGCCTGTGTGCTGCCACCCTCGCCCAAACCCCCTGCACCACGCCACCTTCAGCGGTACACCCCGGGCTGTGACCATGTCCCCCAGAATCAGGCATGTGCAGGGAGGCAAGAATTTTTGCCAAGGCCCTTGTGAGCCATGTGCACACTGAGCCTTTGCTCTCCATGAGCTCATCTGTTGAAATGCCTTAGAATTGTCAGTGCTGTGCACTGGGGTTGCCCTTCAATTGTCCAGTTGAGTTGACCTGCTGCTCTGCCCACTCCCATACAGCATCTCGAGATCTCCACCTCGAGGCTCTCAATAGTTGCAAGCGGCCATGGTGCATGTGACTTTTCAGGTTGAGTCCAACACCTTCCAACTTCCCCGCGTGACCCACACCCAATAACTATTGACGCTCCTGGTGTGAATTTGACCTCCCCACAGTCACCCTACAACCCTCTCCTATCCCCCTCCGTCCCATGCAGCTGAATGTCCATGTTCCCTACTTTCCGGAGGAGCCAACCCCCCGTGACAATAGACATGGTCCTCCTCATCCAGTTTTACTTCTGTGTCCCCTCCAGCAACGCTCAGTGGCCCTTCACCCAGCATCGAAGGACCCTCACCTTCCCACCCTACCGACTCCCACTGCTCCTTTTAACGCTGAACATCCCTTCTTATCTACAGTTTCCTCTGTATGTCCCCCAGGATGCATCAGTTGACACCACGGACCCCTCCCTCTGAACATCTCTTCCCCCCCTGCATGCCCGTTCATAGCTGCACCCAATCCCATGCCCGTTCATACCTGCACACCATCGCGCGCTCCCCTGCCTGCCCTCCAGCAGAGCCTGTCTCACCTTCTCGCTCCATACCACCTCACCCATTCAATGACCCCTGCAGCATCTCTCTCTCTTTCCCCTACCACCTACAACCTTCCCCGCCCCCCTCTAGGCCTCCATACCCACCTCACCTCTTTACTCTTCTCCTCCCTAGCTAATCCCCGCCCGCACAGAGCATCACCACCCAACAGTACCTCAAGCAGCCGACCATTTTGTGAAGATCCACATCCTGGAAGCTCCTGCAGGGCAGTGATCAACATGATTGATGCTCCACCCTCCCACTGCCGCACGTGGTATTCCAAGGTTCACAGTCGCTGGAGGCCTCCACCTTCCAGTCTCCGCAAGCTGCCCAAGGTGCTCTTCCAAATGAGTCCTGACACGTAGCGCCATGTTGGTCCGGACATGTTCCGGACCAGCGTGATATCCCGCTGGCAGTGTGGATTACTGCACAGTGGGGAACAATTCTGGTCGGAGCTTCAGCTGCATCCATTAATGGGATGGAAAATGGCTTCATGCTGGCCCTTGATAGGAATGACTACCTGCCATGATGGGCAGGAGCGCACATTCCCACCGTCATGTCACGTCACGGGAAACTTTTTATCAGCTCCCTCTGCACTCCACCCCCCCCCAAACACCAGCCCTCCCAACACTTGTCTTTACACCTGTCATGTTGGGACTGCAAAACCCCGGCCGTGGATTAACACCAACATTTTCTCTGGATGCAGCCACTTTCAGGGACTATTTGGAAGCAGAAGAGAAAAAATATCTGAACAAAATAGGAAGTGTGTCTACCAACTACCTAATTTCCTCAATAAATAGGGAGGGAAAAGGTGAGTCATCCCATTGTAATTCCTTCTTCTGCCTGATGAGCCTTGTGAACTGCCATGTTTTGGAGAAACAGTCATCCCCTGAGTTCCAATAATGAACACTGAGCAGCACTTTAATGAACAGCTCTGTTCCTGCTAGGAAATAATCATCAGACAGGCAGGCTCGGTACCTCCTGAAGGAACAACATCGCTGGAGCTCAGGTGACTTTTACATCTCATTTACCCAAGATGCTTAATCTACTTTGGGTTTAGTATTACCATAAAACTCCCCATACTCATTTAAAAATACTTACAAAAGTCCTTCGAATTGCTGTTACAAGATATGTATTGTGCAAAATAAGGAATCCACCATTCCTGTAGATTTCTTTGTATATAGCAGCAGCAGAAAACTGGAACTGCAATTTTAACTTTATGAACATCAACTATACAGTGTACATTAGCAGCTTTGAGCAAGAAATACATTGATATAATGGAAACATTATAGATATTTCACTCCTGCTTGCCCTTTGTGACCCAGGCACAGGCTTGAGCAGCAGAGCATGCTGTCAAGTGCAGGGAGATTTGATGCAATGTTTTACACTGGATCTGACGGAAACTGATTAAACTGTTCCAATGTTCTGGAGTATGTTTAAAAACGGACATTTAATCTACCCGAATATAACTTTCTACCCTAAAGGGAGTGGAAATTACTGAGCCAGAATTGATGTTTATTTTGTCATTGTGCACATTTGAGATTTCTATATTAATTGGAAGATGTTTGACTGCAATGACTGGTTCCTTTATGGTTCCACAGAAGTGATTAATTTTCCACAGCAAACATCTTGTAAACTTTATTCTGGCTCAAGGAGAAGCATTTGCAACCATCTTCAGCCAGAAGTGTCAAGTGGATGTCCCATCTCGGGCTCCTTCTGAGGTCCCCAGCATCACACATGCCAGTCTTCAGCCAACTTGATTCATTCCACGTGATATCAAGAAATGGCTGAAGGCACTGGACACTGCAAAAGCTAAAGGACCTAACAAAATCGTGGCAATAGCACTGAAGCTCCAGAACGAATCACGCCCCTAGCCAAGCTGTCCTAGTGTAGCTACAATATTGGCTTCTACCCGACAATGTGGAAAATTGCCCAGGTATGTCCTGTCTACCAAAAGCACGACAAATCCACCTCCTCTCAATCATCAACAAAGTAATGGAAGGTGCTGTCAGTAGTGCAATCAGGCGGCTCTTACTCAGCAATAGTTTGTGTTCTGCCAGAATCACTCAGCTCCTGACCTAATTACAGCCTTGGTCCAAACATGACCATAAGAGCTGAAGTCAAGAGGTGAGGTGAGAGTGACTGCCCTTGACATCAAGGCAGCATTTGACCAAGTGTGGCATCAAGGAGCCCTAACAAAACTGGAGTCAGTGGGAATTGAGGGGAAAATTTCCTGCTGGTCGGAGTCATACCTAACATAAAGGAAGGTGGTTGTGGTTTTTGGAGGCCAATCAGTTCAGTACCAGGACATCACTGCAGGAGTTCCTCAGGTTAGTGTCCTAAGCCCACCTATCTTTGGTTGCTTCATCAATGACCTTCCGTCCATTTAGGGTTAGAAGTGGGGATGTTTGCTGATTATTACACAATGTACAGCAGTATTCGCATGTCCTTGGATACTGAAGCAATCCATGTTCATATGCAGCAAGACCTGGACAATATCTAGGCTTGGACTAATAAGTGGGGAAGGTCTGGTGGTGCAGTGGGTAGCATCCTTGTCTCTGAGCCAAAAGCTCTGGATTCAAGTCCCACCCCAGGACTTGATGACCATGGAAGGTGCATTCATAATGTTGCCAAAAAGATTGATTATCAACCTGTAAATCCTTCCATTACATCTATGGTGTGTGGCAAAAGCAAAATAGTTTCCTGCTCAGCCATGCTTAATGCAGAATGGCACCCTTAAGCTGTAGCCTCCAGTGACAGGCTGGAGACCTGTCCCAGGAAAACTAGCTACAGAAACAGATATAAGCATCTGCTTTGTCTGCCTCATGCGTCACTAGATGCAGGAAGCTTCTATCCCTAAGTCTGGTAAATGCAAGTAGCATTCACACCACACAAAATCTAACCATCTTCCCTTGACATTCAATGGCATTAATATCACTGAATCCCCCACTATCAATATCCTGGGCATTCCCATTGACCAGAAACGGAGCTGGACTAACCATATAAATACTGTGGCTACAAGAGCAGGTCAGAGACTGGGATTTCTAAGGTGAATAACTCACCTCCTGACTCCCCAAAGCCTGTCCACAAGCTCCAAGGCACAAGTCAGGTGTGTGATGGAATACTCTCCACTTGCCTGGATGAGTGCAGCTCCAACAAAGTTCAAGAAGCTCGACACCATCCAGGACAAAGCAGCCCCTTCTACGCGTTTCACCAGCTCAACTACTCGGGCAATGTTAAAATTGACCTCAATATCGTTTTACTTTGAATGGTAGTTGCAAATAACTTAAACTTCAGGCTCATGTCTTTACCTTGATTTAGTAGAAAACTTGCCTTTGTCCAATGCTGTTTTGTGTTTTTATGTTCTGGTATATTCAGAACCGTTATCCAGTGTTTAATTTTAAAAAAAGAGACAGGTACTATTTTCCTCAGTAAATAAAAAGTCTTGCTATCCTTAAAAGATGAAATAAAATATATCATTAATTATAATTTATGAAGCATTCAAAAGATAAACACAGTTTTCTTCACAGTCAATTCTTAAGAACTGTATTGAAATGACATGACAATTGTGAAATCATAATTAAAGCCTAGAAATTACTGTGCACAATGTTATCATACAAATTCTCATGCATTCATATCAATTCCTCTTTCAACCATTTTAATAAATGTATTAATTCATTTAAAATAAACAAGTCCTTGCCTGTGCTTAAATCACAGGCCATGGAGTTTGATACCAATTTACTGTGATTATACGGTAATATGGTAATGAGTAACATCAGGGCCAATCGTTTGTATCACTAATGACCTGTAATTAATTAGGAAGTTCCGTTTCTCTACTACAGAATCCCTTCATCTTGGTGACTTAATAGTAAAGTATGGCTACATTTACCCACTGAAGGATCCAAAGAATTTAGTTCTCCGAGCAGATGATTCTCCTTATCGTTTTCAGGTAAGACCATGTGAAGCTAATAATTTTACATTAAGAGAAATTGTGCCATTATCTTTACCTGTTGGATAATGAATGTATGCTGATGTAGGATGATTTCTGCTTTTTACATATGAAACCCTTTCCTGTATTATGATGGGAATCTAGTTTACAAGTTGCAGCTTTAATCTGTCATAATGTAAAATCCTGAATTTCAACATCCTCAACAGATGTAAATATTTATCAAACTAAATAATGTTCAGTGAAAAACTGAAAAATGTGATTTATTTTAATATTCAGGGTTTACTTCTCAGTTGTATGTTATTCTGTACTATTTAAATAAAAGATACAGCAGAACGTAAATTTAAACATAGATTGGACATGTGAGTTACGTACACTCCTTAGCCTAACCTGGGTGGGAAATTTAAGTGCCACTAATCTGCCTGTTTGATGATGCTGCTTCTGAATTTTCATCCTGGAAATGGCAGGGGGTGAACAGTATGTGTGTCAATTTGGTGATGATATTTTAATAATATGCAGATAACTGAAATACATCACTTACACCCCTTGTTGTTCTGGATGATGCTTGGGATAATGTAAACTTTCAGTGCCCCAAAAGCCGATGTCTGATCAATTGCATAGTTGGCCCACGTCCAAAGAAATGCAAACAACCTATGGGATAGAAGTCCTACTAAATAAAACCTTGTGGGATTGGCTTTGCAAGCTGACTGATATGACTGGAAACCAGATTTAAAGGGGCACTCAAGCTTCAGAAGCACAGCTCATTAGACTTGAGTGCTATTATAATTAATGGATTTCCAAGACAGTTCTGAGCTTAGAGACTGCTTTTTTCTGTCTTTTTTCTCTTACCCTGATTAACACTGTTTATCACTTGAGCTATTTTTGAATCCTTGCTTTGAGTGGGGGAACTGTTGGAAAAAGTAAAGGAGTAGCAACTGTTTCATCAATGAGCAGAAGCTGTGCCTGTGAAGAACACTGCGGGTAAAGAGAACTACTCGTAGAGGGCTATACCCATTGCCCAAAACTTACTTTCAGGGATCCTGGGGTGTTCTCTGCCTCCAGCTCAGAGGATGCCATACTTCAGCACGCAGACAGATGCTGGTCTATACACCACACCATTGGTATATTGAAGCAAAGGTTCGGGGGGCTGAGTTGGACTGGCCTCCAAAACAGACATGGGGATCACTGTGACTCCTTAACCCATGTCCATTGCTCCTGATGTAGGCAGCATGCCAGCTTTGTGCCAGCTGCTAATTTGTGCAGACCTGTGTGTGAAGTGAAAGCCACCATGGTCCTAGAGGACCATAAGCTACTCCTTCATTAAAGAGAGACAACTGGTGGTGAGTTTAACCTGAGAGTCACTACACCTCAGGCAGGGGGCAAATTTGAGAAGGCAAAGTCTTCATGGATGACCTCAGCCAATATAGGAATTGAACCCACACTGTTGGCATAACTCTGCATCACAAACCAGCTATCCAGCCGACTGAGCTAGGCAAAGGTATACAGAAACCAAGGAAATGCACAAAGGTGATTTGTTTGTATGCAACATGGAATGATTTAATTTATAAATTTGGTATGGAATTAGTTTTCGTTTTAGCATTGTGGCCAAGCAGATGCCGTGACGGTTAGTGACAGGGCAGATAAGGCACAGAACTGTTGGTGAACAGGGAACTGGGGTTGAATTTACTGGTATCATAGTTGTATGAGTCAATCATGTACAGCCTAGGCAAAAAGGGACTCCTCTTCCTCATCCTCTTTCCACTCCTCCTCCTCCTCCTCCTCCTCAGCTGATTCATATAGCTGGTGGCAAGAAATGTGTCCTCACGATAGCAGTGTGGGCAGCATGCAGCAGATCATAAAAAATCTTGAGGTGTATACTGCCAAGTTTTATAGGGTTCCTCCAGCTTGGTCCAGTCAGTGGAAGCTTTGCTTCAGGAACCTAGTGGGTTCACGCTACCACATCTTGTTTAAAAGCATGCCTTTCATTGTATGCATGCTGCCTATGTGTATGGACCGGATAACCCTTGTCACCCAGTAGCCACCCCCCCAGTTGCCTTGGTCATCCAAATGCAGACGACACAGACTGCTGCAGAAGAAAGGAATCATGACTGCTGCCAGGCTACCAGTCATGGAGCCACATGATTCGCTGCCTCTGGTCGCATCCCAACTGGACATTGAGGTAGTAGAATCCTTTCTGGCTGCAGTACATCTGCGAGTTGACATGCGGCACCCACAAAGCGGCATGCATGCAGTCAGTGGTGCCCTGCACCATGGGGAAGCTTACAATCCTCATGAAGCCATGCACTCAATCCTTCTACTGCACTCTGACAAGAGAAAATGAAATATGTTCAGTTCTGTTTGCAAACAGGGCCTCAGTGACCCCTCCTTCTGCAACACTAGATTGCAAACTAGGAGATGCTGCAAATGTTGCCTGCTCCAACCTGGAAGACACCACCACATAAAAAACCCATGGCCACAGTTACCTTCATAACCACTGGCAATGCTACCCTCACCTTACTCTGAGGTTGCAGCTGTGGCAGCAGCAGATGGCAGGTTTCAATGAGGACAGCTTTAATGAAGCAAAAATGTGGGCACACTGTTCCTTGCTGAGGTTCAAGTAGGAGAATTGATACCTGAACACACTGGGCAGATATAGCTTCCTTTGGAGTGCCCTTCTCCCTCTCCTCCCTCTTCCAGCAGCATGTCCTGTTCTGTGTGACCTCTTTTCCTTCTCTCTGTCATGCTGCATACCAAGGGGAATTCATACAACAGCACCCATGTCTGGTAGAAAATAGTTTGTGCAAAACGCTTGAAGTCAGTAGAAAGTCCTTCAGCACCGGCCACCCCACTCACTATAGACTTCAGCAGCTTTAAAAGAACTCTTAAAAACCACCAAACATTTCTAACAATTGCAGCAACACCCAGCAGAAATTAATCAACAACTGACCTGTAAGTAGTTAATGACCTCTTTAAATAGCACTGGTGCTGGGGTTCTTCCTGCTGCTGAACACATGTTCAGTTATGTGTGTTTAACAGACAGTACTAGCTGGAGTGTTGAGCTGCAAAATGGCAGCACTGGCCTTAAATCAGCATTACACACTAATTGAATCACCATTTCCCTGATCTGCAATTTCCAGTGGATGCTTCCTGCGCATGTGCTCGTGCCCTCACCAAAATAGTGTCTGCCATGGCTTACACCATGAGCGCGTACACACAAACTGCAGATGACATTATTTGAAGCCAAAACAGCACTCGTAAAGCTGATAAAATTGGGAGCTGGTGAGCCAAACTTTGTGGCTCTGTGTGACTTTATTGCTTTGAGAGCCCAGGCAAACCAGACTGATTCATGCAGCACAACCCACCAGTTCAAAAGTATTTTGAGTCAGAGGAGAACAACAATAAGAAAGGGCATCATCAGACAAGGACTAAAGTGAGGGAAAAGGAGGAGAAGCACAATACATTACTGCTAAAGAGACCAGGGAGAAGTTGCTGGAGCAGCACTTTTCGTGACCTGTTCAATGCTCTTTCCTGAAAAGTAACAAAGGTACCGTTTACATTAACAATCCCTGCTGCCTTGTTTGTTACTACTTTCTTGATTTTGCTTGAGAGCATTAATAACACTCACCCAGCTTGAATCATATTCAGACAGTGCAGACTAGCAAACTACATTGAAAATAAACTACAGATCAAAGTCCCAAAAGCAATAAAACTGATGAATATAAATCAAAACACAATATTATAGTGAATTGTTTTGTTGCCTAAGTAATGAACCCATACTGCTTTTCTTAAAAGAATGTATACTAACTCTACTGCTCCTACAAGCAATGGTTTCAGCAGAATCTCCTTAGTCTCCAGAACATGGTTCAGTACCATGCTGGCCATTGTGTTTATCCACTAAGTCATCACAGAAGCTTGTTTATTTGTGTTATTTTGGAATAGCGTTAGTTTGCCTTTGCACGAAAATCCACTTCTCTGAGGAATAGCAACAGGGCAAAATTAGCACCAGCTCCTACTTTAGTTCGTGAATGATGGTGCTCCCTAAGGATAAAAGCATTCCAAAACAAAATGATTCATTTAAGACAACTGCATTGTATTTTACTAGTTAAAAAAGTATTACATCACACTGTGCCAATATCAGATGGCGCCAGCTAGGAGTTACTAAAAAAGCATCAATCTGCAGTATATCCAAATATTTAGCTGTAATTTTCCTGGCTTGTTTTTAGTTGAAAGTCAATGGACTGTAATCAATTAAAGAAAAGCCCATGCGTGTCTGTTCCTGAACTACACTACAGGAAGTGTACTATAGCACAATCCCTTTCACTAGATCTAATTTCCTATCTCGAGCTATAGATTTGACTGAGATACTGTTTTAGATGTTTAAGGTCACCAACTTGGCAAAATGGTGCAGTTTTGATGTTGGTAGTGATTATATGATTAGTGTCTATTTTACTAACCAAAAAAACTAAATGAGTTGTGCCTGCCACCAGCTTTATATTGTAATGAAACAGTATATTATATTGTATTCTGTGCTACTGTCACCCTTTTATACACACAATAACTCACATTGTGCTATAATAATGCACTAAAGCTTCCTTTTTATTTATATTATTACAATGATAGTGAATTTATTCTTTACTTGTGTTAGAAAAATGAAATAGTGGGTGAGCTAGCCATTACTTGGAAATGTGGTTTACTGGCCGCAAGAAAACTAATAAACATTTTAATATCTGGTACATGGTCCAACTGAAATATGATCTAGTCGTTTGGTAGTTCAGAACTTGAGTATTGCTGAAAAAAGACATGGAGCTGCCTCAGGGAGATTAAGCTGATTAAAAAATTTTGTTAAAAATAAAGTACAAAATTATTTAAAATGTCCTCTCATGTGATAGTGTCACATGAGCTCGGACATGTTTTTATATTTAGGAAATTTTTTAAATTTAATTAATAAAAGCTTTCGGAAACCTCATCCCGCTCATGGACGATGTTTCCTAAAAGACGTGAAGGCCACTTGGGCTCTTCACCTGCCCACCAACCTTAAGGTTGGACGGGCTGCATTGCAAACAACTTTAATTGGTTTTTTTATGGCCGTTGACAGTTCAGCTGGTGCACAACCGCCTCTGGCACTCACCTGCCGAATGAAATATCTAAATGACACATGATGATGTCAGGACACACGCCCGACATCATTGTGCGTCATTTTGCACATCGGCATTTCAGGCCCCGCCCCTGCACGCCGACGGCAATATTCTGGCCATGTTGTCGAAACTTTTCCATCTTGCACTCATCAGGACAATTCGCAAGAATGCAAAGGGAACAATAATTTATACTGTATGAGAAGAGAGTGCTGAATGGTTGGCAAATGGACTCTGATTAGTAGAGGCGTTGCCATGGAGAATGCACCAGTTAACTGGCAGTTGAAATTCAAACCAGTGTTTCAACAACATTTTTTTTTCAGCAATACTGAAATATCATCATATGTAATGCAAGACAATAGTGCTGTGATGCTGTCTCCAGAAGTGCAGTGTTTCTGTAATTTGATTACTTTGATTTATAATAGAGCAATATTTCTACATCTAAACCATTTATGCACTAATTAAGGGATAACACTGCTGCATATTGGCTTGTACTTTGACCACTGCCTGCGCAGATATAAGATAAACTATCGTATATATCATAAAAAAACATGATTTTATTTGAATTTCTTTATTTTTCAAACTATATTAAGGGCAACCACAGATACCCATGTTAAGGTTTTTTAGCACTACATCACTAAACATGTGGTAAAATACCACAAGCTATTGGATATTGGCATGGGCGCCATCAAGCCAAATTGTCATTTGGGAGGAAACAAAGGATGTCTGAACATGAAAACACCCAATAGTTTAAACCCACATGAGATTACCTTGAATGTCATTATAAATAATCTCTTTCCTTTCCATCTTTCTAGACCCCTTACTTCTGGACTTCATATAAATGGCCTGCGAGAGAGCTTGATTATGGTAAGTGTGCATTCAATTTGTAACTATATATAATAGCATTACATTTTTTTTAAGTTTAAGGTATATATTTTCACGTAAAGTGTTTAATTGTTACAATTTTTAAACATGTTTTCAACAACAGCTTGCATTTATATGACAGTCTTCATTTAAATAAAGGAGGTGCTTTACATGGACTGGAGAAAAACATGAAAGCATAAGGAACAAAGGACTTAGGAACAGGAGTAGCCATTCAGCCATTCGAATCTTCTGTGCCATTCAATAAGATCATGATTGATCTGTGGAATCAATTCCACTTTCCTGTCTGCCTCACACAGCCCTTGACTCACTTGCCTATCAAAAAGCTGTCTAACTGTGCCTTGAACAAATTCACTGGGCAGAATCTTCGGCTCGGCGAGCAGGGGCGAGGCCTGCTCGCTGAGGCATAAAATGATGCACGGTAACATCGGGCGTGCGACCGAACGTCACTGCGTATCATTCAGATTTTCAGTTCGGCAGGCCCGCCGAACTGTCAGAGGCCCATTAAGGCCGGTTAACTTTCAATTGAAACAATTAACTGAGCTGCCCATCCAAAGTTGGCGGACAGGCGAAGAGCCCAGGCAGCCTTCCACGGGCGGGATGAGGTTTCTGGAAGGTTTTTAAAGTCTTGTTAAAATTTTTAATAAAATTAATAGACATGTCCCAGCTCATGTGACAGTTTCACATGAGGGGACATGTATTAAAATTTATTTTTTCTTTATTAAATTTTTTTGAACTTAAACTAATCTCCCTGTGGCAGCTCTGTGCCTCAGGGAGATTTCAGCGCAGGCCCCGACTCAGGCAATTTCCCCCCACCCGCACATACTAACTACCCTAGAAGGAGACATTAATAGGAAATGAAAGAACTTTGGGGGAGGAAATTTTCAGAGTCAAAGTAATTTTCAGTGACAAAGATTTAAAGGGTAAAGACCAACTTTAACAATGCAGCAGCAGTACAAGGAGCAAGGGATAAGGGTTAAACTGAGAAATGGGCAGCACTGGTTGAGGTAAATGGTTGCCCCAGAGGTTTGAAGTGGATGAACTAGAAATCATTTCAATACAGTTTTCAAGAGACATGTGTTTTCTGTTATGAGATGGTACATCCTTTATTGAGTGTCCAAAGTATAACATAAAATTGAACGTGAAAAGCCTAGTCAATTTCTAAAATAAATACTCTTATCATTAAAGGGCCTTTCAATTAAAATAAGATATTTTAACATTTGAGAAACATATATTAAATAGTTACCTATTGAAGGACAAGGGCTATCGCTGCATGGGGAAACCATTACCTCCAAGTTCTCCTCCAAGTTGTACACTAATCCATCGCTTGGTTAAAATTCTGAACTCCTGCCCAACAGCAATGTGGGAGCACCTTCACCACGCAGGCTGCAGTGGATCAAGAAGGTGGCTGCTCACCTTCACAAGGGCAACTAGGGATGCAAATTAAATGTCAGTCTTGCAAGTGACTCAAACATGTTGCGAAGGAATAAAAAAAAAATTGCCTCTTAACACTGGGGTAAGGGAACGTATAAACAAGTTACTCTGGAGGTACATTTTAACAATTTTCTTTTAACAGTTTCTTAAGTGTATTTAAGTAGGAAAAATGTTTCCTAGTTCAGGTGTTTGTATTTTCTAGAGCCTTCCTGTACGACCTATATTTGTGTTAAATCCTTCTGAACATAGTTCCTCATGTGATGTGATGTTCACGCACTTTCAAAGTTTCGGAAAGCCACACTTTGCAGTGGGTTGTTATGGAAAAATAGATCTATTGGGCAGATGTTCTGATACATAATAGATCTTGTATTTTTATTTTTGCGGAACATGACATCAGTGGGGATGTAACATCTGCAACCCTCAAAGCTACTACATTGTATCTTATGAATCTTTTGCTCTTTAGCCATTTATTTGGCAAAGAAGAACATAACGAGGCAGGGAGGCTTGCTTGACTACGAAAAGGTAAGATAACTCTTTCCTTAACTTGAATTTGAGCAGAGTCATTTTGTCTGTCACAAGTTCTTGTGTCTTTTGTATGTGTGTGGCTGCTGTTGGGTGTCGCAATTTTATTAACAGTCCAACAAACTTCAAAAAGTGTGAAATAAATGTAGCCCTCTTAAGGCATAAATGAGTATTGAAATTGCCTATCAAAAATGCATGTCATTTAAAATATTGCTTGTAACTAGTTGGGGTTTAGTTGAAACAGAAATGCAGTTAACCTGCTCTGTTCTAAATTGAAATTTTATAAGGAAAATGGGTACTGCTAACAGATGTAATCCTGAAAGCAGGTCACTAAAATCAGAATGTACAACTATTGCATTACCATTCTACTGCCTTTATCTAAAAGCCATTCTTTCCCGCTTTGGGCATTGTATGTTCCTAAAGAACTGTCCAGTTCCTGCTCAGTCAGGCACAAATAAACTAAAGGCTGAAGCTTTCCAGCCTGCAGGAGGGAGAAGCAGCTTCCTTTGAGCTCACCAGACGTTAACTCTACTGCCACTTATTTTTGGGACTATTTTTAACACTTCTGCAAAGAGTATTGCACCTCAAACTCCTAGATCATGTATTTAGTTTATACCTCAGAGATCTGTTAGTGACTACCCTTGATAAAGCAGTCTTATGCTAACAAGTCTAGCCATTTCTTCCAGCCAGATTTAATTTATTTGTAATTGAACTGCCCTGTTGTCGCAGATATGTTGGAGAACCAAGATTTGTTTTAAAGCTTATTGTATGTTTAATTGGACCTTGCTCTACCATTCATTAAGTTTTACTTTTCTGATGCAAAATATTCACAGGTGAGTATAAAAATAATTACTGATTTTAAAAATAGCACATATCACCATGTGGAGAGGTGGGGGAGAGGTTCAAGTGGGAGTGCACCCCCACATCAAACATATGACTGAAGCACATGTGAGCCCTGTATGAATCAGAATAAGTAATGCTTCACCTCTGCCTAGCTCTGAAGAGACACTAGTCAGCCTGGGGACCAACTGGGAAGAATCAATCTGCATGCACTACCCCCGTCCCAACACAGTAGACATTCAGTGTCACAAAGGGCAGCCCCATCAATCAACATGACCATAATTATGCAGCATCTTTTCCCACACTATCTTCCCTCCCTCCCACACATGATTAATTTCCAGAAACCAAGACAAAATGACTGCTCCAAACCACACTGCACCTAATGCAAGCACAGTCATACTTGGAATCTGTATGTATCCCACAGGCAGTTTGTAATCGGCTAAAGTCTATATTCTGCAATATTTTATTACTTATTAGTGCATTATCATTATTTCCCTGAAATATTACTAGAGAATCAGATTTATCTGCAATATATCGATAAACTCAAATAGCCATAAATATTGGTAATCTGCTAGAATTTACATCAAAATGTAAATATTAAGTACTTGAGAAATAATGAGGTAAACTCCAAAGCAACTGTCAGAACGATTCTGTTAAGAACAGAATTTTATAGTAGTCACTTTTTATAATGTATTTCTTTACGTTGATATAATTTTCCATACCCTTATCTCCAACAATGTTTTTACCATTGTCCATCCCTGTTTTTGTCACGGGAATGTCCCCCGTGCTTCACTGCCTCAAGTCTGAGAGGTATACAAGTACCTAGTGAGCACTGGCTCAGCCATCCATCATCACACCCTACATGAGGGCATAAAGCCTTGTTCAGCTCTTCCAGAAATGCTCACAACACTAATATTATCCTGGAAAACTCCTTTTCTCGATAACCAACCACCTTGCTTAAACTTGTCTTCCCTCCCCCTTTCGTCCTCAACTCTAACGGCAAGGAGTTCATCACTGTGAAGTAGATGTGGCACATATTCAATAAATGTCTGCATAGAACTGCCTCTCAGTTGATCTAATTTACAAGATAATCGTTGCATTTTTGTTGCTAATTGAATATTGGAATTGGGTGCTGTTCTGGCATTGGATGTCAGTTTAATAGATAATGGCCATTAATGCGTAGGTTTTCCGCATAGTCAGGGCTATTTTTTTATAATATATGTTCAGTCATGGATTGTGGGTGTCACTGGCTAGGCCAGCATTTATTACCCATCCCTAATTGCCCCTGAGAAGGTGGTGATGTGCTTCTTCTTGAACCGCAGTCTGTGTGTTTAGGAACATCCACAGTGCCATCAGGAAGGAAGTTCCAGGATTTTGACCTAGCAACGGTGAAGGAATGCTGATACAGTGACAAGTCAGGATGGTGTGTCACCTGGAGGGGAACTTGCAGCTGGTAGTGTTCCCATGCATCTGCTGCCCTTGTCCCTTCTAGGTGGTAGCTGTCACAGGCTTGGAAGATGTGAGTGACTAAATACTCAGAAATACCTGTGTCTTAATTATTACTGAACATAGTAATACAGCTGCAGCTGATTATGTAACCTGAACTAATAGGGGTAATTTTCCATTGAAGTATTACTTGTCTGTTGTGTATCTCGGAAATTTGGGCACATGGTACACAAGAAATTGTGTATAGTAGGCATCTGAATTTCCGATCTGTGCTCCCAGTAGGGAGGCTCAGTGCCAATAGCACAATGGTGTAAATTTACCCTTAAGTATGTTTATCAAAAGTTGAATTGAATATTAAAGTATATTAAAACCAAGTTTGAGGAAAATGCAGACTCCTAGAATTTCCTATCAATAAACTGAACAAATATTTGTTTCTCTGATTACATATTTATTATGCATTTTACTTCAGTAACGAGGAGGCAGTCACATGAAAAAGAAAATAGGTCATTCCATCTTTTGTCGACTGTTTTATCACCTCTAGAGAGTACTCATTATCTTTTTAACTGCACCTTGCCCTCTGGAAACAAGCTGCAAACCTATCCTAAGCTCTCTGGAGAAGGACGTGTTCATAATGTTGAGTAACCTCCGTTTGCATTCTAGTTGTATAGTATAATTGGGCACATGTTCACAGAGGATCATGCTGTTAGCTATAACAGCACTATTTCATATATTTTGAAAGCAGTACATACAGACGACATCACTGCATATGCATCTTTATTTTCAAACTGGCTGTGCTTTAGAAAAAATGTTTTTAAATCCCTTTCAAAATGTTTAATTCCTACAGGACAGTTACAATCTACTGCACAAGAGGATCAATCATACTTGGGATTTTGTGGTAATGCAAGCCAGAGAACAGCTCAGGTTAGTTCGATGCTTATTCTTTATACTATTCCTGTTTGCACTATGCTTATAGTTCTAAATAATTATGTTTTTATTAATTCTATCTACCTATATGTTTTTGGAATAAATTTTGTGAAAAACTCTAATAGAAAAGCTTAGTAACTGTATTTTATCAGTATAAAAGTACACTGTCTTAATGCGTACAGAATAGTTTAACCTGAAATAGTTACAAATTTATTGTACTGCTAATATAGTTGCAGGTTCAGCATATCATTGCTATGAATAATTAAGGAACATATGGTAATCCATAGCACTATAAATAGATACGGAACTATAGAAATGTAACTCAAAAACAAAATATTGTATGTTTATATCAACCACTTTCTTTTGTATGACTTGTATTATATAGATGTAATCTACATCTATAATGATATAGATTAAAGAAAAAATATGAAGTCCTAGTATAATTCAGACACATTTAAATTATTATTGTGATAAGATGATATTTTCTTTTTAATATTTCACTGACTAGATGTATTTCTAACACTATTAATAACTGAAAAACTTGAATTTTCAATTTTTTGTAATTCAGAATGAATTGATTTCAGTTGAAGATTAGAGTTTTTTTGAATGTATGCTTGCGTACGGTGAAGGATAGGAAAATGCATTCAGATGTGATACATTTTCACAATCCCTGCTCTACCCAACTACTTTCTGTCAAAATTGACAAATACTTTTCACTTTTTTCCTGTATCTGCTAAGGAGGGTGAAAGGGAAAGAGAACTGGAACCAGGGGGGACCTGTGTGGTTGCAAATATCACACTGCAGGATTTTAATTGAGAAGCTCTGCTTTGGAACAGCGTTGCACAAGTGTGATTGCAATATGTGATCCAAGCAAGCAAGATACATTTAGTCAGCAAATCCTGTTTCCAGGAGGATTATTCTTAAGAGTAATGCAAATTGTTCCTGAAAAATAAAGTGTAGATTTGTCTGCTGTGGTATTGTTAACATTTAAATTATTAAATGTTTCATATTAATGCAGTACAGAGTCCGAAATCAGGCCTTTTTTTTTGCACCCTTACACCCAAATAAAAAATGTGTTAGCCAGCTACCGTGTCTTGTTTGCTAGATCTGGGACTTTGTATTATTGAACTGTTGTGTGGTTGTTACACCTAAAACAAGAGGCAGTGGACTCGCTGGCTCGCAAATCAGTATACTTGCTGTTCTTGCTGGGTAGTAGTAGTTTTGCAGTTTTTTAGGTAAATATAGCTGCTTTGGAGACTTCTATGTGTTGCAGACTTTAGCTCAAATCACAGTTAAAGGAATGTGATTCTTGTTATACCTAGGAGAATACAGAATCTGATACATAATTCAGGGCAGGAACACACATATCCTGCAATGATATTGCTGTTGGCATTTATAAGCATTTACAAGCTTAAACCCAAGAAATGCCTCAGAGTTCTTGATATTGCAGAGTGACTTTTCCTGTTTTGTTGCTGTTTACTGCTTTGAGCCTGGATTTTTTTGGCTAGTGGGACGTGAGGGCAGATAGTGACAGATGGCCGGATCCAGCCTGTGTATCACATGGTTAGAATAGAAGTGAAATCAGCATTTATTTTATTTGCTGAGGCAGGGAATATACCAGCTTTATTTCTGATGGGCAGAATATTTGTTATTTAGTGGAGTTTTTTAAAAAAAAAGTGAGCAGCAGCTACAGCACCACAGCAGTGATACAAAAGCCCAAATTACTAAATTCCCATTTATAGCTGCGCTGCTTTGGGGAGGAATTGAAGGGAAGGTTTCACTGTAAGCGAAATTCAGACGAGGATACATCAACATAATTAGATATCTTCTGCATTCTGAAAAGGTGCAGAATAGTTTAATCGCACAGTGAAAGCAAAGCAAAACTGAAAAGATGGCTGCAAACTTTACAGCAAATAAAAAGATGCGGCAAAAAAGCTCCAATTCCAGCAGCCATGAAAGATCACAAAAATTGGACATGGGGATAAATTGGACAGTCCCCAAAAACAGAAGCAGGAATTGTCATGCACAATTAATCCACATCCGTTCAATGCAATACAGGCCGTGTGCCAGCTTGGTGCTTCCTGAATGATTTCTGCATGCAGCCAGTGCTAACCACATTGTTCATTGACTGCATGAATCACCAAGCAATTCAAAATTGTGCCTTGCAAGCATCAATTAAAGCTAGCCTGCACAGCTTAAGGCCAGCATGCAACCCAAGCTGCAACATCAGCCATCAGACACCAGACAGTGCATCATGGTTGAGTCCGCAAGTGTGGCATGTGGAGTCGACCACTACTTCCATGCTGGAATGGATGGACTTCAAGCTCTGCGCGTAGCCAGTGTCATGTTGGTGCTGGATTCCTCCATGCTCCTTGACATTTGTTGCAGGGCTTCTGGCAGGTCTTAAAGGGTAGACAAATTGTGGCTGGTGCTGGAAGTCATACAGGAAGTGAACCTGGAATACAGCGAAAAATGGAGCAGTATGGGAGACAGTCGGCTCCAAGGTTTTATAGAATGGGTGGAAGTAGGAGAGGTGATGGGAACTTCCTGCAAATCTCTCACAAGTGTTTATAGTCCTTTTTTATAGTCACAGACGATTTGAACATTCAACAAGCAGAAGCTGCTTCTATTCAGAAACTTGAGGGGGTTTACAGTAGCAACTCATAATGATGTCTCCATGCTATATAAAGCATCCTGTACTTCGTGGGCTCAGCAATAGAATAAAACTATCATGCTGCTGTTTAATTGAATGAGGTCCCTAGCTGTGGGATAAGTGACTTAAGTTAGCCAATGAATACATGCCCAGATGCTCAGGTTGCCAACCCTCCAGGATTGGGCTGGAGTCTCCAGGAATTGAAGATCAACCTCCAGGACACTGCTGTGTGCAACCCTGGAGAAAAATCATTGGGACATTAAAAATATCATTATTTTGCCATTTTCTTTGAATATTTCTCTTTATCAGATATAAAAACATTGAAAATGGGGAATAAAAGCTGTTTGTCAAGCATCATCCAATTGGATAATGAGTCTTTTTGCTTTCTATTTGGAGTAGGAAGACACTAGGATGGATGTGTTAGCCGACTAATAGTAAGAGTTTGGTGTCAAGTCATGGGATGAACCTTTCAGGAATCCATTTAATCACAGTTGGCAACCATGCCAGACACACTGGGTGATAGTAAAAAATGCCTCATGGCTACGCAAATCAACCACTGGCAGAATTGAGTGGTAATAACTTTCATAGTCACAGGTGGAGCTGTTTGGGAAAATGATCGTGAATGCAGGACATCATGCTGGCTCATCTGACCTATTGGCTCTTTGATGTAGCTCAAGCAAGGCTCCTTCTTGAGATTTTCATACCATCTGCAGAGCCTGTAAATCCTTTGAAGGGCTGCTTAATGCCTTTGATGCCCATCCTTCTCAAATGCTGTTAACAGTCTCCTTTCCTCCAACCTGCACTGTCTCCTTCTGCTACCTTAAAATTGTAGACAAGGGGATACCCATTGAGAATCTGACACCTGTACTCAGAACCTCATACCGTGGACAGAGGGACAGATTTCCCAGTGACCTCAGAGGCTCTCAGTCTCTCGGACCTATCTCTGTCCAGGTGAAAGGCAAGATAATCTAGTTTAAAAGTTCTTCTGTAGCTTCAGCAATTTCGCATGAAAGTTTCCTCAGACAATGTGTTGCAATGAGTCTCAGCTCCCCACAACCTTAACTTAACTGAATTTACACAAGGCAAGGCCAGCGGCCTACTCCATAGCAAGGAGTACCTAAGTTGGTAGTCACATCACTGGAACATCAGTGGTTTGCACACACCTTCTAAATGTAGACCCAACAAAGTCTACACAGTCTGAAAAGCAAAATACTGCAGATGCTGGAAATCTGAAATAATAACAGAAAATGCAGGAAATATTCAGCAGGGCAGGAAGCATCTTTGGAAGGAAACAGAGTTAACGTTTCAGGTCGACGGTGACCCAGCATGTTCGGTTTTTAATCCGCACTGTCTCAGATTTGTCAATGGCAGCTGTTATCCAGCAGAATCCAGGACACAACTGGCCCAGATAATTTTAATATATTTTGAGCTTTTAAAAGTTTGTACAAGGATCCCTCGAGCCTCCCCTGCCCCATGCCCGCCACCTGCCTCCCCCTCCGCCCCTCACCTCTAAACGTGAACTTTACTGATATGTCCAGACCACCTCCACTTACATTGCAGCAGACTGTCCCCGGTGGTGGACTGATCCCTCCCAATTATCAACTTGTGCCCCCGGGCAGTGGTGTCATTCCTGCTGGTCTCAGGATGGAGTCAGTATCTGAGGTCGGATAAAGCACCGCCTGCTTGGACCTTGTAATCTTAATTCCAGCCCAGAATTAAACTGTGTCTCCTGATGGCAGGGCCCGGTAATTAAAAGAGAGGCAAATTGGATACACAGGCCTGGAAATTTGTTGGCACCATGCCTCTTTTACAGGCATAAAATGGAAGTCTAAGCATTCAGTCCAATGGACAGTTTGCAGGCACACATTTTGTGCCCGATATGCATCACCAGTTATATTGACAAAGACCCCTATATAGACATCCAGGCATTAGGTGCTTTCTACATTCAAATAGTGGGGACACACCCTGTTCGAGTCTCCCTTTGCAAATTCTTTGGACTGGATTTTATTCGGTGTAATGTTCCCCAACTCCCAAGTAAAATGACGGTTGGGAGCCCACCCATGAGAAAGCGGCTGCCTTGGTGCCATTTTATTCTCCTTAGGGTGTTAATTGGCTCAGGGTCAAACTTCTGCCTTTATCTGGGGAGTTATTCCCACCTTAGAGAGCCGCCAGTCAATCGGATTGGCTAACAGCTCTGTGGCCCCACAGCACTAGGTTCAAGCAACAGCCATTGCTGGGACTACAGCAGTCCCTGAGGAAGAGGTAGTTATGGAGGCTGGACACCAAGGTAACTCCAGGTATTGGTGTACCCACCTAGGGGAGTGAGTGGCGTGGACGCCCGGTTTGAGAGCCTGGGCTGTAATGTTAAAGGGGGAAGGATGACCTGGGGGAGGGAGAATACTTCCGATGGGCAAATGGACCCCCCAAAAGAGTTCCCCCCTCCCTTGGCCAACACCAAACTGCACACTAAAAGCTGCCAGGCTACCTGTTTGGCAGAAGCCTCCTCCTGCCACAGGCACAATAGCGTTGTTGGTGGGGGGGGTAGATGAGGCACTGAGGTGGCCATTAATTGGCCACAAGGGTCTCAATAAGCCCAAAGGTGGGTCATGGGCTGGATTTTATGATCCCCCCCACCCTGCCACCTTCAAATATGCCAGTGGAGGAGTGTAAAATCCAGCCAGTTAGTGCCTGGCTGTGGGACGTGCCCTTACTTGCCACTTGCCATCCAAGCTTGGACATCCCTTAAATCCTACTTTAGGCTTGCATTTGTTGCTTCATTATAAGAGGAGTTGAAAATGGAACTGAAAGCTGCAGAATTGTCACCATACTGCTCAATTTCTGGCCTTAAGATGGAGGAAAGATCATTGATGACATAGCTGAAGATAGTTGGACAGAGGAGTCCTTGAAGTGATGTCCTGGAACTGTGATGATTGGCCTCCAACAAACACAGCCATCTTCCTTTGTGTCAGCTATGACTGCCACCATGGGAGGATTTTCTGCTTAGATTTGCAATAAAATGCTCTGGACAAGTAACCAATGACCTGACGTGCCTTGTTAATAGCCTCAGGTTGACTTAATACTTCTAGAGTAATGCTAGGGAAATCCATGGACGAAGAATGTCCAATGAAAAGATTTAACAAAATCCCACATCTGAAGCTTTTAAGGAAGCTATATGCATATGGACTTACAAGTAAAAAGTTAAAAGTGATGAAAATGGGAAATGCATTTTTCGGGACAATGATCATTGGAATTTCACTAGTACCTCATTTGGGTTCTACCTTGCTTGCATTGTACATAAATAGTATAGAGATAGATACTTCTGGTAATGTTATATTTGCAGATGATACCAAGCTAAATTAAGGGAGACTGAAAATTTTCAAATGGTTGCAGACAAATTAGGACCAATATCATTGGAAATTTGTGGACCAACACTTCATGGCTTCCTGTCAGCAATCTTGTTAGGCTGGAAGTGTGGTATTATAAAATTGGCCCTTTTAAGCAGATGGGTCACAGAAAGGCAAACAGAATTTAAAGAAGCAAAATGTGATGCCATGGTGGAAATCAGAGAAAAAATGTAATTCACTGTTGAACATACAGAAGAATGGGTCAGGTTTTCAAGGGGTAGTCTTGAGCCACCTGCAGTTCTGCTAATATCACAGTTTTTGTCCTTAGTACCTGACCAAGAGGGCTACAATGTATTGAAAGTTATTGATGTTCTTGTGTATTATTCAAGTGTTACTGAAGCTTTTGGAGATTACTTTCTAGCTGCAAATCGCCAGCAGAATATTTAATGTTGTTACAGCAGGTAGCGGAAGACAGATTTTTCTTTCCAAAGAGTCAATAATCAGCCCATATCATTCCTCTCTGCACTTGAGCTGTTTGATAATTACCCCTTATAAAAGTGTACTCCAGTGGTTTCCAAAGAGGGATACGATTTCCCCTGGGGGTGCAGCAGATGTCTCTATATTGTCTTTATTCATTGGTGGGGTGTGAGCGTCGCTGGTGAGGCCGGCATTTATTGCCCATCCCTAATTGCTCTTGAGAAAATGGTGGTGAGCTGCCTTCTTGAACCGCTGCAGTCCCTGTGGTGTAGGTGCACCCACAGTGCTGTTAGGGAGGCAGTTCCAGGATTTTGACCCAGCAACAGTGAAGGAACGACGATATATTTCCAAGTCAGGATGGTGAGTGGCTTGGAGGGGAACTTCCAGGTGGTGGTGTTCCCATCTATCTGCTATCCTTGTCCTTCTAGATTGTAGTGGTTGTGGGTTTGGAAGGTGCTGCCTAAGAGGGTTTGGTGAGTTCCTGCAGTGCATCTTGTAGATGGTACACACTGCTGCTACTGTGCGTCAGTGATGGAGGGGATGAATGTTTGTGGATGTGGTGCCAATCAAGCAGGCTGCCTTGTCCTGGATGGTGTCAAGCTTCTAGGGTCTCTCGGTGGTATTTTTCTCTTAATTATGCAATGGCAGATTTTCAGGGATGAGTCTTTTTTCCCAACCTCCATTTCCCCCTCTCTGGTGGTCATGTTAATGTGCCGCCACTCACCTTCCTGCAGCTTGCTGCTCCTCCAGTCACTGGTTGTTTCTCTCCCACGCTTGCTGCCAATAGACACACTAGTGAGATGCAGCTGATATATTTCTCCCAACTTCAAGTGCTTATGGTCCAACAAGCAAACTCATCCATCACGTTAATGGTAAGTAAAGAATTATTACAGGCCTATGTTTTCCTGTAATGTGTAATTATAATGATTTATAAAACGTGTGTTCATTAGAGGTGTAGGTAAAAATAGAAATTTAATGTACGACATATGCAAAAAGTTGGTAAACCTGAATAGGGGGGATACACGACCAAAAATGTTTGGGAACCAGTGGTGTATACCACTTCTAATGTTCATCCAATTACTTGCAAAGTAAAAACAATATATAATGCCAATATATAGATTTTCATAGGCTTTCCTTGAAGCCAGTTTGCTTGGTTATCTATAGGGAGGAAGGAAACTTCCCTCATTGTTCAAGTATGTCTTATTAGTGGGAGTGGAAAGATTACAAAGAAAAGCATTGACAGAGGCTGCATTATCCCATCAACAGGCGTCAACAGTATAGAATAAACAGGGAAAATATTACACATGTGGAACAGTCAGCACTGCCTACAATGAAGCATTGCATGGATCACAATTCTGGAGATCCTGTTACTTATCTTGACATTTGTTGGCTACTTACTCTAGAAGAGATCTTGTTGGAGGCAATGGACTTTTGTTCAAAACATTTATTTACATGCTAACTATTTTCAAAGATTTAATAAGATCAAGACATAGCTGGAGCTACTCTCTGAGATGCGTCACACTTATATCCTCTATTGAATGACATCACTATGACATTGTTTCTTTTGCACATGCTTTGTAGCTATCATTAGAGTTAGCCTTTTGCTCTACACCTCCCCTGAGTCTTTATCCCATACTATTATACACATCCCCCACACGTTCTTCTCACAGTCTCTGTGCTGTGGCATCAATCTCCAACTGTGTTCTCGCCTCTCTCTGAGGATGTACAGGACGTATGCTGCCCCGAGTCTTCTCCTTGGAAGGCACCGACCTCCTCAGACAGAGATTCCTGCTTCTGGTCCTCAATATAAGGATGATGAACAGAGAATTCCCTTTCCTTCTCTTTTATCTTCCCCTTCTTCTTCATACTTTGGGAAAAGCTGCTCTTGCTTGAAAGTATGAAGCTCATCCAGCTCCTGTGAAGACTTGTACACTGTAGAGGGTCTACAAACTTTCACTGCTGCAAGGAACAAAGTATTATGTAATGCCTCATCCATGAACGAATCAGACGGATGAAGAGAAAGACGAAGAATATTCGGAAGAAAAGTTATGATTGTCCTTGCTAATACTGTAGGAATTTATTTTTCTGAAGGCAGTGGTTGAGCTTGCAAACTTTGTTCGGTGTGAGTTTGTTCCTCAGTGGGCCTGAACAGCTCTGGAACTTCATCAGAATGTATGCTGTCTTCAAAAAGTAAAGCAAGGTTCAGGATCTCCTCTTGTGTCAAATCATCGATACTAGCGGCATCTTGGTTATCATCCTCTTCCACTCTTTCCCGAAAGAGCAAATTAATGTCTAGAATGTCATCTTATGGCTGGTCACCTTCACCCTTGGTGCAACCGTCTCCCACTGTATTTAGCCTCACCTTGAAAAGAAATGAAAGACCTACAATATCCTCCTGTGGTTGTAGGGATGGGGTTTTGTTTATGAAGACGGATTCACAGCATTCTGAGGGAATGAATTGAATTTTTTGAACGGAGGTTCCTTTAATAGATTTCTCCTTCTGTCATGTAAACACAGAGTTCCTGGAATGGTGGACCACTTTAAAATGGCCTAACTTGCCACACCCAATTCAGGCAGGGCTTTGTTCCCATCTGTGAACCTTTTTCCCGCCACATTGTGGACATTGGAAAATGGTGGTTGGCATGTTTGCAGGCGTTTCCTGATTGCCACCTTGTCTTATTTTTGGTTTTACAACTCACAAACTGAACAACTTCATTGGACTGTTCTCAGGAAATTTCCCTTGCATCTCTGACAAAAGCCTTATTCTATCTCAACTCTTTGCCCAATTGTATAGCTGGTCTTTATTCAAAAACATTTATTTACATGCTAAGACCAAGTCATAGCTTGAGCTACTTTCTGAGATGCTTCACACTCATTTCCTTTCAGTGAGTGACATCACTGTGACATAGCTCCTTATGCACATGCTCAGTAGATATCATTAGAGTTAACCCTTTACTCTACAGAGAGGAGCCCAGAGGAGAAGGATCGGAGGGTGGGAGAGAAGGATGCGAGGCTGGGGTGGGACTTGGGGAGGATAGAGGGGAGGGGGAAAAGATTGGGGCTAGGACTTTACGGCCCCTCCCATGAGATGGAATATTATGGTCCTGCCGAGTTGAATGGAGATTTAAGTGGCTCGCCTCATCCGCTGAGCGGAGACATGCTGTTGTGGGGCATAAAATCCTGACCCAGGAGTCTGGAGAGGAATCCAGGATTGGTAGTGATCGGTGGTGGTGGGGTAGAAGCAGTGGCATTGAGCTTTCTTTTATATGTGGGACTGGGGCGAGCACTCCGCCTCTGGACGCGCCATTTGGCTATGTCATTGTGAAAAGCTGATTTTGCAAGGAGTAAGCAATCCCAAGGTTTGGTTTTACTGAGTGCAGCCAGTAGTGGCGGCCATTTTCAGGGCAAACCATTCTTGAAGTGGGGGCCTCAGACAGACTTTGGGACCCTTATTTTCATATGCAGGGGGTCTAGTGCCTGTTCCAGCCATGGGATACTTTTCTTTCCTTTTCTAATATACAGAGCATGTGCTTCCTGCTTGCTGTTTTAGCTAATAGCAGAGATACATTTTAGGGGAAGCTCAATAATTACTTGAAAGGGAAAAGAATGGAAAGATTAGGTGAAGAAGGGTAGGAGGAAGCTCAAGTGGAGCATAAACACTGCTACATACTGGTTGGGCTGAATGGCTTGTTTATATGCTGTAAAGTCTAGGTAACCGATGTACTCAGATATAGCCAAGTTGTTAAATTGATTCATTTCTTCCTATCAATGTTAATCAACAGGGCAGCTAAGCAACGGAGAAAGTCAGACCGTATTGTACTGGATTGCCAGGAGCAGGCCTATTGGTTTGTCAACAGACCTCCAGTAAGTCATATTACTCACCAGCTATAAAGTTATTTTGAAGACCATTAATTGATGATGGTAAGATGGCTGAGATTTTCATGGACATTCGCATTGCTGATTGACCTGTTGCTGATTGGACCATGTTTCTTCCCAGTGGATTAGAGCTAACATTTCCACATGCTCTTGGGAGCTTGTTGGTAGGGTAAGGGTATGGAAAATTGTCTATATTGTATGTCAATGTTCTTAGCATCCAGTGTTTGCTGAGACAATGAAGACAGGAAATGGAGCCTATGCTGTCAATCGTATCACTTCATTTAATTGTGCCTTTATCTGGGTGGGTGCTTTCAATCTCCAGCAGCAGTGACATCAGAAAACTGGAACAGATGTGAAAGTAGACAATGATCTAGCATAAGGAGACTCTGCCCAATTTTTTCCTCTCTAGTACTTTCATTAAACTGGTAGAAAGGCAGCCTGATAAGTCAAATCTTGGTCTTATTACTTGTAGTTCTGAGATGTCTTTGTTTTTGGAATCCATGATCCCATCCATTTTTCTGTGAAGACAGAATACCAGTCACTACTTTAAATTTGGAAAGGTTTGATATGTATTAACACCCTCCTCACCCAAACCACTCCCTCTCATTTTGGGGGGAAATTCAGATTCTGTAAATCCCCAGTGCCTGGTGCTAACAAAATGCACTAAGCTCTGTAAAAACTCTCTCTGTAACTGCAAATATCCTGTTTACCACAAGTATGTGGACATAACAAAAAGCCCTCCTCAAAAATTTGGAATACTGGGTTTATCATTTAGTCATTAACTTGCTTAGTATAAACTGTGTAACCTTTGCCGTTGATTGAATTTTGTTCAGGTGGGAACTGATCCCCATAAATCTGAATGTTGCTGCATTTAAATTTTGCACTCTTTTTCCATTCTGCAATGCATTGTTTGAATTGACCCAGTGAACATGACCTGATCTGCACCTCTTGACCTGTCTGAAATGAGAAACGCATTGAATGTAGTAATTGTCTTTACCTAATGTTTGCACATTGTAGAACTCTGCAGGTTGCCCACTGGAACTGCAGCCCTAAAAGTGGGCAAGTTGCCCATCACCAATGTGATTACTTGGACAAGCCGTCAACTATAAAATGATGAGGCCCAATAATTAAAACCAGTCAGGTCTTACGCTGATACCTGCCCCAACACTCATTCAATTGGTCCCAGTTAATATCTACAGTACAATGTGGGTGCCACATGTTTTGCCCGGGACAGAAACCAAATTTGCAACAGTAATCGGCATCTTATTCTTGCCATTGTAGGCAAGTGATCAGAGGCCCATCATTAGGACTCTTTCACACTTTCATCGGAACAATGTTGGCAAAGGACCTTGCAAGGCACCCTCTTAATTAGCAACGGTAACTGGCAGTGGGTGACCCAAGAAGCAAGAGGAGAAAATACTATTAAGAAGACATTGGCTTGGAAGTTCAGGTGGGCTTTCCTGATCAGCCGTTCTAATTTCAGCAGGTGACTGACTGGCAGAGCACCCAGGAAATGGCATAAAAGGTGATTTGAGGCACTTACACAGTTTCTGCAGAGGTTCCACTGGAATCCCAGAAAGATTACGATAAGGGACTGGAAAAATCCCATGAAATTTCAAGGCCAATGCCTAAATTTTGTAGAATTCTATCAGTATGAAACAAAAACAGAATTACCTGGAAAAACTCAGCAGGTCTGGCAGCGTCGGCGGAGAAGAAAAGAGTTGACGTTTCGAGTCCTCATGACCCTTCGACAGAACTTGATTTCGAGTCCAAGAAAGAGTTGAAATATAAGCTGGTTTAAGGTGTGTGTGTGGGGGGCGGAGAGATAGAGAGAGGTGGTTGTGTAGACAAACAAGCAGTGATAGAAGCAGATCATCAAAAGATGTCAGCGACAATGGTACAATAGAACACATAGGTGTTAAAGTTAAAGTTGGTGATATCTAAACGAATGTGCTAATTAAGAATGGATGGTAGGGCACTCAAGGTACAGCTCTAGTGGGGGTGGAGGGATTTTAAAATATTTAAAAATAATGGAAATAGGTGGGAAAAGAAAAATCTATATAATTTATTGGGAAAAAAAAAGGGGGAAACAGAAAGGGGGTGGGGATGGGGGAGGGAGCTCACGACCTAAAGTTGTTGAATTCAATATTCAGTCCGGAAGGCTGTAAGGTGCCTAGTCGGAAGATGAGGTGTTGTTCCTCCAGTTTGTGTTGGGCTTCACTGGAACAATGCAGCAAGCCAAGGACAGACATGTGGGCAAGAGAGCAGGGTGGAGTGTTAAAATGGCAAGCAACAGGGAGGTTTGGGTCATTCTTGCGGACAGACCGCAGGTGTTCTGCAAAGCGGTCGCCCAGTTTACGTTTGGTCTCTCCAATGTAGAGGAGACCACATTGGGAGCAACGAATGCAGTAGACTAAGTTGGGGGAAATGCAAGTGAAATGCTGCTTCACTTGAAAGGAGTGTTTGGGCCCTTGGACGGTGAGGAGAGAGGAAGTGAAGGGGCAGGTGTTACATCGTTTGCGTGGGCATGGGGTGGTGCCATAGGAGGGGGTTGAGGAGTAGGGGGTGATGGAGGAGTGGACCAGGGTGTCCCAGAGGGAGCGATCCCTACGGAATGCCGATAAGGGGGGTGAAGGGAAGATGTGTTTGGTGGTGGCATCATGCTGGAGTTGGCGGAAATGGCGGAGGATGATCCTTTGAATGCGGAGGCTGGTGGCGTGATAAGTTAGGACAAGGGGGACCCTATCATCTTTCTGGGAGGGAGGAGAAGGCGTGAGGGCGGATGCGCGGGAGATGGGCCGGACACGGTTGAGGGCCCTGTCAACGACCATGGGTGGAACACCTCGGTTAAGGAAGATGGAGGACATGTCAGAGGAACCGTTTTTGAAGGTAGCATCATCGGAACAGATGCGACGAAGGCGAAGGAACTGGGAGAATGGGATGGAGTCCTTACAGGAAGCGGGGTGTGAGGAGCTGTAGTCGAGGTAGCTGTGGGAGTCGGTGGGTTTGTAATGGATATTGGTGGACAGTCTATCACCAGAGATTGAGACAGAGAGGTCAAGGAAGGGAAGGGAAGTGTCAGAGATGGACCACGGGAAAGTGATGGAGGGGTGGAGATTGGAAGCAAAATTAATACATTTTTCCAAGTCCCGACGAAAGCATGAAGCGGCACCGAAGTAATCATCGATGTACTGGAGAAAAAGTTGTGGAAGGCACCTTACAGCCTTCCGGACTGAATATTGAATTCAACAACTTTAGATCGTGAGCTCCCTCCCCCATCCCCACCCCCTTTCTGTTTCCCCCTTTTTTTTCCCAATAAATTATATAGATTTTTCTTTTCCCACCTATTTCCATTATTTTTAAATATTTTAAAATCTTTTATGCTCCCTCCACCCCCACTAGAGCTGTACCTTGAGTGCCCTACCATCCATTCTTAATTAGCACATTCGTTTAGATAATATCACCAACTTTTAACTTTAACACCTATGTGTTCTATTGTACCATTGTCGCTGACATCTTTTGATGATCTGCTTCCATCACTGCTTGTTTGTCCATACAACCACCTCTCTCTCTCTCTACCTCTCCGCCCCCCACACACACACCTTAAACCAGCTTATATTTCAACTCTTTCTTGGACTCGAAATCAAGTTCTGTCGAAGGGTCATGAGGACTCGAAACGTCAACTCTTTTCTTCTCCGCCGATGCTGCCAGACCTGCTGAGTTTTTCCAGGTAATTCTGTTTTTGTTTTGGATTTCCAGCATCCGCAGTTTTTTTTGTTTTTATCTCTGTGTTTAATTGACTGCCACTGCTCTTCAAGAAATGCCTACCTTCTTGAAGAAGTTCTGTTCCTCTCTGCGACAAGATTTCTGTAATCTCTGTTGCCTTGTTCACCTTCTTTGCTTTCCATTTCCCTCCTGGTGTTTGACAAGGTGTTTACTAAAACCCGCTTTCACAGCCATATCTCCTTTCTCAGTGACTGTCTCCGTCTCCGACTAACCCCACATGGATTTCAACTGAAATTCCACCCCTCATCTTTCGAACCCACCAAGGATTACCAGTATCTCCGGGACATAAAACGTTTCTCAGACTGCTGTTCCCGTCACATTCTGAAATCCACACTCAGTGCCATGCGCCACCATATGAACGCACTCGACCTCTCCTTCCAGCAGCACTGCCGTACCCTTTTTCAAAGCTGCGCGTGCCCCCAGTTTCATTTTATCCTTCGGCTCATCCGACGCCTCAACAAGAAACTTTTTCTCTTTCTCTCAACTGCTAAGGAACGCAAGCTCCAACAACTCATCGACACCAACACCCATCTAGGACCCTCCACCCCGGCCTGTCCCTCCGTCTCCACCCCATCTTCCAATCCCAGCCCCAGCCGTGTATTCACTATACCCCCTGACCTTCCCCTCTCCGATGCTGAACGTTCAGTGCTCAGCAAAGGACTTAGTTTCATACCCCTACGCCCTCACCTCAATGAATTTCGGGCTCGGCATGATACTGAACTCTTCTTTTGCCGTCTTTGTCTCCGGGCTCACTTCTTTGGGCAGGAGTCCTCTCCCAGTTCAACGGATCCTTTTACCCATCTCCAATATTCTCCCTCCACCTGGACCCCTCCCTCTGGATTCTTACCTTCTCTTGATCTTTTCATTGAGAACTGTCGGTGCGACATTAGTCGTCTCAATTTCTCTGCTCCTCTCACCCATTCTAACCTGTCTCTCTCTGAACTTACTGCACTCCATTCTCTCAGGTCCAACCCTGACATTGTCATCAAACCCGCTGACAAGGGTGGTGCTGTTGTTGTCTGGCGCACTGACCTCTACCTCGCGGAGGCTGAGCGTCAACTCGCAGACACTTCCTCCTACCTCTCCCTGGACCATGACCCCACCACTGAACATCAAGCCATTGTTTCCAGGACTGTCACTGACCTCATCTCCTCTGGGGATCTCCCTCCCACAGCTTCCAACCTGATAGTCGCCCAACCTCGGACGGCCCGCTTCTATCTCCTACCTAAAATCCACAAACAGAACTGCCCCGGTAGACCGATCGTCTCAGCTTGCTCCTGCCCCACAGAACTCATTTCTCGTTATCTTGACTCCCTTCTCTCTCCCCTTGTCCAGTCCCTTCCCACCTACATCCGTGATTCCTCTGACACCTTACGTCACATCAACAATTTCCAGTTCCCTGGCCCCAACCGCTTCCTCTTCACCCCCACTAGAGCTGTACCTTGAGTGCCCTACCATCCATTCTTAATTAGCACATTCGTTTAGATAATATCACCAACTTTAACTTTAACACCTATGTGTTCTATTGTACCATTGTCGCTGACATCTTTTGATGATCTGCTTCTATCACTGCTTGTTTGTCCATACAACCACCTCTCTCTCTCTCTATCTCTCCCCCCCCCCCACACACACACCTTAAACCAGCTTCTATTTCAACTCTTTCTTGGACTCGAAATCAAGTTCTGTCGAAGGGTCATGAGGACTCGAAACGTCAACTCTTTTCTTCTCCGCCGATGCTGCCAGACCTGCTGAGTTTTTCCAGGTAATTCTGTTTTTGTGTTGGATTTCCAGCATCCGCAGGTTTTTTTGTTTCTATCAGTATGAGTTTCTTTAACAAAAAAATGCATTACCAGTGTAATTGCACGGATAGCTGTTCAATTATATTACAATGAGGTAGTCTATAGAGCTTTATCAGGATGAGTTTCTTCAAAAATATATACAAGCTATTTAAAATGTATTGTTATCTGAAGTTTACCTCTTTAAAGAGGTTTAATTGTTCTGTTAATATAAGCATAGGGCAGGATTTTATGTCCCACAGGTGGGCGAGCACCCGATCCAAATGGGCATAAAATAGCGCGTGACATCAGGCGAGTGTCCCGACGTCATTGCGCACTCAAGCGATATTTCATTCGGCAGATGCGTGTGAGAGTCGGTAGCGTGCCTGCCGACAATTAATAGGCCGATAAAAGCCAGTAATCCATTAATTAAAAGCTATTTTCGCTGCCCATCCAACCTTACGGTTGGCAGGTGGGAAAATCGGCCAGACGGCCTTTGAATTTTTTAGGAAACCTCATCCACAGGCAGGATTAGGTTTCCACAATTAAATTTAAAAAATATATAAATTTTTGGGCAGAAGTTTTAATCTGTTGATGTTATTGCGAGTGAATCCCATGTCAAGACATTTTTTTCAGATTTTAACATTATTTTTGTTTTTAAATTCCTTCAGCTTCCGGAGGCAGCTCCCCGCCATCAGGGAGCTGTCAGTGCGCTCTCCCCCGCGCACGCACAGACTTTTGCGCTTGCACTCCTCCCGCCCCCACCCCGGCATCGCTGAGCTTCTCAGCGCACCTCTCACCAGCCAGTGTGAAATTGCGATCGGGGGCCGATCGCAGATGGTGGATTGTTTCCCGGCCACTCCCAGGCCTGCCCGCCGTGCCCGCCTGACGACCCGAAAATCCTGCCCATAAAAATATTAAGGAAAGCGAAATGTTGACTGGTTCAGACGCTGAGCAATGACACTAAAGCAATTTGTTTGCTTTTACCCCTTCATTGGAAGCATGAATGTTGTATTAGCAGCCACGATGTCCTGTGGAAATCAAATTCCGTGGGAGGCATCTCAGTTTAGTACAGCATTACATTGTCTGACCTGGAGCAGATTATCCAAAACTCCCATTCTGGGCAGGGAGGAGCTTCATTATGGTTATAATTAACTTCATTATAACTTGATTATAGAGGATGCTTAAAAATGTGCCCTGAAATTCCTTGGGAGTTTCTCAGTCTCCCATCTTAACATATGAACAAGGAGCAGGAGTAGGCCATTTGGCCCCTCAAGCCTACTCTGCCACTTGATGAGATCATAGCTGATCTGATAGTAGCCTCAAATCTGCATCCCGCCTACCCCTGATAACCTATCGCCAAGATGCTATGCACCTCTGCCTTAAAAATATTCAAAGACTCTGCTTCCACTGCCTTTTCAGGAAGAGAGGTTCAAAGACTCACAACCCTCTGAGAGAAAGAATTTCACCTCATCTCCATTTTAGATGGGCCACACCTTATTTTTAAACAGTGACTCCTAGCTCTAGATTCTCTCACATGAGGAAACATCCTCTCCACTTCCACCCGTCAAGACCCCTCAGGATCTTATATGATTCAATCAAGTCATCTCTTACTCTTCTAAATTCCAGTGGATACAAGCCTAGCCTGTCCAGCCTTTCCTCATAAGACAATCCGCCCATTCCAGGCATTAGTCTGGTAAACCTTCTCTGAACTGCTACCAACGCATTTACATTCTTGCTTAAATATGGTGACCAGTATTGTACACGGTACTCCAGATATGGTCTCACTAGTGCTCTGTATAACTGAAGCATAACATCCCTACTTTTGTATTCAATTATCCTTGCAATAAATGATTACATTCTATTGGCTTTCCTAATTACTTGCTGTACCTTTTGCGATTCATGCATTAAGACACCCAGATCCCTCTGCATCTTAGAACTCTGCAATCTCTCACCATTTAGATAATATGCTTCTCTTTTATTCTTCCTGCCAAAATGGCCAATTGCGCATTTTCCCACATTATACTCCGTTTGCTAGATCTTTGCCCACTCACTTAATCTATCTATATCTTTTTGTAGCCTCCATTTGTCCTCTTCACAACTTACTTTCCTACCTAACTTTGTGTCATCAGCAAATTTGGCAATCATTCCATCCATCCCTTCATTCAAGTTATTTATATAAATATTAAGCACTGGACCCTATGGCGCACCACTTGTTTCACCTTGCCAACCTGAAAAAGACCAATTTATGCCTACTCTCTGCTTCCTGTTAACCAGCCAATCTTCTATCCATGTCAATATGTTTCCCCCTGTACCATGAGCTTTTATTTTCCGCAATAACCTTTAATGTGGCACTTTATCCAATGCCTTCTAGAAATCTAAGTACAGTACATCCACCAGTTCCCCTTCATCCACAGCACCGTTACTTCCTCAAAGAACTCCAATAAGTTGGTTAAATATGATTTCTCTTTCACAAAACCATGTCGACTCTGCCTGATTATCTTGAATTTATCTCAAATACCCTGCTACAGCTTCTTTAATAATAGTTTCTAACATTTTCCCTATGACAGATATTAAGCTAAGCCTATAGTTTCCTGCTTTCTGTCTCCTTCCCTTTTTGAATAATGGAGTTACATTTGCTATCTTCCAATCTAATGGCACCTTCCCCAAATCTAAGGAGTTTCTGAAAATTAAAACCAATGCTTCAACTATCTCACTAGATACTTCTTTTGAGGCCCTAGGATGAAGTCCATCAGGACCCCTGCAGGAACAATGTAAGTGGCTGAAATCACCTTTTATGCCATTTCCTGGGTCGGAATTTTCCGTGCCCGCTAGCATCTTATGTGCTTGGCAGCATTAGCGGACAATATGGTGTAAAGGCCAAAAATCGGTTTCACAATGTTATAAAACCAGTTTGCTCAGCCCGTTGATGGCAGGCCACATTCCCCACCATTGGATGTCGAGAATCTCATTGTAATATATCTGAATATCATTATAAAGCCAACCCACCAGATTCATCCCCTTCCGCTGGATCATCCATCCATGTCGGCATGCTTGCACACCGGTGCAGAACATGTCTTGACAACTGTGATATGCAGAAGTCGGGACTTACTGCACATCTGAGGAGCAGAAGATGCTGGAGCCCTACACCAACAGCACTCTGGAGGAACATCCATGGCATGCTGGGGGGATTCTCATAGACATGGCTCTGCTGCAAAGAGCCCATGGAATTTGGAAAGGCACCATTGAGGGTCTGCTCACAACAGATGATGGTTGAGGGGGTGGAGAGGAAAGTCCAGCTGTGTTTTGAAGAGGAAGATGTACCCAGGCTTCGGAGAGGAAAGTCTATGATCGACTAAGAGAGGAAATGGTGTCAGGATGGGGTGAGATTGGGGGGAGGGAACGAAGGAGTCAAGATAGGGTGAAGTTCGGAGTGGGGAATGAAGGTGTCAGGATGTATGAGGTTGGGAGGGGGAGTAAAGGTGTCGAGGGGAAGTTAGGGGTGGGGAGTGAGTGCGGGGGAGGAGGGCGTAATAGGGGAGCAGGCAACAACTGGGGAGGTACGTGTAATGGGGACGGAAAGTGTAAGTGAAGGAGTTCAGAGGAGGAAGGAGTGTGGAGAGGTGAGGGAGTAAGGCTGGAGGAAGATGCAAGGATAGAAGAAAGAGTCAGGAGGGGGAAGGACTAAGGGTGGCAGAAGAAGCAAGGGTATCTGAAGGAGTCAGGAATAGGGAAGGACTAAGCGGGTCTGGACTCTAAGGGGTGTGGGGGGGTTGCCAAGGGTGAGGGAGTCCCGGGGGGGGCGGGGGGGCAGAGGGCAAGGGGTCCAGAGGGGGGAAGGGGTTCCAAGGGGGGAAGGGGCCTGGAGGGAGGGATGTCCAGGTGAACGTGCAAGGGAGGGGTCTAATGAGTCCATGACTACCTCCTGAGGAGCAAATTGAGTATGGGCATGGAATGAGAGAATGGTGAGAATGACCGAGGGCAGAGTGAGGTGGTAGAGCAGGTGGTGAGGGTTCAATCGTAGCGGTAGAAGGGATAGCAAGGGGGGTTGGTGGAGACTCAAGAGGCAGGCATGGACCCTGGGGGTGGGAAGGAGGAGGTCGGGGAGATGAATGTCAATATGGGTGGGATTTTCGGGAAGGAAGGGAATGTGCATGTTCACCATGACATCCCTGAAGAGAAAGGGTTGTGGCTGTTGGTCATGGAGGGAGGTGGAAGCAAGCACTGTGACAGATCTTCCTGGCTGCTTATTTCCAGCTCTTCAATGGAGAACGTGTCCTCTTGGCTGGAGGTGAAGACCTGGATGGAGCTGAGGACTGACTGGTTGAGGGTGTCAGTTGCTTGGCAGAGCTCCCTGTGAATGAAAGTAGAGATAATTAGTGCATAGTAGCAGGGTCAAAAGCAGGAGAGAGAGCACTCACATTTGCATTGAGAGGGGGATGATGTGCTGCAGGATCCTCACAAGGGTGTTCATTGCTAACCTCACCGTCATCACAGGCATGGCCCATGTCCTCACCAGTCAGCGAGATGGCACACTCCTCAAAGTGAGTGAGGGGCCTAATGTGGGCCACTCCACTCCCAGTCTGGGACCTCTCCCTACAGATGTCTTCTCCTGTGTGGAAACAGAAGGAGAGAGTGTGAGGGCACGTGGCACTGTGTGGAATGCTCGTGAGGTGAGCAGAGCCATGGACACGATGAGGACATGAGCTCCAGAGGATATGAGCCTGATGGAGTTGTGAGGGTATGTGTGAGAGTTAGTGGTGTTGTCCCTTGAGGTGTGAGATCCCTGTGGGTATGTGATGGGTTTGTGAGTGTGTGAATTGAGAGTGATGAGAAGACTGAGTTACCCCAGCAGAATGAATGAGACCATTCATCCTCTTTCTGCACTGAGTGGCTGCCCTCTTTTGCAGGGCGTTGGCGCTGACCACCGCTGCCATGCTGGATCAGTGATGCAGTTGCCCCTCCTGTGGCTAGAGCAGGGGTAGAGGACATCATGGCGGGCCTCCACGGTGTTCAAAAGGCACTCGAGGAATGCGCCACTGAAGCGAGGGGCTGTATTCTTTTTGCCTTTCAAGGCCATCCTGTCTCCTGTGCGGCGTCCTGGGCTGGAAGCACTGAGAGGTGTGCGCGCGGCTGCACTTTAAATGTGGCGCCTGGTGTAATGAAGCAGCGAGGTGATGGTGTGGCGGTCGAATGAGACCCCGCCTGCCATGGAAACGGCGTCTTTCCCTGGAATGCATAATGAATGCGGAGGGATTGGGACGATACAAGGTGAGAAACCCTCATTGTGGTCGGTGGGTAAAGCATCATTTTACCCGCCTGCTACTGCACTTAGTGCAAATCTGGGACAATTCCACATCTGGGTGCTCTGCCAGTCAGTCACTTGTTGAAATTAGAGCGGCTGATCAGGAAAGCCCACATGAACTTCTAAACCAATGTCTTTTTAAGCACATCTTTCAGCTCTGTGCAGGCCCCAGGCTTTTAAAAGTTGTACAGATTTCTCAAATAAGTATTTCAGAGCTTTAAAAGGCTCTTCTTGTAACTATTTTCTGTTTTCTTTTCGACTGTGGTATTTTGGTATTCTTGGATCTTTTATTCCAGTTGTCACTATTTATTTATTTTTGCCCCTTATGCCCCTTATTGGGTTGGACAGTGGGGATCTGCCAAGCTCCTATGTTCAGAGAAAGGTGAGGAGCCTAATGGAGGCGTACCACTTAGGTCAGGCTGCCTGAAGGAGCTTTCCCTCTGGATCTACAGAGATTGCTTTGACAGAAACTGTGTTGTTGGGTGTTCAAATTATTTTCAGACAAACCACATTCACAGCAGGTTGTGCTCGATGCTCCTCTGCTTGACAGATGATGAGCAAATTACATCTTTGACCATGTCCAGCAAGACGCCATCAACTATTTCTGTAAACGTAATCAGAAATGAACTGGAGATCTGTCTTCTTGGGATCTGCATTAGCAGAGAGGCAGTTGCCCAGGTGTACCATGTGCTTGTAAGGATTTGTGCATGTGTGGGGGTCATACAGTCAGCTATGGCCTGAAACTAAGCTGTACCTTTTTACAGATACACTGTAGTGCTGACCCATACAATGGTGCTGTGGGGTGGCACAGATGGTAACTTTCTCCACAAGCAGCTCTTGCTGCACAACTTCAATATTATCAACCATTAAACTGAGGGTTATCTGCTGAGCTCTTCTGTCACGTGGCTGAGGATTCATTCCTCTGCATCTAGCGTTCCATTTCTATTAATTGTTTTCCTGCCACGCCTTAATTGCCTGTCCCTTCAGCTTTGGCAAAGTTTGCTTGTACGTCGAGTTAACTTTTAAAGTTCTCCACAAGTTTTCTGAAAGTTTGTCCCTGCATTATGACACTGGCCTTTAATTTAACCTTTAAATTTCAGTTACACATAGGGCTGGATTTTTGCAGAGTTGGGAAGACTCGGTGGACCAATGCACCATTAAAAATGGTGGGCGGGGCCCAGATGTGGAAGTCCCATCCCCATTCCTGACACACCCAATTTTTGCCATCAAGGGAAAAGGGTCAGTGCATGTGTCGAATAGGCGGGAAACCCAAACTCAGCAGGGCCGTTTGACCTCAGTGCTGAGTTCAGACAGACCCCATTTTGGCTGTTGCAAGGGCTTTAACCCACAATGTGAGAGTCACAGATTGATGCAGCAGGTGGAAATCCTCTTAAGTGATGGTTAAGCTCTGTTTAAGTGTCATGACCTGAAGGTTTTTAAATCCCCCACTTTTTAAACATGAAAAAAACAGATTTAAGTTGTCAGTGAGAATTTTTTAAAAAAACCCTCTGCTGGACTGCTTTAATTCACAGGACATCTTGGGTAGGTTAGGAAAAAAGAACTAACATCTCGTCATGCAGTTTCAATAATTTGCTGTTGACATTTCTTCAAGGATTATTGTTGAGGTGAATTTTACACCCTCTTCCCCAATGGGTGTGTTTTCAGTGGGGCGGGAGGGGGGGGGGGGGGGGGGGTGGTGTGTGCAAGTAAAATAGGACAGGTGATTAGCCCACTGCCTTCCCACCAACCCCTGACCCATTTCCCAATTAAAGTGGTGGGTAAGGCACCCACTAGGACACCCACCCTTAGCTCCAATTAAGTAGAAATTAAGGGTCTCAATCCGCATCCACTGTCATTATGCGCTGGCCGATGGAAGGCGGATAAGAGTGGAAGCCTGCTCTTCACCATCTGAGGTGAAAAAGCTGGAAAGAAGAGGGGGTTACCTCCCCTGGGGAGGGTACCCTGTGTGCATCAGGGACAGCCTCCAAAAGCCCCCTCTTTGTGTCTCTCTCAGCCTCCAAAACCCAACCTCTCCCTCCCATCCCTCCTTAGAGTGCCTGAACCCTTTCCACCCAAAAGGCCTGGACTCAACTCACTCTGGTGGCCATGCTATCTTCATCCAGATTTGCCTACAGCTCTTGAGATTGGGACTTCCTTCCACTGAGGGCCAGAAGTCCCACCCTTAGCTTGTTAAGGCCACCCGCAGCATAATATTTTTGCAGGGCAGCCTTTTTTAAAGTTATTCAGTTTGTGACCGACTTTTCTACTGCAGGGGGCAAGCAATACGCCCCCTCCCCCACCAAAATCCACCCCATTAAGCCTTGACGAAGTGGAGAAATCTGCCAGGGGGCTCTCCACCACGTTGTATTTCAAGCCTGCCCTCGCTGGTCAATATATGCATTGGATTCTTACAGTGCCACACGCTATAAGCTTGGTCTTATTGGCGACCTTGTAAATAGGGCTCGAGCCATTTGCTCACCATAGAAGGTTAATGCTGAAATAGGGCGCATCAAAGGCATCATGCAGGATAATAGCTACCCTGATCAGATCATTTTATGTTCTATATCACACAAACTCATGAATGAGCCTAAGGCCTTCACTTTTGGCCCTGAAAAGTGTCCAGTCTACCGCTACCTTGAAGGCTAAGATATCTCAAAAATTTGAGCAACAGGTGAAGCTAGCTGTTCACACTGCTACTATGTAGTAGCAACACGAGTGGTGTTTGCCACTAACAGGATGCTGCTATCAAGCCAAAGAGACATTCTGCCTGTCACACAAATGAGTAATGTGGTATATGAATTTCCGTGCCAGTGTGATGCTAGGTATGTAGGCCATATGTCTCAAAGACTGGTGGATCATACCAAAAGCATGTCCTCGCCGCTGTTCGCAATGGGCAAGGTGCAGACTCTGCCAGCCAACCTGTGCTTGCAAAACTCAAAACACAGTGTCCGACATTGGATGTGATTCCATGATGGGACAACATTTGCTAAATAATCCTCAGTGTGCTAAGAATTACACTGACAACCAATTTAATATTGTCATTCGGACTCACAGTGTGGTGCATTTGCCTGTACTGGAAGCTACATATATACACAGGGCCCTGTTCTTTGCAGACAGAAAGAACATGTATGCACATTGCACTTGTTTCAACAAAACAAAACAAGTGACAGCCATTCACTGACTTATTCCTCAGGGCGATGCCTTGACTAATCACAGTCAAGATGCCTAGTTTAAATTTCAAAAAATACTTGGCAGTTAACTGTAAGTCACCATAAATTGGTGTATGCTCCATGGCAACAACTGTACCATTCAGAGTTCACTTGCCAACCAATCAGCACTCTCTTCTCATAGAGTAAATTGTTGTTTTCCCGTTATATTCGTATCCTTGTAATTGGTATCCTTGTAAAGTGTCCTGATGAGTGCAAGATGAAAAGCTTTGACATGTCTCTTTTTTCAGCAATACTCAAGCTCTGTACTACAAAACGACTAAAAGATTAATTTTTATGTTGATTTAAAAAACTCCATTTTGAACCTCACAAATATTGGTAATATACTGGTATACTGATCAAATCTGTAGTACCAGAGATGTTTTCTTGCATAAAACTAAGCACTTGTTACCCTTACATTTCAAATCCCAGGAACAGAGGTGATACAAAGGAACAGAAATTATAGACATCACCATGCTCTCGGATCAATATGGTTTCCTCTGTGGTTATTCACAGAACTGAATAAGGGTACTGAGGGTCATGTCCTTAATACAGTGCTTCCTAGTTTCAGGCCAAAAAACTGAAAGCATTAAAACAGCTTTTATCCAGAGCTAAATAGGTTACATTGCCCAATGGGCAGTAATGGATCAAGAGCCACCAGATTAACAGCCTGAATGTGCTGGCAGAAAAACATAGAGCTGTCCCTGGAGGTAACAAAGTAAGCTGCTTTCATGCTGAAACCTAAAGCTTTTATTGATTGACTGAAAATATAAGTGATATATCCAGATAAATCTGCAACTTAGGCTCTGTTGGAGATAAATCTGTAATTTAGTGCAGTAGCTAAAACATTGTGTTTTTTATGCTTATTGAAAAAGGACAGATGGACAAAATAAAATTCATATTGCTTTGTGCATTAGTAAATGACCTTTCTCTATTTTGTCAAAACGTGTTAGGTAAATTGCACAATGAATTACAATAGTACATTTAATGTCTCATGAAACCGCATACAAGAAACATACTTTGATTTCAATTGTATCATATCTGTAAGAGCTTTGTACGCAGAATCTAAAGAGAAAATGTACTATACATTAACAGAGTATAATTGTTACTGTGATCATTGATACAATCATAGAATGCCACAGGTGGAAATAGGCCATACAGCCCATAGAGCTCCTGCCAGTGCTTTTTTCTGCACATACACGAAATACATAAAAGTTATAACACGGAAACATTCAACCCAAGCACTCCGTGTTGGCATTTACCCTCCTTGCAAGCAAAGAATTCTCAGACATTTACCCACACCATTCCCACATCTGTTCATCCTTTTTTTCTCTAGTTCACCTATCTCATCTTGAACATTGGCATACTTTCTTCCTCAATTGCAGATCCGAGAAGTGAAATCCACAGCCTGGCAATTTTCTGTGCAAAGACGTTTGTCTTGATCTCCATTCTAAATCTCTTACAATTAACTCTTGTATATTTGGTCCCTTGTTCGATTGCTCTCACAGCCATTTGCTTCTATCTTCCCTGCCTAATCGTTCCACAATTTTAAGCACTCTCAACCCCTTACCCCATAATCTGCATTTTTCTCTAATGAGAAGACAGTGGAATTTTCCAGATCCCCCTCCCGGCCCTGCGACAGGTCCAATGGCAGGTACGGGGACAATACCACGGGAACCGAAAAGTCGGTTTCTCGCCGGCGGAAACATACGCCAATCCCGCCAGATGCCAGTGTGAAACTGTCTTACATTCCGCCAATGGGATGCAGACATAGGCCAGACTGGAATCACCCCCCCGTACAATGCACACCGCCCACCTCCAACCCCCTGGCCCCGCCTGCCACATCATCCATGCTGGCTGCCAGTGGGAAATCATGCCAGTCCAGCAGACATCTGAAGAAGACCTGGGCCAGCCTGCAGAGATCGGATGGTGGCCTCCAGCGACCGTGGACCCTAGAATACGGTGTGCAGCTGTGGGTGGGTGGAGTTTCAACCACATGGATCCTCTAACTACAGCAACTTCTGGAAAGTGGATCTCCAAGCTGCAGGTGGATGGCTGCAGGAGGTACTGTTGGACGGCTTTGGTCTGTGCTGGTTGGGATGGGGTGGTTGGGGTGGGGGGGGGTGGAATTTGACAGGAAGGAGAGGAATGAAGAGATGGGGTGAGTGTGGAGGTCCAGAAAGGAGTGGGGGAGGTTGAGGGTGTTAGGGGAAAGAGAGAGATGCTGCGGCGGCAGTCAAATGGGTGAGGTGGTATGGAATGGGAGGGTGGTAAGGGCCATGCTGGAATATGGGTTGCGGGGAAGGTTGGATTTGTGTGCAGGTGTGAACAAGCATGGCTGCGGGGGTGGGGGGGTGGGGTGGTGTGCAGGTATGAATGGGCATAGGGGATGTGCAGGTTTGAATGGGCATAGGGGATGTGCAGGTTTGAATGGGCATAGGGGATGTGCAGGTGTGAACCGGGATGGGGGAGGGGAATGCAGGTGTGAATGGAGATGGTGGGGGCCGGGGGAGAGGGGAAAGAGTTTCAGAGCGAAAGGCCTGTAGGGTCAATTGAGGAGTCCTGAGCAGCAAACTCAGGCAATCAGCGATAGAAAGGAATAGTGAGGGTTAAAGAGGGCAGTGAGAGCTAATAGGGTGGGAAGGAGAGGGTTCAGCGATAGCAGGTGAAGGGGCACTGAGGGTTGTTGGAGGGGATGCAGAATGAGAGGCAGGTTTACGGGGTCAGCAGAATGAGTGGGGGCAGATCTGTCACAGGGTTGGGTTCTTCAAGAAGGTAGGGGGCTTCACCTGTACCTGAGGGTGATGGGAGAAGTTTGAAGGGTACCCATCAGAAGGCTAAATGTTGCACCGGAGAAGGGGGCAGGGGAGTCAGTGGTTATAGGTGGGGGGAGGTGTGGGTTACAGGGACGGGGTAAAGTTTTTTGACTCGTGATGAAGGTCACAAAAACCATGCCTGCTCCAAACTATGCAGAGCCTTGTGGTGGAGATCTCAAGATGCTGTATAGCAGTTGGGTCATCGGGGGTTGGCGGAGTTGAGGTCCCAGGGGTGTTCAACAGCCACTCCTTCTCCCTTTGGGTACCCGAGGACCCCTGCCTCACTCCTTGAGGGGAAGGGGCACCTGAAGGGAGGTCAAGGTTCCCCTTCCCCCTTTCATGTAACCGCAGCAAAAGTTCACCCGCAATTACAGTGATGGAGTGCAGGTCTGCGCGCACCTCCAGCAGAAACTGGGCATTCTGCTGGACCAAGTTCTCCACGGCGTCTGCCACCCTCCCTATGGAGACCTCAATGCGCACACATTCAGTGCCACTTATCACAGAACAGACAGGCAGAATCCTCTATCTCACTTGCCACTCTGCCTGGTATTCCCCTGCCTCTTGTAGCATCCCCAGCATCGCATGGGCATCGCAGATGCCTTTTCTCCAGCAGTCCTCGGAGTGCCAGTGAGCTTGGCTGACCCTGCCTCCTCCTGCTGCAGACACGTTTCTGTGCAGTGACCACCAGAATGTGAGACCCGGGCTGAACTACATCTAGTACCCACCAAGGCGTGTGTCTGCGCTGGTAGAGGGTGGAGGTGACTGCTGTGACGGTTCTACAGGTGCACTTGCTTCCTCCTCCCCAAGGTCCTCGGTCCTCTGTGGGCTGGACGAGCTGCTGGTTAGGGTCTCCTCTTATTCCCTTCCCCTCTTCCTGCTGGCACCTGTAAGTGAGAAGAGAGTGCGAGCGACTGCATGAGCTGCTTATGACATGAAGGAACACATGAAGCTTAGGTTTCTGTACGACATGCATAGATCCTTACTGGATGGAGGCCACCTACTGACCAGGCCTTGGGCACTGACCTCCTTGGAGATTTTCTTCCATGCTGGGTTGGTCTGATGGCTCGGTCCCCACCTTCCATCTTCTGGGTAGGGAACAGACGTCCTGGCCTCCACTGCATTGGAAAGGACCTCCAAGGATGCGTTACTGAATCTGGGAGTCAGAGTTCCCTGTGATTGGCGGACCATCTCCTCCTTCAATGGCAGGTAAGTGTGATGTCCAGTGCTTTTTAAATATGGCGCCCAGATATGATGCCGGGGCATGTCATCCAACCTGCTCCACTGTGAGAAGCGTTGGGAAACCCCTGACTGCATAATTAATAAAGCCGGCATCACGTGATATGGCGCAAATTCCCACCAACCTCCACAGCAGGAAACACTCCCGGTTCCCACCTCCGCCATGGGACATAGCCCTGGAATTGCAAATTCCTACCCACCATTTTTGAAATCCCTATATTTATACTTTCTGATATCAGCTAACATGCTAGTGAATCTATCCTGTTAACTCTCAAGCTTCAATGTCCTTTCTATAGCGTGGACCCCAATACCACACGTAGTTCTCTAATTGAGGTCTGAATAAGGTCGTATACACACTTTTCTTTATCTTCTGTTTTTCATATTCTACACCTCTTGTGATAAAATTTAGAAATCTGTTAGCTTTATTATGATCTTATCAACCTGAGATCCTGTCTTTCAGGTCCTGTGGACCTGAACCCCAGAACCTCAGCTCTTCTGCAGCATCAAGGTACATCCATTCATAGTAAAATTCCTGTTTCTTTTCAGCAAAATATATCATCTCACACTTACTGATATTAAATTCCATTTACCACTTTCTATCCCATTCCTTAGCTAGTCAATGAATTCACTGTAACTCCTATTTTGACGTAATTGTGAATGTCAACATCACTTCCTGTAGGTCCAAATCCAAATCATTGATATATACAGTTCCGTTTCCCTCTACCATGTCTGTTCCTTCCCAAAGAATGCTAATAAGTTTGTCCAGCGTAATTGCTCCTTTTGAAATCTATGCTGGATACTTCAAGGTATTTGCTCTATCTAGATTCACGGTCATTTTCACCCTTAATGAGTTCATTAGAGTAATCCCACCCTCCTACTCACACCCACGGTCTTTAATATTGCTGTTTTTTACACAAATTTCCTTTGAAAAGCATTTATGGGGTCTGCTTCGACAGCAGTTTTGGCAGAGAATTCCAACAGAAATATCCGTGGCAAAAATATGAGGTTTGTTTGCCAATGTGTTCAGGACTTTTTTTTTAGATTCATATCCTGCCACTGCAACAAGATTCACCACTTGAAATAAAAAAAAAGGTGCTGAAAAAATCGAGCAGGCCTGGCAACTGTTAAAACAGCTCAGAAGAAGAGTCACATTGGACTTGAAACATGAACTCTGTTTCTCTCTCCACAGAAGTTGCTGAGTTTTTCTGACACTTTCTGTTTTAATTTCAGATCTCCAGCATCCACAGTATTTTGCTTTTGTTTGAGATCCATTACTTCGCCTGGTTCTGAGTCAGGAAGCAGAGCAAGTAGACAATTTAAAAGTTGGGGAACATTAAGAAATCAGAGCTATAGTGTCATCAGATTCAGTGTAAGAATAGTAAAAGGAAGATTGAAGGCAGGAATACTTGACTGAGATAGAGCAAATAACAGTCATAAAAAAAGCATTAGCTAGATTAAGTAGAAGGCAAAATAGTAAATAGAGCCACAAATCAACAACGGGAAATATTTAAACAATAAGTGGAAAGAATACAAAACAAGCACATTTCATTGCGGGAGAATGGGAATCGGAAAGGATGGGGGTTTCATGGATTTAGATCCAATTTGAAACTGACATGTCGAATAAAGAAAGAAAATCAAGACAAATGAATGAAGGAAGGAAAGATACACTAAAGCATATTAAAAATTTAAGAGCTAAGAGAGAAAGTTAGTAAAAATACATAAGAGCAATAAAACACTTTCTATAAGCATGATAGTAGAGAGAAGATAATCAAGGCAAGGATGAAGGAGGCAAGTTTGTAATGGAGATGGAGAGAATGACTGTGATATTAGGTAAGTGTTTTGTCTCAGTTTTGTCAGAGAAGATAAATATTGAAATTTTAGAACAACCAAAGGTGGTCATTATTAATGGAGGCAATTCAAAGGGAAATAGCACTATAGAAATTGTTTAAACTTAAGGTACATAAATTACAAAGATCTAATGGATTATGTCAAAGGATCCTGGGGGAAAAGTGGAAGAAATAACAAGAACGTTTGACTACAATTTTCCAAAATTTTGCAGAGAGGAAACCTGCTTAGAGAGCTGTAGAGTGGCTTTTTTTTATTCGTTCATGGGATGTGGGCGACACTGGCTAGGCCAGCATTTATTCCCCATCCCTAATTGCCCTTGAGAAGGTGGTGGTGAGCTGTAACTATGTTTTTTGTTTTAAAAAAGACAGAAAAACATCGCGCAAAAAGGGCCAACCTGTTACTTCAAATTACTGCAGTAATAATATGGCAAGCAATTACTAAGCCCTTAGAGAAATAGGAGTAAATCAGAGACAGTCAGCATGGACTTCTAAACAGAAGGATGTAGGTATGGGATGTAGCTTACACGGATTTGAAACGATACATTTGATAGGGTACTTAAGTAAGAGATTTATGGCAAGTATAACACACACACAGGTATGTGGCCATATAGATAGAGAAATGGTTGGAAAATGGAAAGTTAAAAGGCAAGAACAAAATAGATTTTCAACAACTGAAAAGATTTGGTGAATGGTAATTTACAGAGATTTGTGTTGGTGTCTCTGCTATTTACTGCAACATAAATGCCCTGGACTTACAAAATAAGGCACCAATGTTGAAATTTGCTGGAGTTACCAAATTGTGTCAAGGACAGTGAAAGCCTGTAGCATGGTTTTATGCCAGTGGGAACAGAGAGATAAAGTTTTTACAGTAATTTTAATCGCACACCGTTCATATTTTATTTCACTGGAGCCAAGAAGGTGGTTTGATACACGTAAGTAAGGGTTATGAAAAGGTCACAGGTTGTGTCTATTAGTTGAAAAGACTGGGAAGCAACAACTTGTATTAAGTAGCACCTTTAACACAGTGAAACATTGTAAGATGCTTCACAGCAGCATTATCAAATGAACATTTGACACCAAATCAAGGAATCAGATATTAGGACACTGATCAAAAGCTTGGTCAAAGAAGTAGGCTTTAAGGAGAGTCTTAAAGGTGGAGAGAGAAATAGACCGGGATTTTCCGGCCCCATCACAGGTGGGACCCGCCTCGGGCGAGGCGGCGCCCCAGCCAGAAGTCCATTGATCTACGGTGGGACCGGAAGATCCCAGCGGCGGGCAGGTGCGGAAAATCCCGCCCATAGAAAGGCAGTGAGGTTCAGCAAAGGAATTCTAGAGCTTAGGGGCTGGGCAGCTGAAGGCACAGCCTTCAGTCCAATGATGGAACAATTAAAATTGGGGATGCGCAAGAGGTCGGAATTGGAGAAGTGCAATGATCTCTGTTGGGCTGGAGGAGGCTACACAGGTTGGGAGAGGTGAGACCATGAAGGGATTCGAAAAGAAGGAGAACTTTAAAATTAAGTACAGGGTTGATAGGCAAACAGGATTTAGTGAGAGCAGGAGAGTTCTGCATTATTTCAAGTTTTTGGAACATAGTAGAAAGGAGGCTGACCAGAAGAGTATTGAAATAGTTAAGCCTAGTGGTAACAAAGGCACTGGTGAGGGTTTCAGCAGCAAATGGGCTAAGGCAGAGATGGTCAATGCTATGGAAGTTAAGTCTTGGTGATGTAATTGCTAGTTCATCTACGAGTTAAGGTTGTGAATGGTCTAGCCCAGGTTCAGACAGTTGACATGGAGAGGCATGGAATCGGTGGCTAGGGAGTGAAGTTTGTGGTAGGGACTGAAAGCAGTGGATCTGGTTTCACAATATTTAGTTGGAGGAAACCTACTCATCCAGTACTATATGTCAAATAAGCAGTGTTATGAATCAGAGATAATGGATGGGTCAAGACAAGTGATGGTGAGGAGATAGGGTGTCATCAGCCTGATGCTGTGGATTGGAACATGCATTTTATGTTGCCTTTTATTTTTGTGAAGCTGAAAAGATGGTAAGTGATAAAGAAAGACAAAGGAGCTTGGGTCGGTTGGTGAATGAGGAGGTGTGGTTGAGTTTGTTAGTATCACTCATTAATTATTTCACCATGCAGAGGCAGAAAGGAGTTGTCTACAGGGAAGCCTTCATTTCTCTTTCTGATTCTCCACTTCCTGTTGCTCTTCCACTTCCTCTTCCTCCTTTTTCTCCTCTCCCTCATAAACCTGCTCCTCAGCTTCTCAGCGGATAGGTGGAGGCAGAGCTGTTACATGGTAGCCCAGGCAGCAGAAGTGTTGCTCAAAGATGCCAATGGTGTGCTCCATAATGTGCCTTGTGGCAGTAGGACTCACATTATAGACTTGCTGTACACGTGACCATAGGTTCCAGACCAGAATCATGAGCCCTATCATGAGTAGATAACCCTTGTCTGCCAATAGCCAACATTTGACTTGCTCTGGTGGGTCAAATAGGGTGGCATTGAGAATTGCCACAGGATGAAGGAATCATGTACTGCCAGAATAGTGGGCATTCACCTGCATGAACATGATGTACTGCCTGCGTCTGTACATCAACTGCATATTGAGATATTGGAACCCCTTTCAATTCACACAAAGTAATGAGCAAGTAGTCAATGGCACCCTGAGCATGGAGATGTCAGCAATTGGATCAAACCCTTAAGCTCTCTGTGTCTGCTTGTCTCTAGCAAGAGGGAATGAGATGAATCTGTCTCGTTTTGAATAGATAGCCTCAGCCTCACTGCAGTGTATTGCAAATTGCGAGATTGTTATGACACAGCCGTTTATAAAGACTGAGTTATTTAAAATCCCAGAGAGAGACTTTAAACAACTGTCATAACCTATATTTTCAATTGGTATATTTTGAGTTGCAGCTCTAAATTCAGGAATAAGATCACCAGTTCTCGAAAGGTTTTTATATCAAACTAAATGAAACATTTATCAACATACAACCAATTAAACACATGCACATGGCTACAAATTACTACTATCATAACTTTTAACAAGTACCCAAATTAATCTCCAGGAAGGCAACACATCTCAAGCATTGGTCGTTGTTGAAGTTAAGAGGATTGCTTCCGAGAGATCTTTGGTAGATATGGTCACCTGTTGAGACCCCTTCTCAGAATTGAATCAGAGAATTGCTACAGCACTGAAGGAGGCCATTTGGCCCATTGTGTTGCACCGGCTCTCTGAATGAGCAATTCCCTTAGTGCTACCCTCCAACCTTCTCCTCGTAACCTTGCACATTCTTCCTTTTCAGAAAACATTCTAACTCCCTTTTGAGTGTTTCAATTGAACCTACCTCCACCACACTCTCAGGCAGTGCAATCCAGACCTTAACCATTTGCTGTGTGAAGAAGTTTTTTCTCATATCACTTTTGCCTTTTTGCTAATTACTTTAAATCTGTGCCCTCTCCTTCTTGACCCTTTCACAAGTGGGAACAGTTTCTCCCTATCTACTCTATCCGGATCCCTCATGATTTTGAATACCTTTATCAAATCTTCTCTCAGCCTTCTCTTCTCCAAGGAAAACATTCCTACCTTCTCCAACCTATCTTCATAACTGAAGTTCCTCATCTCTGGAATCATTCTCCTGAATCTTTTCTGCACTCTCTCTAATTACTTCACATCTTTCCTAAAGTGTATTGCCCAGAACTGAACGCAGTACTCCAGCTGAAGCTGAATAAGTGTCTTATACAAGTTCAACATAACCTCCTTGCTCTTGTACTCTGTGTACTCTATGCAAAGTGTATTTTTTCTGTTAACAAAGCCCACTTACATGGATAGAAATAGCACATTATGCAGGTGAATTGGTTGGTGCTAATTGCTGCAAGGTTTTGCATTTTTAAAGTTGGAACTGAAACCAGGAGTCATGCACCAATAGAATATATCACTGTTAGTTCAAGATATTTTCACTTGTACAAAGGAATGTTGTTTGCAGTGCTTGAGGTTCAAGTGTTTTGGATATTACTGTCTAGTTATTAAATAGGGCCAGGTTCAAACAAACAGAACTGGTTGCATAAATATGAACAATCAAGTTGTGTGTAATTGTCTGTCAAAGCCCGTGGTTGTAAAGTACTGAAACCTGAGCTTTCTATGGGATTTATAAATAGAAGCATAGAGTACAAAAAACAAGGAGTTTTGCTAAACCTTTATAAAACAATTCAACCCCAATGTAACCATGATTCCCAATTCTGGGCACCTGAAGGATGTGAGGGAGAGGGTTAAAGGTGGTGGGGGGAAAGATAAAGGGCCCAGAAACAGGAGAAGTGCCAGGGCCCATGATTTCTCTCCCCGGCCCTGCCATTAACCACTACTCTGTGTTTCCTGTCACTCAGCCAATTTCATATACATTCTTATTCTCCTCCACCCTCTTCTGGTAGCTTGCCTACTCTGCATAGCCTATCGTCCCTCTACCAGTCATGCACAATTGGAAGAGGAAGGCCTACCAGGTCACCCATGTCTGGAGAAACTTATTTCAGCACAAATCTTTTAGCCACAAAAATCATACCATGCCACCAGCCAGACCACTCCCCGCAGACTATTGAAACTTTAGACGAGTATAGAAGAGCTCCAAAAAGCACTGGATTGCTCCAATAGCCAGAAGAATTAATGAAGCACCCCACCTTTAAGTGGTTCATAAACTCTGCAAGTAATGAATGTGGCAAGCACTTCATAGTGTATATTGATATCATGATCTGCTGGTTTTTTATGCCGCCAAAGATTGTCTGCATGCTTACAAGCCTCTTTGCACAAAGAGTGTCCAGCACACTTCCCACTGGAAATATGCAGACACATCTTGGAGGCTATTTTCAAACATTGGAAGGCTGATTAGGCCTAAAAAAAGGATGCTTCTGAACCCAGTTTATCACCCTATAAATATTAAAGAATTCAATAGTTCCTTCAAGAAGGGAAGTATTGAAAACTGAGGAGTAAATTATGCAAGGGGATGAGATTAATTGGTGCATTTGGAGAATTATGCAGAAAGATTTAAAAGGCTCAATAGTCTTGTTTTTTGGTTTAAGAATACATGATTCTAATTTTACATTCTAAATTTAGTCAGTGTAAGTAAATGCAGATTTAAAATTTAAAATGCAGATTTCAGGTTACTATCAGATCAGCCATGATCTTATTAAATGGCAGAGCAGGCTCGAGGGGCTGAATGTCCTACTCCTGCTCCTTGTTAGGTGTGTTCGTATAAATCTTCCCTAACTTTCTCTTTCGGTCCCATTTTGATTGTTAAACTTGTGCCCACTCATTACTGTCTCCCCAACCAATGACAATTAGCTTCAATCTATCATATTCTGATCTCTACCAAGTCACTGCTTTCTGAGCACCACTGAAAAATGGCCTAGCTAGAATTACAATCTATGGTACATTCCTATTATTTGGGTACAAAGCCTTATTATTGTGACCTTCCAGATCCTTTCCTGGAGCATTAATGTTGCTCTGCTTTGCCTAAATAACATACTGGATAAAGGTACGACCCATTGTGCACAAAGGTTACAGATCCCATTTCTGTGGATCTCAGACAGGATAGCAGTTGGAACACTGTAGTTGGCTTCAACTGGGAGGGGGCTAAGGATGAGGGGGTGGGGGAGGGGGGATTCAGCCAATGCCCCATCTTCTGCTTGCTGTCCCTTAACCCTTCATTTGGAAATGTGCATGTGGATGCCTGGTGATCAGCTCAAATAAATAACCTGCTGACTCTTGTCATCTAAATATAAACTCCTATTCAGGAATGGCTACTTGAAAGAGCTGCCAGAGAATTGCTAGGTTTTGACAAGTTGCTACTGTATTCCAGCAAGAGCCAGGGCTCAGAAGAGGAAAGGGGATAATTGGAGTAAAGAGTAGTTTCTCATTTGTGAATAGTGTCTTGTGAAATTTTGAAGAACTGAATGGCTTCTTGCTCTAGATTTGTCAGAAAAGACAACAAAAATGATTCCACAATATAATTTGGATTCTTGATAGAGTACTTTGATGAGTGAAAAAATATAATTCCTGTTGTTGCAGTGTTTTATTTGTTAATAACAACATTAATGTTCAAATCACCTTAAAAACATTGTTTATGATGTTTACTGTCTCACACCCGACAGTCATGTACTCCTGGCTCACACCTTCATTCCGAACAATTCCCATCTCAATGCCACCATCTGTCTGAATCACTCTCAAAACTTTGAATGGATTATTCACGTGGAATGGAAATGTGGAAACTAAAACATGGAATGGAATAACTTTGTAATATTTATTGGCAGGGGAATATTACACACCACCGGAGAATACGCATCATGCAACAGGTCATAAATTAATCTCTTCATTTGTGCCTCAAACCAGAGATCCATAAAACATCGCCTATGTACTGTAGGGAATAATTTATATGGTAATAATTAATCCCTTCTGTGAAAAACATCTCATCTGCCTCAAAGCACCAATCAGCGATAGCATTCATTTAAGAGTCCCTGGGCCACAGACACTCGTTAAACCAACAAAACATACCTTTTTTTTACTGATCAGGTTTGTCAGAAAGTTATCTGTGTTATGAAGTTCATCATTTGAGTGTAGCTATGCTTTTTACTGATCTGACATCAAAGCCCATTTGAGGACTGTTATGCCAAAAAGAGCCCCATTTAAAAAGATATATTTGAACAGTATTGTTTCTTGCAACTATGCCAGTTCATTCACGCCACCAGTGTACAGATTGATGAGCATTAATTTTGCCTTATTTGTTTGCCTGTCTTTCATCAGCCAGTTTCCATAATATATTGTCAGCCATAATATATTGTTTAGCAATAAGTTTACCTCAATTTTAAATTTAAAGTCACATTATTTTCTAGTTTTCAGGTTTCTCTGCAAAGGAAATATGGCTGATCAACTAAAAAGATTTTGGAGTTCAGTGACATCATACTGACATCAGGGACAGAAATTTTATGTTGGGACCCCTGCATCGGGGTCAAATGGGGGTAACAACCCTGGAATGTGTCAGGAGCAGTCACCTGACAGTGAGTTTCCCTGAATTAGCCAATTAATGGCCAGAGGACATATTTGCCATCCTTAAGGATGATGGATGGACTCTCAAAGCTGGAGGGCTAATAGGAGGCCCTTCAGCCTGGGAGCAACTGTAAACTGCCATTACAGGTAAGGGAGAGAGAGGGGGCCTCCATCTTCAGGCTTCCTTTCAGCATCTTTAAAATAAATTGAAATACAAAATGGCCACAGCAAGGCCTGCAGCCATAGATGTAACCAGATAGGCATGAAGAGCCTCAATGGAACACAGACTGCCACCCTGGTCTGCCATCTGGAGGCTGCCTCCAGGCAGCTGATCTGTCTCAATACTGGGGGGGGCCCGCAGGCCAACTGGAAGCTGCCAGTCAGCCCCTGATATTTGGCCTTATTTGGCCCTTAATTTACCTTAACTTGCTACTCACCTCTTTCAGGCAGGTAGCTCTTTTGCCCCCAATCCCGCCTCTGGGGAAAAAAGCCTGGGAGTGCGATGGTACTGGCAAACAAACACACTGGTGGCACAAAATTTTGCACCACCTGCCTCTCTTCTGATCCCCATATCAGACAAAATTTCAGCTCCAGTTATGTTGTGACTGACCAACATATGGTCATTGGTAGCGATAGATTGCAAAGATGGAAAACTGAGCTTGAAGCTTGATCAATATGAAATTAAGAACTGATATTGGAGCTTTGGGTCTGGCAAAGAGGTGATCTTCTACGTGCTTTCAAACCTCAAAATAGTGGATTGCTACTATCCAGATTTTCCATTCTAAAATGCCAAAATTAAGTCCAGCTCATGATTTTGAACGACTTAAGCTTCGCTGTTGTGGCTTGCAAAATCCCATGAACCTCTTTCTTTTACTTTTGTCCAATATCTCCCAGATACACATATGATGTTCACATTACTAAGCTAGTAGTTTCGATGTTGAAAGAACAAATGTGCTATTTAGTGTTGTATTTAAATTGGTTTTCTAAAGACACTTTTATATGTGTATTTCCAGCCTGGAGCTCTAAGTATCATGGAATCTGCCCCCAAAAGAAATAACATCCACAGAACAAAGGTCAAATTGGTAAGTATTTTATCTTCAATATTCTTCTAAATTAACATTGTACAATGGCTTTTGAAGTTGCTCAAGTATGTATCCAGTTCCCTTTGGAATTTACTATTGAACAGCTTCCATCACCCTTTCAGGTAGCAAATTCCAATTGTAACTTACTGCATAAAAACATTCTCATCTCCCCTGTTTCTTTTGTCAATCTGTGTTTTTCTATGTCCTTTGGTTACTATAGTTTCTCCTTATTTACTCTATCAGAACCCTTCATAATTAGAACAGCTCTATTAAACCTGCCTTCGCATCCTCTACTCTGGAGAGAACAATCTCAGCTAGTCTTTGCATGGAACTGAAGTTCCTTATTCTTGGTGACACTAATACATCTCCTCTTCACTCTCCATTAATCTTATTTTTTTTGCAGGATTTCTCCATACATAAATATTACTGACCTTAAATTGCCCCAATCCCAGACAAACCTGCCAAGAGTGCACCAAAAATATTTTAAAATTAAGCCTTCCCCAAACTCCTCAAATTCTCTTACATCTCCTCTCCTCTTGTGATATGAGGTACATGTACCTTTAAGGAGGATCTTAAACTGTTGTCAGTCACTACCACCCTGACAGGATATGTGATGAATTAGTCCCATGTCTTGTACTCAGTCTACATGCAGCAGGAATAGGAGTCAGATGCATCTGAATCTTCTGGCCGGTGTGTGGGGGCGTGCCCCACTTGCCATCACGTAAAATAACGCACGGTAACGTCGGGCATGCGTCCTGACATCACCGCGTGTCATTCAGATCCTCAGATCGGTGGGTGCACACTGGAGTCGGCTGTGCACCCACCAAACTGTCAAAGGCCTATTAAGGTTATTAATAATCTAATTAACCTGGTTGTCTGGGCTGCCCGTCCAACCCTAAGGTTGGCGGGCTGGCGTTTGGCCAAGCATTTGTCATGAAACCTCATCCACGGGCAGGATGAGATTTCATTAAGTGATTATAAATTGAATAAATTTTTTTATTAAAATTCATTGACATGTCCCAGCTCAAGTGACACTGTCACATGTGGGGACATGTCTGAATAATTTTTTTTTTCTTTATTTTAAACCTTCACAATCAAACTAATCTCCCTGAGGCAGCTCTGTGCCTCAGGGAGATTTCTGTGTTCTTTCACGCACATGTGCGAAAGAGCACAGGCCCTGACTCAGCCTCATCCCCTGCCCGCACAAGGAGCGTTCAGTGCTTCTGGGTGTGCACCATGTTGGGCAGGCCTTAATTGGCCCACCCACGTAAAATAGCCGCGCGCAGCCGAGCACAGGCAACAATTGGATGCGCACCCGCCTGTTCCTGCTCAGCCCCCCCAACGGGGAGAAAATTCTCCCCATAGTCTCCCAGTTATCTCTACTTTACATAGTCTTATCTTCAAATAAAGAACCCAAACTATTGTTTCCCCAATCCTTGTTGTGTGATTGGTACATTTACATTGAAGAGAAGAACGTTACATGGTGGCAGTATGATTTTTGAAAATTTGACTGAGAACTATACAAGCCTCAACCCTTCACATGCAGCAGAAGAAAAGAACTGATGTGAAAATGAAACAGGTATCAAGCTTCACTGTGTGTAAGTGATTCTGCAGCTCTGCATGAATCCTACACCCGATATCTTCATTCTGGGATATTGTTGCACCTCACAGCCAGTAGACACAAGATCCTGGTAAGATGGTTCGAAGTTAATTAGTATAAGTCTACGAGTTGCAAAGTTTAAGCAGGAACAGAAATTAAATAGCTGACTCTAGGAAGTCTCACTTTAAGCAGAACTCAGAAATGGGAGAGACTCTGTTGCAGCTACTTACTGCCCCTACAGGAGGACCGGGGAAGTTAAATGCTAAAGACTGGGCTGGGAAAACAAATCCATCCAGTAGCAGCTCCCAACAGCCAGAAGAAGCTATAAAAAAAGCTTTTTTCACAGTTTAATTGTACTTCTGAAGCCTGTGGTTCACTTTCTTGTCTAAATCACTGCTTTGTGAGCAGAGCTTAGAGGTCACTGAGGAAAAGCCAAAGAGCTCAGCAGCACCACCATTGCAGTCAAACAGTTGCATATGACCAGCTAAGGCAGTGGCTACTGAGGGTACTTAACTCAGAACTAAATTAACTCTCGAAGAGCTATCAAAAGTTCGCAATAGCATTAAAATTCCTGCAAAAAGCTAAAAGATGACCACAAAGTTTCCAATACTTAATTGGAAGGAGCAGATCTCCTATCTGAGTCTACCAGTAAGCAATGTGGTCGGTGTGGCCTCATACATGGATCCAGAAATTGCCCAGCTTTTTCCAATGTGTGCAAGGCATCTGGAACCAGAGGACATTGGAAGTGAAAATGCAGGAATCATCAGCTGGAAGAAGTGGTTCAACATCATAAGATGCCACACCCAAGAGCACATACCGAATAGCATCAAGACAAGATCCACATGTCGAACCAAGCTATGCGGTCAAATGATGAGGATGACAAGCATATCAATACACAAAGTGAGCCGACATTCAATATGGTGAACATCAAAAATGTATTGGCGCAGTAGGACCAAGCCTTTGTCACTGTCCAAATTGTATGCCAACAGATGTACGTCCAGCATAACCTAAATGCAAAACTGGATGCTGGTGCAAGTACAAACTGAAATATATGTATCCATAGAAATGGCAAGTGATGGTTCAACCAATCAATGCCAAACTCATCACGTACCATGCTTGGAATTATTACACTCATGTCGCTACAACAATTCACCCTGGCCAGCCAGATATTTTATGTTTTGGACACCATGGGCAGAATTTTATGGCCCAGTTTCAGCAGGGACAGGGCTGTGAAAAGCGGCGAGACATTCTAAACCCCATTGGCTTTGACAAGAAAGTAAAATCCCACTGCCGTAAAATTTCGCCCCATGTGTCCAGTGACCGCAGGCCTGCAAGGCAGGCAAGGACCTGTCCTTGGTCACCATCCATGATATTGTCAAGACAATGATGAGGACCTCAGACCACAAGGAGCACTATTGGAAACCCTATGCTTACACTGGGAGAAGACCAACTGTGTAATATAAAACAAAAACAGAATTACCTGGAAAAACTCAGCAGGTCTGGCAGCATCGGCGGAGAAGAAAAGAGTTGACATTTCGAGTCCTCATGACCCTTCGACAGAACTAGGTGAATCCAAGGAAGGGGTGAAATATAAGCTGGTTTAAGGTGTGTGTGTGGGGGTGTGGGGGGGGCGGCGGTGGGTTGGGTGGGGGGAGAGAAGTGGAGGGGGTAGCACACCACCCCCTCCACTTCTCTCCCCCCACCCAAACCACCCCCCCACCCCCACACACACACACCTTAAACTAGCTTATATTTCACCCCTTCCTTGGATTCACCTAGTTCTGTCGAAGGGTCATGAGGACTCGAAACGTCAACTCTTTTCTTCTCCGCCGATGCTGCCAGACCTGCTGAGTTTTTCCAGGTACTTCTGTTTTTGTTTTGGATTTCCAGCATCCGCAGATTTTTTATTTTTATAACTGTGTAATATAGGTCATTAGCCAACAGGTTGTATGGCAAAATGTGAAATGAATATGTATACCCATTACGAATGTGCGAATTTCATCGTACTGCAGAACCAATGCAGAATTACGAATTGGCAGTCAACACTGCCCAGTCGCCATTTGTCGGAAACCCCAGGAGTACAAGGTGCATTACTCGAAAAACAGGGGAATGTGAGAGACGCCCATGACCGGCACGCAAGTAATGAGCTACTCAACCTGAACGTCAGACAGAAACTGATGGTACACAGGATCCAGCAGAAATCATCAGCATATACGAAACCAAGGTCGTATCAAATACAAACATCAAATGGCATGACAGTGCGACGAAACAGATGCCAAATCAGAGTTAATACCACAGCCAGAAACACCAAGCAGGTCTGAGTTGCAACACAAACAAAACACCCCTAACCAGCATTTTAAAAATGTACAGCAAAGATCGCTGTAACTAAATCTGGATAGATAAGCAAATGGCTGATATGTTTCAGAGGTTTGTAAATTTATTGTATTGTATGATGGTTTATTCAGACACAATGGTGGAATTTTCCATGCCCGCTGGCATCGAGTGTGTTTGGTAGCAGGAGCAGGCAATATGGCGAGAAGGCTAAAAATCAGCTTCACGCCATCATGGAATCAGTATGCAATTGTCTGTTCAGCCCATCAGTGACGGGCTGCGTTTCCCGCCATTGAAATTCAGGGACCTGATTGTAATACATTTGCATGTCATCATAAGGCCAGCCCACTGGAATCACCCCCACCCCACCCCCCGCTGGATCGTCCACCAATGTGTTTCACAACAGCATATATAAGGCGTGCACTTGGCAGCCAGCACTTTGAGGGGAACTCAGGTTAGTGCACAGTAATGTTGCACGGTGCTCATGAGTGTCGCCTGTTGGACTCCAAGGTTGAGGCAACTTGGGGTGGGGGACAAGGGCTGTCCTGTGGTTGAGGGTAGTTCACAAGCATGTGCAAGGTCAGAGGGTGGGGGGGGTGACGGCAGGGGGAAGCGGCCACACATTAGGGAAACCTTATATGAAGTGACCATTCATCTGCAGCTGAGACAGTTAAGGCACAGCCACACTGACGTGTGGAGTTGGGTCTCTAGCTTATCTACTCACTCAAGCAATGCAGAGGTCTGAAAGTACCACCAACTGCTGCAGATCTTATCACCCCTCGTGCACAGACTGCAAATGAATGAGTGTTTTAGTGGGCTGCAGAACAGTCGGATGACTGGGCAAGTTGTCCAATCTCCTCGCTAAAGCTGGCCATGGAACAGTCACTGGTGGAGGTGCTCACAGCCCCTTGTGATGTCATCATCCTGATTTGGACCAGTCTCTCCCATGGTTCAAGCTAACAGTGCAGCCTTGCAGCGCAGGTTAGGAGAATGCCTGCGCCTGAGATCACAGCATGCAGTGCAATGGGTAAGGCTGCTGCCAATCAGTCAGGTGGGGTGGGGCGGAGGTGGATGGGGTTTCAGACAGTCATGCAGTACACTAATCTCTGATCATCCAAGTGGTGGCCAGCACTCTGCGGGGTGCATTCAGGAGCCTTCAGACTTAACCTGGAGACATTCTTAGAACACCCAAGATAACCCACGCGTCTTTCGCTTTCATTCTGCAGGAGGAGTACATCAGGAGCATGGAACCTGGTGAACTAGCTGTATGCCTCTCGGCCTACAGAAATTGACGACGATGGAAAAGAGAGTGACAGAGGTGCCTGGCTGCACACAGGGAGGAGCACAACCCTCAAGAAGAAGGGGTGTCTGGGGCCACAGCGAGCCATCGCTCGTTGGTGCCAAGCTAGACCCAGGGTGTCTAGATGCCACCTTTCATTCTTGCAGATGACCGAGAACCAGTGTTGTTGAAGACATGTCTAGGGAACTGATCGGTCACATCTGCCAGCTGCTGCAGGATTTGGTGCCACGGGGAAGGGTATCCACTGCCCATGACTGTGAAAGTGACCAGGGTGCTTAGTTTTTACACCAGTGGCTCCTTTCATGGCTCCACAGGAGACCTCAGTGGAATCTCACAAACCTCCACCCACAAATGCATCCATGAGATCAGGATGTCATCCTCGCAAGAGCACACAATTTTGTGCATTTCTCCTGGGACCAGGGCAGCCAGGAAGCAAGACCAATTGGATTTGCCCAGATCTTGGGTTTCCCAAAGACACAGGTTGTGATTGACCGCACTCAAATGGCGCTCAGACCACTATCGCAACACACGGTCAATTATATCAACCCCAAGGGCCTCCATTCGTTGGATGTGCAGCTGTTGTGAGACCACCACAAAGGCACCCTGTAGGTCAGCACACGGTTTCCAGGGAGTGTCTACGACTCCTACATTTTCGGTCAGTCACAGATCCCTGACATCTTGCAGGGTCCACAAAGGCTGCCAGATTGGCTTCTCGGGGGCAAGGGCTACCCACAGAGGACTGGCTGATGACACCTGTGCAGCAGCCTCAGATTGTAGCAGAGCGAAGTTATAATGAGGCTCATGCTGCGGCTCACAACTTGGTGGAGCAAACCATCAGGATGCTGAAAATGAGGTTCCAGTGCCATGGATCAGCCTGGTGGAGCCCTGCAACATAATCTACAGAGGGTGTCATGCATCATTGTCATCTGCTGCGCCCTTTACACCCTGGCGCTGCAAAAGTGAGAGGAGCTGGCTGAGGAGGAGTTGGAGGAGCTGGAGGTCTCCTCTGATGAGGAGGACACCGACAGGGATGAGGGTGAGGAGGTCCCCAAAGGCATTGCTGACGTCAAAGAGGTCCTCACACCGGCCAGACGAGGCAGGTGCACTAGGAAGGCCCTCATAGCCGCTAGGTTTGTGGAGTGTGATGACGACATGCAGTGGGGAGACACCATAGATCCTCACATTGAAACTATGAACATCTGATTCAGGTCTGGCTTATGGCAGAGCACATACCCTCTGTGAGAATGCTCCTGTCTTGGAGATGCATTGGAGGCCCTAATAGTCGCTCGATTGCAGGAGGATGATGACAACCTGCAACAAGGACACTCCATAGATCTTCACATAGCCTCTGTGAATGTCTGACTCCTGTCTGTCCAAAGGCAGCTCGCTTGCGCTCAGTGATCAGGGTCATATCATGGAGATGAAGCCATGAAATTTCAAAAGCACCAGATCCTTTGTCCACCTTCAGCACCTGACCCCTTCAGGAGCACAACGTCATTGGTCACTGATACTGAAATGATGGGGCCAGCCTCCCCTTAAAGGTGCTGAAGGCTGCACAAAGCACAGGGAAGAGGCCCTGGACTGAGACACCTGCCTTTATCTTGTGCAGAAAGGTTTCACACCTGAGTGACATGAACACTGCTCATCAGAACAAGGAGCCATAGGCAAAGAGATATTCTTGGGCGTTTATTTACAGTTTATTTACATTATTTCTTAAGTGATTAACACCCATGCCCAGGCTGTGCAACGACATCTTCTTAACCTTCCTAACCCTGCTGCTACGTCTTGGTGCTCTCCAGACATCCATTGTGGAGATGGAGACAGCCTGCTGACTGCTACGCCCTGTCTGTGATGACTTTGTTGGGTGTTCTCTGGAGGGCCGAGACCTGGAGGGCCCCGGCCTGCATTTGGGATCCTGCTGTGTGGCAGCGGCACCCTCCTTGCCCTGTGGAGCTGGAACTGTTGAGGTCACAAGAAGAGAGAATTCAGATGGGCTGGACACCTCCTGAGTCACCTGGATGGATGGGCCCAGAGTGTACACCTGCTGATCCCCCTCCCTGTGGGTGCCTGAGGGCCCCTCGCTGACTCCTTGAGGAGAAGGGGCAGCTGGAGTGAGATTGAGCTGCCCCTCACCCCTCTCACAAACACACTGTTGGAGGCCAACTATGGCATCAGCGATGGAGTTCAGCCCGCGCAGCAGTGCAGGAGCAACTTCCTGGACTAAGGTCTCCATGGCAGCCACTATCCAACCAGTGTTGACCTTGGTGCATTGGCATGCTGGCACTATCCCCTCAGCCTGAATGCAAACAGACTTCACAATCATGCCTTGCAATCTGAGGAGTGCAGCAGACATCCCTTCCTGATGTTCTCAAGTTTGCCTTTGCAGCTCCAGCAACTGAGATGTGACCGAGTTCAGAGGTTCATAATTTGATTCGGACTCAGCACATTTCTGGCCTCCAGCAGTCCTCCGAGTGGCAGGCACCTGGGAAGTCCTTGCCGCCACCTGTAGTGGATCAGACAGTGCGGTGTACTCACCAGATTGTGCTCCTGAGTCTACTGTAAAGCTAGGTCCCACCAAGGTTGTGGCTCTGCACTAGTGGAGGCTTTGGGTGAGCGCTGTGATGGAACTTCAATGAAGGTGCCCTCAGAGGTTTTTTCAGGGCTTAATTGGAGGCTTTGGTTCATAGACTCCGTCGGCTGTTTCCCAAGTGTGCCTGCGAAAGGTAATCAATGCATGGCAGGGGATTATGGAACAGGACGCATCACTCACAGCATGGTTGTCTGATGGATGTTACTCTGCAGGATCCTCACTTGGTAGAGCACCGGTGACCTCATCATCAGCACAGGACCGGTCCAGATCCTCACTGGCCAGCTGGATGGCTCTGTTTTCAAAGTCTGTGAGGACCTTGATATCAGGCATTCCTCCACCAGTCTGCGACCTCTTCCTCTTGTTTTGTGCCAGCTTGTCCTGCATGAATAGAGATGGAGAGAGCATAAGCAGGATGCCTGCCAGGCCAGATGATAAATATGTCTGGCATGTGTTTGTTGGAGTGGTCTCATGGACAGGATAAGGACAATGAAGGTTTGTGGGAGTGAATGGTGATGTCCCTTGAACTGGCAGAGTGAGGTCCCTGTGGATGAGTTTGTGAGTGTGTGAGCTGAGAGTAATGAGAAGAGTGACTTACCTTGGTGGAACGAGGGAGATCATTCATCCTCATGCGGCACTGGGTGGCTGTTTTCTTTTGCAAGGTATTGGTGCTGACCCCAGCAGCCACCACCTCCCTTGCTGGATTTGTGCCCCTCCTGCGGCCAGAGCGGGGGTAAAAGATATCACGGCGGGCCTCCACAGTGTCCTGAAGGCGCTCGAGGAACACATCGCTAAACTGGAGGGCTGCAGTCTTTTTGCCTTTCAGGGCCATCCTATCTTCTGTGCAGCAGTCCTGGGTTGGAAGCACTTAGAGGTGTGCACGCAGCTCAGTTTAAATATGGTGCCTGGCATGTTGATGTAGCGAGATGATGCCGTGGCGGGCAAATGAGTGCCCACCCGCCATCGAAACGGCGTGTTTCCCAGGAATACATAATTAATGCGGTAGGTTTGTGAACGATACGGTGTGAGAAGTCGCCATTGTGGCCAGGGGGTAAAACATCGTTTTCCTCATTCACTACCACACTTCGTGCAAACCTGGGATGATTCTGTCCAATGATTCTTTAAAGGTAAGCCACAGGTTAGAAAAAGGGGGGATGTTGTGATAAGAGGTACATGTACCTTTAATGAGGCATAATTTAAACTGTTGTCAATCACTATCACCTCAATTGGATGTAATGTATTAGTCCCATGACTTGTACTCAGTCTACAAGCAGCAGGAGTAGCAGTCAGATGTATTACATATGCTCTCCCAGTTAACCCTATTTGTATATAGTCTTATCTTCAAATAAAGAACCCATATTATTATTTCACCAGTCCTTGTCATGTGATTGGTACGTTCACATCAAAGAAAAAAACATAACACCCTCCCAGTGAGTGGTCCTTAACCACATGACCTCCCGTCTCCTTCTTAAATGCAATGCACCTATTGCCTCCCAGTCCAAACTTTCGCTCAATCCTATGCAGTTTCAACCTCCTCGAAATTCATCCAAGCCTCACCAAAAACATGTATACTGGAATTTTTGCAAGTTCTCCCAATTTCCCACCCTAACTTAGGTAGAAACTGTACCGAAAAGGGGTAAGCAACTGTTTGAGCACTATCTCGAGAGGTCATCTTCAATGTTTACACTAATCCACCACCACAGGAGATTGGAAGAACCCTTATGGAAACTCTACCCCATGATCTTCAAGGTGCAGAATGCAGGCAGAGCCCTGGACTGGAGGAATGTCTTACTCAATAATATAATTGAACTCTTTCCTTAGCAATCAGACATCAAATCTGTCTATAAATGTCAAAAAGGTAGCACTAGGAGCAGAGGTCTGTAGTGCACTAAGACACACTAAAACCTCAAATGGTGTGCCTTCATGAGGGAAACATGAAAATACGCTTCACCTCTCACTGCTAAACCATTTATATTTTATTAGTGAGCAATACTAAAGGAGATCACGTAATTAAAAGGCTTATCCTGCTGGTATCTGTTTGCTGTGCCTGGAGTGCATGAAGCAGCATGTTGATTATTTCAAATTTAATATTCACTTAAAAGCGGCCAATTTAACATCACATAGATACTTCTTTTATTATGTCTCAAAAATAAAATCTAATTCTTAAGGCAAGGAGGCAGTGATAAAAGAAATGTTGAAATCTTGTCAGTGGCACCGTTGCTTAGCTCATCCACCTGCCCCTATATGCCCCTAACAATTAAACATAAAGAAAAGAAACCAATCGTTCTTTAAAATAAACCTTAAAATTTAATTGGCCAGATTTTGCTGTCAAAATGATGGTTCAGCTAATGGTGCTCACTATTATTTATGAAGAAATGGTTCAGCAACATCAGGTGAGAGGCAGAAGCACAGTTAAACTCAAATATCCAAAGAATGCTTAGCCTTTTCAGTACAGTTCCTACCTAAATCCTGCTGCACTGTGAGTGAAAGACAAACAGAAAGATAGAAAGAGGGGAATAAAAAGAAGTGAAAAGAACGAGCGAGATAGTTACAAAGAGGAACAGTTTTAAAAACATTACATCCAAGGGACATAAATTTGTATTTAATATGCTTCTCCTCAAGCGGACATTATGCCAGCATCTCAACTACTTTGTTTGACTTCAATATAAAATGTGAGATAATTCTCTTTGGTGAGTGGGAGAAAGAGGAAGAGAGTATGATCAACTGATTGGAAATAATTCCTGCTTTTCCAGCGGACCCTGAACACGTTTATCTTAAACATTTCCTTAACAGGCCACTTCACAAATTAAACCATAATCAAAACACTTTGGTTTATCTCTAATAATTTATGGCCTTTTATAACCAGTTTACTTCAAATTTTTAAGTAAATGATCCACATACACAGTTTCACAATGTCAGCAATTTCACAGGAATGAAAATGAAATTGGAAGGATTTTTTCTTTCCTTTTGCTACTCTTTGTACTTCCTTTTTTATTTTGCTAACAATTAATGTGGGAAGAGCAGCAATGGTTTATCCTTGATTCACAACCTCTGACAGAGTGGCTTGGCAGCTACTGTGAAGTACCATCAACAGATGAGGGGATGCAGGCAAATGTAATGAATCTTAAACCAATCACCATAAAACATCAAAGAACATAACCTTTAACATCACAATAGATAATCACAACTCAATTTGTTACATAAAAACTATTAAGAATTGCCAAAGGAAGCGGAAGAAACTCAGATTTGATCTAATCACTTTTCAGCTTGTTCCTCTCTCTTTAGAAATCTTTCTCTCTTATTCTGGCTGCTGCACCTCTCATTCTGTCCCACCTACCGCTTGGGGGTACACTTTCAACTTGCCATCCAGGTGATCAACTGGCATTGCAGAGCAGTACTCAGTATAGAAATCAACTAAATTCTAGACTCAGAAGCCAGGAGGAGAGTGCTGAGGCCTAAAGACAAGGGGTAAATTTTCAACTTGGGGTGTAAAATTAATGTTGCAGATTGGCTGTCTGTTATAGAAACCACCTGATTTTCATTCTGACTAATGCCAATGGAAATAAACCTGAACTACCTACTTCTCTTCCCAGATTTTATTACTGCGCTCCTGGCTTTTGTCCTGCATTTTATCAATTGTGTTTTTGTACACTTGTGCCCGTTCATCAAATTTGTATGTAAATTCAACTGTCAATGTAACCTAAGTCCAGCTACTCCACAACACATTTCTAAGAACAATATCTGGAATATAACTGCATCCAAATATGAATATAAAACTATTTCATCTTTCTAACAATTGAACATTGTGAACAACTAAGCAAGAAATGACTCTGTTTTGAAGGGGGAAGTAAAAACTGTTTCAATTAACCTGTATTTAATCATTTCTGATGTTTAGTCGACGAGCCAATTTCACCAAAAGAATTAAAACAAGTTTAACAACTGAATGTTTAAAATTTATTGGAAATGACTTAAATTACATTGAGTTTATTGGTGCTTTTATAATCTAGATTACATCACGTACCTAAAGTTATTAGCTAGGACATATTAGAAAACTTAAAAAAATTTTTATTTGGAAGTATTTTCAAGTTCTGACGGCTAAACAACAGTCTTTTTGTTGGTGGCCTTCATACTCCTGATAAAGTGCATAAAGCAAGCAGGTTTTAAACAGAACAAACTCTTCCTAGCAATTTGGCTTTGATAGTAAAAAGAAACATCCACCTTGAAACTTCATAATATAAATAACATGACTAAAAATGAATTTTTACTAGAAATGAAGTATTGGTGGAAGGTTCCATGTATTCAGTTAACATTAATCAAGGTCTAGATTTTACTTTAAAAAGTATGCTGTTTAAATTATAACCAAAGCCTTTGCCAAATACGCCATATGTTCAGCTGTGCTAAAAGGAAGTCAAGCTTCTTCGCATCTCATTCTTTTCAACCAGCAGTACATTCCTTCCGGCAGTACATCCTGTTTAGAACTGCTGTGAACAGCTTGGAGTCAAGAGTTGTGTTGCATAACTTCCCACAGAATATACTTTATATTTGTCCATATAACAGTGTATTGTTTAATTAAGCTAATGGTTATTGATTACAATCGCCAGATTTTTCAATGTGATGTTCCCTGATCCTCATGAGGATGAGGATAACTCATGAAGGTCAATGTTCACATACAGGTGCAGCTTTTAAATTGTTAAACAATGGTGAAAATCTCAGCAGAATTTATTAATTTCTTGGGTCAGCCTTTTATATAATATCATAATCAATGGTTGGGGATGAGAGTTGGAGCAATAAATTGCATAAAGGGAGTTGAACAACTAATGGGAAATGTCTGTCTAGCTGGTCGGAAATTCATACTGTCTTTGCAAAGCTCAAAGGGTAGTTTCAATGTATTGGCAAACCTTGCCAAAGATGAAGGGTAAAAGGGCTAAGGTGTTTCTGTCAAAATGAAGGAATAGGAGATCCAATATATGCAGGCATCAGTCTTCAGGCAAGTGACAGAACAGTCTAGATCCTTGATTGAGGACTGCTGAAGTGGAGGAGATAGCTGAAATGCATTTGCAAGCTTTGTTGCACTGACAATGGCAATGAGTATGGGGAACTATCTTCATAGAATTGGGTCAGAAAAAGTATCTGTTGATAGCATCCTTGCAACATTAGGGCTGGTACAACCAGTGACAATTGGTGATCAACTGTAGACTCAAACCTACCTCTGTCTCTTTCTAGGATACAAGGGGATGGTATCCAAATTGTAGCATACCTAGAAAGAGACAGAGGTAGGTTTGAGTCTGCAGTTGATCACCAATGTCGCTGGTTGTACCAGCCCTAATGTTGCAAGGATGCTATCAACAGATACTTTGCATTTGAATTTTTCTGACCCAATTCTATGAAGATAGTTCCCCATACTCATTGCCATTGTCAGCGCAACAAAGCTTGCAAATATTGTGGCATCGTGACAGGTGTGGTCACTCAGGCCTTGCCTTCTTTCTTGCAGTGTCACTGAAAGCACGCTATAATGCAATTGGAATGCCTCTGATAACGTGTTCAGTCAATTGAGCATTCATGTATCTTAGTGGTGCCATCAGTCCTGCAGTTCTAGTTCTGTTTTGGAATTGGAACAACTGCATGCGCTATCTACCAAAGTGAGATCCGCTCACCTCTGTCCACAGATGCAAGTATGTAGACATTAGCAGATGGCCACAGAACACTACTCATGCAGCAGGACCTGCCTGGAATCACTCTTTTACATCTCTCCTTGGTCCAAACACTTGAACAAAATTGAATTCCCATTAGCAAACCTACTGGCGCCAGTAATCAATTTCATCAACAGACACAAAGGCTTATTGAGAACCTATAAATGCTTACAGAAAGAAAAAGAAAAAATACTGCCTTAAATATTTGAAGGAATTTTCTTACAAGGGTTTTTAATGGACCACAGTATATAGCATAATCCCTAGGAATGATGCATGCCTATTATAGATACAGTGGATTTTTGCTTTGCATTAATCCAAGTGATTGCTGGAAATTGATACAGGCAGTGTACTTACATCATTTTTACATCATTGCAATATTATCAAATTCTCATTGGAAATGTGAATCTTGCACAGAAGGAGAATTGCGACATTCAGGATCTCCTTCCAGTTTGTTCCATGTTATTAATCCATAAGACCATAAGACATAGGAGCAGAAATTAAGCCATTCGGCCCATAGAGTCTGCTCCGCCATTCAATCATGGCTGATAAGTTTCTCAACCCCATTCTCCCGCCTTCTCCCGTAACCTTTGATCCCCTTACCAATCAAGAACCTATCTATCTTGGTCTTAAATACACTCAATGACCTGGCCTCCACAGCCTTTTGTGGCAATGAATTCCATAGATTCACCACTCTCTGGCTAAAGAAGTTTCTCCTCATCTCTGTTCTAAAAGGTCTTCCCTTTACTCTGAGGCTGTGCCCTTGGGTCCTAGTCTCTCCTACTAATGGAAACATCTTCCCCACGTCCACTCTATCCAGGCCTTTCAGTATTCTGTAAGTTTCAACCAGATCCCCCCCTCATCCTTCTAAACTCCATCGAGTACAGACCCAGAGTCCTCAAATGTTCCTCATATGTTAAGCCTTTCATTCCTGGGATTGTTCTCATGAACCTCCTCTGGACCCTCTCCAGGGCCAGAACATCCTTCCTGAGATACGGGGCCCAAAATTGCTCACAATATTCTAAATGTGGTCTGACCAGAGCCTTGTAAAGCCTCAGCAGCACATCCCTGCTTTTATATTCTAGTCCTCTCGAAATAAATACCAACATTGCATTTGCCTTCCTAACTACCGACTCAACCTGCAAGTTAACCTTAAGAGAATCCTGGACTAGGACTCCCAAGTCCCTTTGCACTCCAGATTTCTGAATTCTCTCCCCATTTAGAAAATAATCTATGCCTTTATTCTTCCTACTAAAGTGCATGACTTCACACTTCCCCACATTGTATTCCATCTGCCACTTCTTTGCCTGTTCTCCTAACCTGTCCAAATCCTTCTGCAACCTCCTCACCTCCTCAATACTATCTGTCCCTCCACCTATCTTTGTATCATCTGCAAACTTAGCCAGGATGCCCTCAATTCCTTCATCTAGATCATTAATGTATAAAGTGAAAAGTTGTGGTCCCAACACTGACCCCTGCGGAGCTCCACTTGTCACCAGCCGCCATCCTGAGAAGGACCCCCTTATCCCCAATCTCTGCCTCCTGCCAGACAGCCAATCCTCTATCCATACTAGTACCTTGCCTCTAACACCATGGGCTCTTATCTTACTGAGCAGCCTCCTGTGTGGCACCTTGTCAAAGGCCTTCTGGTAGTCCAAGTAGATAACATCCATTGGCTCTCCTTTGTCTAACCTACTCATTACTTCCTCAAAGAATTCTAATAGATTTGTCAGGCATGACCTCCCCTTGATGAAACCATGCTGACTTTGCTCAATTTTACCATGCACTTCCAAGTATTCTGAAATCTCATCCTTAATAATGGACTCTAAAATCTTACCAATGACCAAGGTCAGGCTAATCGGCTTGTAATTTCCTGTCTTTTGCCTCACTCCCTTCTTAAACAGGGGGGTTACATTAGCGATTTTCCAGTCCTCTGGGACCCTCCCTGATCCGAGTGATTCCTGAAAGATCACTACTAATGCCTCCACTATCTCTTCAGCTATCTCCTTCAGAACTCTGGGGTGTAATCCATCTGGTCCAGGTGATTTATCCACCTTCAGACTTTTCAGTTTTCCTATCACCTTCTCCTTGGTAATGGCCACCATACTCACCTCTGCCCCCCGACTCTCTTGAACTTTGGGGATGTTACTCATGTCTTCCCCCATTCAGTACCTATTCAGTTCCTCCGCCATTTCTTTGTTCCCCACTACTACTTCTCCAGCATCATTTTCCAGCTGCCCAATGTCCACTTTTGCCTCTCTCTTACCCTTTATATATCTAAAAAAACTCTTGCAATCTTCTTTTATATTACTGGCTAGTTTACCCTAATTTTAATCTTCTCCCTCCTTATTTCTTTTTTTAATTGTCCTCTGTTGGTCTTTGTAGGCTTCCCAATTCCCTGGTTTCTCACTGCTCTTTGCTGCATTGTAGGCTTTCTGTTTAGCTTTTATGCTGCCGCTGACTTCCCTTGTCAGCCATGGTTGCCTCGTTCTCCCTTTAGTATGCTTCTTCTTCCTTGGGATGAATTTTTGCTGTGTCTCCCAAATTACTCCGAGAAACTCCTGCCATTGCTGTTCCACTGTCTTTCCTGCTAGGTTCGTCTCCCAGTCAATTCTGGCCAGCTCCTCCCTCATGCCTCTGTAGTTGCCTTTATTCAACTGTAATACCGTTACATCTGATTCCAGCTTTTTCCTCTCAAATTGCAGGGTAAATTCTATCAGATTATGGTCACTTCCTCCTAAGGGTTCCTTCACCTTAAGCTCCCTTATCAAATTTGCCTCATTACACATCACTAAATCTAGAATTGCCTGTTCCCTAGTGGGCTCCACCACAACCTGCTCCAAAAAGCCATCTCGCAGACATTCCACAAATTCCTTTTCTTGGGATCCACTACCAACCTGATTTTCACAGTCTACCTGCATAATGAAATCCCCCATGTTCACTGGTGCATACAACACATTAATTACTTGAAAATCGGCCCACAAAGCCCTGTATTTCATATAACCGGAGAAAGTTATTAAATTATTTTATATTGTTCTATTTTAATAATTACACAAATAATTAGATAGTCATTCATAAACGTTCAAACTCCCTGTTTGACACAAAGTTTGGCCGGGTGGTTAACAATGAGGCTGAGGGTCTTGGGCTACAGGAAGACATAGATGAAATGGTCAAATGACAGATAAATGGCAGATAGAATTTAACCCTGAAAAATGTGAAGTGATATATTTTGGAAGGAGTAATTTGACAAGGAAGAATTCAATGAACGGCATGACACTAGGAAGTTCTGAGGAACAAAGGGACATGGCGTGTGTGTCCATAGATCTCTGAAGTGTTAGTGGGGTGGTGAAAAAGGCATATGGGACACTTGCCTTTATCAATCAAGGCATAGATTACAAAAGTAGGGAGGTCATGTTGGAGTTGTATAGAACCTTAGTGAGGCCACAGCTGGAGTACTGTGTACAGTTCTGGTCTCCACATTATAAGAAAGATGTGATTGCACTGGAGGGGGTGCAGAGGAGATTCACCAGGATGCTGCCTGGAATGAAACATTTAAGTTAAGAGAGGTTGGATAGACTTGGGTTGTTTTTGTTGGAGCGGAGAAGACTGAGGGGCGACCTGATCGAGGTGTACAAGATTATGAGGGGCATGGACAGAGTGAATAGGAAGCAGCTGTTCCCCTTAGTTGAAGCATCAGTCACGAGGGGACATAAGTTCAAGGTGAGGGGCAGGAGGTTTAGGGGGGATATGAGGAAAAACCTTTTTACCCAGAGGGTGGTGATGGTCTGGAATGCACTGCCTGGGAGGGTGGTGGAGGCGGGTTGCCTCACATCCTTTAAAAAGTACCTGGATGAGCACTTGGCACATCATAACATTCAAGGCAATGGGTCAAGTGCTGGTAAATGGGGTTAGGTAGGTAGGTCAGCTGTTTCTCACGTGTCGGGGCAGACTTGATGGGCTGAAGGGCCTCTTCTGCACTGTGTGATTGTGACTGGAACAAATTGGTTGGTGTAACCTGTGAGAAAGCTTAAGAATACCTGAAAAACTATTGCTTGTAACTAATCTCTGCCTTTCGTTCTTTTGCATCTTTTCCTGTCCAAGTGAGTATTGATGCAGCATTAAACACACTATTGTTAATGCATAGTGACTGCTAAATCTCTTAGGATTTCATAGTACAGGTCAAGTATCCTTTACCCAAAACCTGGGGCCAATTGCATTTCGGATTTCAGACAATTTCAGTTTTTGGATACCACATATAAGACTAGGCCTACTCACATTACAATGGCTGAAGTCTAGGCTATCTATAGTCTAAAGTAAATAAAATGGCTCGAAAAGTAAGATGTACCACTAAATAATAAATACAGGGTTCCTGTAATAAGTTCCCACCGGTGGCACCATCTGTGATTCCGCTTGTAGGAGAGGGTTCTCAAGGTAAACAGTGCAGTCAAACAACTGGACTTCCCGTATTAAAGGTTGGGTGCAGTCGGCGAGGTTCCTGCCAGCTCGGGTCGTGCCGGCTCATGTCACAGATTTCCCGCGTGAAGGTCGATGAGGTTCAAAACAAGTGTGGTTGTTGGATGGGTTTGGTTTTCAGATTTATGGATAAAGGGTACTCAACCTGTAATAGAAAATCTTTTTCATAATAAAAAAGTAGCTATAGAGGGACAGCTGAATTTGTTATTGCATGCTTTGTTGATCATGTGCCTGCATTTGAAAGAAATTGACACAGCTGCACGTAACTTGAGATACCACATTGGCCCCAGTTTACAATATTTTTGGAGGTCTGTTAGAGTGTAGATTTTGGAACCTGCCTGAAAATTCCCAGCAAATTGCTGAATTCATATCAAACATTCCGGAAGTAACTTTTATTGATAAATCATTGAACTACAATGACTTTGTGAATTAGCACAATTGTCACATAAAGATATTTCACCTGCATTCTAGGATAAGAAATCAAACATAGGACAGCTAACACTTACTTTTTGATTGATGGAAATAAATAACTCTAAACAATAAAAGATTTTTAAAAATTCAGTGCATCTAAATTCAGTGATGTATCTAAATCTCCCTATCCCTAGCTTCTGAGCACTGAGGGAAAGCTCTCAAATGACTTTTGAACTCTCTCTGCAGCAGAACACTAGTTACAACCAACAGCCTAGATTGAGTTGCCTGATTTCTCCTTCTTCTAAGAGAGTGGCCTGAATTTTCGTTCCTGGGTCAAGAGCGCAGAGTTGGGAAAATTCCCAGCTTCATAAACCCGACTCAGGAGGAAGTGCCAGAGAGTTGGATTTTCGTTCCAGCAGGGCAGGTGTTACTGGGAGTTGTGTCAGTTAGGAGTCAGCACAGGGACTGCCAGGTGTAGAGGCAGGCTGGGCAAAAGGCCAGCCTCAGTGATCCGGCACTTTGTCCCAGTTGCAAAAAAAAACAAACAAAAAACAACCCTCTAGCCCTCACCCCCTCACACACTCCCCATGCCTCATCCATGCCATCTCGTGTCACCTAAGTGTCTGCTGATAAATGCACTATTTAAAAACAACACTCTGATCGATTGAAAACCCATTTGCTACATTTAACTTCCTTCAGCCACTTAATCCCTTATAATAACAAGCATTTATATTTACAGCCCCACATCAAAGACTTTATAACCACTTGAAATTGTCAATCAAATGTTGATCTGACAGGCACCCCACTGTGATATTGATAGGTTGTGAAATTAGCTTGTAGCACAAATCCTATGATGACAACCCTTACATCAACAGAAAGAGTGAACTAGCAAGCATTGATTTTTTTAACCTGCAGACTTTTTTTTTAGATTTAAAGGTCAGGAGATTTCAATCCTTGACAGTACTAATGAGCTTTGACAGCTTCCTTCACAGGTCTCTTGACAGCTTAACAGTTCCAATGAATTTATCCACTTTTTACACACTTTTGTGTCCACTTTTAACAATCTCAAAGGGCACTTGACCTCTCCCACAGGGCAAATTGTCTCTACCAAAGGTATCCCTGGACCTATCCAAAAGGGTACTCTGCCTCTCCAAATGGGTACCCACCCTCTACAAAGATAACTTTAGACTTTCTCCCGAAAGGTCTGAAGTACACAGGTCGTGTTTTGGACACCCCACCAGCAAAAATCGGATCTGACTGAAGGCAGTTGCTTTTTAGTGTAAGCAGCTGCCTCTATGAATCATTCCTCACCATCCGCTACAGCAACCCCACCCTCCCAGACCCTCTGCCCTCCCTGTGAAAATGGCACGTGCCAAGTTAAGGGACAGGACCCCTGAAATCATGTCATTGCGAAAATTCAGGCCAGGGTCTCTGTTTGGAATCTCCCCATGATAGAAACATCTGTAATTCACTTATATGAGGCCCATAGTTCCAAAAGTGACACTAACTCACTGGCAAACCCAAATCACCCACTAGATTTATAATAAACGTAAAAGAATTTGCCTTGTGTTTGAGTTGGTAGAAGTAGACAATTTAAAAATCAAGACGACAAAGCGAAGGCAAAAGGTTTCCTTTTCCATGCACTTGTCTGTGATTTTCCTCTTCATCTACTTTAGTGGGTGAAAAGTTGCAGGCTGCTAATCACAGAAACAGAAAGCAGCAGGGCCTGAATTTTTCCCGCTTTGGGCAGGCTCAGTGGGAGCAGGCAGGGGAGGTCGCGGAGCCGATCACCACCCACGATCAGCTACGCACCTCCATTTTATGCAGGCCAGCCAATTAAGGCCTGCCCAGCGTAATAAGCGAGTGGTAGCACTGAGCATTACCTGTGCGGGCAGTGAGAGGAGGGAGAGTTGGTGCCAGCGCTCTTTCACACATGTGCGTGCAAGAGCACAGAGCTGCCTCAGGGAAACTGAAGCGCTTTTGGAAAACAATAAATAAAATCAATAAAAATTTAATGATACGTTTCCCCTCATGTGACTGTGTCACATAAGATGGGACATGTTTTTATTTTTCAGGAAAACTTTTTATTTAATTCATAAAAGCTTTAGGAAACCTCGTTTCCTAAAAAAACGTAAAGGCCGCTTGGCCTTTTCGCCTGCCCGCCAACCGTGAGGTTGGACGGGCAGCATAAACTTGACATTAGGTATTTCGTTAATCGTCCTAATGGGCCTTTTAATTATCGGGCATGCAGCCGACTCTGGTGCACGCCCGCCAAACAAAACATCGTGAGAGACAGCGTGATAACATCAGGATGCACGCCCGACATCATCGCGCGTCATTTTACATGCCGGCATGTCGGGCCTGCCCCCGCATGCTGACTGAAAAATTCTGGTCCAGGTTATTGATTAAGAACATGGAGATATTTTGAGATAATAGTTCAGTATACTTAGAGAAAAGAGATGCAAACTTAATTCCATCAAATCAACTAATATCATAGTTGCATGGTTGAACTTGGTGTTGATAGCAAATAAACTGTTCTTTATTTTTTACAGAAAGAATAGTGCATTCTACAAAAGAGAGGTAAGAGCATAAAGAGCATTTGTTCAAAATGCCTGTATTGAGATTTTCTAATGCAGACAGAAATGGTTTATAATTCAGTAATTTATTGTCATTGATTTAGCTAAGCAAGAGCTATTTGACATAAATTCTTCTTCATTCACTGTTGGAATGCAATAATGTAAAATGAAAAATGCAATGCTAGTCTCCTGATTGGGCATCCATTAAAATTATATGCATGGCAAGGGTTGGTGGATCAGATTTTGTACCCCTTAGAGTTTAAGTATAATATAATCACTTTAGGCATAAGGCCACTTCTTGGTCGGTTTTGTTTCATCATCATACTGACGAGAGTCCAGCAGACATTAGCATCACAGAGCAGGTAATAGGCCCTAGCATTAGGCTCATCACTAACAAGGAAAGGAAACAAGGTGGATTGGGGGTGTGAGTATGTCACTACCTCAAGTCCAAAATTAGAATTGGGCATCTGCACATGGGAAAGGGGCTAATCAGGTCCCCTAAAAATCAGATAAAACCTCAAAAAACTCAAATTATAGTACACAAGAAAATTGGTAAAATCTAAGTAAATGTGGTTGAAAAAGCAAAATGGCAAGTAGACCTGGATGTCTCACACAATGGTAAGATTAATGACAGGTGTCTAGTTTTATAGTGTGCCAGGCAATTTTGATATAGGCTTTTCTCATTCTAAAATGTTGACCCCCCTTGATGCAAGGTTCTCTCATAATGTCTCAGTGACAGAAAAGGGGAAATTTTACCCCTGCCTGGCAGGCAGGAAATTAAAACTCCCTGGGAGAGCCACCCACCAATGATTCACTCCATCCCCAAAGTCTTCAAATTTAACCTGCTCTTCTGAGCAGGCAACAAGGACACCTACAGGAAGCTGGGAGGGTTCGTCTTTAAATATGCAGATCAGGTTATGATAACGTCATCAAGACCCAAATGCAATTTTAACTAGTGGCTTGAGCGGGGAACCCATTGTGACTTTTCAATCAGATGAAACTAACTGGAGGAAGATTCACGAGAGGCCCGAAGAGTTAAGTTTTTTAAAAATAGTTTTCACTTTCCTTCTGGGGCCAAAAGGGGCAGGATTGCCCCTTCCCAATGGTGAAACCTTTACAGGGCAATCTCCCCTCAACTTACCTTAGGGTTGGAGACCGTTCCTTCGGTCCCGACCAGTGGCCTCCTGCTGTACAACGTTCTGCTCCTGCCTGCCGGCCGGTGAGCTAGCCTCTCCCTGCCAGCTTTGGGCAGGCAACTGACTGGAGACATGCCAATGAGGCTCAGGTCTTAACATCTCCTAGGCCTCGAGTTGCTGAGCTCACTGGGTTTGCCATTTGCTTTGACCCCTGCCCACCCAATTCCTGCTCCCAGTTAGAATTGGGGTTAATTCAAGTGCGATTCTGAAATGGCAATACAGAAAGCAAGGTTAATTGTGGGGAAGAAATATGTGCAAGAGTTTCAATGTAATGCTGGCATATATCATGGCTTAGTTCAGAGCGAGTCAAAAGATACACTCAAGTGTGACAGTGATAGGAAGCAAATGTGGCACTTTATTGTGTTCTTTCAGCAAGATTTATATACGTACTGGGCCGAATTCTCCAGTCGGCGAGCGGGGGCAGGGCCTGCTCGTTGACGGGTAAAATGACGCACAGTGACATCAGACGGGTGTCCCAACCTTGCCGCGCATCATTTAGATTTTCAGTTTGGCGGGCGCGCAGCCAAGTAAGGCCTTTTAAAAACTAATTTAAACAATTAAATGAGCTGCCTGCCGGCCGGTGAGCTAGCCTCTCCCTGCCAGCTTAAAGTTGAGGCACCTCTGTGCCTCAGGATGATTTCTGCGCTCTTTCGCACGCATGCATAAAAGAGTGCACTCCCGACTCAGGGAATCCTCCCTACCCACACAGGGAGCGCTCAGTGCTTCCGAGCGAGCATCACGCTGGGCGGGCCTTAATCGGGATCGCGCTCACTCCCGCCCACCCCCGCACAACCCCCCTGATGGGGTTCAAAGTTCAGCCCACTGAATTTGGACATAATGGGACTGATATTCAAGTTTGTTGATAATATCAAACTAGACAGAGCAACAATTGCAAGTAAAACAAAGAAGACTACAGAAAACAATAAAAGAGCATAAATCAGAAAATAATTCTTTTGAAGATGGTGGAATATTGATTTTTGTGAAAATATGTGATATTTCTTGTGCTAGAGTTATTTTTTAACAGTTTAGTAAAAGGTTCCTTCAAAAGAAATAACAGTGGAATTATGACATGGGATTTGCATTTTGCTCTGAGGAAATTGAGGCCTTCATGTTGTTTAAGTCTGCTGTTTGAAACTTTCCCTAATAATGTCAGATTTTATTATATCTAAGAAGCCAAATATATAATTACAGTCAAAGGATCTGGTACCTAAAGGGTTAACATGGGACTGTCCTCATGGTGATGTAAGAAGGCACATGACCTAGAGCTAAGGCAGTCTAGAGATAGGTAGCAACATGTAAGGATTTAATGTGGGGTCCTCTCCATACCTTTACCCTCTGCTGTAATTATGTACATAGTTCAGTACTGTTAATAAAGTAACTTCAACAAGACTGTTTCATGGTGCCCAAGCAGCACACATCACAGGTAGCAACAACAGAACAGATCATGGGATTGAGAAAAAATATTGATTTCTTTTGGAAGTGATCTATTTCCAGCTTCACACATACTGTTTATACAATGATTGGATTTCTACTTTTGACCTGGAATGGAATCAGATTTGCTTTTTATCTTATGTTGTGCACGAGATTTCTTTATTACCTGTGATAACAACAAAATCTATCATTCCAACGTCTTCAGTGAAGTGCTTGGGATGTTTTTATGTTAAAGACACTGGCCAGAATCTTCTGCCCCCATAAGAGGCGAGAAAGGAGGCTGGCACTCCTGAGAATCTGGCGGAACCCACCTCTGCTGGAAGTAAATTCTGGGCTGGGAGGCCCATGGTCAACCTCCCGACCCTGCTTCCACTTCAGTCCCATAAGTAGCTAATTAACGACTACTTAAGGACCTCTTCCCACTTCCCCTGCAATCTTCCTAGCTCCAGACGAGCCTGCCGACATGCAGCCTACACGACTGGTAAAACTGTGCATGTCAGCTGGAGTTGGGTGGGGGTCCCTCAATTGTAATAATGTGTGTAGGATCGAGGGCATGGACGTGGGGTGGGGGGTGTATGGCTGCTGACAGCCACCCCCTGTCCTTTCTGCTGACCAACATGGACTCCTTTTTCTGCATCCCACACCCCGTGAGACTTCACCCTCCCTCCCAACAGCAGCTTCCTTTTCCCTTGGTGACTTCACGATTCTGGGACTCTGGGGAAGTGTTGTTCCGACAGCATCCATGGCATCCTCGATAGCACTACAAAGCGCAAGAGCTGCCTGTCTCTGATAGACCAGCAGCTCTTGGTGGGGAGGGCGAGAAGCCATATTCTGGGGTCCTCAGTCTGGAGGAAGGCCTGCCTTTGGGCAGAAGATAGGGCAGGCTTTGCTCCTTAGTCAGTGTGCTGATTAGTACACGGCATAGTTATTTTGCAGTAGCTTTCCACACCGTTCTAACGGTGTATGATAAAGGGAGGAATTTCCACATGGGCTAGAGGACAACATTTGGAATATTATCTGGTGAAAATAGTGTTGCTACTAAACTATAGTGAAAATTAATCATGATTTCTGTTATTTAAAATTATCTGTTTATTGATACTGTCTTACAATAGGAGCAGCAACTACAGCATGCAACTTGTTGCAAAATAAAGCTTGAGTATACAGAGCAGTTTGCATCTAAAATTTGTTAAACTTTTTAATTTTGGATCTGCATGAATATTAAAACCTGATTGAATGACTCATTTTTTTCTCTTTTTCGCTGTAATTGTCTCTTTGGACAACCAGATTGAATATTACAAAAAAGCATTGACTAGATCAAGAGTCAAATCGTCACTGACCTTGGAAGGGTATGTTTTTTTTCCATAAAATGTATTATTACTCTAACATTGTAATATAGATATATTCAAGGATTTTTCTCCAGTGTTTATTTGCTTTTTCATCTTTGGTAATGTTATCAAGATGTTAATTCCTTGTTTTGATTATGCATTTGAAAAGTGTCTGTTACTTTGTGAATACCTCACAAATGGTCATTATTCTTGTATCAGCCTTCACAGTGAATGTACGTAGGCTATTCATGGGGTTTTGGAGCTGATACAGTCCTCATCTGAAATTTGAATACATATACTTTCAGCAAGAAACAGCGAATGGCAGTCAAGGGTCGGATCCTGGGATGATTTTTCTCATCTGTAGCACAGGGACTCTGAGGCTAATTGTGTTGAGTTGGTGTATTTTCTAGGTGCCCCATATCCCCAATGTGCCAGAGGCACGAACTCAACATAGAATGGACTGGTCTTGGGCACATTCCTGGCCTTATGGCTCAGCTGCACAGCAAACAAACTCATTGATCCATCAAGCTAATAATTACTTTGCTTTATGTCTATTGGTTTGAATCAACAAGGTGATTACCTCACTGTCAGCAATATCATATCAGTTTGGAGATGATGGTTTTACTACTGAAAACAGAAGAATGAGCACCTTGTTATAAGAACGTTCGTACAAAGCAACACACTTAGTAAAAGTTAGCCTAAGAAAGTCTCACTAGGTCATGTGACCACTATTTAATAATAGTGACCCCTATTGTACCTGAATAGTACATGATAAGGTTTAAGGTTATATAGTGGAGATCTAAGATCACTGCATTTGGAGAAGGAAGCAACATTCTCCAAATGCATTTGGATTCTTGTGTCGAGATGTGTCTTCCCTCACTCAACATTAGTACAAGCAAGCAGTCCACTTGTTGCACTTGGTGTCATATAGCTGGACATGAATGAAATAAATCATACTGGATGAAAACTAAATTCCTACCTGCCTCGGTTCATTTTAATTCTCCCTCTCTTTTGAGATATCCTAGAACCACAGATGATCTCACCAAACTGAGTGGGAAGGCAGTCTACAATCTAAGACCTTTGGAATAGGACATTAAGCCTCTCGAACCTGTTTCATCATTCAGTTAGATCATGGCTTATCTGTATCTTATCCTTACCCATCTTGGTTCCATAACCCTCAATGCCCCTGATGAATAAAGGTCGATCAATCTCAGTTTTGAAATTTCAATTTCCAAAACCTGTCCACCATCTACAAGGCAGAAGTCATGAGTGTGATGGAATACTCCCCACTTGCCTGGATCAGTGCAGCTGCAACAAGACTCAAGAAGCTTAACACCATTCAGGACAAAGCAGCCCACTTGATTGGCGCCCCATCCACAAACATTCACTCCTTCCACCACTGACGCACAGTGGCAATAGTGTGTACCTTCTACAGGATGCACTGCAGGAACTCACAAAGTCTTCTTGGACAGCACCTTCCAAACCCACAACCACTACCATCTAGAAGGACAAGGGCAGCAGATAGATGGGAGCACCACCATCTGGAAGTTCCCCTTCAAACCATTCACCATCCTGACTTGGAAATATATTGCCGTTCCTTCACTGTTGCTGGGTTAAAATCCTGGAACTCCCTCCCTAACAGCACTGTGGGTGTCCCTACACCACATGGACTGCAGTGGTTCAAGAAAGCAGCTCACCACCACCTTCCCAAGGGCATTTAGGGTTGGGCAATAAATGCTGCCCCGGCCATCAATGTCCATATCCCATAAATGAATTTTTAAAAATTTAGGTAGCCAGAACAGCTTTTTGGGAGAGAGTGTTCCAGATTTCAACTTTGAAGAAAGAGATGCTTCTGTTGAACTATTGACCATTATTGAACAACCTGGTTCTAATTTTATTATTCCCCCTTGTTCAGGACACCCTGAAATCGTTTCTTCCCATCAAGTGCCTTAAACATCTTAAACATCTCAATTAGATCGCCCTTTTTCTTCTGTACTCCAAGGATACAAGCATAGCCCATGCAACCTACCCTCACAGTTCAACCCTTCCATCCCAGTTATCAATCTGGCTGAGCCGTCTAAGGCAGATCTTTTACAACGGATGTTACAAAATGTTACCATTGAGCTCAGCTTATCTATTAAGGTGTCAAATTCACAGAAAGGCAGAGCTGATTCGCCTTTGGATAAGGTATCTGAACCGGCATACTGCAAACAATAAAAATCATTGAACATTCCAGTGTTGCTCACATGCAATGCTACTGTAGCAACACCATTCATTTGAACTCAACGGGGTCGTTGCTGAGTTAGACTGATGGATTCTCCTCTTAGGTGGGGGTGGGGGTTGTGGGGTGGGTGTTGTTGTGGGGGCGGGGCAATAACTGGCTTGACTAAAGCCAACACTAAAGTCAAGCTTTTCAACAGAGAGCTGCAAGGGCAGTCAGGCTCTGTTCAAGGGAAAGCTGTGTAGCTCTTTGCTGAAGTGAAGAAACGAGAAGTGCTGGAAAATGGGTAGAACATATTGGTGGAGAATTTCCATAGAAATATCCCAATTTTCTGCTACAACCTTGGCAGAAAACCCAGAGAAACAGCAGAAACTACAATTTCCAATCTTTTGCTGGATTTATGACAGGACATCAGGAGAACCCACCCTTCCGCTACCCCCCCACCCCCCAGCCCCTCCATGGATATCCTACCTCATTCTACTTAAGTCACATAAGGCTGTGGGAAATTGTGATGTTTTCTTTATATTATTCTTGCCACCACTAAGACTACCTATTTCCACCTCCATAATATTGCCCAATTTTGCCCCTGTCCCAGCTCATCTGCTGCTGAAACCCTGATTCATGCTTTCACTACCTCTATACTTGACTATTCCAAAGAACTCCTGGCGGGTCTTCTGGATTCTATCCTCCATATTCCTGAGGTCATCCAAAACTCTGCTGCCATGTCTTAACTTGCATAGGTCCTATTTCCCTATCACCCTTGTGCTAGCACCCCGTCAAGCAACGTCTTAATTTTTAAATTCTCATCCTTGTTGTCGAATACTTCCATGGCCTTGCTTCTCCCTATTTCTCTAAACTCTTCCAGCTCTACCACCTCCTCAGATATCTGCGCTCCTCTAATTCTGGCCTCTTGTGCACCCCAATTTTCATTGCTCCATCATTGGTGCTTAGACTGTGCTCTGGAATTCCCTCCCTAAACCTCTCGGCCTCTAGCTCGTTTTTTAGGATATTCCTTAAAACCTACCTCTTTCACCAAGCTTTTAGTCATTTGATCTAATATCTCCTCTTTGGTGTCTTAGTTTGTTTCATGTTGCTCCTTGGGAAGTTTTATCACATTGAAGGGGTTATATAAGTTGTTGTTGATACATTGTACTGATTGAGCAAAGATGGTGATTGCTCTGTATTTTCACTCGCTGTGAAGTGGAAGTAAATTCATGGTGCATATCAAGTCTGCCTTCACTAAATGTTTGATTGGTTCACCTTCAAAGATACTGGAGAACGTGTGCTTGAAGACATTGGGACGCATTAGAATTATTGCCACATTCCAGGTTAGGCTATTGTTCAAGCGGGTATAAGCCAGTGAATCAACTCCTGTAAAAATTGAATTTCACAGCTTTAAACATTCTACACTATAATTAACATACTGGGGGCTGAGCAATATAATTAGCTACAGTTTAATCCTTTAGGACCAAATTCAAATTCTGTACATTTTGATAATTTTCTCTCTGCTAAGTATAATGTCCTATGTAAAATAAGTCTGTCAACCCAGTTTCTAGTGGACATGAGCCCACAGCACAAGATTGTTCATAAATTGTCACTACAAACTTACACAGAACATAAAGATGGTTGGGGTGAGAAATAAAAGTGTCACGGTGGTATAATCAGAAGCACTCTCCTATGACTCATTCAGCGTTAAATTGACACTGCCATGAGGCAATATCTTTGGGCATTTATTTTGATAAATGCCATCTCCTTTCTGATATTTCAGTCTAAAGGTATCTGATAAATATCTGTGATTATGACCCTCGGAAGTCTACTTTTTTTATTTGCAGGTTTGTGAAGCATTGTGAGCAATATCTTCCACATGATCCTATCGTGTCTGGCTGTCTTCCCAGCAACCCTTGGGTTACAAGTGGCACTTTGTACTGGACAATGAATGCTGATTTGTAAGTGTTAAAAGTGTTTTATTATAAGAGTTGATGGATCATTTTCAAAGCACAAAAGTAATTGGGATGGTCATGCTGACTGGAACACCCAGAAAATACCAGATTCATATGTGTTCCTTCCAACCACCACAGGATACCTTACAAAATCTCAGAGGGAGGAACATCCAATTAAAATGTTTCAGAGTATGCCCATCCTCTTCTTCTACCAGGTTCTCATCATGCTACTATGGCTGGTCATACATTTCCAATCACTGTCAGGCATATTTAGAGAGGCAAATATGCCAAATAGTGATTTTTGTTGTTCTGATGTTATCAGACAGATAGATCAACTGCCCAATGCTAGAGACAATGAAAAGGTAAAAAACTCAGGGAATAAAACTTAAATTTCAGATTTAACTTAAAGGAGACAGATTAGTGCAGATTATCTGTTCCTTTCACCAAGGAGACTGATGTGTTCTTCAGAATTATCATTTCAAAATATTAAAGATCTCTTAGGTTCAGTATCAAGGAACCTTTCGCCAGCACAAAGCATTTTCATAAACTGTCTGTCTATGATCACACCATATCTCAGGATGCATGCCCATACTTATGTAATTAGCCCAACAGAATTCTGTAACAGCCATAAAACAGAACCTCAGTTTAGTCAAGGATTTATAACCAATTATAAAATCATAGAATGATACAGCATAGAAAGAGGCCTTTCTGCCCATCATGCCTGTGCCAGGTCTTTGAAAGAGCTATTCACTTTGTCCTATTTCCCTGCCCTTTCCAATATCCCTGCAAATATTTCCTCCAATTATTTATCTAATTCCCTCTTGAAAGTTATTATGGTATCTGCTTCCACCACCCTTTCAGACACTGAAAATTCTAACCTTTCTCCTCATTTCATTTCTGGTCTTTTGCCAGTTGCCCTAAATTAGTGTCCAATGGTTATCAGCCCTTCTGCCACTGGAAGCAGTTTCTCCTTATTAGCTTTATCAAAACCTTTCAATGATTTTGAACACCTCTATTAAATCTCCCCTTAACCTTCCCTGATCCAAAGAGAGCAACCCCAGCTTCTCTAATCTCCCTACATAACTGAAGTCCTGCTCCTAGTAAATCTCCTCTGCACCCTCTCTGAGTGCTTAAATTGTGATGCCCAGAGTGGAAACAAAATTCCAGCAGAGGCCTAACCAGTGATTCATAAAGGTTTAGCATAATTTTGTTGCTTTTGTACTCCATGCCTCTGTTTATTGAGACAAGGATCCCAAATGCTTCTTAAACTCGACTGGTCCTGCCACTTTCAAAGATCTGTGTACATTCACCCCGGGTCAGGCCTAAAAGTCCTGGACTTCACAAGCTGGCAACAGGAGACCAATATGGTAAAGGACAATCTCCTAAAGTAGCCTTTGACACAGTTGTTAGTGGTACCAGGACTATCCCCATCAGGAACTTGGTGGTGCTAGTCCATCTAGCACAGTCAGTGCAGTTGAAAAAGTAACAGATCATTGCCCGTTAGAATCATCCTCAAAGCTACATATCCATTATTCATTCCTCCTGTTCCTGTGTGTAGAGATATAGTTAGCAGTAGGGGAAATAAAAACAGGCTGGTTTCTATAAATGGGCAGCTTATCCATATCACCAGCCTTATGCATGGATGGCAAGTTGAAAATCTAGACTAGCGATTCTATACAACAGTACCTATCTGCCATGGCACAAAGTGTGTGTGCACACTTGGAGGTGGGGTGTGGGGGAGGTGGGGTGGTGTGGGGAAAAACTGGTCTTAGAAAGTATGACAAAATAGGTGATAGTCAGTTGCCCATTTAATAAGCTGCCCAATTACCTGTTGCATTGGTTTAAATGGAAAAGAAAACTGATGGAATATGAAACAGGCTGACAAGACCAAGACCACGTTTACCCACTTGGCTGCTTGAGAAACCATCATGTTGGACCATACTACTAAGGTGTGTGAAAGATCATGCCAAAAATGATGGGAATACATCCATCAAACCTATCATCCTTTCTTCGTCATAGTAAAATCTGCTACTATTTTTTGACAAGATAATCTCACAGAAGCAGGTCCAAATATTCGGATTTGAAATAGCCAAGAGCATTGCTGAAGCATTTGATTCTAACCATATGACCAAACATTGTATATCCATGCAGTCTAATCTGGATAATAAAATATTATTTCTATATTAATAAACTGTTGATTAAGAGTTGATTGTCACAGATTTCTCTCCAATAACAGAGTGACTATTCCAACAAGGTTACGTGTAGAACGCTGGGCATTCAATTTTGGTGAATTGCTCCACGATCCCTTTGGTCGGCAAGAATTAAGATACTTTCTGGAAAGAGAGTTCAGTGGTAAGGACGACTAAATCAAATTTATATAATTTTTTCATGTTTATAATATGTGATACTGATTATAGAACTATTCATAAAGGTTTTATCATTTGTTTAATTAACTTATTTTCCATCCCCCATTTTCATCTCCTTGATCGACCTAGTACATCATTCTCCCACTGCAAATGGATGAGTGAGGCCCTGCCCTGTGGTTTCACTAAGATTTTACAGAAAGATGCTTTGTTCCAGTGAATGAGCAAAGCAGTCCAAGGACAGAGGGAACACAGTGAAAGATTCCATCTTTCAAGCTGGAATGCAATGTTTTTCGCTACAACTTTTCCCCGTAATTGACAGCATTTACCGACCTGAACTAAGCAATTGTGATAGACAGTCCAGAGTCTGATATCCATTGTTTTCGAGTTGTGAATCAAACTTCTGCTGAAGCATCCTTTATCTAAACCAGTTGTGGCCCATTGTTGACATGTGAGGCCTAGCTGCCATGAAGCATCTGCACTTCTATTGTTTGCTCACTTATTTATCCTGTCTGAATCTTGTGGGCACTGTTGTTCTAATCAGTATTCATATTTAGTGTCAGCTTAATATTTCTACAGTGATCAAAGATAAAGCACTTTTAAAAGAAAAAATTGGATCATACGATTGATTTGATGAAAAATATGCAGTGGTATACTAATTTTGTGACTTTACATAGCTCATCATAGCAGCTCTGTTAGAATCCACAGGCTAAGCATCTGTATTATGAACCAGGATTTCAGGATAAAACCATATTTATTTCATAAACATTTTACCTATCTGAAAAATCTGAGTCAACATGGAATAAGGGGCCATGGGAAGTGACACACACCAAACCATATCTTGGAGCATTACTGGGGAGAGTATTGTTCAAACTACAGTCTGAAGGCTGTCAATCTGGCCCTTGAAGCCAAAGTGACCTGGTTCTTCCACTTTTATTTCTTATTGGTCAGTTTGCCTAGTTTAAATGTCATGGCCTATGGATTTAGAAATCCAAATCTGATTGGCTGATGAACCCTAAATCAGAGCATCAATGTAAGTTAAATTACTGTAGTATTCTGTACGAACTCTCACTTTAAAAACACAAATACTTCCTGGCTTCTCTTGCAAACTGCAAGACACGTAAAAAAATGAGATTTCTTACACAATACATGTACCTAAAAATAATTCCAATTTTTAATATGCATGCAGGAGTTTGATTGCTAGCATCCAATTATGCAACAATCTTAAATTTGATCGACAAGTAACTCTGTGCTCGGATGAACCACAGTGAAATCTTCCTTGCTTAGAACAAGATAGGAGGGTTCAAGTACACCATGGATTTGGTGTATGCAGTATCACAACTTACCACATGCATTTTCTGATCAAAAGTGAATGATGGTCTGAGAATGTGAACCAAAGTGAATATACCAGAAGGAATGGGCAGGATTTTTGGCCCAATATAAGGATGAGTACAAAGGCAAGTGGTGGGGAGAGGGGGGTAATTTTGCATCGATGGTCGGCATGCCAGTTTGTGGGCAAGATCCCACCCCGAACCATTTTTTTCGAGGCTGGTAGCTAAGATAATTTAACGACCAATTATCAGGGGCCAACTGGAATTTTTCAGTCAACCTGCAGGTCCCCACAGTGCTGGGAACACCACAGCTGGCTGGAGATGGTCTCCTGGCGACAGGCTGAGGGCCCAATACTCCAGAGACGTTAGAGGCCATTTCCACTTACTTAGCTACAGATGTGGTTCCCCTCCACAATGGTGTCAGGACTGCTATTTTTCATTTCAAATGAGTTAAAGTTACTGACAGGGCCTCTCAATGTGGAGGTACCCTCTCCCTCTCCCTTACTTGCAATGGCAGACTGCAGCTCCTTTTGTGCTCCTGTTGGCGCTCCAGCTTCGAGAGCTGCCTATAGTCATTAATTGGATAGTGAGTCTGCCCTCTAGCCACCAGTTGGCCAGTTGAAGCAAAATCACTGTCAATGACTGCTTCTAACACAGTTTTGGACTGGGGCCTCTATTTGATCCCAACATTGGGTTTCAGACCCAAAACCCAAAATCCTGCCCAATATCATGTTTACTGAACTGTAGAGGTAATTAAGAGAATGTAAAAATCAATGTGAAATAAACTTTGGCTCTAAGAATAAGACACCAGTTTCTATAATAATTAAATGTATTTCAAACACTAGCGGAGAATCTTAGTTTCTGGGAAGCTTGTGAAGATGTTCAATATGGAGAACAGTCAAAAGTTGAAGAGAAAGTAGAGGCCATCTTTGAGTAAGTTTATCGCTTTGTACATAAAAACTGCAAATAACTATTATCTGTTTTATAAGTACTTTAAATCTATAATAGTAACAGTTTCAAAAATAATTTTCTGAATTTTGGGAAGTGAAATAATCAGCAAATATAGGCCTGAATTTTCACTCCGAAGTTGGGTGCGCAAAGTCAGGAAATTTCCTGACTCCATGAACCTGATTCGGGAGAAACTGCCCCGAACTGCCGGATTTTCATTCCGGGGGCACGGGTATGAATTGGAGTCAGGTCCACCACTGCCAGAAACAGTGTGGAAGCAGCTACAGGGGCTGCTGAGTGCCGAGGCAGGCTGTTTAAAAGGCCCACCTCAGTCATCTGGGACTTCATCCCAGTTATGATAAAAACAGTAAACCAAAAAACATCCCTCTAGCCCTCATCTCCCAGTCTCCATACTCCATCCATGCCAACCTATGCCTGTCTACCCACCCTAAGGCCCCTCATTCCCTTTATGCCACTCTACCCACCCCCTCATCCTCCATGCCAACCTATATCCCCCTACCCACCGGCCATGATCCTTCATACCCACCATGCTAACCTATGCCCCTCTACCCACCCCCATGGCCCCTTATAGCTCCAATGCTAACTTAGTGCAAACCCATGCCAACCCATAGCCATCCCCACTCATCCACCTGGCCCATTATAGCCCCTATGCCAACTTATGTCAACCAATGCCCACCCACCACCCTTTGCAGTTAAATCCTTCATGTGAACTCACCCAGTATCTACCATGGGCAGATTTCAGGAACCATGCTGAGATGAAATAAAATGAAGTTCTAAGTATCCAACACAGACTTCACTCCATATAAAAGAACTCTCGTGGATAAAAGCCCATTCAATGCATTTAAATCTCTTCAAGCACTTAATCCCTTATATAAAAAAACAAACGTTTGCATTCATGACGACACATCAAAGCCAGATAACCCATGTATAACCATTAGGAGCTATCAGTCAAACTATGAATTTACAGGACCCCACTGTGATAATCATGGATTGAAGCAGTCAAGCAGCACTAATACTCTAATGCTAACCCTCAGGCTTATGTCAACAAACAGTTATTGAAATTGCAATGACTGATTTTTTTTAACTGAGAGACACAGCAGGCTGTTTTTCTTCAAAATTTAAAGGGCAGGGTATTTAAATAACTTGACAGCTTGACAGTTCCATAGACCACATCCATCTATTTTGCACATTTATGTCAATTCTTAATGATCCGAAAAGGCTACCTAACCTCTCCAAAAGGCTACCTAACCTCTCCAAAAGGGTACCTGACCTCTCCAAAAGGGTACCTGACCTCTCCAAAGAACTCTGGTAGGTTTAGATCAATTCCACAAATTGATAAATAGATCAGTAGACCCCATGAATCATATTTCAGAAATCTTGGTGACAAAAATTGCTTCTGAGTGAAGAGAGCTGCATATTTAAATGTGCATTGCCTCTGTGAACTGCGCGTGTATGAAATGTGTCCTTCCCCCATTCGCCTTTGAGCACGTATAAATAGGGGATTGGGTTGTGTGATAGGAGAGCTGTGAGACTGAACAAGTCAATAAACTCTCTCAACAAAGAAAAGCTCTGTGTCTTGGTTTCAGCTTTAACAACTAGCTTGGATCCTATTGACGAGGGAAGTGGCATCTGATGGTGAGGAGCTGAGGGAAGGGACATTGTCAGTAGGAAGCCCACCTGCTCCTCCTGGCCCATAAGGACCACTGTGTAGGCACTTGCCTTCTCCTCAAGACTGTCCTCATGGCTACACAGCTGATGAGTTTACAGAGACCCAAAAAACTTGGCCCCAGGCTCGCCACTCTTTAAATTTGTGATGCGTTTTTATGACCTTGTTCACTTTTAGAATGTTTCAACATTTTTCTCACATTTTTGAATTTGAATTTGTCACATATTTTTCTCATATTTTTCACTCTTTCGATTTTTGCTGGCCTCTGGGGTGAGGGTGAGCAGAGCCAAGGTAGCTGGTGGAAGGGAGGGGGAGATGGGGTGGGTGAGCAGAGCCGGGGGTGCAGGCTGTATACCTGCTAGGAGCGGCCCTCAATAAATCCGCCTAAAATTAGGCTAAGTTTACAAGCTGACATGTCCTGGGCTTCCCCAGAGCCCAAAAAATCACGCCACAAGTTCCAGGTTTGAATATAAGTGGGCTCTCTGGAATGTGTGGTTCCATTGCGGCTCTCAATATTGGCAAAGGTCTCAGCATTTGTCGCTGTTTGGGCCACAAGGTACAATGTGACTCTGTGACACACTAGAACAGGGGTTCCCAAACTGTGGGTGGCAACCCCAAGTGGGGTCTCGGGCCGAGTTTTTGGGGCCGCAAGATCTGAGATAGCAATAGCGACTGTGGAGTGACAGCCCCATTAAATGGGCGTGATGCTTTTGCGGTGAGCGTGGCCTAATGAAATGAGCTGTGAGGCCTGATAACTGACAGCAGCAAAACCTGAGAAATGGTAGGTCTGATGTTATCTTTGTATGCCTGTACCCACAATGCTCAAACTCCCCAACTACCCTCTCCCCACCCCAATCAGTTACTCACCCCACCCCACCGCCCCCCCCCAACCCCAGTCAACAGGTCTTTCCCCCACACCCCACAATTTTCATTCTGGGGTCGCACCAAGTGTAAAGTTTTAAAATAGTGTCACAACAGGAGAAAATTTGGGAACACTGCACTAGAACTAGGACCTGCCAATAGAAGCGAATAGGCATTAACCGAGTGCCACAGGTGGCCCAGCAGATCCCAGGAAGCCCACTGACTGAAAGCGAAAGAGATCATCCTGATTTTACTTACGCAAATATTCTGGAATATGTGCAGCAGATTCCTGAACTGGACACAGAATTTGCAATAACATTAATTACATCCCAGACTTTCAGTGGAGTTTGTTCCATGTTTTGTAACTGCCACCAGCCGTTTGAGGCTTTCCAATTGGGTAGCAACAATAGCACTATGGCATCGCCTGCCAGAAAAACTCATTTCTATTGTAAATTCGTGAAGCAATCCCAGAAAGTCGCTGCTGGCAATGTAATGTAGATTAAAGCAAGGTGAAGAAGGACTGGTGCTTTGATATTTTTAAAAGGTCAAGCAGCTGGCAAACTGTGCGGTACTGTGGCCTGAGGAGTAGAAATCTAAATATTTGGGTCCCAAGCAGACGGGACAGAGACAGTCCAATTCTTGCAGTAATGTCCAGACAAGATTTGAACCTCAGCAAATTGTATGAGCCTCCTGATCTCGTAACAATGCTGTAACTGCTGGGTGTGCATCAAAGGTGGCACGAAAAGGAACTAGCGTTTGTTACAGTCTGTTTTTGTCGTGATCCTCTCATTGAATAAATTGCATGTCAAGGAATGGCTAGATCTACACCACTAATGCAAATTAACCTGATTGCAGCCATTTAGGGCTTGTAATTAATAGGGACATAGAAGCAGGAGTAGGACCATTCAGCCCATCGAGCCTGCTCCACCATTCAATACAATCATTCTTTTTATTCGTTCATGAGATGTGGGTATCGCTGGCTAGGCCAGCATTCTTTGTCCATCCCTAATTAAGTCACATTGCTGTGGGTCTGGAGTCACATGTAGGCCAGACCTGGTAAGGGCAGCAGATTTTCTTCCCTAAAGGATATTAGTGAATCAGGTGGATTTTTACAAAAATCTGCAATGGTTTCGTGGTCAGCAGCAGACTTTCCGTTCCAGATTTTTATTGACTTCAAATTTCACCATCTGTCATGGTGGGGTTCGAACCCAGGTCCCCATTACCATGGGTCTCTGGAATACTAGTACAGTGACAATAGCACTATGGCACTGCCTTCCCAGCCTCATGGCTAACCATCCACTTCAATCCATTTTTCCACACTAGTCCCATATCCCATTATGCCATCGGTATTTAGTAATGTTGTAAAGAATCCTGTTAACAATGCGATTTATGGCCTTGGCATGCAACTCAGTATTGGATGACTAGAAAGGGAGCAATGATTGAGTCAGCTGTGGCTCAGTTGGTAACACACTCATTGCTGAGCCTCTAGGTTCAAGTCCCACTCCAGGCTTGAGCACAAACTCCAGGTTGACAGTGCAGTTCTGATGGAGTGCTTCACTGTTGTAGTTGCTGTGCTTCAGATCATATGTTAAGCTGAGGCCCCACCTGCCTGATCAGGCGGATGTAATAGATCCCATGGCACTATTCGATGAAGAACAGGGGAGTTATCCCTGGTATCCTGACCAATATTTATCCCTCAGTCAACATCTCAAAACCAGATTGTCTGGTCATTATCACATTGCTGTTTGTGGGAGTTTGCAAATTGGCCACCACATTCCATGCATTACAACAGTGACGACACTTTGAGACATCTGGTGGTTGTGAAAATCGCCATATAAATGCAGATTTCCTTTTGTTTCAATGGGCAGAATCTTCTGTTCCCTCCAGCAGCAGGAATCGTGGTGGGCGGTGCCACGTAATTTGTAATGAATGAAAAAAATCAGTTTCCCATCATTGAAATATATTGGGTACCTGTAGCACAAGCTGCACCAAGGCTGGGCATGGGAGGCACAACCAGTGGGGAGGGGTGAGACAGAGGCAGGACTTCAGGAGAGGGAGTGGGGAGGACCAGAGGGGTAGGGTGAGGTGGAGACAGGGCTTGCTGGGGTGGGGGACAGGAAAGACCAGAGGAAGGGTGAGATGGAGGTGGGCCAGAGGGGAAGGGTGAAAGGCTGTCCGAGGGCATATTTATGACACTGTCCTGGGAATGAGCCTCATTGTTGGGGACATGTTTAAGATACTGTCCTGGGAATGAGGCCACACTCTCAGGGAAATATTTAAGAGGCTGTCATGTGAATGCAGCCATAATGTGAAGACCATGTTAGAGGGCTATGCATGGCACACATGTCTTGGTCCTGGTTTTGGGTGGGGGAAGGCTTCTCTGGGCTGTTAGTTGTGTGCAGAATGATGTGTCGGACATGGTCAGTCAACTAAGGCATTTACACCTGGAGGTTTGAGGCATGGTATTGGGAAGCAGAGGGCAAAGTTATATTCAGGAGAGGTATCTGGATTCGGTACGTCGGCAATTGTTATCTCATGGGGGTGTATTGGATGGACTCATGGGGTGGGTCTCAAGAAAGGGATCGGTCAGATCAGCAAAGGGCATGGGACATCAACATTGAGGAGATCAGAGGGGAGAACAGGAATAATCGTGAACAGTGACGTGGTGAAAGGTAATGGGGGAGGCTGAATCAGAACAGGAGGAATAGTAATTAAGAGGTAGTGACTGTGGAAAAGGATGGAAGGAACTTGGTGGGTGACAGGGGGAGGTTGGGAGGTGTTGGTTGCGTTCACAAAGGTTAGGAGCACCATCTTCACTGTTAGTTAGTAATGACACAGTTTGAAAAACAAGCTTGAAAAAATGATATGGGAGAGGTCTTCAGGTGTGTGGGTGGAGATTACAACTACTATTTTGGGCTGATTGAAGGGGCACCCCATTAATTATCTGCTCAAGACATGGGGAACAAGGCTCAACTAAGCACTGGCTTCAAGGGTCAAATGCCTATTGAAGGAGCATTGTTCCTTTGCTAATGGTGCGCATTCATGAAAGAATCTATTACATTTTGGGGCTAAATTAGAGTTGATTTGATTGGCCATCTGTTCCTGACAGAGGTATGTAAAAAGGGAAGGAGCGTCAAACAATGAAGGGCCACAGCTGCTGGACAGAAGCTACACGTACACTACAAACCTCAACATTTTCATTTTATGGTCATGGTGTACAGGGCACAATGTTTACAGTCATGACGTTAGTGCAAGGTTAGGCTAGTGTCTAAGCTAATGGAAGCAAGCTGAAAATAGCCTGACTGAGGGATATAGCACATGGGTGTATTCACCTTGATCAAGACCTTCTTTCTGAGTGCGCAGTCATGTCAAGGGGGATGCTCAGCCACCAGTTGACCTCCAGTGTGTGCTTCAGCTGCAAGGAGTGGCCTGGGGGTGCCATATCTAGACTGAAGGCAGGCCAAGGGCTTCACACTGGCTTCCTGGCTTGGAGATGGAGGAATAGCATTCAAGGAGAAGGTGTAATGATATCTCAAAATTATTCATTCACAGATACAAGGAGGAGTGGAGAATGCAGGCTGCAAGCAATGCTGCCTTGTTGCTAGCTGTAATTGAATGAGGAGAAGAAGGGCCCATCACCAATTGGCACAGGTCCAGGAGAAGCATGGTTTGAGCAGCAAGAGGGAAGGGGACCCCAAGAAGTTCCAGATGCTCCCAAAGGGGCAAAATCAATGAAGACCTGTGGCATGACTAAGGGCATATAGAAGATGCTGCTAATATATGCAGATGAGTAAAAGACAATACTGCCAGGATGTGGTAGCTCACATTTGCCACCTTCTCCATGGAGAACTAATGCCGCAAAGATTTGGAGAGCATCCCATGTTGCTGGCTTTGAAGGCGACCACCGCAATGAACATTTTTTCCATTGGGTTCTTTCAGGGGTCCACTGGGAACCTTTGCGGTACCTCCCAATCAGTGACGCACAAATGCATAAGGGAAGTGATAGATCCCCTTTTTAATAAAGCTCACCATTACATCCAGTTCTGCAGCGATCTCAGGTTTCCCACGGTTCCATCGCCTGCACATATGTGGCCTTGAGAGCTCCCTGGCAGCAACCGATGAGATTCATCAATCAAAAAGGATTTCACTCTCTGGACACCCAGCTAATTTGTGATCACAGAAAGCAAACCCTGGACGTTTGTGCTAGGTACCCAGGGAGCTCTCACGACTTGACGCATTCACAGGTGCCACAGATATTTGAGGGACCTCTGCATTTACAGGGCTGGCTCCTTGGGGACAAGAGGTTCCCCCGGAAAACATGGCTCATGATGGCCATTAGCCATCCACATAGTGCTGCTGAAGAGAGATATGATGCTGCACATTCCGTCATAAGGTTCTTGATAGAGATAATGATTGGAATCCTGAAGATGCAAGTCCAATGTTTGGACCGGTAAGGTGGGGCTCTCCAAAACTCACCTCAGTGTTGCTCATCATTGTTATTTGCTCCACTCTGCACAACCTTGCCCTGCAAAAGGAGGGAATGTGTTGCCTGAGGGAGAAATAGAGGGACGAGATGTCTTCTTGGAAAAGGAGGACATTTAAGTGGATGGGTCTGAAGAGGGTGAAGATGTAGACAAACGACAAGAAGAGGCCATCGCATGGGAATGACATGGCAGACGTGCCTGTGACAACCTGATAGCTACAAGAATCTGGGGGAGTAATGTGCTGACAAATTCTCACGACCACTTGTTTCTTTAGCCTTTGCCAACTGGAACACCCCATCATCTTCAATCTCAGCAAGAAAATACCCCAAAAGCTCAGTGCTCTCACAACGATTATTAAAATATCCATACTCACTGTAAGCCCTACTGACGGAATCAGCCTTGGAATGGATTAAACAGCGGCGAATAAGCCATGGTAACATATGGCTGCTGTGGAACCTGAAAGCACTCTCTTCTCACACATCCTTAAGCACCTCCACATAGCTTACCCCTTTCACCCATGGCCTCACCAAGTCAGTGTGCATGGCAGCTTAGAAGCGGCTGCAATTCAAAATTACACAGGGATGCACTCATGTCGGTCTGACACCTGCTGAATGAGGCGGCCTGACCACACACATCACTCTTTCAGGCATAACCGCAAGGGTGCTTCAATAGGGAGCAGCATCATGAGAGCACCATTTGTCCTGTCGCCAGCTCTCAACAATGCAGAATGTTGAGGCATCATCTTGCTACTGCCCCCCAATTGTCATTCGCACATGATTTAGCAACAATTATTAACATCTAGATCATGCAGTAAAGTCTTGAGGAGTGCTGATTTGTCCTCACAGAGAGTGTCTCACCAGGACAATGGTTTGCTGAAGTGCAACCACTTGGGACCCTGCAATTATCGGAAGCCTGACAAGTCGCTATCCTAGATGACCTTTGCATTAGGGTTAAATCTTGAGCAGTTATTATTGACACAACAGCCAGTGACCAATTCTTTCCTTCATGGACCCTGCTGAGATCATTGGAGAATTACATATGCATCTCTTTGAGAATATGACCGTTCTCCACATGGTACAGCTCACAAGACCATTCCTGTATATACATCCTAAGTCAATGAGAACCCTGTCATACAGTGAATTCCACATTGGGTTGAGTGCTGTGCCTTTAATCAGGGACCACTTAAAGCCTCACTAAGCAGCCGTGCAAGTCCAAATAAAGATCGTCAGAAGAAAGGAAACAGCGTCCTGAAGATGAACTCACACCTCTTGCATCACACACTCACCCCTCTTGCAGTCATGTCTGAGGTTCACATTGGATCCTGACATGCCTAGTTTAGCATCATGCATGCAGAGAGTAAGAAATCACCAAGGAATGCCATTCAGCCTTAAATGCAGGCTCTATATCTTCCTACAGAGAGGCATGGAAGTCTATGGGCTTTGAAGTTTTAAACTACATTTTTTATAAACTGCTTCTCATAAAATAAAGGCCATTCTAAATGACACATTGGACATACTTATATAACATGAGTTGTGATGACTACTCCTGCCACCCGCATACAACAGACATCAGTGCAACAGCAGCAGCTAAATCAATATCCTCGAGGAGCACTTCTCCCGAGGCCAAAGCATAGTCTGAGATAATAGGCTGATAGACAGTGCATTAACCAGGCATCGGTGGCATAAATGATGTGCACTGCCTGATGTTGCGGATGTGGAATTATAGATGACTCACTGTGATGGGAATGTGTGAGAATTTATACAGCTGAAGATCCAGATGGTATTTCATTGGGGTGGGGTGGGGGCTACATTTTGGATCCTTAAATGAGCGCAGAACATTGAAGCCAATTGAATAGAACTGGAATCCATGAGACTTGAAGAAGGATAGATTCAGCATAAATTTGCATAAGTGAAAGGTATACACAATGGGGGGGATTTTCCCCTCGTCGGGTGGGCGGGCCTGGGAACTCCTGAGAGACCAATTGCTGTATGCGGCCAATTAACTTCCAGCCAGCCTGAAAGGCGCGCTAAGAGGCTCAGCGCTGCCATGGTGGGGGCGGGAGGAGCACGAGCGCTGAAGTCTGCGCATGCGCAGGGGAAGCGCACACTGCGGGGTTGGGGAGAGAGGCACAGAGCTGTTTCTGGGAGCTGATGGGTTTTAAAATGAAAAATAACCTTTTTACATATGAGATAAATGTGTCCTCACACGTGACTCAGTCACGTGACGAGGGACATTTTTTTAAAAATGTGAAACATTTTTTATTGTTTTTTATTTTGGTAACCTCATCCCACCCGTGGGTGAGGTCTCGTTAAAAATGCAAAGGCCGCCTGGCCTATTCGCCCGCCTGGGGGACGCTTGCCCGATGTCATCGCACACTATTTCCCTCCCGTTCCCGCACATGGGCACATGCCCGCTGCAGGATGGAAAAATTCAGCCCAATGAGTTAACACCTAAGCCATCAGTGCACATTCAATATTTTTTAATCTTTCTAACCCGACCACTACTCCCAGGTGCAGCCCCAGCATTCAACGTGGAGGTGGAGGCAGCCTGCTGGTTGCAATGCCTTGTTGTCAGAGATGACTGCGACGAGCGTCCTCTGGTGGCCCGAGGTCTTGAGGGCCCCGGCCTCCAAAGGGTCTCTTGCTTAGGTGCAGGTGCATTCTCCTCGGCCTGACCTGCTGGAGTTGATGGAGTTGCTGGCAGAGGGGAGTTGGAGCAGCAGGGCACCCTTGGAGTGTCCTGGATGGATGCCCACTTGGTGTCTGACTGGTGTTCTTCCTCTCTTTGGGTGCTTGAGTGCGGCGAGAGGTGCCCTGTCCCTCTCTCAACTGGCTGCTGCTGAAATGCACTCATGGCTATAGCGATGGTGTGCAGGTCCAAGCCCAAATCCAGCAGAAACTGCAGGACCTGGGTCTCCAAGGCGGCCACCACCCTTCCCATGGACACTTCAATGTGATCGCATGCCAGAGCCACCACATCAGACAGAATGTGGACAGACTGCTCCATCCTTTGGGCCCAGCCTGCGGACAGCCTCTGACAGCTCTGCCTGATGTTCCTCAGCCTGGTTGCATCTCCAAAATGTCTGTTAGGGCCTTGACTAGAGGCATGTCGTCAGACTCAGCAGGGGCCTGGTCTCCAGCCATCCTCCGAGTGTTAGAGACCTGGGCTGTCACTGCCTCCGCCAGCTGTGGACACGTGTTTGTGAGGTGATCACCAGATAGTGAACCCGAGCCTACTCTAGAACTAGGTTCCACAGAGGTGCGTGTATCTGTGCGGGTGGATGCCTCCTCTGGGGATCCTCAGGGTTCCTCCTCAGTGGTGGCCTGGAGGCTGGGGCTCTGTCATCCGGAGGCCGATGCCCTCTTTTTCTTGCTGGTACCTGGAATAGAGAAAAGAGAGAAATACTGATTGACTGAGCAGGCACGTATATTAAAGATCACTCACAGTCATTGCCCGCATCTTGTCAATGTATACTGGATGCATCCTCACTGGCTTGTTGGGGAAGGCTGATCTCACCTTCTGCGCAGGAACAAGCTTTGTGGCCAGTTCCTTGAGAGGGTTCGGATCTCAGGGTGCCACTTCCAGTCTTGGCATGCTCTCTCTTGTTGTGGGCAGCCTTGTCCTGCAGAAATACGGAAGAATTGCCTATGATTGACTGAGCAGTGCTGAAGCATGCATGCCTATTGTATCTGCTGATCTCTCCCCAGTAAGTGATTAAGAAGCCATTTGTTCAGCAACTTATTTGAGATGGTGAGCTTAAAGTGGTTGGCACACATTCAGTAATGATGACCCATCTGGTGGGCATGTGGGACATTCCTGTGGACTCTAACCCTTAGACTGCCTGATGCCCTTATGAGAATGTGAGGTTGAAGCGGGTAGACATTGTGTTTACCCTGGCGGATCACAGCAGATCATTCACCCATTTACTGCAGTGCAGAGTGGTCCTTTTTTGGGTCCCATGGTCACTACCTCCCCAGCGACCTTCTCCTAAGCTGGCATGATCAGGTGGCTTTGGGGGGGTGTGGGGGTATTCTCCTACTCCCTTCCTTCAGAAAGAGGACCCCCATCTTTCCTGGACGGCCTGAAGGAGAATTCCCAAGGAAGCCTCGCTGAAACATGGGGCCGAAGATTGCTCCCTTTTGGGTGCAATTGTGGACATCTTATCTGCAGCATCTGGTCTGTTGTGAGTGAATGCCTGTGTGAGTACAGTTTAAATATGGTACCATTACCCCATGAGGTAACAGCGGGGCGGGTGACTTCCTGCCCACCCTGCTGCGAGATTCACCGAGCTCCTCGCTGATGCATAATTAATGAGCTGAAAAGCGGAAGATCACACATGTTCAGCCATCCAGCAGGAATCACACCAACTTCCCCATCCACCATTGGGCTTAGCCTCTCGAAGGAAGATTTCGCCCAATTTGGGTTTTAAAGTTTCTTTCCTAATCTATCTTGGCAGTAGTTTAGTGTCAGTCTTGCTGACCACACTCTTATTAGTTGTATCATGCCACTACCGGGGTGCTGAAAGGCAAACTAGATGCACCTTGGTCTTTTCTTACAATCTATCAAGTCCTATGTTCCTATGAAAGCAGTTCCATTGTTCCTATACTTAATGCTCACCCTGGTCCAATACTACATGGCTCAAGAATGTTTGTACACTTTGCACTTTGACCTTGCCATTTACTCATTACTTCTGAAGGACTAATACAACAATTCCAAAGACAACTGGGCTACAGTGTCTTCTTCTGCTTGTTGTTCTTAATTTTTTTTATTTTTGTCTCTGTATTCTCTCGCTCCTTTTCTTTCTCTTTCTATTTAATTTGACTAATTCACCCTATTTCCTCCCCCCATTGTTCGTTCTATTTCTTTCTCTATCATTTTACTATTTAGTTTTGTTGATTAAGGAAATAAATCATTGGGCATTGCATTCGAAAGGTCCCAGGTACAATGTTATCATTATGTCACCCTGATCAATTTGCAGTTTTATCTATTTATGGACCAATTCTTCCTTCATTGTAAAGACCGTATGCCCTGGTCTACCGTGAACAATGCAACTTGTGGTCTTCTCATCTCTTGTGTCTAGTGCACAATCATTACATTTCAGATGTTATTCTTTCAGGGAATTTTTGTTGCCAGTTACTAAAGTTATTTTAATACAGATGTTACCCCATTAATCTGGTGTAACTTCTTGAAACAAAGCCTGGCATTTTATCCTAAGAACTTCAGCCTGGAACCAATAATTTACAATTTATTGATCTCAACATATTTACAAACAATTTCCCACAGCAGTACTTAAGCCTCAAAGCGGCCTCAAAGGAACAGCAAGGTTAACTTCACTACAATGCTCCTTAGAGCAGACCAGCTGTGAACATTATCATAAGACATCCGCAAGTATTGAGATAAAATTCTGTCAATTCTATTAAAGGAGCTAAGAACATGCCAGGACTCTGATATATTGGGTTATTTGATGTTGTGAAATATGATTTATTATTCCAATATTCTTCCCCATGTTTTTCCCATTTTTTCTCTGTGTTTTCAGCATTGCATCATCTGCAGCCAAGATACCAATTTCCAATCCTTCACCAAAACTGCTTTGAACTTTGCAAGAACAGTTCAAAGGCCTTCTTCCTTACATTTGCCTTCCTTCTAGGGCAAGGCATTTGAACCCCCCCCCCCCCCCCCCCCCCCACCCCCCCCCCCCCCACTACAGTGACTCTTCACAGTGATTTTTTAAATTCATTCTCGGGATGTGGCCTTTGTTGGCAAGGCCATCATTTATTGCTCATCCCTTAATGCTCTTGAGAAGGTGGTGGGTGAGCCACCTTCTTGACCCAGTGCATAATGTGTGGTGAAGATATTCTCACAGCGCTGTTAGGGAGGGATTTCAAGGAAGCAACTGAGAGCAGGAGCTCAACAGAATTAGAAAACAACATCATTCACTGGAATGGCTCCCTGAGCTTACAACACATCACAACCAAACAGTTTTATCCCTAAAAGTCACATGTCAACTAAAGGAATCATACTGTGAACCACTGTTATAGATTTGTCCTATTAGTTCTCAATTGATTTCACTGAAACAAAGGGCAGTAGGAAAGAAAACATCATTTCTGGGACTGTAAGAGGACGTGTGAAGGGTTGTATTCTATCCCTGATGGTGTACTCTGCTTTGCTGTAGCCATCTTTGGTAGGAATCTAATGTGGCAAATAGTGTTCATAATGTTTCAGTATATAAAGGCCACATACAACTGGACACATGGGCGTACCACTGTAGAAGCAGTCTTAATCTAAAAGGAATGTCTCACTTATTCAAAGCATTAATGAAGCAGTAAAGTAAAAATGTCACATTTTGCAGGCTCAGAATTGCTGATTACACAGCATTTGGGAATCTTCGTGTTGTGTATCTCTGTGCCCCTTTTCACAGCCTGCCTGGTAGTTAGATACCTCCATTGCTAAGATCCAATGTTTTTCCCCTCCTCAATACACTACAGTGAGAAAAATCAAGTGACTCCTACTGGCAAATATATTTATCCCACTGTTGAAATTACAGTGAACAGGCTTTCTCAAAAAATCTGGCTTAATGAGAATTAGCTCCAGACTCTATTAGAATGTTGACCTTTTGACTTTATTATTAATTATACAAGATTTGTGTTACTTGCAGACAGTTTCTGGCAGCAGGAGCCAGCAAATGGGTGAATATCGACAGTAAAACAATGGAAAAGACCCTCGATGGATTGCAAATTCCTCATCGCTATGTCTTTGAAGATGCACAAATGCATATTTATATGCTAATGAAAAAGGTAAGTGGACTTATATCAAAGTTCTTTTGTGATATCTATAATATATTATACATACATATATATGTGTGTGTTACATCCTACCTTGTATCTCATAGATGATAGATAGGATTTGGGGAATCAGAAGCTGTGTTCCTCACTGCAGAATTCCCAGCCTCTGACCTGCTCTTATGGCCACAGTATTTATGTGGCTGGGTCCAGTTAAATTTCTTGGGAAAGAAAATTACATAAAAAGGGCTTCCATTATTTTCAAAAGCACAAAGCTCCTTAACAAATGTTTCATATTTTTTTTTATTCATCCACATGGGCATCTCTGGCAAGGCCAGCAGTTACTGCCCAGCTCTAATTACCTTTGTTCACAGGGCCTTTAAGAATCAACATTGCTGTGGGTCTGGAGACACATGTAGGCCAGACCAGGCAAGGACAGCAGATTTCCTTCCCCAAAGGGCATTAGTGAACCAGATGGGTTTTTACAACAGTCAGTAATGGTTTCATGGTCATCATCTGACCCTTAATTCCAGATTTTTATCCCACCACTTGTTGTGGTGGGATTTGAACCCAGGTCCCCAAAGCATTACCATGGATCTCTGGAATACTAGCCCAGTGACAATACCACTATGCCATCCCCTCCATATCAGGAACTTGACAACTATTGCTATATATTTTTAACAAAATGAAGCCACACAACACCACCCACATTATCACCAATTTAGCTGTACTAAACTGAGGTCTTACCTGCATTGTTGGATAGGAAGCATTATAGTAGCATTATTTTAAATAAATAAAGAAACCTTAATGTGGTATTTTCAATATCAAAGAAATCATTCACAAATCCTCGCATTCAGAGAATACAATGTTAAAACAGCAGGACACTAGGGCCAGGATCTTTAGGGCAGGGCCCGCTCGCCAACATATAAAATGATGCGGGATGACGTTGGGTGGAACTCCTGACCTCCCCCCCGCTTCATTTCAATTTTCAGGTCGGCGGGGGTGCCGCCAACTCAGCTGTGCACCCGCTGACCAGTCAACAGCCTATTGAGGCCATTTAAAAAGTAATTGGGATACTTAAGGGACTTGCCCGTCCAACCTTAAGGTTGGCGGGCAGGCCGGGAGCCCTGGTGGGCTTCAGAAGAAGAATGAAACCTCATCCACAGACGGGATGCAGGTTCATGAGGGTTTTTAAAATTTTAATAAATGTATGCTTTAAAGTGATGGACATGTCCCAACACATGTGACAGTGTCACATGAGGAGACATGTCAGGGAAATTTAATTTTTCCCCTTCACCATTTTTAAATTTGGTGCCAATTTCCCTGAGGCAGCACTTAGCCTCAGGGAGATGAGTGCGCTCTTTCGCCCGCCCGCATCCGCTCCTGCACTCTCTCCCCCACCCCCACCACCACCCCCAATGGGGGGAAAATTCTTCCCTAAGAATTGTAAATTTTGTGTAAAAACTGGTTAATTCCACTTGTTTACTGCAACTAATTTTAACTCCGTATTTGCTAAAACCATAAATCTTTGCCATAGGGAGTAAAGGGCTTTAAACACAAGATACCTGTGGAGAATGTTGAAATGACAAAGTAAATTTAGAAATTTTCATCAGCGTAAAGGATTAATAATTAACATATAAGTGATCATAAAATTAGGAATGTGGCTTAATTTTTTGGTTTCTGACCATTGACCACTCCGATCCATATTGCCGGCCGTGAGAGACAGATTCTAAGCCCTATGGTGAACAATAGGCAAAGGATTAATTAGGAATATTGATATTGCTATAATTGTTGGTTGAGATGAATGAATAGTAATACTCTGGTTGAACATCATGTTATGTAATGATTTCTTGGATCCCCAGAATTCACGCCTTGGGGCTGAGACCTCATCTGCAGCATTGGGAGTTGCCTAAGGAGCAGTGGGATTTCACAGCAGTCTGGAGTATACAGCAAGCAGCTGCATTTGTTGTTCTGTACACGCAACCCAATAGGGATTTCATTCAGTACTCCCTGGCACTGGATGTAGATTTTAAAAAATTAAAAACACAGGCAAAGGCTATGAGGGATGTCAGATGGCACAAAAGGCACAGGACCAGATTTTGCATCCCAACATGGGGCAAACACATGTCGGGTGGGTGGGAAAAGAGGCAGCTGGGATCCGATTCTAGGATTCCCACCCCCATTCCCATCGTACGGTATTTTGAAGGCCTGGAGAGGCCATGGGGGGATATGGGGGTAAAGGGGGGGCATGGATGGCGTGGGGGTATATTGGGAGTGGGGGATGTAGGGGTGTGGAAGGATATGGAGTTATGGAAGGAGGCGGGGGTGGGTGGTGGTGGATGGGAAGGAGGGGCAAGGGCTAAGATGCCTAACATTCAAGTACAGAACTTGGGCCAACATCCAAGTGAACAGGGACAGGCCTTCTAACCTGCCTGCTTTGGCATCCACCCACCTCCATTCACCCAATCCTAATGTGTGAATCTCCTGCTGTCCTCTGACCATGAGAATAGAATCATGCAGGTCAAGGATGAGGTCCTGGCACCTCCCAAGCGCATTTATTTTGTGTGATCCTAATTTGAAGGGCACAATAGTTTTCAAGGATGACTCCAGAAAACACAAACAACCCTGAGTGCAGGCTAAAAGTAGCCTTTTGCCAATCATTGATCAATACAGCATTAAAGGAATTTACCTCCTGCATGTAAGAAAATGGCAGAATTTTCTGTGCGGCTGGCGTTGGGCGTGAGCGGACAATATGGCACAATTGGTTTTACGATGGTGGGAAACCAGTTTGCAATTTTTGGTGGGCTGCATTTCCCGCCATCAGATGTCAGGACCCTCACTGTAATACAGCAGTGTATCATTATCAGGCCAGCCTGCCGGAGCTGTCCCCACCCCATTGGATCGCCCATCCACATCGGCGGGAAAGCATGCTAACGTGTTTCACAACAGCACGTAGGTGACATGCACTAGGCGGCCTGCACTTTGAGGGGAACTCGGAAGTGAGTGCAGTAATGTTGTGCAGTGCTTGCCAGGGTCACCTGTTGGACTTCAAGCTTCAGGGGCGCGGGGTTTAAGGGCAGCCCTGCTGCTGAGGCGACTGGTGGTGGGGTTGCAGGCAAGTGCAGCCCTGCTGCTGAATATAGCGCACAAGCTTTCGGGGTAGGGGGGCAGGGTGAGCAAGGGAAGTGGCCGTGCATTAGGGAAACCTGTACAAAGTGACCATTCCTCTGCAACTGAGACAGATCAGGCGCAGCCACATTGATTTGGTTGGGAACAGATTTCTAACATCTGCCCACTCAAGCAATGCAGAGGCATCAAAGTGTCACCAAGTGCTCCAGAGCTTTTCATCCCCCCTTCCCACCCCAACACAGACTCCAAACTCATGAGCATTTTAGAGGACAGCAGAACAGTTGGACGACTGCATTCCTTGTACAATCTCCTCGCTAAAGCTGGACATGGAACAGTCACTGGTGGAGGCGCTCACAGACCCTTGCAATGTCAGCATCCCAGTTTGGACCAGTCTCCCCATGGTTCAAGCTAACAGGGCAGCCTTGCAGTGCGGGTTAGGAGAATGCCTGTCCCTGAGCTGAGACCACAACATGCAGTGCACTAATCTCTGGCCGTCCAAGTGGAGGCAAGCACTCTCCGGGATGCATTAAGGGGCTGTCGTACTTAACCAGGACAGGTTCTTAGTACACCGTGCTAACCACGTGTCTCCCTCTCTCATCCTGCAGGAGGAGTACATCAGGATCATGGAGCCTGGTGAACCAGCTGTATGCCAGATGGCCTACAGAGCGTGAAGATGATAGGGGAGAGAGCGATTGAGGCTCCTGGCTGCGTAGAGACAGGAGCAGCAACCTCAGGAAGAAGGGGCACTGGGGTTCCCACACATGCTGCCCAGGAGCCACAGCGAGTTGTCACAGGCCGGTGCCTAGCAACACCCAGGGTGCCAAGGGGGATGAGGGTGAGGGGGTCCTCAGAGACAACAATGACAAGGATGAGGCCCTCATACTGGCCAGATGAGGCAAGTGCGCTCAGGAGGCCCTCATAGCTGCTAGATTTGCGGAGGATGATGATGACATGAGGTGAGGTGACCCCATAGATCCTCTCATCACATCTGTGAATGTTTGACTCCAGTCTGGCTTATGGCAGCACCTATACCCTCTGTGAGAATGCTCCTGTCATGGAGATGCAGTGGAGGCCCTAATAGTTGCTCGATTGCAGGAGGATGATGACGACATGCAGTGAGGACACTCCATAAATCTTTACATATCCTCTGAGAATTTTGAATCCTGTCTGGCCGAGGGCAGATCACTTGTGCTCTGTGATCGGGGTCATATCATGGAGATGCGGCCTTGAAACTTTAGAAGCATCGGATGCTCTGTCCGCCTTCAGCACCTGAGCCCTTCAGGAGCTGGAGCACAGTATCAGTGGTCACAGATGCTGAAGAGATGGGGGCCAGCACCTCCTTAAAGGTGCTGAGAGCACACCGAGAGAATGAGAGAACTTTGTGGTGCCTGCCCACTACGTTCTGGCAGTAATGACCAGCACTGCTGAGGTGCAGGCATCAGTAATGTTTCCAGGGAGTGTGAGGCTGGACCATCGATTTGGAGCATAGGGAAGAAGCCCTGGACTGAGACACCTGCCTTTATCTTGTGCAGAAAGGTTTCACATCTGAATGACAAGAACACTGCTCATCAGAACAAGGAGCCATAGGCAGGGAGACATTCTTGGGAGTTTATTTACAATAGTGAAGATTATGTATAAGTGATTAACACCCAGGCTGTGCAACTAATTCTCCTTAACTTTCCTAACCCTGTCGCTACATCTTGGTGCACCCTGGACATCCACAGTGGAGGTGGAGGCTGCCTGATTACTGCTACACCCTGTCTGTGATGACCTTGGCAGGTGTCCTCTGGAGGGTCGAGACTTGGAGGTCACAGGAAGAGGGGAGGTGGATGGGCCGGAAATTCTTGGAGTCACCTGGATGGATGGGTCCGGAGTGTGCACCTGCTGATCCTCCTCTCTATGGATGCCCGGGGGCCCCAGGCTGACTCCTTGAGGAGCAGGAGTGAGATCAAGCTGCCCGGCATCCCTCTCGCGTACTCACTGTTGGCGGCCAACTGTGGCAATATCAATGGAGTTGAGCCCACGCAACAGTGCATGAGTGACATCCTGGACCAAGGTCTGTATGGTGGCCGCCAACCCTGCCAGTGTTGATCTCGGTGCGTTGGTATGCCGGTGCTATCACCTCAGCCTAAAGGCTGACAGACTTCTCCATCGTGCTTTGCAATCTGAGCAGCGAACATCCCTTCCTGTTGTTCCCGAGCTTGCCTTTGTAGCTCCAGCAACCGTGACATGACCAAGTCCAGAGGCTCCTCATCTGACTCGGTCTCAGCAAAGTTCTGGCCTCCGGCAGTCCTCCGAGTGCCGAGGACCTGGGCAGTCCCTGCCTCCATCTGCTGTGGATCAGGATGTGCTCACCGGATTGTGATCCCGGGGCTACTCTAAAGCTAGGTCCCACCGAGGTGTGTGTCTCTGAGCTGGTGGAGGGTGTGGGTGAGTGCTGTGATGGGACTTCAAGGAGGGTGCCTTCAGATTCCTCTTCAGAGGTTTCTTCGGAGCTTGATTGGAAGCCCTGGGTCATGGACTCTGTCAGCTCTTTGGCAGATGTGCCTGCGATAGCAAAGGGAGATAATTAGCGCATGGCAGTGGCCTGTGAAACAGAACACGTCACTCACAGTATGGTTGTAAATGGATGTTGCACTGCTGGGCTCTCACTTGGTAGAGCAGCGCCGGCCTCACCATCAGGACCGGTCCAGATCCTCACCGGCCGGCTGGGTGGCTTCTGTGAGGACCTTGAATTTAGGCATTCTGCCACGGTCTGCGACCTCTCTCCCTTGTTGTCCTGCATGAATAAAGATGGAGAGAGTGTAAGCAGGACACCTGCCAGGCCAGATGATAAGTATATCCAGCCTGTGCAGGTGGTGAGTGGTCCCATGAGTGGGATGACGACAATGACGGTGAGTGTGAGAAAGTGAATGGTGATGTCCCTTGAACTGGCAGTGAGTGAGGGCCCTGTGGATGTGCAATGGGCTTGCGAGTGTATGAGTTGAGAGTGATGAAAAGAGTGACTTACCCTGTCAGTGTGGGAGATGGATTGGGCACCATGTATCCCAGCTCGGTGCCCATCCATGAATGGTGAGCAGGGAGGTCCGAAGTGACCTCACATCGATGCAGCAGCTGCCTGTCATCTCTGTGGGCTCCTCTCAGGGTGCTCCGGATGAGGGTAACAGGTCCTCTGCACCAGCGTCACACCATCTCTGCCAAGCAGGCACCAGCGCAGATACTAGCACCTCGGTGGGAAGTAGATTGTCGGTTAGCAACCTGGGACACGACGGCGAGGGCACTTCACACTGGCTTGAGATGCAGGCGGAGACAGAGAGTGCCCAGGGTGCTGGCAGTTGGAGGACTGCAGGGGTCCAGGCACATGCTCAGTTGGTGGCTGATGATATGCCTCTGGAGTTGGCCCTGAGGCAGCAGATGCTAGAAGCCCAGCAGGGTGTGCGGGAGGATTTGTGGGAGATGCATGAGGGAATATTTGGCATGGTCTTCATGATGGAGGAGTCCATGTGGAGCATCAGCAATGCAATGAGTCTCATGGCCAAGCGCCATGCTTCTTCCATGGAGAGAGCGGTGGCTCTCGTGGAGAAGCTCCTCCAGCAGAACAATCAGGGCTTCCTGGGGATGGGTTCGGGAAATGGATTGAGCACCCAGTATCCCGGCTTGGTGCTCACCAATCTACGGTGAGAAGGGAGGTCCGAAGCGACCTCACATAGGCACATGAGCTGCCTGTCGTCTCTGTGGGCTTCTCTCCATAGAACCATAGAAAGGTTACAGCGCAGAAGGAGGCCATTCAGCCCATCTTGTCCATGCCAGCCCGAGGATACCCAGGTGTCCTTTCTAATCCCACCTTCCTACACCCGGCCCATGGCCCTGCAGCTTACAGCATTTAAGCTGCAGATTCAGGTACTTTTTAAAAAGAGTTTAGAGTTTCTGCCTCTACCACCAACTTGGGCAGTGAATTCCAGACACCCACTACCCTCTGCGTAAAAAAGTTCTTCCTCATGTTCCCCCAAATCTTCTGCCACTTATCTTGAATCTATGTCTCCTGGTACTTGAATTCTCCACCAAGGGAAACAATTTTATCCTGTCCATTCTATCTATTCCCCTCATTACTTTGCACACCTCAATCAAGTCACCTCTTAGCCTTCTTTGTTCTTAGGAAAATAACCCCAACCTATCCAATCTCTCCTTGTAACTACATTTTTCTAACCCTGGCAACATTCTTGTAAACCTCCTCTGCACTCTCTCCAGAGCTATTACGTCCTTCTTATATGTGGTGACCAGAACTGCACACAATACTCCAGTTGTGGCCTTACCAGTATTTTATACAATTCCAACATTATATCCTTACTTTTATATTCTATACCTCTGCCAATGAACGAGAGCATTCCATGTGCCTTCTTTACAACCTTGTCTACTTGAACTACTGCCTTCAGGGACCTGTGTACTTGTACGCCAAGATCTCTCACTTCATCTACCCCTCTTAGTATATTCACATTTATTGTATAATCCCTGTAACTGTTTGACCTCCCTAAATGTATGACCTCACACTTCTCCATGTTAAAATCCATCTGCCACTTTACCACCCACTCCACCAACCCATCTATATCATTTTGGAGATTATGGCTGTCCTCTACACTATCCACAACTTGGCCAATCTTTGTGTCATCTGCAAATTTCCCAATAGTGCCCCCCATGTTCACGTCTAAATTGTTAATATGTAACACAAACAGCAAGGGTCCCAACACTGAGCCATGTGGAACACCACTTGAGACAACTTTCCATTCGCAAGGGCATCCATCAACCATTACTCTTTGTTTCCTGTTACAAAGCTAACCTTTTATCCAGTTTGCCACATTACACTGAATCCCATGGGCTTTTACTTTCCTGACCAATCTGCCATGTGGGACCTTGTCAAATGCCTCACTAAAATCTATGTACACAACATCCACTGCACTACCTTCATCAACCCTTCTTGTCACTTCCTCAAAGAATTCAATCAAATTTGTGAGGCAAGACCTTCCTTTAACAAATCCATGCTGACCATCCCTGACTAGTCCATGCCTTTCCACATGACAGTTAATCCTATCTCTCAGGATTGATTCTACTAATTTGCTCACCACCAATGTAAGACTAACTGGCCTATAATTGTTTGGCATTTCCTTTGATCTCTTTTTAAACAATGGAACTATGTTTGCATTTTTCCAGTGTTCTGGTACCTCCCCTGTATCTAGTGAAGATTGGAAAATCATCCTCAGAGCATCTGCTATCTCCTCCCTGACTTCCTTCAGTACCCTCGGAAACAATCCATCTGGCCCTGGTGACTTATCAACTTTCAAGGATTTCAACCCTTCTTTCTTTATGACTATCCTGTCCAATATCTCGCAGTGTTCCTCCTGGACTACTATATTTACATCCTCCCTTTCCTTTGTAAACACGGAGACAAAATATTCATTTAAAACCCTTCCCACAGCCTCTGCATCTACACACAAGTTTCTATCTTCATCTCTGATAGGTCCCACTTTTTCCTTAACTAACCTTTTAGCATTACTGTATTGGTAAAACATCTTTGGGTTATCTTTAACTTTACTTGCAAATCTTTTTTCATGCCTTCTCTTTGATTTCATTTTTTACTTCGTCCCTGCACTTCCTACACTTGTCTAGGCTATCTGCAGTGCTTAGTTCTTTGTGCCTATCGTACGCTTTCTTTTTTCTGTTTGATCTTCCCCTGTATTCCTCTAGACAACCAGTGGGGTATAGATTTGGCGGTACCACTCTTATTTTTGTAGGGGACATGTCTACTTTGTACAATTAGGATCTTGTTTTTTAGTGCTTCCCACTGGTTTTCCACTGTTTTATCCTCCAGCAATGTTGTCCAGTCCACCTCAGCCAAGTTCCTCCCCCTTTCTGCAAAATTTGCCTTCCCCCAGTTCAAGACTTTTACCCTTGCCTTGTCTCTGTTCTTTTCTATTGTAATGCTAAATCTAACTGAATTGTGATCACTGTCCCTGATATGGTCGCCAACTGTCACTTCACCCACTTGCCCTTCTTCGTTCCCCAAGACTAGACCTAGAATTGCATCTCCTCTTGTTGGGTTTGTCACTAATTGGTTAAAAAAAATTTCCTGGACACACTGCATGAATTTTTCTCCCTCAGTGCCCCTTACATGTTTGAATCCCAGTTGATATTAGGACAGTTGAAGTCTCCTACTATTATTGCCCTCTTGTTCTTACAAGCAGAAATTTCCCTACACATTTGTTCTTCTATCTCCCTTTCACTATTTGGGGGTCTGTAGTATACCCCCAGTAGTGTGACTGCCCCTTTTGTATTTCTAAGCTCAATCCATAAAACCTCGTTTGTTGACTCATTTAGTATATCATCCCTTCTCACAACTGGGACTGATTCTTTAACCATTAGTGCTACCACCCCCCGCCCCTCCTTTTTTATCTCCTACTCTATCGTGTCTGAAGACTCTATAACCAGGGATATTAAGCTGCCAATTTTGTCCCTCCTTTAGCCAGATCTCCGTAATAGCGACGACATCCTGCTGCCATGTGTCTACCTGTGCCCTTAACTCATCTACCTTGTTTGTAATACTCCTTGCATTGAAGTATAAACAGTTTAACCCTGTCAATTTCCCTTGCTGGACACTTTGTAAACATTGCTTCTCCTGTAACTCCATGTCTATCACAACGTCCCTAACTAATATTCTACCTCCATTTTTCTGATCAGAATCTGACCTATCTGATCCTACTCCTGGATTCCCATCCCTCTGCCACACTAGTTTAAATACTCCCCAACAGAACTAGCAAAAGCCCCCACAAGGACACTGGTCCCAGCTCTGCCTGGGTGTAGCCCGATCGGTTTGTACAGGCCCCATCTTCCCCAGAACCAGTCCCAGTGCCTCAAGAATCTGAATCCCTCCTGGCTACACCATCTCTCCAGCCATCTCCCAGGGCGCTCTGTATGAGAGCAGCAGCAACTCTGCCCCCCTGTCAATGACCATGGGATCTGATGAGGCTGTGGTGACTGGGGAGATGCCAGCTGTAGAACTGGCCACTCCCTCCCAGGTGGGGCTATCAAAGGCTCCACAGGCCAGAGGACACCCATGGTCATCACCCGCCAAGGTCATCGAGGTCAACAGGACAGCATAGTGAGCAGGCTGTCTCCAATGCCAGTGCCAGCGAGGGGGGAGCACCTAGACTTTGCACCTGAAAACATAAACTTAAGGCACCTTAGGCACACCGCGGGTTTCTCACTGGTGGTTTTATGTTGCCCCGGTATTAGTTGATTATAATTTGATGTGCAGTCAACACATTTGAATTGAGTCGCTTTTCTGTTTTATTTATCATATTCATTAAACGCTTTATTTGTGAACATGCCTCAGGGTGATTCCTTACTTCTGAAGGTGGACGGAAACCCATGATGTTATGAGTGAGTTATTTGTCATTGAGCTTTATTGACAAGGCACATATTAATGTTCTTAACCAGGTAGATGTTGCTGTCAGGTATCGAGTAAGGAGTCTGCAGCCCTGCCATGTGTTGGAGATCCATCTGTGGTGTGCTAGCTGAAGGTTCATAGGATTAAAGCCTCTGGGGTGTCCCTGCCTCCCTGGAGTATGCCCGAGTCAGCGTCTACCCCCTCAGTGTTCTCCTGTGCGTGGTCATCCTCGGACTCATTGCTGGACTCATCGTGTGCAGCTGGAGCATCTGTGTCTATGCCTTCCTCATTCACTGTATCGCCCCTTTCTTGCGCCAGATTGTGGAGAGTGCAGCATGCAACCACTAGCAGCGATACACGATCTGGGGGGTATTGGAGTGTGCCCCCTGAACAGTCCAGGCATGGGAAGGGCACCTTGTGAAGACTGATGGCTCTCTCCACCACAGCCCTTGTGGTGTCCTGTCTCCTATTGTACCGCTGCTCAGCCTCTGTTCTTGGATGGCGGAGAGGCGTCATGAGCCACCTTCTTTCACCCAGCAGCTATCCATCAAGCCGGGCTGGAGCACTGAAGAGCCTCTGCACCTGGGAGTGTCTGAGGATGTAGGCATCATGGGAGCTGCCTGGGTACCTTGCACAGACTTGTAGAATCAGCATCCGGTGATCACACACTATCTGCACGTTCATGGAGTGGAAGCCCTTCCTGTTGATGAAGGCACCGGGCTCACCCACTGGCGCCTGATGGCCACATGTGTACAGTCTATTGCACCCTGGACACAGGGGAAGCCAGCAATCACAGCGAAGCCTCTGGCTCGCTCTGTCTGGTTGGCCTCATCCCAGCAGTAGTGGGTGAAAGTCAATGCACGCCTGACCAGAGCGTCTGTCACCTGCTTGACACAAGTGTGGACAGCTGATTGGGACACTCCACAGAGATCACCCACCGAGCACTGGAAAGAGCCGGAGGCATAAAAGTTGAGGGCAACCGTGACCTTCAACGCCACTGGCATGGGGTGTCCACCCACACAGTTTGCGGAGATCTCAGGGCCTATCATCCGACAGATGGAGGTGACTATCTCCCTTGAGAGACTGAGCTTCCTTCGGCACTGCACTTTAGACATATGCTTGGCTGCCTGTAAACCTTGGCAGCAGGATAGTGGCATCTTCTGCAGCCCCTTCCGCCTTGGACTTTCTGTTGGCCCTGCGCCCCTTGTGCCTGCGCCTATCCTCCCACAGGTGGCTCTCCTGGAGGACTCCTGGCCTCCTCCCCGTTCTGGCCCTCCCTTCCTCATCAGAGGAGGTGCCTCCTGTGGAGAGCACAACTCCCATCCCCAGGCTAAGGAAGGCTTCCTGACACCAGCGAAGCCCCAAAAATGATGTTTACGACAGAGTCCTGACTTGAAGCCTGTTACTCCTGTCCAAGCAGCTGTGAAGAGATTTGGAGTTGTCCTGTTCGCACAGGCAAGTAGCAGTAAGGTTAAACATTTACTGTCTACCAAAGACCACTCGCAAGCCCACTTAGCCCTCTTATCCCACCCATGGATGAGGTTTTTAAAAACGTGGCCTACCCGCCTGCCCGTTGCACCCGTGCAACGACCTGAAGATGACATGAACCCCAGGAAGTAAATCAATTAGTGGCTCAAGGGCCTTAACTGTCCTGTTAATTAATGGTGGGCGCGTATCGGAGATTATCACACACCTGCCCACCGAAATATCATGATGGCGCACGGGGACATCGGGACGCATGCCCGACTTCACCATGCGTCATTTTATGCTTCGGCGTGTGGGGCCTGCCCCCACATGCTGAAGAGAAAATTCTGCCCCTCAAGGTGCTGAGCAGCCCATCATTCAGAGATTTCTAGACTATAACTGTAATTAGAAAGAATTTTTAATAATTTAATTCAATAATGCAATACATCCCTTGTTTATATGTTCCCAAATCCAACTTACTGATTTTCCACAATAATACAGCACCAAAGCAGAATTTGGGCAATGATAACAATGGAGGAAATGCTGAGGACAGCGTTGCAGACAGCATTTTGGCAGGTTTCTTTGGTGCATGTGTGCACCGTATAGAAGCTAGCGTAGGCACTTAGCTAACTAAAGCTCGCATTCGTGGCTGACATACAAGTGTTCCAAACTTGTGCCATTGAGCCTGTTTATTTCGAGTAGTTCCTAATTTAAGTTGGTAAATCAGGAATGGGCATGAAGTTATAAAACCAGTGATATTTCATTCATGACTTAGGTACAGATTTATACTGGTTAAATTTAAACTATCTTAGCAGGAATCCACCAACATATTTCTGACTTTTTTAAAAGTCCATGAGATTTATACCCAAGTTCAAGTCTGCACGAAAATCTGTTCAAAGCAGTTTTACAAACACATCAAGGAAGTTTCAATCTTGAGCCAGTATAGAAACAAAAACTAACTTACTTTGATTGAAGAACTCAGAAGGTTTCAGGGAAATTTAATTCGGATTGTTAATTTTCCGGAATATCTCTATGAGATGCCAAGCAACCTACACTGTTTGAAGGTGTGCTATTTTAACGGGATGAAAAGGGAAACTCACCCTGGCATGTGGAGATGAGTCCCGCAATTCTGGACATCAACCACTGTATCGCCCACATCACAGAAACCATTATAGTACACCTGCTGAGCTCTTTAACATCAATGGTTAACCTGGTTGGTGGTACACAGCAGGAAGAGGAAGTTCAAAAATGAAGCTTTCAGTAATATTTAAATTTACATTAATGAATAAAAGGGAACATTATGAAATGATTGGCATTATAACACTTTATCTCAAGCTAACAAAATACTGTACTTGACCAATAACCTGACCCTACCAGGGAATTTTAACCTAAATAAAGGGCCAATTTGGGTAGAGGCGTTAAAGTTTTAAAAATCAGACTCCCAGCCCAAACCCACCTCCAACCCATCTGTGAGTCTCACTGCTATTCAGCTCTTAAACTTTAACTTTGGTGAACCATGTTTCCCCTGCCTCAGGGAGGCTGGCAGCTATATCTAGGAGAGGATTTGGCAGATCCAGGAGGTGAGTTCCTTTGCACCTACCTCCTGGACCCAACATCCCTACCTGAGAAAAACCTGCAATTGGGCAACCCCTGCACCCTTCCACCCCATCGCCAGGCTTCCAGTCCCAATCACAGGCCTCTGGTCTCCTTCTTCAGGCCCCTCCAAGGTCTTCCTACATAAACAACGTAATCGAGTGCCACTAGCTCATGTCACTGATACTGGTGGCAAAACTGGAGTACTCTTCAATTTCCGGTAAAGGGAAAATTGATATAGAAAAATTACAAAACATGCAGCTTCAATTGTGATTCTGACAGAGTTGTCATTTAAGGCTTTTTTCTATTCAGCAGTTTAAAAACATAAAGCAACAATTCCAATATTTCAATCTGGGTATAACCATCCTTCAAATAAAATCAAAAAGGTTAACATTAAGAAGGACGATATGACTTGTGATTGCTACAGAAAGAGAAGGTGCTTGTGCATATTACTGGCACCCTAAAGTTACTGATTCTTTGTTTATATAATTGCTCCAGGACTCATATCCACGTTACTTAAAGTCAGATATGTACAAGAATATTTTAGCAAGATCCATTGTTCCTCAGGAACCTAAGAAAAGGTATGTTATCAGATGCCTCATTTGGAAAATGCTTTGGGGTAAAAAGTTGACCTGCTAAAGGTAGCATCAGTGAGTTGTTTTGCTTTAGTTTCAACCAACCTTTAGAATGAATAACAATATATAATGCATAAGGATATGTTAGTAAGTTATAAATACCTATAGTTTTTCAATAACAAAATCAGAGAAGTGTAAATTTCTGCCTACGTAAAATAACATTTATTTGTGGGAGTAAAAGGAAAAGTTTAGGGCAGTGAAAAATGCTCCTTAGCTTAAGAAATTACTCTTTAGGCAAATCTTTCTCACATCGTGTACAATTCTTCTAGCAAAATTAGACTTTATGGTTTCATCATTGAAGTCTGAAAAAAGTGAATGCATGTACTATTTTAATATTACATAAACCTATAACAAATGGATGCAGAATTTTCAGTAGCAGAATCTTCTCAGTTACTGATTTCCAAAGAGAAAAATGCACCATGGCCTGTTTAGCTTCTTAATACAGTCTTTTGTTTAAAAAAAGAGGTAATTTTGGCATCTGTTTTTGTCTAGTATGGTTCCATTCATGAGGTGGCATCGTCATTCCAACCCAAGCTCTGTACAGATGTTATACTCAAAGGACAGTGACGGAAAAGGAAAAGATGCAACGGTTTCACAGGTTCAAAACTAAACACAGCATATTAACAGCAGTAACTTTCCTTTACCCTGTCACAATTTTACACCTCTTAAAATTATCTCACATTTTACACAAAATCATGTCATTGCTGACACCACATCACGATTTTGAACACGCCAAACTTTTGCACGTCAACTTTTATTCAGGGAAGTAAAAGTTTGATTCCTTGTTGAAAACCAACCGAACTAAATTCTCAATTTCTCCTGAATGCCATTTTTGAATAACCCAAGAACTTAGGGGGAAAATATAGATTGCTGTATCCTTCAAAAATGCTTTCAACTGCTCTCTGTTATGGGATATGTTTGGCCTTAACAGTATGCCATTGAAATCCATGTGAAGTATTAAATTATCTGCCATTAACATTACTTGACCTTTAAGTTCTACCTAAAGACCACAAGATTAAAATCTGTATGTTAAAGATGGATGTCGTAACATGTGCCAAGGAGTAGGAGAATGTGGGTTGATGATCTTAATTCCTCATGTGGTGAGTTCCTAGTCTCAGCTGTAAAAATTGGGGAAGGTACTTCGAAGGGCTAAGCATTCTTTCACATGGAGGAAAGAAATTGGAGGGTCATACTCCTCCTGACACCTGCTACAGGTTAGAATTAAAGCTGATGCAAAATGGTCCCCGGTCTAGTTGCTTAGTTGGGGTGGTGCATTCCAAATGGAAACCCATAAGAAGAGAAAAAATATAACAAAAAAAAAACCTGGCAGTATATATTTCAAATTCTACACACTGAAGGGCATAACCCACTGATGGTGGGAAATTTATACAGAGTTCCCAATAAATTAGCTTTCCCACCTTGACAGTTTCAGACTAGAAAGATTCATCACTATTAATTGTCCGACAATTTACTGATGTCCACGCTACTTGCCAGTTCAAAATTTGGTAAAATGATCCTTGATGTCACCTATTCTTCTTAATGCAATATGCATAAAACAATAATGTTATTAAACCATATTTGTGTTTTTAGTTATGCCCTTAATATTAAATATTTGTTGTTTTCACAGTATTAAACCTCATATAAAGTGTTTATTGAAATAAATGTACTTTATGACAGCTTGGTGTTTTTCTCATTTATAAAATCACATTTTCTATCTGCATAACATCTTCACTGCAGAACAAATGGGAGTTTTTTTATATATAGAATGCTTTTTCCAAAAACTGTATTTTGTTTATTATTGCATTATAGCAAGACATAAACATGTAAAGTACAAAAAGGCTTTTCTATCCATTAGGTACAATTTAGTATTTATAGTAGCTTCTTATTACATTGCTGTACCTCAAAATACTTTTCCTTTTTTTATCCCTACAGCTATGTCGATTCTCCCACCCTTTGGCAAACCTAGGAGTGTTCACTGGACCAAATATCCCAATCCATTCCGAGGATGCACCTTCCTGGTCCCAATCCAGCCTTCCCTCATTTTGCCCTGGAATCCTTCCTGCTGCAACCTCCCCTTCCTGTAGCTGCACGGACCCTAAGAGGTTCTCTGTTTGTTCCTCAGTTCCATTGTCAGCATGTGATAAGAATATTACTATGTTGTGTTTTGGCTCTTCTAAATTCAAACCTCCTTCATTAGTTAATGCAAGAGTAGAACCATGGCATTCCCAAGACCTGATGAAGTAAGTCTTTTTTTACAGTAAGTACATGAATTTTTACATATACATCTATATATACATATACAGCATATTGTATATACACCAATGGCGCACAAGGAACTGAGAAAGTATCACCATTAATCTAAACAATAAACTAACAGGATATGTTATTTTCAGTCTTTGGACAAATTTCAGTTATTCACCAGCTTAGAAAATAGTTGACCAAGGGATTTCAAAAGAAAGTTGTGCACTAGTTATATGCTACCACTAGGTGTAATAATTGCATTTATTAAGCAAGAGTCCTAGAGACAATAGCAATAGTGTTAATAAATGGGCTTTTAATCCCAAGAATGTACTTTGAGTGATCCAGACGATGTCCGATTATCTTGTGACTTCCATTCTTAGTTATGAACAAGACAGTTTGTCCTATCTTAAAACGCTCCTTAATTGGAACATCAAGTATGAAATGTTTGCTTGTAATACTTTGTACATTTTTGGTTACATACACTCATATGTAGTGTGTGTAAATATATATATATATATATATACATTACAGACATATTAACAATAGAATTTAAAAGAAAAATTCAGAGTTGAAAGAATAATTGTTGAAGTTCAAAACTGAATATTTCAGTAAGAAATTCATCATATATCATAGGCCAGAATTTATTGTAGAAGTCACCAGCTGTTCATTAGACTTGCCCTCACATGGCTTCTCCACTATAAGTTGCTGTTATTGGGAAATCAAAATGGTGCTGCACCCTGCACAGGGCATCTGAACCTGTGCGAACAGGGCAAGCAACTGTCTGTCTACTTAACCAATCTCATTGAAGAATTGTGAATATCTTGCACAGAATCTGAACCAGGAACTGTAAATTTGCATAGTGAATTTAATGTCAGTCAGGTACAGAAAGCAAAGTAGAGAGCCAGAATGAAAGATTGGATTAAGAGAGAGAGAAAAGAAAGGAGATGGAAAGAGTAAGTAATAAATGATGTAACTTAACTTTTAAATGTTGTTGGGTATTAAAAATAGCTGGAATTAGACTGCACATTTGTAAAAGTGAATTTTAAGGTCCAGCGAGGTTGTTTGGCAGTAATTCCACATCATTCAATATATTTGAATGGGGAGCCAGACAGTGAGTTACCATTTTCATGCCATTTGCAGAAGAGCAGCACATCTTGGACAGCAGCCTCTTAATCTTTGCATTTAACTATACATCTGCACTTGCCTGAATTTGCTGTCAGATTTGCACACAAATAACAGTTAGGTCCATTAGCCTCATCACTATTCCCTTACAGTAAATTCTGGTCCTGTCACTTCTGATAGTTTAAACAATAAGGAACAACATATTTAATGCGACTGGAACAAAAAATCCTGAAACGGTTCACATCTTTTTGCATTTTGGTAACAGGCATACAGAATAAATGGAATATTCTGCAAAGCACAGGGAAACATTTAGAATACTCAGCTCTAAACTGACATTTCTGCAGCATTCAAAAACTTCTGTTTATTTGATTCACAGGATAACCCTGACAGTTTCTCTGTACTTTGTGGGATATTTACATCCAGATTCTCAGGGGGCATCTTTTCCTTGCAGTTCCTTTTTGTAAGAATTAAAGAAACATCTCGTACTGAATTAGGCTTAGCTGTCATGCGCTGATCAGCTAAAGGGCAGGTATCGTGACTATAAAGGTAATAATAGCACTATTAATATATATACCTGCAAAACCCAAAGGACATTTTTACCACTGATCCTTGCAGGGGGTGAGACACTGGAATAGAGGTGAGTCTATGTCATTCTTCAAGCTTTTATTTGCTGTTAATGGAAGGTAATTTATTAATGGTACAAGTTTCAAACTGCCATAGGGCAAAGTAATGCAAAGTTGCACCACGATAGTGGTTACATGAAATAAGCTTCCTGCTAAAGTAGACAATATTGTGTTGATTGGTAATTTCACAAATAAAAACTTATTGAATATTTGGTTAGTGATAAGAGACCGGACTGCGGAAAGCAAAGATAACTAACCTTGTTGTTCTCATTCAGCAACCAGTGAACCAACGTGACGTACTATCATTCTAGTCACAACAATGTTGCAAACTACTAAAGTGGATTGCACCATGATTGGTTTTATGCAAATGCTCTTACATAAAAATATATAATTTAACAATGTGAATTAATGTTTATTGGTGTAAGTCTTGCTAGATGCAATATTAAGATCAACCCTGATAAATCCAGCTCAGAACATGGATAAAGAAAGAACTAATTCTGTGTGCTTTGCAATAACCTGGATGTCGAGGGATATACAGGATTGGATAAAGAGAAAAAAGGAGGCTTATGGCAGATACCAAGGGCTCAAAACAGCGGAAGCCTTAGAGGAGTATAGAATGTGTAGGGGGAACTAAAAAACGAAACTAGGAGAGCAAAAAGGGGGCATGAAAAACACATTGGCAGATAAAATAAAGGAAAATCCAAAGTTATTTTACAAGTACATTAAGAGTAAGAGGATAACTAGGGAAAGAGTAGGGCCCACTAAGGACATAGTGGTAATTTGTGTGTGGAGCCAGAAGACGTAGGGAGGGTTCTAAATGAATACTTTGTGTCGGTGTTCACTAGTGAGAGGGACGACGTGGATATGAAAATCAGGCAGAAGGACTGTGATATAATTAAAGAAATTATCATAGAAAGGCAGGAGGTTCTAAGTGGTCTCACAGGCTTAAAAGTAGATACGTCTCCAGGCCCGGATGAAATGTATCTCAGGCTGTTGAGTGAGGCAAGGGAGGAGATAGCAGGGGCACTGGCAATAATTTTCAATACCTCTCTGGCCACAGGAGAGGTGCCAGAGGACTGGAGGACAGCCAATGTGGTACCATTATTCAAGAAGGGAGGAAGGGATAAACCAGGGAACGACAGGCCAGTCAGTCTAACCTCTGTGGTGGGGAAACTATTGGAAGCAATTCTGAGGGACAGAATTAATCTACACCTGGAGAGGCAGGGATTAATCAGCATGGTTTTGTTAAGGGGAGGTCGTGTCTGGCCAATTTGATTGAATTTTTCGAAGAGATGATCAGGTGTGTAGATGAGGGCAATGCATTTGATGTAGTCTACTTGGACTTCAGCAAGGCTTTTGATAAAGTCCCGCATGGGAGACTGATAACAAAGATAGCAAAGCCCATGGGATCTAAGGCAATTTGGCAAATTGGATCCAGAACTTGCTGAGTGGCAGGAAGCAGAGGGTGATAGTTGAGGGGTGTTTTTGTGACTGGATGCATGTGTCCAGTGGGGTTCCACAGGGATCGGTGTTGAGTTCCTTGCTACTTGTGATATATATAAATGATTTAGACTTGAATGTAGGAGGGTTAATCAGTAAGTTCACAGTTGACATGAAAATTGGTGACAAGGATAGCCTTAGATTACAGGAGGATATAAACGGGCTGGTCAGATGGGCTGATCAGTGGCAAATGGAATTTGATCCAGTTAAGTGTGAGGTGATGCACTGGGGCAGGACAAACAAGGCACGGGAATACACGATGAATGGTAGAACCCTGGGAAGTACTGAGGATCAGAGGGACCTTGGTGTGCATGTCCACCGGTTCCTTAAGGTAGCAGGACAGGTAGATAAGGTGGTTAAGAAGGCATATGGGATACTTGCCTTTATTAGTTGAGGCATAGAACATAAGAGCAGGGAGGTTATGCTGGAACTGTATAAAACGCTGGTTAGGCCACAGCTAGTGTATTGCGTGCAGTTCTGGAATCCGCATTTTAGGAAGGATGGGATTGCACTAGAGAGAGTGCAGAGGAGATTTACCAGGATGTTGCCTGGGCTAGAGAGTTTTAGTTATGAGGAGAGATTGGATAGACTGGGATTATTTTCCCTGGAACAGAGGAGATTGAAGGGGGACATGATTGAGGTGTATAAAATTATGAGGGGCATAGATATGATAGACAAGAAGGAACTTTTTCCCTTGGTAGAGGGATCAATAATCAGGGGGCTTAGATTTAAGGTGAGGGGCAGGAGATTTAGAGGGGATGTGAGGAAGAATTTTTTCACCCAGAGGGTGGTGGGAACCTGGAGCTCAGTGTCTGAAAGGGTGATAGAGGCTGAAACTCTCAACATTTAATGAGTATTTGGATGTGCACTTGCGATGCCATGGCATACAAGGCTATGGGCCTTGTGCTAGAAAATGGGATTAGAGTAGTTAGGTACTTGTTTGACTGGCGCAGACTCAATGAGCTGAAGGGCGTTTTTCTGTGCTGTATACCTCTATGACTCTAATGTCCAGTGAGTCAGCAGTGCTTCTCACATGCTAAAGCATTATGCATTCCAAAAATAGGTTAATACACCAAATAATCACTTTTTCTCCCAAGTGTCGAGATGAACTTCTCTTAGCTATTTGCCATATCCTCAAAAGCCACAAAATAAACTGAAATACTTTTTCGAACATTCGAACACTGTTTAAGTTGTATGGTGTTCAGTGCACAAATGGCATGGATTTGACTGTTAGTAAATTCATTTAATTTTTTTTATTCCCCAACAACTTTTAAGGAGCAGAGTAACTTGAACATCCTGATTTTCATGTTTACTGGTCACTGGAAGTTGTTATCCGATTTGCATATAAATAACAAAGCCTTAACATTATTTTTACAGCAAAATATCAGATTGATTGGAATCAAGATTGGTTACTTTGAATTAATTTCAAACTGAATTTGAATGCAATGTTGCAAGAGTTTTTTTACTAGAGCTGAATGCTGGAAATATTCAGCAGATCAGGCAGCAACTGTGGAGAGAGAAACAGAATTAAAGAGCGGGGGCAGGTTTGGAGGCAGTGGGGGGGTTGCCATTTAATCAGGCAGGAAGGTATGGTGGGGAGAGCCTGTCACCTGCCCAACTCCCCACAACTAACTCAGGATGGGGAAAATCAAATTTGGCCTTCCCTGCACCTAGGCCAATTGAGGCCCTTAAGTGGTATTCCATGGCGGGGTGTTGGGGGGTGGGGGGGGGGGTAGTGTGTTGTTAACCCCTCATGAGCAGGCCACCAGCTATACGCTGAGGGCCTACCTGTGGGCTGGGGGAGCCTTCTGATTGGGAACCCTGTGCCCAGCAGAGGGCCCCACCAGCGGCAAAGGCTGCCTCCGCTGTAGACCCCAACCCTGTCCTCCACACCAATCGCCCTGCCCTCCTCGCCTTCACCAGGGCCTGTCTGACTGGCCCCGGTGTGGCTGTCCTACTTACTTCTCCTCCAGGGCCCCCATGGCAGCTCCCCTTCCCAGGCCTTCTGCGGCACCTGGGGAGTGCCGCAGGTTCTAAGGAGCTGCCGGCCTTTGATTCGCTGATAGCCTTTGGAGGCAGCTCTCTCATCCTGCAGGCCCCAGGAACCCTGATAGCAGGCAGGTAAGTGCCTGATTGGGATTGGGATCAAGTATCAGTAGGCTCACGGAAATGCCAGGCTTGCCACCAGCTCTAGTAGATGGGGCCACTGCCACAGCTTTAAGATTCGGCCCAAAGTTTCAGGTTGGTGAGCTTTTGTCAGAACAGGGAAACAAAATAGAGTTGTAACAGGTTTTAAGTTGGGAAAAGTGGGGAGGAGGAAATTACCAATAGAAAGGTCTGTGGTGGGTGGAAGACAGGAGAGATTAAATGAGGAAAGGAATGATGGTGCCAGGCAAAAGATGATATGGGACAAGTAAAGAAAGAAAAGATGGGTCTAGAGAAGCTCTAACAGGAAATAATAAAATCGCAAACAAACAGTTACTATCTGAAAAAATATGGGGGAGGGGTTATGGTCTGAAATTGTTGAGCTCAATGTTGGGTCCAGAAGGCCGGAAAGTGTTTAACTACAAGATAAGGTGCTGTTTCTCAAGCTTATGTTGAGCTTGGATCAGTGTAGCAGGCCAGAACAGAGAAGTCAGAGTGGCAATGGGGCGGAGAATTAAAATGACAGGCACCCAGAAGCTTGGGGTCAGATGCACAGACTGGACGTAGGTGTCCTGCAAAGTGGTCACCCAATCTGTGTTTGGTCTTCCCAGTGCAGAAGAGACAGCATCCTAAGCAGTGGATACACAATAATTATCAAGCTGTGCAGCTGGTCTTATACCACCGGCTCTGGATTACAAACATTAATGCCAGCTGCGATAACTCGTTCATTTTACAGCAACTGAAAGTTCAATCATTCTTTGAAGAGTCATATAGGTGGATGAATGGCTGCTCGTGGGCTATTTACTGCAGTCACAGTTGTTTACCCCATTGAGGAACCCATGGACAAGAGGGAAAGGGTATTACAATGAGATGCATGCTGCAGTTGGCCAACCCCATTTAGAAACTGAAAAATGAGGTTCAGATCTGAAATGACCAGAGGATATGCAGCAGGACAGGCACCCATAATTATTGTAACCAGTTGTATTTTAATTGACATCAATCTACAACGAAGTCTTGCTATACCACAGGCTGCCAAAAATACCAACTAATTACAGAAAATGAGCCTGATGATATATCTGTTCAAACAAGCAGACATTCAGCCAGGATGACAAGATAGCCTCCCATAAAAAACACAAGAAGACATTTTCGCAAATGCTCAATGCCGTAGTCAAACAACATATGCCCTGAGCTTATCACGTGCTCTGAATACATTCCTCACTAACCACCAATCTGCCTCATAACAAAGTAGTTCTCAGAATACAGTGTAGTATGAGTAACCTCTAATCATTGTAACTAAGCACGGTGTAGGTGTCCTCAGTGAATTTTGCCCCAGTGGGCAGACTCTTTTGACAGTGTATAGTGCGTGTGTGCGTAGTTCCTAACTGTGTGCTGTAAAATGTTTCCAAAGTGGGAGAAGGAAGTGAGATGGGTGACTGCTGCCTGTCAATGGCCACATTCAACTCATTGGGTAAACTCTGTACACTGGGTTTGTGCTGCCTGGGCCTCTGCATTATGTAGCGCTGCTTTACACATGTGTGCGTCATCTGTACAGTTCCAGCTATTTCCTTTCTGCTAACCACTCCTTCAGTGCACCGGGAGGTCTGCCAGGGAGTAATGAGCCGTGTGATTATAGATTAATCGTGTACAATTTTTCTCCCACTGATCAGTGCACAGAAGAAACAATCCCCATCTATAAAATGTTAAAAAACAATTAGCATCAACAGATAAAGTGGGATTTTTGTGTAAGTATAAAAGGAGTTTCAGCTTAGAGATGTCCACACTACAGCCCACACTGTACTCCATTGTCTCACTGATGGATAATTGCTAAATTAGAACACCAAGAAATATTGGTATCCACAGTTTGACACATTTGTAAGTTAAGAGGAACTTGGATTTAAAGTTTATCTGCAGCTCCAAGGGCTGGGTTTTCTCAACCCTGCGTTAGGCTCAAATTGAAATCATAAAGCCAGCACAATGTGGGAAATAGTCACTCAATGTGATTTTCCCCAGAGGGGCCAATCAGAGGGCGGACTCACTGCTCAATTAAGGTGGGTGTGCAGGTTCTCAAAGCTGGAGGACCAATCGGAGACCTTCCAGTTTGAAAACAGCAGCAACAGGCTGTGATGACAGGTACGTAAGGGCAAGGATGCTTCAAAATGGAGGTGACAGGTCTCCAACTTTTTGAAATCTAAAATAAAGAATTGATTTTGCAGTCAGACCATAACTGTCTGCAGGGCAGCATATTTATGGCTGCTGTAGCATCGAGGCAGGCAGGGAGGCTAAGCTTCATTGGAGTGCTGGCAACTTGATCTGCCAGTGGTAGGCCTCCTTTAATTGGCCTTGGGGCCCATACAAGCCAGGTTGGCCACCCACCAGTTGCAGGTCAGTACCCCTGCCACCCAATCACCCCATCCTATCTCCATGAAAATGGCTCAAAGTTGGCTGCGGAACTGGCACACTGGCCAGCAACAACACCCAGCCCCAGCAGGGGCTAATAATCACGCCAAAGCTACACGTTATATACCTAAATGGTTACAAAGACTAAAAGCTTGTATGTTCCTGCTGAAGCTTAAAGCATACATAGCAAACTTGGATTTTTGGGGTCATTTGGTTAAGAGGTCATGGTTTGGTGACTCATTAGCAGGTGGCTAGACATTTTGTACTATTTGACTGTAACTGTTAGCTTGCCGTTTGCCATAAAACAGTAATGCATTTGGAAATGCTCAGTGCTTCCATGCCATGGACTAATGTCCCTTCAATGGGATAGATGAACATCCAATCAAGGAATAAAACTCAAGTGATGGACATGAAGTTCAATGTTTTCTTCAACACAATAAAATGGTTCAAGGCACCTGCCTGTGGAAGGCTGGGGTATAAGGTAGGTTATTTATGAGAACGTTTTATTCTGTAGCTAAAGGTGGCAAAGGAGTCGGGGTTACATGAGATGCAGCATGTATTCTGTGCTAATTGGTGATCCTGCAAGTAAATTGTGAAGTTTTACCAGAGCATGCTTATGGTGAGCACATGGCAGGGACATATTTCTGGCCTCGATAGAGGTTGGCGATGCCTGATGTGTTCTTGAATTAATAAGGCCACAAAACACAAGAAATGCTGAAACAAGGTAATATGTAACATAGTTATCTGCAGACACAGAGAACATAGCTATGCAGCATCTGACATGCAGCATAGATTTTGGGCAAGAGAGTAATTTGCTGGACATTCAAAAGAAACTATATTTTCTACAATTGGAAAATATTATGAAAAGGATCAAAAGATGCAACTTTCTTAACATTAACTCGTGAAATTTGATCATCAAATGCAAAGCTCTAATTCTTCAGTGATTAAAATGCTAGACAATAATGTTCTTTCACTGCTTTTCCTAGTCTCTCTCTGACTGCAGATGAAGTCTCCCTGGAAACTGAAGGTTACCTGAATTTGAAGGATGCAAAACATTCAGAGGACAAGAAGGCTGAACCTGAAGATGATGAATTTGGATGCACAACAAGATGTTAAAAACAAAGCCTAGACAATAGAAGATTTTTTTCTTTTTATTGTGAAGTGCCTTTATTTATATATTTAAAAATTGCACTTTATAGTTTTACTTTAGAGCATGTTTCACATAGCTTCAACATTACCCTTAATAATTCAGAGTACTTTTCATAATTTTATATCAAATATTTGAAATATTAAATGTATATGCATTTAATTTACACATTCCTTGTCATACAGTTCCATAGCTATTGTTTGTTTAATTTATAAAAGTTTGGTATAAACAAATTGTCAACTTATAAACTAAAATGTACCTTATCCTTTTTTTTAACATTTACTTGCTTTACTGTGTTTCGTTCTCTCAAATATCAAAAAATAGTTACATTCAAATAGGTCTCAAATTCCTTTAATCTTTATATAAGGCACAATAAGACTAAGGGGGTGTGGGGAGGAGCTGAAGGGATGTCCTCAGTGTAACTAAGTCATACATGTGCCCCTTTTAAACAGATTTACAGTTAGTTGCCATGCAGAGGAACTGTTTTCTAAGTAATATGTTAAATTTAGTAATTTAACTTTTAGGATTTTTGAAGAAAACATGTTTTTTAATCAGAAGATCAAGTTGATCTACTGATGGTTTGTCAGAAAGGAGAACAAATTTGCTTTTATCGAGCATCTCAGCAATTCCTTGGGAGATTTGAAAGCACTTTGCGACCAATTACTCATAAAGTGCAGTGACTGTTCTGTGGTCCATTGCATCAGCAAAAGCCACTTAATAGTTAGCTGTCGGAATGTTCGCCAGAACATTTGTGAGAGCTCCTGCTTTTCTTGAAATAGTAGAATAGTGTTCATCCAAATGATGAAATTTCCAACAATACACCGATGTATCAGCACTGTGCTGAAGGGTCTCGATTGCAGACTCAAGTCCAGCAGTGAGGATTGAATCCAACAACCTTCCGACTCCGAGGTAAGCCAAGCTGACACTTAAGAGGACAGATAACATTGATTAAAATCCCGTCCTCATTATGGGGATGGTAAATTGGAGTCAGGTTCAGAAGGAGGCCTTGTCTCTAATTAGTTAATTGCCAGACTTAGTAAATCACAGCAAATTGAATTCTGACATTTTTTAAGTACAAGAGAACTAAAGTAGGTAAGCATTCACTTGAAGCCTTTCTAATGCAGATGAATTGTTTATCTGCCCCAGATTAGTTGCTTAACTTACATATTAGTTCATTAAACTGGAAGGTAAGTGGTCATTTACCACAATGACCCACCTTACATCAGGGCAATGTAATTCACTTACTCTTGCTTTTGTTGCTGACAGTGAAATAATCTGCATTCTCTTTTTAGTTTGAACAGGTAAAGGGTGAGAGCAATGTTTTGTCCAGTTAATATGTGCTGCTATCCTGAATACTACCAGTTCTTTCATAATTACTAATCATAACCATGGCCACCAGCTTGTGTTTTTCACAAAAAAAGAGACTAAATCATATAAGATGATTCACACAATATCAATAAAAATCCTGGGGCATGGAACTGGTCTTAGTAGCTCAAAATGGGTGACAATCGACAGGTCATTTCACATCCCATCCCATCTTCTCCACTGATTTCATGGATGTCAAATGAACTGCTGCTCACCTTTTGTTTTATCCTGCAGGTAATATTGATAAATAGTCAAACACATGCTTAGAAGTACTGTAATAAATTAAAATGTGTATATATCAAAGGAAATCTTTGATCTATTAAATACTGTTGCATCAAAATATTAAGCGTGGTTAACTAAGGGACTCCAGAGGTATTAGAAGTAAATAATTGACATTGGAGTACAAATACCAGCTGAGGCCTTAAGACTATAATTGGTTAGCTGTCCTCCAGCCTATATGTGACTCAATATGGTCTGGCCTATATATTACTCCACAGCAATGACTCTTAATTATTATCTGAAATGGTCTGAAAAGATACTCAGTTGTATCAAACCACTACAAAACAGTCTAACGAGAATAAAACAGAACTAACTTCCTAACATCAACCCAGGTGCTGTACATGACAAAGGCACACCTGGATCAGTTGACCCTGCAAAGTCTTCCTCACCAACATCTGGAAACGTACCAGATTTGGGTGAGCTGTCCCACTGACTAGTCAAGAAGCAGCTTGATGTAGTCGTGCAGAATCCTTACTTTCAGCCAAAGGCCATCACCGTCCTTGCTGCACCAGCAAGGCAGAGCCAGTAGAGATGGTGACACTGTGTGATATGCCCAGATCGTCCATTTCAATAGCGACGAATGCTGAGATATTATTGCTGGCTGCAACAGAATGGAATGTTCCGGGGAGCCCATTTACACTCGGAGCTGCAAGTTGTGTTCCACCAGAAGTGGTTCTGTGGGAGTCCACACTGGTGGTCCCATTGGGACCTGCCAGCATGTAAACCTGGGTTGTTTGCCCGATAATTCCACTGTTTTTTACCCAAAGCCTGTTTAGGAACGCAGCCTCTAAATCAGGTGAACTGTGAAAGTACTCCAGCAAATTAAAATTCAGCATTTAGTGTCTTTAAGAGCTACAGATAAGCTATGAATAATACTCCAAACGGACTTCCTCCCAAGTTGACAAGTCTGAGACTTTGCAGTCCCGCCACATCCAGTCATGAATGGTATAGGACAGTTAAACAACTCACTGGAGGAGGAGTCTCCACAAATATCTCCATCCTCATTGATGGGGGAGCCCAGCACATCAGTGTAAAAGATAAGGCTGAAGCTTTTGCAACAATCTTCAGTCAGAAGTCCCGAGTGGATGATCCATCTTTGCCTCCTCTGGAGGACCCCAGCATCACAAATGCCAGTCTTCAGCCAATTCGATTTGCTTCACGTGATTTCAAGGAACAGTTAAAGGCACTGGATACCTCAAAGGCTATTGACCTTGACAACACCCCAGCAGTAATACTAAAACCTGTGCTCCAGAATAAACTGCACCCTTAGCCAAGTTGTTCCAGTACAGCTACAACACTGGCATCTACCCAGCAATGTGGAAAATTGCCCAGGTATGTCCTTTCCACAAAAATCAGGACAAATTCAACCCAGCCAATAACTGCCCCATCAGTCTACTCTCAAAGGTGGTGTTGACAGTGCTATCAAGCAGCACTTACATAGCAATAACTCGCGCACGAATGTTCAGTTTGGGTTCCGCCAGAGCCACTTGGCTCCTGACCTCATTAAAATTTTGGTCCAAACATGGACAAAAGAGCTGTACTCAAGAGGTGAGGTGAGAGTGCAGCTTTTGACCGAGTATGGCATGTGGACCCCTCTGGCACAATTGAAGTTAATGAGATTCAGGAGGAAAACTGTCACCGATTGCAGACATACCCAGCACAAAGGAAGATGGTTGTGGTTGTTGGAGGTCTGTTATCTCAGTTCCAGGACATCACTCCATGAGTTCCTCAGGGTAGTGTCCTGGGCCCAACCATCTTCAGCTGCTTCATCAAAGACCTTCCCTCCATCATAAGGTCAGAAGTGGGGATTTTTGCTGATGTTTGCACAATGTTCACCATTCACAACTTCTCAGGTACTGAAGCAGTTTGTGTCCATATGCAGCAGGGCCTGAACAATGTTCAGGCTTGGACTGATAAGTGGCAAGTAATGTTTGCATCACACAAGTGCCAGGCAATGATCATCTCCAATAAGGGAGAATCTAACTACCTCCGTTGACATCTTCTCAATGACCTTACTGTTGTTGAATCCTCCCTATCAACATCCTGGGGGTTACCATTGAACAGAAACTGAACTGGACCATCCATATAAATCCTGTGGCTACAAATGTCAGTCAGAGGCTGGAGGTTCTGTAGTGAGTAACTCACCTCCTGACTCCCCAAAGCCTGTCCATTATGGCACAAGTCAGGAGTGTGTTGGAACACTCCCCACTTGCCTGAATGAGTGCAGCTCCAACAATACTCAACAAGCTCAACACCATTCGGGACAAAGCAGCCCAGATGATCACCACCCCATCTAGCACCTTAAACATTCCTCCCTCCACCACCGGCACACAGAGGCAGCAGTGTGAACCATCTACAAGGTGCACGGCAGCAATTTACCAAGTCCCATTTGCACTTTCCAAACCCCCATCCTATACCAAGTGGAAGGACAAGGGCAGCAGGCACATGGGAACACCACCACCTGCAAGTTCTTCTCCAAGTCACTCACCATCCTGACTTAGAACTGTATCACCGTTTCTTCACTGTCACTGGGTCTAAATCCTGGAACTCTCTTCCTAACAGCACTGTGGGTGTACCTACACCCCGTGGATTGCAGTGGTTCAAGGAGGCAGCACACCACCACCTTCTCAAGGGCAATTAGGGATGGGCAACAAATTCTGGCCTTGCCAGCAACACCCATATCCCATGAAAGAATATTTTAAAATTGCATTAAAATGTCCATTTAAATTTAAATTCTGCACAAGCAATAACATACAATAACTTGGAATTTGTTGTGCAACATAAGAAAATCTCCCATGACTGCAACATAGATCCATCTCGTCTTTTACAATTTGTATTCGTCGTTTCATCCTATGTTGTCCAGTAGGTGGCAGTAGAAGATTATTTGATAGGTTAGTTGTCGCATCTATATTTTAAACAAATATATCTTTGCCTCAGGGGAATTGATGTGTAGATGATGCATCAGAAGAGGTCATGTGATAAAATTCATATATAAATGGTCTGATCTAGTTGTGGTCTGTGAATTGTGGTCATCGCTATGATACTAATAAGCTTGCACCTATATTCCCTACATACCAAAGCACTGTGAGAAATTAAAATGTTCATTTTAAACTGGAGCTAAATTAACTTGGTTACAGTTATCCAAGTTACCTTTGCAGAATCCTATAGATCTGCTCAATCTGAGACTCAATTACAGACTAAAACGAGCTTTCACCATTTAAGAATACAAAAATCTGGTTTGCTGATTATTGCTTGCAACACACTGCTCAGAATCAGTTAAAAATTAAGGGCATCAGTTACATAAATGTAACTAGGTATAGAAGTGCGGGTGGTCGAAGCAGTTTCTGCGAAGTTTTCATAGAATAAATATGTAGAAATTACAACACATGAGGAAGTTATTCATTCCACCAAGTCCATGGCACTGCTAGGTCATGGAATGGATTGAGGAGAACTACAGGCAACAATTTATTGGGACTTCACCCACCACAAGGAACTATGTTTGAATATAATGTAAAGACCAACATTAAGTCTAAAGTTTGGGACAACAGTGCTGGGGAGACAGCAGTTTTGTGGTAATGTCACTGGGTCAGTAACTCCATGACCCAGGCTAATGCTCTAGGGCCATGGATTCAAATCCCACCACACAGCGCCTCGTGGGAGTTTAAATTTAACTGTTTAAAAATTCTGGAATTGAAAGCTAGTCTCAGTACATGAAATTATCATTGATCGTCATCTGGTTCACTAATGTCTTTTAGGGAAGGGCATGTGCCATGCTTACCTGCACCGGCCTATATGTGACTCCAGACTCACAGCAATGGGGTTGATTCCTAACTGTTCTAAAGGAATGGGCCACAAATGTTGCCCTTGCCAGCAATGCCCATATCCTACGAATGAATAAAAATGTTAGCATAGTGGCAATTATCAGAAACCTTAATCACTGAGGTTATTTTAACAGTCGATCAGATCAATTCAAAGATAGTTAGCGAAAAGTTATTCCTTGTTGTAAAGTTTAAATACAATACAGGAATGTTTTTATTTATTCTTTCACAGGGTGTGGGTGTGCTGGCTGGGCCAGCATTTATTGCACAATCTTAATTGCCCTTGAGAAGGTGGTGGTGAGCTGCCTTCTTGAACCGCTGCAGTCCAGAGTGCTGTTAGGAAGGGATTTCTAGGATTTTGACCCAGCGACAATGAAGGAACAGCGATATTGTTCCAAGTCAGGATGGTATGTGGTTTGGAGGAGAACTTGCAGGTGTTGGTGTTCCCAGGTGTCCACTGTCCTTGTTCATCAAGGTCATAGGTTTGGAAAGTACTGTCAAATGAAAGAGAGTTGATGAGTTGCTGCACTGCATCTAGTAGATGGCACACACTGCTTTCACTCTGTGTAGGTGGCACACACTGCTGTCACTCTGTGTCGGTGGTACACACTGCTGTCACTCTGTGTAGGTGGCACACAGTGCTGTCACTCTGTGTAGGTGGCACACAGTGCTGTCACTCTGTGTAGGTGGTACACACTGCTGTCACTCTGTAGGTGGCACACAGTGCTGTCACTCTGTGTCGGTGGTACACACTGCTGTCACTCTGTGTAGGTGGCACACAGTGCTGTCACTCTGTGTAGGTGGCACACAGTGCTGTCACTCTGTGTCGGTGGTACACACAGCTGTCACTCTGTGTCGGTGGTACACACTGCTGTCACTGTGTAGGTGGCACACAGTGCTGTCACTCTGTGTAGGTGGTACACACAGCTGTCACTCTGTGTCGGTGGTGCACAGTGCTGTCACTCTGTGTCGGTGGTACACACTGCTGTCACTCTGTGTAGGTGGCACACAGTGCTGTCACTCTGTGTAGGTGGTACACACTGCTGTTATTCTGTGTAGGTGGCACACAGTGCTGTCACTCTGTGTCGGTGGTACACAGTGCTGTCACTCTGTGTAGGTGGCACACAGTGCTGTCACTCTGTGTAGGTGGCACACACTGCTGTCACTCTGTGTAGGTGGCACACATTGCTGTCACTCTGTCCGTGGTACACACTGCTGTTATTGTGTCGGTGGTACACACTGTTGTCACTCTGTCAGTGGTGGAGAGAATGAAAGTTTAAGGTAGTGGATGGGGTGCAAATTAAATGGGCTACTTTGTCCTGGATGGTGATGAGCTTTTTGAGCGTTTTTTGAACTGCACTCATCCACACAGGTCCTGCACTCATCCAGGAAGGTCATTGATGTAACAGCTGAAGATGGTTGGATTGAGGACACTACCTTGAGGAATTCTTGCAGTGATGTCCTGGAACTGAGATCACTGACCTTCAACAACCACAACCATCTTCCTTTGTGCTAGGTATGACTCCAAACAGTGGAGAGTTTTCCCCTTGATTCCCATTGACTACAGTTTTGCTAGGGCTCCTTGATGCCACACTCAGTTAAATGCTGCCTTGATGTCAAGGGCAGTCACTCTCACCTCACCTCTGGAATTCAACTCTTTGGCCATGTTTGGACCAAGGCTGTAATGAGGTCAGGAGCTGAGTGGCCCTGGCGGAACCCAAACTGGGCATTAGTGAGCAGTTAATTTCTGAGTAAGTGCTGCTTGATGGCCGTGTCAACAACCCCTTCCATCACTTTACTGATGATCGAGAGTAGACTGATGAAGCGGTAATTGGCTGGGTTGGATTTGTTCTGCTTTTTGTGGACAGGACATTCTTGGTAAATGCCAGTGTTGTAATTGTACTGGGACAGCTTGGCTAGGGGTGCAGCTAGTTCCGGAGCACCAGTCTCCAGTACTATTGCCGAAATATTGTCAGGGCCCATTGTCTTTACAGTATCCAGTGCCTTCAGCCTTTTCTTGATATCACGTGGAGTGAATTGAATGTGCTGGCCTCCCCCATCATTGAGGATGGGGATATTCGTCGAGCCTCCTTCTGCACTTAATTGTTTAATTGTCTACCACCATCCTTGACAGTATGTTAGAGGACTGCAGAGCTTAGATCTGGTCTGATGGTTGTGGGATCTCTTGGATCTGTCTATCACTTGCTGCTTATGCTGTTTGGCATGCAAGTAGTCCTGTGTTGTAGCTTCACCAGATTGACAGCTCATTTTTAGGTATGCCTGGTGCTGTTCCTGGCATGCCCTCCTGCACGCTTCATTGAATGTGACACTAATGCTTAATCTGCCTTCATGCAATTGTGAGTTATGTTTATGTATTGAAAATTTACTTGGTAAGATTTCTAAAATTTACAATCATGCTCATTTCAGAAGGATATAGCATTGGTATTCGATGTACACCATTAAATTATTTTTGAAATATTAAAACTTCCTCCACATGATATATCTGGATTTTGCCTTGAATTCCTTATACACGACAGGAACACAAGTTAGGAAATTGCAATCAGCTAGAGCAGAAAATCTCCATAGTCCTACTGCTGAAACCGAAGAACCATCGGGCTGAATTTTCGGTGCCCACTGGCGTGGGGCGTGTTTGATGGCGTGAGCTGACAATATGGCAAGAAGGCCAAAAATGGGTTGCACGACATTGTGAAACCAGTTTGCAATCATCCGCTCTACCTGTCAATGTTGGGCCGCTTTTCCTGCCTTCGGATGCAGGGAATCTCATTGTAATACATCTGCATATCATTATAAGCCCAGCTTGCCAGAATCATTCACCCCCCCACCCTGGGTCACCTGAGCACATGGGCGTGACTGCACGCAAACGCATTTCACAACTGTACATAAGTGACGTGCACCTGGTGAGCTGCACTTCACTCGGGACTTTGAGGTTTGTTTGTCTACCTTGCTTCAGGAGGCACTCACGGTCATCAGCGCCAGACTTCGCAGGCAGTACCACAGCACTTTTACAGGGGCTCTTGGACCAGTCTTTACCTACCAGACCAGCCATAAGGTGGGGGTGGCGTTTAAATGGTTACTGGGCAAAGTCTTGCTTGAGGAAGGGGGAAAAGTGGCCTCAGGCAAGAGAAGAGGCTGCAGGCCAGGGCTGTACTGGTGAAGAGGGGTATCCCAGGATGTATGTGGATCTGTGCAAGTGGCCTCAAGATGGTGGGGGGTGAGGAGATGAGGCCAGATGGAGATGTGAGGGTGTGTGTGGTGATGTCCCTTAAGCTGGCAGTGAGTGAGATAACAGTGAATGTGTGATAGGCTTGAGTGTGAGTTTAGAGTGATGAGATGGTTGCCATACCCTGGCTGCATGAATAAGATCATTCATCCCCTTTCTGCATTGGATGGCCAACCTCTTCTGTGCAGCATTGGCACTGATCACCACTGCCATCGCCTGCCAAGCCAGAGTGGTAATGTTGCTGCCCCTCCTGTGTCCAGAGGGGGGGTAGAGGACATCACAGCAGCCTCCTCGGTGTCCAAAAGGTGCTCAAGGATATGTCACTAAAGCTGGGGGCTGCAGTCTTCTTGCCTTTTGGGGCCATGTCTTCTGTGCAGCAGTCCTGGGCTGGAAGCCCTGAGAGGTCTGCGTGCGGCTGCACTTTTAAGTGTGGCACACGGCGTGATGAAGCAGTGAGGTGACGGTGTGGCGGTCAAATTGGAGACCGCCCACCATCGAAACGGCGTGTTTCCCAGGAATTCATGATTATTGAGGCGGGATTGGGACTATATGGCGTGAAAAGCCGCCATTGTGGCCAGTGGGTAAAACGTCCTTTTTCCCACCCACTACAGCACTTGGTGCAAGCCTGGGATGGTTCTTGTCTTACGTTACAAGTGCTTCTTTACAGAAAATAAAGCTTTTTTATCTCATGACACCACATTCAAAGTGGAGCAGAAGGATGAAGAGAAAATTGCATATTCTAGGTCTTTATTGCAAATCTGTAATTAAATGTTATACTCATCTAGCTATTGTGTCTCTATTATCTTCTAATGTCATAGCTTTTTATATTCGCTGCAACTCAACTGAACATATCCAACAATATGGCAAAGGAAGTGAGGATTCACAAGATGCAAGAAGGATGTGGGGATGAAGGATGCAGATTTTAGGTCTGGAGGAAATCACAGAGATAGGGAGAGATGAGGCTATGCAGTCATTGTTAACAGGAGGATGAGCCAATCAGGTCAGTGAGCATAGGCATGAAGGGTAGGGATACTTGCAGCAAGATTTTGGGTGAACTCAAGTTTACAAAGGGTGATATTTGGGAGGGGAAAGCACTGGAATAGTCAAGTCTGGAGGTAATGACAGCGTGGATGAGGGTTTCAGCAGCTGATGGGCTGAGTTTGGGGCAGACACAGGCAATATTTCAGTGGTGGAAATAGGCGACCTTTGTGTTGAAGAGGATATGTGGTTAGAATATCAGCTCCAATCATGTATACTTAAGAAAATATTTAGGTATTTATAAAACGTATACTCCCACAATGTTGGAAAGTGCACCAAATAAAATGTTAAAAATGTAATTTTCTGGGGGTGGTGGGAGAAAAGGGAGGGACAGCTATGTATTAAATCCTAAATAATTTCTTTGGACATCACCCATTTTTGCAGTACTTGCCTTCATGCCCACAGGAAGAATCTCTCCTGTTATCTGCAAGTTTCTTTCCAGCAGATGCCATAGCTGCATGGCAACCTGCTTTATGAAGCAGAGCCATTGTATCCCCTCTGATATGCTCAGAAAATGCAGCCTGAATCTGTAAGCATAGGGCTCGGGCAAGGACAGCCGAACAGAAGTAACTAGTGGAATGGTAACTAATACATACAGCAACTAATAAAGTTCCTCCTGCAATTCAGAGGTACCACAGGAACCCCCAAAGGAATTCCAATTATGACCACACTGGGTCAAGAAAGCTAGCAGTCAGTTGTAGAATCACAAAGCACAGAAGGAGCCCACTCAACCGATGATACATGTACAGGCTCTTTGAAATAGCCAAATAGATCATCCCAATTCCCTCATACTCTAAAATTTTTCATTTTCGTGTATATACCCAATTCCCTCTTCAAAGTAATGATTGAATCTGCTTCCACCTTCCTCAGGCAGTGCATTCCAGATCATAACAGCTCAGTGCACTGTAAAAAGAAATTCTCATCTCCCTCCTGGTTCTTTTGCCAATTATCTTAAATCCGTGTCCTCTGGTTTCCAAACCATCTGCAAGTGCAAACTTTCTACTTGCTCTATGGAAATCCCTTATAATTTTGAACATTTCTATTAAATCTTCCCTAAACTTCTTGGGAACAAAACCCAGTTTCTCTCGTCCATCCACATCACTGAAACCCTACATCCCCAGCATCTTTCTAGTAAACATGTGGACACATTGATAAGCTGAAGTAAATGGAATGAGGGAAGACCTTTTTTGGATCATAAATACCATTAAAATTCAATTGGGCCAAATGGCCTGTTTCCATGCTGTTAAATTTTATGTAATTCTAAGTAAATCTCCTCTGCACCCTCTCCTAAGCATTCTTCCTAAAGCATGATGCACAGAACTGGAAACAGTAGTGCAACTGAGGCTTAACCAATGATTTAACCTTTTGCATTCACCATGTTTGCCTTTGTACTCTGCCTCTGAAGCCAAGGACCCCATATACTTTATTTTAAAATCTTATTGATTTGTTCTACCACCTTCAAAGATTTAGGTATGGAATAATTGGAGCTAAAAATGCTCCTGATGTAATGCTAAAAAATCAGTTTAAACCTAAAAATTAAAAATTCAGATGAAGCAAAAATATAATTTCCCTTCAAAATATTAAAGTAGAACCTTAAAGAAGTCTTCCCCTTTCGGCAAGGCTGTCCAGAGTGCTGTAACAGTTTCAAATTGGTGAGTACAGTATTGACACCAAAATACAGAGATACAATCTTAGATAAATTAAAATAATATTTAAACATTCACTGATGTGTAGGTTACCAAAACAGCCTTGAAAATTCTAGCAGTTTTTGTCATTATATACAGTGTACAGTAAATTAAGTATGCTAACCTTTTCCCCCCACACACCATGTCACTGACTCCCCAAATCACCTCACTGGCCCTGAAAACCCCACTTACTGATCTGCCAAAGGCCCCCCCATGACTCACTAACCCCCATCACTGAACCCCTAAACAGCCTCACTTACCCCCCAAATTTTCTCTCACTGATTCAAAACCCCTCACTAACCCCCCAAAATACCCCTTAGCACCCCAATCACAACAGCCACTACTGACTCCCACCAATGTCCTTACTGACCCCCAAAAGCCCCAATGATCCACCACCTTCCTACAAATACCCAAAGCACTCCCAATCACTCCACCACCATCTGACCCCCACCAAGCCCCCTCTCACTAACCCCCTCCAAAGAACCCATGACCCACCAACCCCCCCTTCACTGATCCCTCCCGAAGACCCCACTCCTGTCAACCTCCATCACTGATCCTCCCCAAGACCCCATGACCCATCAACCCTTTTCACTGATCCCTGAAGTCCTTCACTGCCAGCCCCCCACCCCACCCGCCCACTCCCATTGTGTCTGTACCACCAACAGGCCTTGCAACATCTCTTTAAAAATGAAAATGTTGGAGAAGAATACGAGATTGATTCAGTAGAACAGCAACTTAAAACAGAATACAGAATAAAAGACCGGTAAGAAAATCAGGGTGGGCGGAATTAAAGCATTTTAATTTTATATATCAACATTTTGTTTTCTGAATATATTTCAGCCCTGTGGAAGGATAAAAGTCTACATGTGAATAGCATCTTTCACAGCATCAGCACATTTACAAATCAAAGCAATTTACAGCCAAAAACATACTTTTGTCCCCTTCTGTAGTCATACAGAAGAAAATTATCCCTTAAAAAAGTTATTCCTGTTATTCCAGGTTAGCACATTGATTTCAAATAATTTACCAAATAAAGTAATTATGCAACATGCCTCTCAGCAAGCAATTCCTAATCTTTCACAATCTACCTCTACAGTGATTTTGTCAATGAATCAGCAGCAAACCTAGCAGCAACAGCTGACAACAGGGATAAATAGCGCTTGTGGATTACTAGCCATAATACAACAGCTCTTCTGGAGATATAAAAGCACAGAAAGTACATAATGGAAAGCAAGCAGTGCTTTTGTTATCACTCATAATTGAAGGGATTAGAATTCATTTCTAGTTTCTGGAAGTTCAATTTCTACATTGGATTCTCTCAAAATACAACACCGAATATCCAGCACTAGCATGTTCATGATTGTATTTTTTTAGAATTTCCCCTTTTGTAAAGACAGCAATTTATATAAAAATAGCATTGCATCGTCGGAAAATTTAGTAAAATTATTTGAGTAATGCCTTTTCTTGTAGTGTTTGCTCTGTATCAATAATGCTCTTGTCAACTGTGGTTGACAGGGCCCTCAACCAAGTCTACCACCTTTCCTGCAGTTCTGCTTTCATCCCTTTGCCTCCCTCCAAAAACCATGATAGGGTTCCCCTGGTCCTCACCTTCCACCTCAACAACCTCCATATTCAATGGATAATTTTCCACCATTTCCGCCACATCCAGCATAATGCCGCCACCAAACATAGCTTCCCCTCCCCTCCCCTTTCAGTATCCTGAAGGGGCCATTTCCTCTGTGATACCCTGGTCCATTTCTCCATCGCCCCAACATCCCTTCCCCTTCTCATGGCACCTATCCATGCAGAGCTGGAGATGTAACACCTGCCCTTTTATCTCCTCTCTCCTCAACATCCAAGGCCTCAAACACTCATTCCAGGTGAAGCAATAATTCACATGTACTACTTTCAATTTAGGATACAGCAGTCGCCGCTCATAATGTGATATCCTCTACACCGGGGAGACCAAACGCTGATTGGGTGCCGCTTTTCAGAACACCTCCATTCAGTCTACAAGCATGTTCCCAGTCTTCCCGTGGCCTGTCATTTTAATTCTCCACCTTGCTCTCACACCGACACTTCTGTCCTTGGCCAGCTGCCAAGTTCCATTGAAGCTCAAGATAAGTTTGAAGAACAGCAACTCATATTGGGCACTTTACAGCCTTCCAGACTCGACATTGAGATCAACAATTTCAGACCGTAAACTCTGTCCCCCCATTTTCTTTCTTTTTCTCTACTCATTTTAGTTTTTCTCTTATTTTTGCTTTCAAGATAGTAGCACACCTGCTGTGGGCACAACTTTTGTTTCTTTGTTTCTTTTCCCTGCCCCATCACCATTCCCTTTGGCAATGTAAGACCAACTATTCTGTCATTCAATCTCCCCTGTCTTCTATCCTATCACAAACATTGCTTTATCCTTGTCCCACCCAACCCCTGCTCAAAACCTATTACATCTCTAACTTTTCCCTAATCTGATGAAAGGTCATTGACCTGAAATCTTAACTCTCTTTCTCTCTCTACAGATATTGCCTGACCTGCTGAGTATTTCCAGCATTTTCTATTTATATTTCAGATTTCCGGCATCCGCAGTATTTACCAATAAGCTGCTTGCAGCTAATTTAATTAGTGACAACAGTAAAGACAAATACAAAACACTCAAGAAGCTCAATTCCATCCAGGACAAAGCATTCCATATCAAAAACAAAAATAAAAAATACCTGGAAAAACTCAGCAGGTCTGACAGCATCTGCGGAGACGAACACAGTTAACGTTTTGAGTCCGTATGACTCTTCAGCAGAACTAAGGAAAAATAGAACAGAGGTGAAATATAAGCTGGTTTAAGGCGGGTGGGACAAGTAAAGCTGGATAGAGGCCAGTCATAGGTGGAGATTGCCAAAAGATGTCATAGATAAAAGGACAAAGAGGTGTTGACAGTGTTGATATTATCTAAGGAATGTGCTAATAGGTGACATTAAGGGTAGAAAGCAGGATGAGCAAGGTACAGATAGCCCTAGTGGGGGTGGGGTGGGGGGAAGGGATCGAAGTAGGCTAAAAGGTAGAGATAAAACAATGGATGGAAATACATTTAAAAATAATGGAAATAGGTGGGAAAAGAAAAATCTATTTAAATTATTGGAAAAAAGGGGGATCGAAAAGGTGGGGATGGAGGAGAGAGTTCATGATCTAAAGTTGTTGAACTCAATATTCAGTCCGGAAGGCTGTAAAGTGCCTAGTTGGAAGATGAGGTGCTATTCCTTCAGTTTGCGTTGAGCTTCACTGGAACATTGCAGCAAGCCAAGGACGGACATGTGGGCATGAGAGCAGGGTGGTGTGTTGAAATGGCAAGTGACAGGGAGGTTTGAGTCATGCTTACGGACAAATGAAGGTGTTCCGTAAAGCGGTCACCCAGTCTGCGTTTGGTCTCTCCAATATAGAGGAAACCACATTGGGAGCAGCGAATGCAGTCGACTAAATTGAGGGAAATGCAAGTGAAATGCTGCTTCACTTGAAAGGAGTGTTTGGGCCCTTGGACGGTAAGGAGAGAGGAAGTAAGGGGGCAGGTGTTGCGCCTTCTGTGGTTGCATGGGAAGCTGCCGTAGGAGGGGGTTGAGGTGTAGGGTGTGATGAAGGAGTGGACCAGGAATGCCACCGGGGGAGTGAAGGGAAGATGTGTTCGGTGGTGGCATCATGCTGGAGTTGGCAGAAATGGCGGAGGATGATCCTTTGAATGCGGAGGCTGGTGGGGTGATAAGTGAGGACAAGGGGGACCCTATCATGGTTCTGGGAGGGAGAGGAAGGTGTGAGGGCGGATGCGTGGGAGATGAGCCAGACACGGTTGAGGGCTCTGTCAACGACCGTGGGTGGAAAACCTCGGTTAAGGAAGAAGGAAGACATCTCAGAGGAACTGTTTTTGAATGGCATCATCAGAGCAGATGCAATGGAGGCGAAAGAACTGAGAGAATGGGATGGAGTCCTTACAGGAAGTGGGGTGTGAGGAGTTGTAGTGGAGGTAGTTGTGGGAGCTGGTAGGCTTGTAATGAATATTGGTGGACAGTGTATCACCAGAAATTGAGGCAGAGAGGTCAAGGACAGGAAGTGTCAGAGATGGACCATGTGAAAATGATGGAGGGGTGGAAATTGGAAGCAAAATTAATAAATTTTTCCAGGTCCAGACGAGAGTATGAAGCAGCACCAAAGCAGTCATCGATGTATTGGAGAAAGAGTTGTGGGAGGGAGCCGGAGTAGGACTGGAACAAGGAATATTCCATATACTCCATAAAGAGACAGGCATAACTGCAGTCCATGCGGGTACCCATAGCCACACCTTTTATTTGGAGGAAGGGAGGAGTTAAAGGAGAAATTGTTCAGTGAGAGAACAAGTTCAGCCAGACGGAGGAGAGTAGTGGTGGATGGGGATTGTTCGGGTCTCTGTTCAAGGAAGAAGCAGAGAGCCCTCAGACCATCCTAGTGTGGAGTGGAGGTGTAGAGGGATTGGACATCCATGGTGAAGAGGAGGCGGTTGGGGTCAGGGAACTGGAAATTGTAGATATGATATAGGGTGTCAGAGAAATCGCGGATATAGGTGAGAAGGGACTGGACAAGGGGAGAGAGAATGGAGTCAAGATAGCAAGAAATGAGTTCCATGGGGCAGGAACAGGCTGACATGATCGGTCTGCTGGGAGAGTCCTGTTTGTGGATTTTGGGTAGGAGGTAGAAGCGGGCCGTCCGAGGTTGGGCGACTATCAGGTTGGAAGCTGTGGGAGGAAGATCTCCAGAAGAGATGAGGTCAGTGACAGTCCTGGAAACAATGGCTTAATGTTCAGTGGTGGGGTCATGGTCCAGGGAGAGGTAGGAGGAAGTGTCTACAATTTGACGCTCAGCCTCTGCGAGGTAGAGGTCAGTGCGCCAGACAACAACAGCACCACCCTTGTCAGCGGGTTTGATGACAATGTCAGGGTTGGACCTGAGAGAATGGAGTGCAGCAAGTTCAGAAAGAGACAGGTTAGAGTGGGTGAGAAGAGCAGAGAAATTGAGATGACTGATGTCACGCGACAGTACTCAATGAAAAGATCAAGAGAAGGTAAGAATCCAGAGGGAGGGGTCCAGGTGGAGGGAGAATATTGGAGATGGGTAAAAGGATCTGTTGATTGGGGAGAGAACTTCTGCCCAAAGAAGTGAGCCCGGAGACGAAGACGGCGGAAGAAGAGTTCAGCATCGTGCTGAGCCCAAAATTCATTGAGGTGAGGGCGTAAGGGTATGAAACTGAGTCTTTTGCTGAGCACTGAACGTTCAGCATCAGAGAGGGGAAGGTCAGGGGGTATAGTGAATACACAGCCGGGGCTGGGATTGGAAGATGGGATGGGGACTGAGGGACGGGCAGGGGCGGAGGATCCTTGATGGGTGTTGGTGTCGATGAGTTGTTGGAGCTTGCGTGCCTTTGTACCTGAAAGAAAGAGACAAAGTTTCTTGTTGAGGCGTTGGATGAGACGAAGAATAAAATGAAACTGGGGGCACGGGCAGCTTAGAAATAGGGTGCTGCTGGAGGAAGAGGTAGGGTGTGTTCATGTGGCGGTGCATGACACTGAGTGTGGATCTCAGGATGCGACGAGAACAGCAGTCTGAGGAGCATTGTATGCCCTGGAGATAAATTTGATTGGCACCCCATCTGCCAAATTAAATATTCATTCTCTTCACCACTGCTGCACTATGGCTGCAGTGTGTACAATCTATAGAATTTATTGCAGCAACTTACTAAGGCTTTTTAAACAGCAATTCCCAAACTCACAACCCCCAAAAGCTAGAAGGACATGGACAGCAGATGCATAAAAACACCATGGCCTCAAAGAACCCCTCCGAGTATCACACCATTTTGACTTGAACATATATTGTTGTCCCTTAATCATCAATGGATCAGAATCCTAGAACTCCTAACAGCACTGCCTGTGTTCTATCAGCTGCAATGGTTCAAAGTTGTAACACAACAACTTATCAAGGGCAACAAGTGGTAGGCAATAAAAGTTGGATTTACTCAAGGTGCCCTAACCCCAATAATGAACTTATTTTTAAAAAGACCTTGAGATTTATAACTTTCTATTTATATGCAAATTTAAAATGATAAGGTAAAACACAAACTCAAACAGAGTAAACCCCTGATCTAGATGGATTACATAAGTGTATTTTAAAATAATCCAGCAGAGAGATAGCAGAGACGTTACTACACTATATATTTAATAATGCTTTCACCAAAGGTGTGCTGCCTGAGGGCTGGCAGATAACTAATGTAATTCCGATAATTAAGAAGAGAGGCAGATCAGGCCCAGGAAATTATAGATCAGTCAGGTTTTTGTTTTATTTATTCTTTCATGGGATGTGGGTGCCGCTGGATAGGTGACATCCCTATTTGCCCTTGAGAAGGTGGTGGTGAGCTGCTGCAGTCCATCCAATGTAGAAACATCCACAGTGCTGTTAGGAAGGAAGTTCCAGGATTTTGACCCAGCGACAGTGAAGGAACGGTGGTATAGTTTTACGTCAGGGTTGTGTGTGAATTGAAGGGGAACTTGTAGGTGGTGGTGATCCCATGCATCTGCTGCCCTCGTCCTTCTAGGTGGTAGAGGTCGCAGGAATGGAAGATGCTGTCAAAGGAATCTTGGTGAGTTGCTGCAGTACTAAACTGCTGCTACTGTGCGTCGGTGCCAAAGCGACTGAATGTTTAAGGTCATGAAGGAGAGGCCAATCAAGCAGGCTACTTAGGCCCAGGTGATATCGAGCTTCTTGAATGTTGTTAGACCTGCACTCATCTGGGCAAATGGAGATTATTCCATCACAGTTGTCACGAACCTATAATATTATTGTAGGCTTATAGGGGTGAGTGTGGATGGTTCTATCTGTGTGACTGATTTAATTGAGTTAGAGTCAGATAGAATGCAAGGTTGAAATTATCAAAGAGTTAGGTTTGGAGTAGACTTTTGAAATGGAGATGGGCAAGCGAGGTTGAGGATTCCACAGATAAGGTGTAATGGAAATTTGCATTTTTAGATGTGTTTGATAAGGGATGGCAGGATGTTTACAACCAACAAGATAAATAGGACAAGATTATTATGCATATTTTTCCAAAAATGGAAAGAGGCCATATTGACAACATGAGAAATTTTTATTTTATGGGAAAAGTAATTTTCCAAAGTAGAACAATGGGATTTTACACATTAAAGAGAGAGAAACATATGTAAAGAAGGATGGAAGGTTATGTGGGGGGTGGCTGTATAACATCTGGAAAGCTACACCTTGTAAAGCAGGCCTTGGGGAAAAGTCTTTAGCCACTTTTACAGATGTCTGCTGCATCCAGTAATTAAAGTTATGTTAAAAAGCATTTGGAATTCCACTGTCAAGTGGGTACGTGTGGTAACCTTGCTGGATTGCATATTTAAATTTAAAATCTATTTTGGGCTGTTGCCTTAAAGGGGGTGTGTAGTTGGGAGTCAGGTTTATTAGAAATTTTGGGATTTGTTATATTATCATGTAACTGTAATTTCATGTCTGTGTTTGACTTTTTTTGTTAATAAATGTTTTAATTTTTTTTAAAATCTCTGAAGTTGTTAGTGGACTCACTACTTCTGAATTCAGTGCACAAATCTTCTTGTAATAAACACAAATTACAAAACGATTGTGTTAGCATGGCCAAGTTGCCCTTGTGGATTTGGTCCACCTGGCACATATACCTGTCACATCATAACACAGTCCTGACTTGTACCTTGTAAATAGGCTCTGGGGAGTCAGGAGGTGAGTCGCTCGCTGCAGGATTCCTAACATCTGACCTGCTCTTGTATCCACAATATTTATGTGGCTAGTCCAGTTCAGTTTCTGGTCAATGGTAAACCCTGCAGGGTATTGATTGTGGGGGATTCAGCAATGGTGATGCCATTGAACATCAAGGGGATATGGTTATATTCTCTCTTGTTGGAGATGATCATTGCTTGGCACTTGTGTTACACAAATGTTATTTGCCACTTATCAGCCCAAGCCTGAATATTGTCCAGGTCTTGCTGCATATGGACACATACTGCTTCAGTATCTGAGGAGTCATGAATGCTGCTAAACATTGTGCAATCATCAGTGAACTTCTGATCTTGTGACAGAGGGAAGGTCATTGATGAAGCAGCTGAAGATAGTTGGATCCAGGACATTACGATGAGGAACTCCTGCAGCAATGTCCCAGGACTAAGATGATTGACCTACAACAAGCACAACCAGCTCCTTTGTGCTAGGTCTGAGTCAAACCAGTGCAGTTTTTCCCCTGATTCCCATTGACTTCAGTTTTGCCAGAGGGTCTTGATGCCACACTTGGTCAAATGCTGCCTTGATGTCAAGGGCAGTCACTCTCACTTAACATCATGGCAGGAAAACCAATGGAATCCCCACTAAAGAAGAAAATAGAAGAACATGGAGAAACAAAAAATATAATAATGAATATTCAGCATGGATTGGAGGAAGGCTTGTAGTGCAGTTTCCTGGCAATCAGTACTGGGACCCTTGCTCTTCCTGATATATATTAATGACATAGATCGTGGTGTTCAGGGCATGATTTCAAAGTTTGCTGATGATACAAAGATTGTAAACTTTGTCATCTGTGATGAGGAAAATCCTTGAACTTCAAAAGAACATAGACATGTTGGTGGATTGGGCAGCCAAGTAGCAGATGAAGTTCAATGCAGGGAAGTGTGAGGTGAGATTCATTTTGGCAGGAATATGGTGAGACAGCATAAAATAATGGGAGAGCCTCTAAAGGAGGTGCAGGAACAGAGGGACCTCGATATATATGTACATAAGTCATTGAAGATGGCAGGGCATGTTGAGAGAGCAGTTAATAAAGCATATAGTGTCTTAGGCTTTATTAATAGGAGCATTGAGAACAAGAGTAAGGAAGTCATGTTAAACTTGTATAAGACATTAGTTAGGCCTCATCTGGAGTACTGTGTCCAGTTCAGTGCATCATTCTTGAGGAAGGATGTGAAGGCGTTGGAAAGAGTACAGAGGAGATTTACAAGGTTGATTTCCAAGATGAAGAACTGTAGCTATAGGGATAAATTGGAGAAGTTGGGACTGTTTTCCTTGAAGAAAAGAAGGGTGGGAGGAGACGTGCTAGAGATATTCAAAATCCTGAAGGGTATGAACATGGTAAATAGTGTGTAACTGTTCCCACTCAGGAGAACATCAAGAACTAGAGGGCACAGATTCAAAATAATTGGTAAAAGGTGCAAAAGTGATATGAGGAATTTTTTTCACCAGAGGGTGGTTGGAGTCTGGAATGAACTTCCTGAGAGGGTGGTGGAGGCAGGTTCGACCAAGGTATTCAAAAGGTAATTGGATTGCTATCTGAAAAGAAAGAATGTGCAAGGTTATGGGGATAAGGCAGGGAATTGGGACTAGGTAGAATGGTCTTTCAGAGAGCCAGTGCAGACTCAATGGGCTGAATGGCCTCTTACTGCACTGTAGAGGATTCTGTGAAGAATTATTACTTGGAATGTGCAAGCCTAGGTGGGGTAAAGGAACAAAGGGATCTCAAAGTACAAATACACCAACATTGTGCCACAGGTTAACAAGGCCATAAAATAGCAAACCAAACACCAGGCTTTATTTCTAGAGAAGTAGAATTGAAAATTAACAAAGTTATGCTAAACCTCAATCAAACCTTAGTTAGACCACACATAAAGTATTGCTTACAGTTCTGGTTGTCATGTTCTAAAAAGGAAAAAGGATGGAGAAGGTGCAGAGAAGACTTATAAGAGTGATACCAGAAGTGTAGGCGCATGCATCTCAGGTAAGGATTGACAGGCTGGGCCTGTTTTCTCTTGAAAAAAGATTGAGGGGCAACTTAATAGAGGTGTTTAAAATTATGAAAAATTTTGCTAGTGTAAATACAGAAAGGATTGTTTCCTCTTGCAGGCAGGAGCATAACCAGAGGCCATTAATATAAGATGGTCACCAAGAAATCCAATAGAGAATTCAAAAGAAACTTCTTTATCCAAAAAATGGTGAGAATGTGGAACTCAGTACCATAGGGAGTTGTTGAAGCAAAAGGTATTGACGAATTTAAGGGGAAGCTGGACAAGCATATGAGGGAAGAGAGAACAATGGTGGATTTTTAAGAGGAAGACAGGAGGATGCTCAAGTAGGATGGTTGGGCTAACTGGCCTGTTTCTGGGCCATATAACATCTTTCACCCAGAAAGCTTTCTTTCAACTTAGGCCATTTCCACATTCTGAGATATAACTCAACAGGCGATGGTTTCGGTCGAGATGTGGTTATCAGTCTCCGTCTCCACAACCACAGGAGTTTAAAGTTCAGTCTTTTACATTGCATTTCTTCCTTTCAAGTGCCTCTGCCCGAAGTAGGCCTCGACACCTTTTTAGGTCCAACATTCCATTCTCTCTGGACTAGTCAGTCAAGTATAAACCACTTAGGAATTTTCCAGAAAGCGGTTACTTTACATTCTCAGCCAGCTTTTGCTTGTATGTCTTTTTAAAAAGCACATCTTCCTTAAAAAGTTCAATATGCCCATAAGTAATTCAGGGCTGTGATCCACTGTTGTGACACTGTATAGTGTGTAACAAGATATTTTTAACAAGTTTACGATAAAAGCTTGTTGCAAAAAAATTGTAAAGAAACCTTCACTATAGTAAAGCTTTATTTTTCCTCAAGGGGGTGGGGAAGTATGAGGGAATCTCTCTCTTTAAATTGTGTTTCTTCGGGGCTCTGTTTCATGCACAGTGTGTGGATGGGAGACAGACAAGGTATGCTCTATTTCCAGGTTTATTTCAACAGTTGCTTAAAGAAACTGAAGGGTTCGGCCAGACACAGTAAAAGTTGCTCAGGTGTCCAGGGTTTTGGTGAAAAAAACATGACCATGGGACCTGGGAGGAGGGGTGGGGTGATGTGGTAGATGCGAAAACTAGCCTATGACAAAAGGATTCGAGTGAACAGTGGCAGTTGATAGTTCCATGAAGCTAGGGCAGAGGCTAGCAGTCGTCGCTTGGTGTCACTGGGAGCTGGACACAGAAAATCCTGTGAGCAGTAATTGTCTATTCAGTGCGGCTAGAGTGCTGGGGTACAAAAAGGTCTTTGAGCAGTGATTAGATACATTTGCTTTGTTCACTCTTGTATAGTAAAAATTATTCTGTTTGTTTAAAACTATGGCCTTATGACCTTATTTTCTTAGTAAATACCTGGGATTTCAAATTTCAGCGACTTTACAACAAAAGTTACTGGTCCCTAGCCAGGTTGTAACATTATGCTATTGGCCAGATAGATGTTATAAGTAAACCTGTCCAATCTGACAAATAAGGGATGGAATTGAAGAACTCTAATTTGGAAACAGATTTTTATTTGAAAATTTGTAAATCCCAATTAAATGTTATAAATCCTTCAGAATCCATTGTACTCGAAAGTGAAGTTTCTGAAATATGTTCAGAACAATTTTCTCCATCAGTGTTTCCAGCCCAACAAGGAAGGAAGTATTACTGGACCTGGTTCTGGGCAACAGGGTGGGTCAAGTGGATCAAATGTCATTAGGGGAACATTTAGGAGATAGTGATCATAGCACCACATGATTTAGGTTAGCTATAGAAAAGGACAAAAGAAAAATAATTAATTGCGAGCGGGCCAGTTTCAATGGAGTGAGAACAGATCTGGTCCAGATAAATTGGAATCAAAGATTGGTAGGCATAACTGTAATTAAATAATGGTCTGCATTTAAGCAGTAGGGGGTTTGGGTAAGTTGAGGTACATTCTGGACAGAGTAGATGGGGAGAACTTATTCCTATTGGAGGAAAGGTTGAGAACCAGGTGACTCTGATTTAAGATGAATGGCAAAAGTACCAAAGTGAAATAAGGAAAACCTGTTTATGCAGTGAGTGGTTAGAATCTGGAATGCACTGCCTAAGAGTGTAACTCTTTCGAGTACAAACACGTTTCCATCTGTTCCTATTCAGATGAAGTTACATTGTTTCATAGTTTGCCATTGTGAGATTTGAACTCTTGATCTTGGGGTTACAAGTCCAGTACCATAACCACTTGGCTATTTAGGCCAAGCAAAATTAAACCACCCTGATTGCAGTGATATGTGCACTGCTCCGGGCGCGTTGCTAGGACGCACTGTATGTTTCATAATTTGCCATGGTGAGATTTGAACTCTTGATCTTGGGGTTACAAGCCCAGTACCATAGTGGAAGCAGATTCAATCATGGCTTTCAAAAAGGAATTGGGTAATTATCTGAAGAGCAAAATTTGCAGGGTTATGGGGAAAAGCCAGGAGAGTGGAACAAGCCGAAATGTCCTTGCACAGCAATGGTCATCTTCTGCTTTGCAATCATTCAGATTCATTTCTTTCACACATTCCCCAATGTGTACCTCACTAATCTTTTCAGATATGGACGAAGAAACTAATTGGTAAGACATCACCAGATAAAAATCCTTAAGCAACTTTATTCCATGCCAATTCAACATATATAAAGTAACAGAATCAGTTTCAACTTGACATTACACAATACAAAATAAAAAGTGCACTGCACTTCATGTCAGTGAGTTATTTTGTTCAATTTAACCTTCTGGCAGCAAAAAGTTGTTCTGGTGACAAGGGCTTGGGTGAAAAAAACCTGACCATGGGACCTAGGGGATGCAGCTTTCTGTTTCAAAATCTGTCGGTATTTCTGTCCCTATTTTTAGTTCACAAACAGGTTAAATGATCAATACCAATCAATCGTTGCTGAATGGGAAGGACCAATGATTTAAAATGGCTCTTGGAAAGTTAGATCTTATCTCAGCTGTGTTGGAATACAAAGGCTTGGAAGTTGTGTTATAATTATATAAAGTTAGACTTCATTTAGAGAATTGTAATTAGTTCTGGGTAACACTTGCCAGGAAAGATTTATTGGCTTTGGATAACTGGGGTGTTTAAGATGAATAAACAATGTGACTGGGTAGACAGAAACTATTTCCTCTGGTCTATAACATTAAAATTTGAGTGAGGCCATTCAGGGGTGATGTCAGGGAGCACTCCTTCACATCCTATGTGACTAAGTGTCAACTCTCCCTCCCCGAGCTGTCCGCAGTCTTGACATAGTTGACCACACCTCCTTCCTCCAATGTCTCGCCACTGTCATGCAGACGGGTGGGGCTGCTTTCACCCTGGTTCTATTATTATCTAATAATAACCAGAGAATCACTTGCAATGGCTTCTCTTTCTGCTCCTCCATCGTTATCAATTACACTCAAGAAGCTTGTCGTCATCTAGGACAAAGCCACCCACTTGATTGTTTGTGGATGGGGTGCCTTTCACTTGCTCCACCACGAACGCACAGTGACAGCAGTGCAGGAACTCACCAAGACTCCTTAGACAGCACATTCCAAACTCACGACCACTACCATCTAGAAGGACAAAGGCAGCAGACACATGGGGACACCGCCACGTGGAAGTTCCCCTCCAAGCCATTCACTATTCTGACTTGGAAATATATCATCGTTCCTTCACTGTCACTGGATCAAAATCCTAGAACTCCTTCCCTAACAGCACTGTGGGTGTACTTACATGACAGGGACTGCAGTGGTTCAAAAAGGCAGCTCACCATCACCTTCTCAAGGGCAATTAGGGATGGGCAATAAATGCTGATCTGGCCAGCAACACCCACAACACATGAATGAATAAAAAACACCTCTGGTGTCCCCCAAAGATCTATCCTTGGTCCCCTGCCATTTCCCACCTACATGTTGCCCCTTGGTGACATCATTTAAAAGCAGTATTAATTTTCAGATGTGCACTGATACACCAAGCTTTGTCTCACCAACATCTCTAATTCATCCACTGTTGCTAATTTATCAGACTGCTCATCAGACATTTAGTATTGTGAGAGCAGATATATCTTCCAATTAAATATCGTAGACTGAAGCCATTCGGTCCCTGCTCCAAACTTCCCCAGCTACCAACCTCTTAGACTGAGAATAAACCAGCCTGTTCATAATCGTGGTGTTGCATTTGAGCCAGAAATGACTTTCTGACCTCATATTCATGCCATCATTAAGACCACATATTTCTGTAACATTGCTCAACTTCACCTGTCTCAGCTCATTCGGTGAAACCCTCATTCATGCTTTCATTACCTCCAAACGTGACTATTGCAACACACTCCTGGCTGGTCTCCCATATCATTCCACTCTCCATAAACTTGAGGTCACCCAAAACTCTACTGCCCGTCTTAATTCGCACCTGTCCTATTCACCTATCACCCCTGTGAATGCTGAACTACATTGGTCTCGGGTTAGAAATGTTTTGATTTTAAAATTCTCATCCTTGTTTTCAAATCCCTCCATGGCCACATCCATCCCTATCTTGGTGATTTCCTCCATCCACATATCTATCGGAGATATCAGCGTTCTTTTAATTCTGGCCCATGGCTTTTTTTTAATTGCCCCATGGCTGGTAGCTGAGCCTTCAGTTGCCTACACCCTAAGCTCTAGAATTACCTCCCTACCTGACTTTCCTTCTTTAAGACACTCCTTAACACCTACTCTTTGACCAAGCTTTTGGTCATTTGGCCTAATGTCTCCTCATGCAGTTTGGTGACATATTTTGTTTTATAATACTCCTGAGTGTGAAGTGCCTTGGAACATTTTATAAAATTAGAGGCATTATATAAATTGTTGCTATAAAAAGTAGTGGAAATCTGGAATAATCTCCCTCTAAACTGTTGAGGTTACATCAACTGAAAACTTCAAAGTGGAGATTGACATTTTTTGGGGGTAAAGGTACTTTGGGATATAGAGTCAATGAGGGTAGACGGAGTTGAGATACAAATAGGTGATGATTTAATTGAATGCAGAACATGCTTGAAAGGCTCAATGGCTACTCTAGTTCTACACCAGTTACACCTGAAGAGCATTGTTCCTGCAATCGGATCATATCCCCAACCTGAAGGGGTGAGCAGACTAAGGTTTCCCTTTCATTTGAGGCTGCCTGCAACTTACTTGAATCTACTGACATTTCACCAGAGATTGCTCACAAAAAATTGGCCTCATGGAACGTGACACTGTAGCAGGCTTAACAAAAAGAAATGAGAACATCCGAGCTAAACAATGAAACAAAAAAGTAAATGGAAAGACAATTTTTAAAATGGATAACTGTAAGGGCCCTTTAAGTATACTAAACTTAATGCTACATAACAACTGATATTTATAACATATTCTATGACAATAGCTGTGTTTCACCAGAGTATATGAGATGTTGGTTTGTGCTCACAATTTAGATACAAAAAGCAAAAAGAGAAAATTCTGAAAGAGTCAGCATTTGCTACTCCAAAACCTTCTTGAATCAGTTTAGAAAATAGCATTACTTAGCCACCCTTTCAACTAGGAAACGGTATCTTACATAATAAGGGGCATGGGGAAGATCCAAAAAATTATTTAAATGAAGCTACCAAACCTTCAAATTTAGGTCTTTACATACTTGAGTAAATGACACACTTCTGATTTTTTGAGAGCGTTCTTTGATTTTTTTTAAATGATAAAATTGTTTTATTACAATGTAATGTTCACATTGTAAAACTAAACATTTCCCCATCTTTTGAAAGTATTGATGGCTTGCTTTCTGGGAAAAGATTCCACTATTGCCAGTCACTCTCCTCCAAAATGTCGCCAAAGCAACTATTCTACATGCTAGTCTTAGATAGTGGGTACTGGCATACTATTCAAGCCTTGAAATGTCTTTGTAAACCCAAGACTGACCTCACCAATGTCTATGCTTATTCATTTCCAGCAGAGATCACTAAATAATTAAGAGTTGATTAATAATCTAGAACCATTGATGTCAATTGTAGGGTTCCCACTACTGTCCAGGAATCAAACTTAGGACCTTTCTCTTCCGTAAGGCTCAAATACTCACAACATTAGCCAGCTGGCAACTTATGGATGCTAGACTATTATTCAGGTAATTACTATCAATTGCTATGAAGACAAAAATGGAAATCATCAGAGCTATAAAGCAATTGTTGAGTCTTCGCCATGCAGAACAATCAACTGCATTTTATTACATTAATATTTAAGGATGCATCTTAGGCATCTATAGCTCATGTATATGCACACTGCTTGTTCATTAAAAATCCTGTCATAATTTGTCCCTTTTTACGTCAATTAAGCTTGAAATTGCCAATGCAATAATTTAAGTAGGATTTGCCATGTGAAAACTCCTTTAACACGGTTCTTAAATATTGTTGAATTCTGTATTTATATGCCATTATGAGAGAAATAAATGCTTTGGCATTTTTGGATTTTACCCATCAGCAATATCATGGGAGATTTGTTAATATTAAACAGTTGGTTTGTTTACCCAAGCTGAGCATGACATCCCCTCCAAACTCTCTCTCTTTATATTTCCCTTGTTATAATTACAAGGTTATAACCTTGGCTAGGTTTTTGTTTGGCTATTTTTCCATTCTAATCACTTTCCCTTCCTGTCACTTTCATGAAATCTTTAATTTCATTTACATGTTTTGCTTTTCCCATCCTGACCAATCCCTATTCCAATCCTTCACTAATTCTCTGACTTGGTATTCCCCTGCCACTGTTTGAAAGTAAGAAACTTGAAATTTGAAATTCTTAATTGCCTAGCCTTTGGTCCTCCATTTGGCATGATACTTCTGCAGTCATAGATCTGCTCAAATGTTCCTTCAACTTTCTTCCCAAGAAAACATTTATTCTCTCCCGTCCTGATCATTCCCTCAGCCCCCATCTTTGCTTCAAGTTCAAACTAGCAGACAACTGGTTTTAACCAGATTTGGACAGGTAACATCAAAAGCTGTCTGGCTTCACCCTCTTCATCCTTTATTCCAGGATCAACTTGGAAAGCAAAGATAATGACTGGCTTCTCTTTTCCCACTATCAACCAAATCCTTGAACCCCTCTCCACTGCCCCACCACCCCTCCAACAAGTCTAAGAAGCCCATGGACTTTGTTACTAACATTGAGGCCATTCTTTCAGCTGTCCCTGCTGCCTCCTTTTCTTTCCCTTGTCCATCAAACTAAACTTACCCCTAAGTAACCCAATTCCAGACTTGACCCTTCATTTTTGTCTCGTTTTTCCATTTCTCCTCGTGTCTTCTCAAAGTTAACCTGTCCAGAGGACCCATTTCCTGGTCCCAGACCCCATTTCCAATAAACTGCTTAGCTTCCAACTTGCCTACCTGGCGTCTCATGCTAGCAGATATTATAAATGGCTTTTGCCTCAGGTACTGCTTCACTGCTTTTCAAAACCTGAGTCACCACCCTCACCACAAAAAATCCACCAAAAACACACATGTCCTTAGAAACTATCTAACGACCTTCACTCTCCAACATCCTTAAACATGCTGTCACCTCCCGAGCCTGTGATCACCATTGCCAAAACTTTGTGTTTGAATCATTCCAGTTAGGTTTGCACACTGTTATATGAAATGGCTTTCATCAAAAGTCACAAATTACAGGCTCTATAAGCCTTGGTGCATTATCCTTCCTTAACCTCCTCAACCTCCCTGCAACCTTCAGCATGACCACACTGTTCTCCTACCATGTATTTCCTCTGTTGTCCACATTAATAGGAATGAAATCAGCTTTACCCAGATCTTGAATCTTAGTTGTTTCAAATTTCATCTTTTCAAATACTAAGTTGAACTTTATCATATGATCACTATTAGATAACTGTTCATGCACCATGAGGCTGTTAACTAAATCTGTTTCATTACTCATTACTAAATCTAATGTGAAATGCCTCGTTGGTTCTAGGATACATTGCTGCAGAAAACGATTCCAGACATACAATAAATTCCCCATCTTTCTGGCATGTGCTAGTCTGCTTATCCTAATCTATATGAAAGTTCAAATCCCCCATTGAAACTGCTCTTTGTTATGTGCTTGTCTAATCTCTGCATTTACACAATCTACCACTTCATTGCTATTAGCATGAGGCCTATACCCAACTTCAAGTACATTCTGAAACACTTTTCTATTTCTTAATTCTACCATAATGTCTCCACCTACTCACCTCTCATTATATCCTCCCTTAACATTTATGTGATTTTGTCCATAATCACTGAGGTGACTCCACCCCCTCTACCATTTTCCCCATCTTTCCTGTAGACCTTATAACCTGAGATAAGTAGTTCCTGGTCCTGACTGTCATACAGCCATGTCTCAGTTAAGGCTACCATGCACCTGCAATTCATTCAATTTGTTCCTTATGTTCTGGCATTTCCAAAAATAACTTCTATTTTGACCACACACCTTAACCTGTCCTTCTGTCTAATGTGTACCTGTACAAATCGAACAGGCTGCACCCAGGCAGAGCTGGGACCAGTGTCTTTGCTGGGGCTTTTGCTAGTTCTGTTGGGGAGTATTTAAACTAATGTGGCAGGGGAATAGGATCCCCGGAGTAGGATCAGATAGGTCAGACTCAGATCAGAAAAATGGAGGTAGAACATTAGTTAGGGACGTTGCGATAGACATGGAGTTACAGAAGAAGCAAAGTTTACAAAGTGGCCAGCGAGGGAAATTGGGTTAACCTGTTTATACTTCAATGCAAGGAGAATTACAAACAAGGTAGATGAGTTAAGGGCACAGGTAGACACATGGCAGCAGGATGTCATTGCTATAACGGAGACCTGGCTAAAGGAGGGACAAAACTGGCAGCTAAATATCCCTGATTATAGTCTTCAGACACGATAGAGTAGGAGATAAGAGGTGGGGGGGTAGCACTAATGGTTAAAGAATCAATTCCAGTTGCGAGAAGGGATGATATATTAAATGGGTCAACAAACGAGGCTTTATGGATTGAGCTTAGAAATAAAAAAGGGGCAGTCACACTACTGGGGATGTACTATAGACCCCCCAACTAGTGAAAGAAGAGATAGAGATAGAAGATAGAAGAACAAATATGTCGGCAAATTTCTGCTTGTAAGAACAATAAGGCAATAATAGTAGGAGACTTCAACTATCCTAATATCAATTGGGATTCAAACAATATAAGGGGCACTGAGGGAGAAAAATTCATGCAGTGTGTCCACGAAAATTTTTTCAACTAATTAGTGACAAACCCAACGAGAGGAGATGCAATTCTAGACCTAGTCTTGGGGAACAAAGAGAGGCAAGTGGGTGAAGTGACAGTTGGCGACCGTATTGGGAACAGTGATCACAATTCAGTCAGATTTATCATTACGATAGAAAAGGACAAAGATAAGGCAGGAGTAAGGGTCTTGAACTGTGTACATGGATTTTAGCAAGGTGATTGACAAGGTCCCACATGGCAGATTGGTCAGGAAAGTAAAAGCCCATGGAATTCAGGGTAATGTGGCAAACTGGATAAAAGGTTGGCTAAAAGGAAACAAAGGGTAATGGTTGATGGATGCTCGAATGGAAAGTTGTCTCAAGTGGTGTTCCACAAGGCTCAGTGTTGGAACCCTTGCTGTTTGTGTTATATATTAACAATTTGGACATGAACATGGGGGGCACTATTAGGAAATTTGCAGATGACACAAAGATTGGCCGAGTAGTGGATAGTGTAGAGAATAGCCATAATCTCCAAAACGATATAGATGGGTTGGTGGAGTAGGTGGTAAAGTGGCAGATGGATTTTAACATGGAGAAGTGTGAGGTCATACATTTAGGGAGGTCAAACAGTTACAGGGATTACAAAATAAATGGGAATATACTAAGAGGGGTAGATGAAGTAAGAGATCGTGGCGTACAAGTACACAGGTCCCTGAAGGCAGCAGTTCAAGTAGACAAGGTTGTAAAGAAGGCATATGGAATGCTCTTCTTCATTGGCAGAGGTATAGAATATAAAAGTAAGGATATAATGTTGGAATTGTATAATACACTGGAGCCACAACTGGAATATTGTGTGCAGTTCTGGTCACCACATATAGGAAGGACGTAATAGTTCTGGAGAAGGTGCGGAGGAGGTTTACAAGAATGTTGCCAGGGTTAGAAAAGTGTAGCTACAAGGAGAGATTGGATAGGTTGGGGTTATTTTCCCTGGAACAAAGAAGGCTGAGAGGTGACTTGATTGAGGTGTGCAAAATTACGAAGGGGATAGAGTGGACAGGATAAAATTGTTTCCCTTGTTCGAGAATTCAAGAACCAGGGGACATAGATTCAAGATAAGTGGCAGAAGGTGTAGGGGGGGACATGAGGAACAACTTTTTTTTTTACGCAAAGGGTAGTGGGTGTCTGGAATTCGCTGCCCAAGTTGGTGGTAGAGGCAGAAACTTTAAACTCTTAAAAAGTACCTGGATCTGCACCTAAAGTGCTGTTAGCTGCAGGAAGGTGGGATTAGAAGGGGCACCTGGGTGTCCTCAGGCTGGCATGGACAAGATGGGCTGAATGGCCTCCTTCTGTGCTGTAACTTTTCTATGGTTTTACTTATATTACTTATTTTTCTCTCCTAGTTTAACTACTTTACATCTTTTACTTTTCCCTTTACCTGTGGTGCTTAAAGCACAATTTCTCTCTCTCCCTTTCAGTTGTTTTCAAACTATTATGTCTTCTACCTTTTCCATCCAAGCCCCCCACACCATTTACTAGTTAAAAGTCCTTGTGACCACCCTATTTATCCTTTCCAATAGGGCCTTGATTGCAGTCCAGTTCAGGTGGAACCTGTTCCAACAGTACAGTTCCTTCCGATCCCAGGGCTGGTGGCAGTGACTGATGAACCTCTACTTCCCTGCACCACTCCTTCAGTCACCTGTTCGCTTATTTAATCTGCTTATTCCTAAACCAATTTGCATGAGGCTTGGGTACTAACCCAAAGATTATAACCCTTGTGGTCCTGTTCTTTAATTTAATTCTTAGTTCCTGCTACTATATCTTGCCTAATCTATGTTGTTGGTCCCAAAATGGATCAATGATTAGATCCTCCACTCCAATGTCCTTTAAAGCAGGTTCAAGAAGTCACTCACCTGGCACCAGGCAGGCAACATATCATGTGGGATTCAACATTGCAACCAGATTTTCCAGAATCAGCAGGAAAAAGGAGTATTGCATTGACAATCCATTAGCTTTCAAGTAACATGTTAAATAGGAGGCCCTGACTGCCTGTTCAGATTATGGCACTTTTTGAAGAGCAGGGTTTTCTCCCAGTGTCCTGACTAACATTGCTCTCCCAACCATCATCACTAAAACAGATGAACTGATTATGTGTTTGAGAGATCTCGTGTGCTAATTGATATGCAGGTGGCTGCAAAGTAGTGACTGTGCAACTAAAGTAATTATCTGCAAAGCACTTTGGAAGCTTTGCACTGAGGACATGACAGACATTATATAACACAAATTAATTCTGTCGTCTTCTAATAACTGCATATTCATCTATTAAAATTTCATGTATTAACTTTTTAATATAGTGCCCACCAGAGCAATACGATCTTAATCATCTAAATATTTCCTTGCTTAGAGTGGATATCCCCGAGGGCTATTCCTGCTCTTTCTTGCTCCTACCAGCTGTTCCTATGACCTTCTGGTTGGAAGTTGACTTCTCAACTGTTTTAGCTACTAGTCCACCTCAAAACAAGAGCATATTTAAAAGAAATAATTTTAGTACAGGCATCTATTAAGATATTGATCATATTACAAAGTTTCAAAATAAGATTTATTACAAGCTGGCATTTCATATTATCAATTACATGATACAAAGCTCCCATCATTAAACTATGTCCATGCACAATTATAAATTTAAATAAATTACTCCAAAATATAAAATCCCATTAGAGGCAACCTAAATGTGCACAGCGAAATATGCATCCCATTTCTTTTAATGTAACAAAATATATAACAGTATTGTATATCAGAATAAATTAAAACAGCTCAATAAGAAATCTTTCCCACCCACAATTAGTACATAGAATCTTTACTATTATATATACAAAATATCATTGTGACACAGGAAACACATGGTTTCCACAGATTTTTCTTTTTAAAAGCTGGGTTTTTCTTCATGCTTTATAAAAAGTAGCAACTTCTGCAATCCTGCTTCTACACGCTAGTTCATAGTCCTTACAGCATATTGGTCTGTCTTTAATTTAAAAGATCAACTAGAATAATTACTGAAACAAATAAAACCAATATAAAAACCACAGTAAAACGCAATATTTCAAGTTTCTTTTTAAAAATTATCTATTCATTCTGTGAATTTATGAGACAATTAAATAATCTGAAGCACTATGATGTTATTTCGAAGCTGGTGATTTAAAAAAAAGTTTAAAGAATGGTTCAGGAAAGAAAGGTGAGCTACCATGACACCATGAACTATGCTACAGGAATATAGAAGCTGGTGAAAAGGATCGAGTGTGTATGTGACAATGGAATTAATTTGGACTGTATTGATTTAATTAAATGTTATAGACTGAACATTTTTAAGGAAAACAAATATTTTAGAATATTTCATTGATACTCACCAATGAATAGAAAAGGCTTGAGGTGAAGAAAAATGTGTCAGGAACTGAAATCATTTCCAATAAATAGTAAGCCTTATAAGGAAACAGTAATTGGAGAAATGCTCTGTGCATTTTTTTTAAAGCTGCATGGTACTTTGAAGGAACATAGGGCATTTTCCACTCCTAAATAGGACAATGGTACCAGAGAAAGGTTTTATTTTTGGACATAAAGCATAAAGAATGCCAACAACCTAAACAGATATACACTAACATTGTGTGCATTGGCAGTAGAGGGAAAAAATAATTTCTGCATCACTAGAAGAAAAAATAATATGGCTATACTGGAGAACTGGTAAGTTTTATCCTGAGATTAGTTTCAATATTTTATTTCAGCACATGTACTTCAAATCAGAAGATTATTTTGTCTTGAGCATCCTTTCCTCCAACTCAGATGCAAACAATTTAGCTGAAAGGCCCAGTTATACCCCATAAAGTTTTCATTTACAAATTGGTATTTGCAAATATACCATGTAAGGATTTAGTACCTTCCCCGAGACAAACCAGGGGAAATTTTCACCTGTTTACACGCACAATTCAAAAGGAATGGGAATGCTAAAATGGTGTAGAGCAAAACAATTATCTTACAGAACACTCGCTCTGCAACAACCGTATCATGGGATCAAACTGGTTAAGTACTGATTTTCTGCTAAAAGAAAAAAAAAGATCATATACCAGAGCCTAACAAGGAAGAAAATCCCAGATATAGAAGATGGTCTTAAAAACTATTATGGAGTAAATAAGGTTTTTCAGCAGCAGTCTTGGATTCCAGCCCTTCAAGAAGTTAATTGTCAAAAAGTCACCTGTATATTTTGGTGAAAAACCTTTAGTAAGAGTTATTGTAATGACATGTAAGCATGCACATTTAGCTACTCAGATAATAGGACTGAATTTCCCCAATTTACCCTATTGTCTGTTAATTAACAATTTTGTTTGTCTTTAATACTCAATTCTGAGCAATATTTTAGTTAAGCACTATTAACATTGATAAAGTTAACAGTATGACAGTGGTTCCCTAATTAGAATTTGAATAAGCACAAATCAGTTGAGGTTCTTATTTATGTTGGCAATCTACTATGTCAAAAACTGAAGCATCTCTTGAAAATTCCTCACATTTGCAATTGTGTCCAAGTAAGTCCTGAATGACTTTTTAAAAATTCTGTTACTTTTCTCAGATCTCATATGCTGTTCCCATTAAAAATAAAAGCAAAATAGTACATGCAATTGAACATGCTCCGCAGCATGTAATTTTCTCCCAGCCTATACTGCAGGTTTCTTTGTTCCATAGACAGCAACTCCCTGATAACTCTGTCAAGTGACTATGTATAAACACAAAATCAAAATACTATGAATTCTGGAATTTTGAAATAAAAGGTTATTAACCTGAAATGTTATTCTGTTTCGCTCTCCACAGATGCTGCCTTACCTGAGTATTTCTAGTATTTCTGGGACTACACACCAAAACACAGGCTGTCAGAGGTGCTTAACCCTAGCTCATCAATCCTCATCAGCAATACACATACTTTTCAGGGACCGTGAGGCATGGAGGTCAATTGTGGCAGTCTACTGCCAGTTCAGCTCACTCAATACACATCAGCATCTAACCTGGGGCATTCTTAGTCTGTTTGCAACTAAGCCTTACTCCAGAGAAAATTCAGCCAGAGAGCCATCAGAGAAAAAAAAATTCATGCAAATAAGTTTCAATTGCATCAGGTCCTTTTGTACCCCAACTGATGGGCTAAATTGAAGAATAAACCACCACCAAGCTTGACACTGAATCCAAAATCATCACTGTCAATACTTGGGTGAATAGGGAGAACTAGCTTGCTTATTAATTAGGGTAATAAACTATTGGCTATAACTTGAATGCAGTTGTCTTTTAAACTACGTATTATAAAATTTTCAGTACACAGCTTTTTTGGTTACTGAAAAGAAAACTTTTAGATTGGCCACCAAGTTGGACCAAATGATCTCTCTTCTGTGCCACAACCACGCTATGATTCTATCTTCCTCTAGTTTGAATAACAGAAACTAAGGCCAGAACTTCCAAGGAGTGACAGTCGGATTGCCACTCCACTCCTTTTTACTTACACTAAAATGCAGCTGCACCTTTCTCACCCTACCTTCCCACTTGGGCCAGGTGAGAAATGCGCAGTGCAGCAGGTTCCTGGGGCTTTCAGAGCAGACCAGCAGGGTCAGGGGGGAAAAAGACACACTTTTTTTTTTTACAGCACTAGCTGTCATAATGCAGGTAAGCATAAAGGTCCCAGCCACTTTGAGAAGCCGGGGAGAAGCTAAGTGTGTATGGTGAGTGGCTTAGATGGTCAAGTGGGGGAATGTTCATTGCACGATCATTGGGGGGGGTTGGATAATCAGGGGGGGTGCGGGGGGGAGGGTTATCACAGGGTGGTTGGGGTTTGGTCAGGGAATCCCATGGGGAGTTCGTGGGTGGAAGAGAGTCAATACCACAGCCACCCAGCAGTTAGAAGTGGTTTTAATTTTTCTAACTTTTCCTGGGTAACTATTCTGGTAAGACAGTTGGAACCATCCAAGTCTCTGATCCAAATCAGTATCGGATGGTTCCCATGCAGTGCAGGGTAATTACTCATCGGAAGTTTGAACTTCCTGTGAAATTCCTATGCAGTCCTTATGTGTGCATCTTCCTGGGTAGATCTGAGATCGGAAGTTATGGGCCTAAAATTAAGATCAAGTTGGCTATCTTGTCTTGATCATAATTATAAACCAATTAAGTGCATTAATTACTTTTTTAAAAAATCTAATGCCCATTTATTGTGTTATAAAAATCTCTGCGCATCCCTCAGTAAAGAAAATCTTAGTCAACGCAATAGCAGTAAATGACTGTCATTTTTACAGATGTTCAAAATACATTTCACAATTGCTATTTCTTTTATCACTGCCATTAAAGTATAATAGCTGAAAATTCAAGAATACATTCCTCCAAGGGGGATATATATATTATTTATATAAAAATAATCTGTTTACTCAGATTAAGTAAATCTAGCTAAACTGGTTCAATTTAACAAACAACGTACAAGTCTTCTTTTACATCAGAGCAAAGCTGGTATCCACATGTAAATTTCTGCGTCCAGATCCACGGGCTTATGTGCTTTTTACCTGGTGGTAACAAAAAAATCACACTTCCAGCTACAAGAAAATGCCAAATGCTGTGTGTGTAATAATAGTTCTCCTTCGTTTCCAGAAAACCATAAACGGCAATAGCAATTAGTGCTGCACTTATTCCTGGCAATAAGAAAAACATCCAGCGCTTCCACGTTGGAGGATAGCAGTGTCGGCGTTTCACGCCACGAGACACCTAAAGGGAAAATAAAAAAATTATTTTTCCTGTTCACTCACTAGTAACTGCCAAATTTTAAAATTAGAAAGCTGCAAAAATGAGGATCTTGTCTCACACAGTAAAACTTGTACCTAGATTTATTTTCAAATAAAACCTATCAGCACAGACCCAATGGGAATACCACCGCCTGGAAGTTCCCCTCCAAGTCACTCACCATACTGACTTGGAAATATATCGCCGTTCCTTCACTGTCGCTGGGTCAAAATCCTGGAATTCCCTCCCTAACAGCACTGTGGGTGTACCCACACCACATGGGCTGCAGCAGTTCATGAAGGCAGCTCACCACCACCTTCTCAAAGGGAAATCAGGGATGGGCAATAAAGTGCTGGCCTAGCCAGCGACGCCCACATTCCATGAACGAATAAATAAAAACTGCCTGAAGATAAATGGTAACTGTTGCCCTCCCACTGCCCTCAAAGGTTCCAAAAATAAATTTATCACTTACATCCACTCAATACCACAAGGTAAAGATGCAAAAATACAAAATGACTTTTAAACAATAGAAATAACTTGCCTTCACATTGAGCCTTTATTATACTAAAATGTTCCAAGGTGCTTTAGAGAACAAGGACAAACAGATGTTGAGGCAAACGAGGAAAGATTAGAATGTATGGCCAAAAGCAAAGAAAGAAAAGAAAGCAAAAAACAAAGAAGTGGGTCTTTATGCAGTGTTTTAGGGGGCAACTATATTTATGGAACTATAGTTATATACCCTTATAGGTCAGCAAGAAAATGAGTGAAGAGAAAGTGCAAAATAGGATACAAATAGCTGAATTTATGGAAGTTCAAGTTTATGGGGTATTGGATATAGGAAGCTGGGTAAGAGCATTGGAAGAGTTGAGTTTGTAGGTAAAAAAAGAAATTGAAGAGTTCAGCAGTTGATGGGCTGAATTATGGGGCAGGCAAGCAATGTTACAAAGATAGAAGTAATGGCTCTTTATGGTGAGGATAGGTGGTCAGAAATTCAGTTCAACATGGAATAGGATATCAAAATTAGTCCACTTCTGTAGGAGAAAGCAGTCAGGGAATGGGATGGTGTCGGTGGGGAAGGTAGAGTTTCAAAAAGGAGAGTTTCATCTTCTCAATATTTAGAGAGAGAAAATTACGGCTCATTATAATTGGATGCCAGATAACTAGTCTGATAGTGGAGCAGCAATGCAGAGATCAAGAGAGGTAGTGAGATGTAAGGCTAGGCATCAATCAACGCGAAAACCAATCCCATAATTTTCCAAATATTCCCTCACCTCAAATATTGGCCCATCCTCAAGAGCACCATCTCTCATCATGTTCATTTCCTTTATAGCTGCTATCTTTACTCCTTCAACAGCCAAAATTTGAATGAATCTAGCACACAACTGACTTGACCAGGCTGAGTAACTGTCTCACCTGTCAAATCCACCTACTGCACCAGAAAACAAGGATATAAAGAAGAGATCCAAAATGGAATTGGAATTATTAAGATGATGACAGTAGAGATATCACAAGAGATAGTAAGGGCAATAGAACAGTGGCTGTAGATTAGGAGTTTACATGGGAAGCAAGAATTGAGTTAAAAGGAGAAAGTCAAGGGGACTTGGGATGGGGATTGTAACCACTGAGGATGTGGAGTCAGTCACTCATTGCAGAGTCTTAGAAGAGAAAGCAGGAAGGATACCTTGGGTAGAAACCTGTAGTGGAATGATAGACAAGGGTTTGAAAATGAAGAGATAAGAGAAGTAAACTAGGGTAAAGTGTTTAAAGGAGGGCAAGGTGCCAGGGAAATGGGAGATGATGCCACCATGTGAGTCAGAAACAAGGGCCATACCATCACCATAGCAGCTTGGCCAGGGCTGGTGGTAAAAGGTATAGACTGGCAGAGGGTTTTTAAGCAAAGGGCAAGGTACCACCACCCAGGAGACAGGTTTTATAGTTAGGATGTCAATAATGAGGATAAGGTCATGGGGAAGGGGTTGGTGGGGATAGCCTGGTTTGCAAGTTAGAAAACATTTTGGAAGGAAATGGCAGTGGAGCAGTGATCATTCACCCATTGACAGAGTCCAGGTGCAGTAGTTTATAATAGAGTTCCGTCTGCTGATGGCATGAACTTCTCTTAAGTTAAAAAAAATTGAGATTTTGATCCAAGAAAAAGTTAAAACAAAGCTTTAGTCATTTACAGTATTTAGATATGCACTTTTGCACTCACCCATGCAACTACCATGATGAACAGAGCAACAAGGCACGGACCCACTAAGTTCCAAAGACCACGGCGGTCTAGTTGCATTGACATGGCAATCAATAAGGAGCCAAGGATAAAAAATACCTTCAAAAATGCAAAGAAGAAAAAAGGTGGTGTAAATATATCACTTTCTACAATAAAATATCTAACTCATATTAAAATGTTAATGCCAATTGTTAATCCAATCCGAAGCTAGTTGAAGTATGAAACTAGACACCAATACTTTTCTTGATAATAATTTCATTCACAGAATACAGCATTACACATACCTGCTTCCTACCAACCAACTGTGTCCCAAGCAGTCTCTCTTTACAAGTGCTTTAGATACTTAATTAAATAATGCCCTTCACCTGTGTATTTTACCAATATCATTAACACTAATCTAAACCATTGATCCACAGGTTCAAAAAAAAGTTCCAGGAGCAGGGTTTCTTTTCTTTCTCCCGACTTCCCTTGCAGTTTTAAGTTTGTTGTAGTTACTCTCTCAGGTTAAATGACATTTCTTACTTCAGTAAGAGGACAAAATATCTTTCTTTCATAGGAGTTGGCTCACACTATCCTATACTGCTTATTAGATAGAGCTACCTGATCATGTGAAATTAGTATCCCCTTGGGATCTGAACTAAGTATATTCATGTCTTTTGCCTTGTGCTTCTACAATCTCTCGGAAGGCAGACTGCGCATGTATGTGGTGAGATATGGCCAAATACAAGTCAGCAAGTACGGTGAAGATGCAGGAGAGTCGCTACAATCAACCTAATTACTTCAACCCATACAAATTATCATTGCATAATTATACAAAAAAACAGATGTTTTCCCAAACACACCCCAAAATCAGAGGGTTGCTTTACTTGACTTAAACAACATAACTTCTGGCTAACCTTTTGGGTCAAGGAAAGCCTTCAACTTTTGTGAACAAGTCTGACAGCTTTCACAGCCTCCCTGCTTCAAAAGCCCAGCCCTTGTGTCTAATTCCTCTACTTGTTCATGGCCAGAAAGGAAGTGCTGCCAGGACCCTTGCTGAGCAGCTGGAACTAGTCATGCTCCAACAAATTGATAAGTAGTTTATTAGTTACCAATGCAAGCTTAAGAAACTACTAATTAGTCAAAGTCCATGGGGAAACAATCCCACTTATTAGCACTTTAAACTCTTATATGCTCAGAGATCCTTTTTTTTTCAAAAAAAAAGTGAATGCACTACACCTCAAAACATTTTTAAAGGTAACTTGACATTGAAGACATGGAAAAATGGTCAAAAAAATCCCAAAACAAGCCCTATGGAAAGGAATTATTAATACTTACATATTTAAGGAGAGATTTTAACCTCGCCATACACAGAATTGTAACCCACACAGATACAACTGAGCCAAGGAAATCACAGTATTGAAGTGTATCATATTCCATAATGCACATGACAGCAATTCCTGGTTGATCACATGCATGATAAAACTGTAAGGAATAATTTTTTATATTGTCATTCAATTGGTGATTAAAAATTATCAGACTAAAAACATACTTTAAATGGCAGTATCTTCACACCATTTTTTTATTTTATATAATAGATAACACGGGTTTGTTGCCTTGTTGACATGGTCCTACACTTTGAATCCAGAGTCATGGGTTCAAATTCTATCATGACAAGTGGATAAAACGGAATTAAATCTGGTAGTTTCTGGGCTAGTAACAGAAAATGACCATGGGAGTTGGTGGATTGTCACTGAAATCAAACTGGTTTGCTAATGTTCTTTGTGAATGAAACCAGACACTTCTACCTGATCTGGCACAAGTCACACACTGCATGATTGATTCTTTTTGCCTGACATATAAAAATGCCGGACAAGACCCACTAATCCAACTAGCCTATACCATCTAGTTGCAATGCCCAGTGCGTCACAATACAGACACTCCCCATGCTACCAAGTTCCCGACTCTAGTTTGATATATTCCTGGTCTCTCCCCACATCCCCACTTGTTTAAAACTGTCACAACCTGTAACTTTTCCAGCTCTGCCAAAGGTCAATGATCCAAAATGTTAACTGTTTCTCTCTCCACAGATGCTGCCTGATCTGCTGAGTGTTTCGAGCATTTCCTGTTTATGTAAGAAATTTCCAGCATCCACAATATTTTGTCTTTGTATAAATTAGACCCTCCTGCACAGGCATAGAAAGCTTCCTCATGTGACACCTTAAAAGACTATTAACTATGCCAACATTACTTACAAACCTCTAAGATTTTCATTAACTTTACATTGGTTTTACAGTATAGACATGCTTTTTTACTTTCAGAGCAGCCTTACTAACAGAAGACAGAAAGAGTTTGCAACAGCCCATGAACTTAACTGAAAGGGAAGTTCATGCCACATCATACTTGACCCATTTCACATTTGATATGAGAAAAGAAGGATGATCTAAAATTTTCAGAATTGAAAATTCAGATTTAAATCAGAAAACCCAATCATTATTTAATGCCCATTACTTAACTGGACCAATCACATAAGTATTCTAACTACAAGAGCAGGTCAGGGGCTGAGTGCTCTGACTCCCCAAAACCTTAGCAACATCTACAAGAAATAAGTTGGGAGTGTGTTGAATGCAGTTCCAGCAATACTAAAGAAGCTTCACATCATCCAGGACAAAGTAATCCACTTGTTTGGCACCCCATCCACTATTGATCATTCACTCCCTCCATTCACTGGTGCACCATGGCTGCAATGTGCACTATCTACAAGATGCACTGCAGCAACTCACCAAGGCTTCTTTGACAGCACCTTCTAAATCAGTGACTTCTACCAACTAGAAGACAAGGGCAGCAGGCACATGGGAACAACACCACATCAAAGTTCCCTCCAAGTCGCACACTATTTCGACTTGGAAATAGATTACCACTCCTCTACCCTCACTGGGTCAAAGTTCTGGATAGTTAAAAGCACTTGGGCGTACCTACACCATACAGACTGCAGCAATTTCAAGACAGTGGTTTACCATGTTCTCAAGGACAATTGGGGATGGGCAATAAATGCTGGCCTTGCTAGCAATGCACACATTCCATGAGCAATTAAAAAAATTGGGATAACATATTTATTGATAGGTAATACTTTCTCAAAGGAAAAATGTCAAAAGTAACATCTAGTTGCCCTGGGAATGGCTTACTATAACCTTATTATAGTAAAGACAATCTTTAAACAAATCATTTGAACACACTCATCAAATGGGAATTAAGATGTTATTAACAGTGAGGAGCTCTATTGCTCTTCAGTTTACCGTTGAGAAAAACATGGTGAAGAGATACACAGAAGCCTCTACAAAATAACAGCGATGTATAGCAATCACAATCGGTGGGATGAACATGAGATTACTCAAGGTTAACAAGAGCGTTGCCAGTAATTGCCGTCTGTATGACTGGGCATTGGTATCATCTGTACAGCTCCATCCATTCCAGCCTAAGGAATTTACATATGAGAAAAAAGTCATTTTTCCACTTGAAGGAAGCATTAAGTGTGGACAATGCGCTAACAAAATACCTATAAACAATAGTGTTTTATAGCAACATAAAAATTTTAACTTCAGATGAAGTTTCATAATTATAACATACATACACACTAGAATCAATTGAAGTTATTATATTACCATTCACTGTTGCAGATTTAAAACTAGCATCAATAGCTACTTAGACCTAATCGTCCTCACTGGTCAGTTACAATATTAAGCCATTCCTGCATTGCTGGTGCGGTATGCATTATATATGATTCAGTGTACACAGCAACAGATAGGAAGCCTGCTTTACGGGTGATTTACAGATGATTTAGGGAGGTCATTCTGGTGAGCAATACTGGCAAATAGATATATTGCTGCACTGAAACTACTTAATCACCTTCATAATCCATGCAGTGGCAATGAACTTAGACAAATGCCAGCACTAAAATTTGAATTCAAACTTCTAGTTAAGAATTCAATATCACTAGAGCTAAATTTAGCACTCTCTCCATCCAAGTTTCATTTTCCCAAATAACTGAAGCATAATTATCAAAGCAGGATTGAGCTCACACTCAATACTAGTTTCCAAAAGTGAATGAGAAGCAAAATTTAGTTAGAAATTTTTCATTGGTAAAAATGGTGACTTCTCCAATTACATTCTACGTCGATATAAACAAAGTCTGTACATCTTTAGAAAACTGAGTGTGAACAGAAAACTAGGATGAGGGAACTTACTGGTAGGGACTAACATTTTGACCAGGTATCTTGGACAGGAAGCTTCTTGGTCAACATCTCCTTAAGGTAGTGTCTCAAAACTGGCAACCTCAGGATCAAGGCCGCACCACACTGCGATCTTGCCGGACTTTGGGTCAGGCAGTTCAGGCCAAGTTGGGTCAGGTGAGGTCAAGGGTCGCTCAGAACGCAGGAATAAACCAGCACCCAAGCGGCAATGTGGATAACTAGTCCAGCGCCACACCACGCCAATGCAGCACCTAACCAAATTGTCCAGGTAAGTTTTTTTTTTATTTTACTCAATTAAAATTGATGCATGGCACATTCTAAAAATATCCAGTTTTTGGACAACCGGATTTGAGACACTGCAGTGACCTTTAGACACCAAGTTATAAGACAATAAGATTCTATTCCATAGGACAAAAGTGAAATAAAAATTGGATTGTATAGGAAGTTTAAAATAAGCATTTTGTAAGGGACTATACAATCTAAGTTCTTAAGGCCATGAAAGAGCGATTTCCACTTTCAGACAGATGACGGCCATGAAACTACTGCCCCAAGTTATTTGCAGCTTTTAACTGCCAAATCAGTGACACACTCCCTCCTCCTGTACAGTCATACCTACCTGCTTTGCAAACACATGCAGCATAAAGATATCCATGAGTTTGAAGAAGTCTGCACTCTCCATATACACCACAATCCTCAATACAGGGGCTCAAAACAGTTGATATAATTACCCGAGCAGAAATTTTTCCACAGGTTTGATTGCTAAAAGACAGAAAACTCTGATTAATATTTTTACTTACTGCTGTTAGCACAAAAATGATTTTTCCCCTTTTCATGAAGCAGTAATTAATAATAAAATTTTAGAAAGAGGATCTATTAAGAACAGTAGGATTCATGTTACAGTACCAAACAGGATTATAAAAATGCTAAACTTAATACAGCTCCAGTGATGTCCTAGTTTGGGGACAAAAGGACAGAGAACCATGCCATGGAATCATTAGTTTTCTCTGAACTCCTCCAGCTATTAACTTGCATCATGTTGTTCCATGCTTATGGGTCTGACAAATTAGTTTATATGCCTCAGCATTTTTAATGCCAAGTTTATATGTGCTTCAAACATTTCTCAAATATAAAAATTCAGGCTTGTAAGTCTCTCCTCATAATTTTATAAGACCCAGTGAAAAACAGAGGTGCTTTCTTTGTGTTCTGGCAAATAGTTACACTTCCACCAATCCCACCACAACAAATTAACTGTTTATTTATTTGATTTATTAATTCTGGGACTAAGCTGTACACAAACTGATACACTTACCCATATATCAGTGATTACATATCAAATGTAATTCAGTCAATTAAGTACTTTAAAATCTAAGGACATGAGCAGCCTATATAAATGTATGCTTATTTTTTTGATTAGACTGTTGACAGAAACTCACATTGAATGGATACATGAGATGCATGGTTGAGAAAAACCCACAACCAACACAAGAACACATGAATTAGGAGGATAGGCCATTCAGCCCCTCGAGCCTCCTCCATCATTCGATAAGATCATGGTTGATCTAACTGTTGCCTCAGCTCCACTTTCCTGTATACCTCCCCCATAACACCTGACTCCCCTCTGCTCAGGAATCTAACTCAGCTTTGAATATATTCAATGACCCAGCCTCCACTGTTCTCTGGGGTTGAAGATTCCACAGACTAACAACACTCAGAAAAAAATTCTACTTATCTCAGTCTTAAATGGGAGATGCCTAATTTTTAAACTATGTCCCCCAGTTCTAGACTCCCCCACAAGGGGGAGCATCCTCTCAGCATCCACCCTGTCTAGCCCCCTCCGAATATTATATGTTTCAATATTCTCTCATTCTACTAAATTCCAATGGGCATAAGTCCAACCTACTCAACCTTTCCTCATAAGATAACCCTTTCATCTCAGGAATCAGTCAAGTGAACATTCTCTGAACTGCTTCTAATGCAATTATATCCTTTCTTAAGTAAGGAGGCCAAAACTGTATATGGTACTGCAGATGTGGTCTCATTAAGGTCCTATTACAGCTGTAGCAACACTTCCCTACTTTTATACTCAATTCTCCTTGTAAGAAAATCCAACATTCCATTTGCCTTCCTAATCACTTACTCTACTTGCATACTAACTTTTAGTGATTCATGTACCAGGACACCCAGATCCCTCTGTACAACAGTACTCTGAAGTCTCTCTCCATTTAAATAATATTCTGCTTTTCTAAACTTCCTACCAAAGTGGACAAGTTCACATTTTCCCACATTATACTCCATGGGCAAATTTTTGCCCATTCACTTAACCTATTTAAAATCCCTTTGTAAACTCTCTATCCTCTTGACAACTTATTTTCCTATCTGGATGTCACCAAATCATTCTGCTTCTCAACATTTACCGGAAGACAACTATCCACTGTATATTTCAAATACTTTATATTTATTCAAATTAAATTCCCTTTGTTGCTCCTTTGTTTCAGTTCAATGTTAGCACCCTCACCCGAGTCAGAAGGTGCGTTCAAGCCCCAATTCATAGATACGAGCACATAATCTAGGCTGACACTTCAATGCAATACTGCGGACTGCTGCGCTGTTGGAGATGCTGTCTTCTGGATGAACCTTTTAAATATAGGCCCTGTCTGTCCTCAGAATTGGGCATTAAAGATCCCATGGGATTCAATAGTCATTACGGCACAAAAGGAGGTTATTCTCCCCACTGAATCCATGCCAGCTCTCTGCAGAGCAATCCAGTCAGTCCCACTCCCCTGCTCTAGCTTCATAGCCCAGCAAGTTTATTTCCCTCAAGTGCCCATCCAATTTCTCCTTGAAATCATTAATCATCCACCACTTTTGTAGGCAGCAAGTGCAAGGTCATTACCACTTAGAGCAAGGGAGTTATTCTAGTCAAGGTTCAATTATCAGACAACATCACCAAAAACAGATTATCTGGTAAATTGATTTCATTCATATTTGTAGCCCTGGAGCTGTATGAAAATAGCTGTCACATTTCCCTACATTACAATAGTAACTGCACTTCAAAAGTTGTTGTAAAGCACTCTGGGACGTCCTTAGGTCTACAGAGAAACTAAAGAAAGGAACTTTGATCCTTTTTTTTTAAACTCTATGGCAGCAAGAATTCTATTACTTTTTTGGACAAATTATTCAACTTACCTTTGAATTCCTGAACACATTAAAACATTTAAATATTGCATTGCCATGTATTGGTCCATTTAAGTCAATTGGAGACTAGATTTTAAATGAATTATTTCATCATCAGCAATAGCCTCACCCTTTATCATTGGGGCACAGGATTTGCAAGGTGAGGTACCAACGGTCAGTTTCTGGATAAGGAACATGGAGGGATCTTGATAATATTGATGAATTCATTTTAAGCAGGTATCCCCAAGATAAAGCTTTGAAAACAAAAACATACATTATAAAGCATAAAAACCAAATCTGAAAAAAATGTTGTTTTAAATATGCAAGTTTAAGCAATAAAAAATCCTGGGGTAGACCCACGCATTTTGTCTTAAGAAATTATCTATTTTTTCCCCCCAAAAATGAAAATTCCTCCACATCTGTTTGACCTTCTCACTAGCAAGCATCGTTATACAAAAGAAACATGTGAACTGGGACCCTGTAGGTCTAATATTTTAGACTAGCCCAGAGCACTGCCATTCTAAAACACTCATCACTCAAGTATTAATTTGATAATATTTTATCTAAACTGCTTCAGGTAGTCACTGTTTGAATAGATTAGGCTCCACTTTTACATAGAAAGAAGCGAGAAATTAGGAAAAACCAATGTTAAAGTATACAAAGAAGGTATTAAAAGGAGTCAGATAGAAGTTTAATGTTCATGAGATTCTTTAAAGTCCATCCTGGCAAAAAGCTACTGCCCATTTTTTTTACATTTATTGGCCTTCCATATTTAAAGAATGAATTAAAACTATCTTTCTAGCTTGTTGAAATATATATTTAGTCTGAGATACTGCTAGTCTGAAACGATTCCAGAGCCTGGATTCTCAGGTGTTCAGACACCATACCCATCGAAAGGAACTTTATGTAAATTCTGTAATCCCATTGGGATCTCATTTCGAGCATCTGACAGAAGTCTCAGAGACTTAGGTACTCCCCTGAAATTAACTTCAGTGAGATATTCCACCTGCAGACTGTAAAAATTAAGCTAAAACTGACCCTAGGGTAACTGCTTCAACCAATGATAAACTCTGGCTACAACAAAAGCAAAATACTGTGAATGCTGGAAAACTGAAATAAAAACAGTGAGCTGGGAATACTCAGCAGTTCAGGCAGCATCTATAGGGAGAAAGAGAGAAAAAAAGAATTAACGCTTCAAGTCAATGACCTTTAAACAGAGCTGTAAAAAAAAGTTAGGAACATAATAGATTTTAAGCAATTATAGAGGCAAAAGTGGTGGGGGAGTGGTGGGGAGAGGGGGAAGAACAAAAGGAAGGTCTGTTATAGGCAGGAGACATTAAATCACAAAACAGATGATGGTATAAGGCAAAGTGGCATAGTATTGGGACAAGTAAAGAAATGAAAGGTGGGTTTAGAGGAAGTATGAATGACAATAGCAAAATCATTTCTAATGTCTTGTCTAAAATCAATTGGTAAGGTGGTTAATTGTGGAGCTCAACGTTGAGTCTGGAAGACTGTAAAAGTAGTCCCTGGCTTTGGCCTCCGAGGACAGTACTCAATTCAATCAGCAATGGGTATGGATGATGTTCAGTGAAAGATGAAGGACAACACAACTGCAAATGTGGTTATGAGTTATGAGTCTCAGACTATGGAAGGCATCAGATCAACCTGCCCACAAAGACTGATTTTAGGAGGCACTTCATGTCTCCACCCAACGTGTCAGGTGGTCAGCGAATGGATAGTTAAACTAGGCATCCCATTATAAAAGTATTTCCCATCATATGAAAGTGCAGTAGTCTAAATCTTCCTTTAACTTTCATTAGAATAGTGTAGGAGACCAAGGACAGAGAGATCAGAATGGGTGTAGGGTGGAGAATTAAAATGAGAAGCACTCACCCTAGCCAGAGTAGTGGATACTGCATCATGAGCAGTAAACACAGCGTTCCAAATTGAAAAGAAAACTAGTAAATTACTGTTTCACCTGGAGAGAGCATTTGGGTCCTGGATGACGTGAAGAGAGGGGGTAAAAGTGCAAGAGTTTTATCTCTTGGACTTGCGTGGAAGGGGGTGGGGTGTCAGGGATGATTGAAAAGCAGTAAGAGTGCTGCAGAGGGAACAGTCTCTTTAGAATGCTGCTTGGGAAAAGGAAGATATACTTTGTGATGGTGGAAATGGCAGAGGCTGGTGTAGTAGAAAGTGTGGACAAGGGGATCCTAGTATTGTTCCAGGAGAGAGGAAAAGGAGCATGAACCTAAGCGCAGAAAATGGGATGGACTGGATTGGGGGAAATCCTTAGTTGTGAAAAAAGCTATACAGATTGAAAGGACTGGTATGGAATGTGGCATCATGAGAACAGATGTGACAGAGACAGAGAAACTTGAGAAACTTACAGAAGCAGTATGGAAGGAAATATAGTTAAGATACTTGTGGCAGTCAGTCAGGGCTTATAGTTGATGTTGATCAACAGTCTATCCTCAGAATGAGAGGTAGGGAAGTCGAGGAAGGGAAGAGTCAGAGATGGAGCACATGAAGGTGAGGGAAGGGTGGAAATTTAAAGCAAAGTTGAAAACATTTTGCAGTTCAGGCAACAGCAAGAAACAGTACCAATACAGTAACCAGTGTACTGAAAAAGGAGTTGGAGGGAGGACTGAGGTAAGATATGGGTAGGATTTAAATATGAAATGTTCCACATATCCCACAAAAAAAGGGGAGGCATAGCTTGGCTGTTGGCAATACCTAGTGTCTACTGGGAGATTGGTGTCATCAGAGGGGCTAAGACTACAAAAGATTTTCTACAGCTGAACAGTCAGGTAAATTTTCCTCCTAACCAAGAGTCCATACACTGGAATGCACATTAGGAATTTAGGAGCACACCCCCACAATTTGTAGAGAGGAAAAGATGAAAGTGCACTCTATTATGTTCAGTTATATAATCTACCTCAAAGGAAGTAGAGCGTTGTGATAAGCTGTTGAAAGTTAAATTCAAAAGAAGATCCAAACTAATACAAAAAAATGCAACGACATTCAAAAAACAAAGCAAATGCTTTTAAAACTCAAATTCTGCACAAACAGCATTGAGATTAGAGGAGAATTCAATGGGATTTTATAAAGGAATACAACATAAAAGCAACTGAAAGCAAATGTAAACCTGAGAAAAGATTTATAGAATTTTCATATACCTTTATTCATTTTTAAGATAGATTTTCAATTAAAGTCAAGTACTGAAAAATTACTACAAATTCAAGACTGAAATATCAAAGTGCATTAGATAATTTCTAGAATTCCATTGTACTTGGGAACTAATGTGTACCTTCTCTGCAGCTTGTGGAATTGACATCTAGGGACATCACAGGAGACCCAGCACTTAAACAGGCAAACACGGTTGCATTTTCATTGGATAATGAAGTCTAAAAGATTGAAAACAATTTTCTTATTCATCCCTCAATGATAAACCATTTATTTCTACACCAAACAAAATACTAACAGCTGAAAATGTGTCCTGGTATTTTCAAATTCTCACTATAAAACAAGACCAATCTCAAATACAATTGGTATTAGTCACAATGTATGGAGGAAGACAGTTAATAAAGGATGTCACTGACATAAATAAAGTTATTCAAAACTAGGCAAGTAAAACTCAGATCATTACTTCAAAGTTTGCTAAGAAAAGGACCAGAGGACATACACAGGGATGAGAAGAAAAGTAAATCCAGAACAGATGGAAAACTTCCTTATACCAAACAAGTGATCACTGCTTTCGTGAACTTAAAAAGGTAGTCAAGATAGCAAATTGAATATTATTCAAACGACAATTAAATGCTGTCAGAGACCTAGTTTATTTGAAGACTAACCTTTAATGGATCAAATGGCATTTAAGCAATCCTGACCTTTTTCTAACAGATCCAGAATTACAATATTTCACATCCTATTAATTTAGTGCGAATTTTTCTAAATATATAAATCTCCAATTTTAGTCTTGTAGACAGGGAAAACGTAAAGAGTACATTGCATTTTTTGTCACAGTATGAAATCTTAACTGCTCTACAGTTGAGCAGATGCTAAAATTCACGGTCAGATAAAATCCCATTTCTAATTACCAGCTTTTTCTCCAGCATAAAGCAAAAAAATTCTGGATGTTGGAAATCTAAAGTAGAGACAGAAAATCTGGTTCTGATGAAGGGTCTGAATCCAAAACTTTAACTTTCCCTTCATCTCCAAGATACTAACCAACCTGATGAGTGTTCCAAACATGTTTTACTTTTGTTTCTGATTTCCAGCATCAGTTGCAGAAATTGTTACCGATGATTCAAATATCAATTTTCAATCTCAAGAAAATATAAAACTCGGTATGGATTTGTTACAAAATGAATAAATTAGGGCTTAAAACTTCCAAAGTATGAAGGTGGCGTATATGACATCAAGCAAACATTTAGATTATTCATGTGTTTAATTGTAAAGTAACAGTTTACTGGAACTAATGGGCCAAGCTGCTGAAAGAGCAAGGTGATAATACTGTATCAAGGGAAACAGAACATCAAAGAGCTGAGTGCAAGGAATGCGCATCTCCTTAACCAATCAGACTGAAGAATTGAGAAAGTAACAGGACAAGGACTGAGAAAGTGTAAATTAGAGTGGGTGAATTTAATGTCAAATCAGTTAGAGAAAGAGAAATTATGGGAAGGAAAGAAAAATTAGGCTGAGGAAAACAAAGTAACAGTTAAAAAAAATTAAAAATCTCTAACAACAATTAAAAGCAGAAGGAATGAGATTCCACACTTCTAATTTTTTTGTGCCAGAGAGGGTGACAAGCACCAGTGAGCACATATTTAAATCTTACTTAGACTGAAATGAATGATACTTAACTTTCTGTGGGAAGTTTAGTTCATAACTACCATGCAAATACATCAACTTCATGCAATTCAATGCATTTCAATGATGAGGCAGACAGCAAGATGTTTTTTGCAAAGCTAATCGCACAGCAGTGCAACTTGGACAGCAAGTTTTAGATATTTCAGCTTAACTAAATACATTTGCACCCTCACCTGAAACTGCTGTGCCATTTTGCATGTAAATAACAGCGAGTGCCATTAGCCTCCGCGTTATCTTGACAGTAAATTATGGCTCAATAAAATGTCTCTCTCCCACCCCTCCATTTCCTGTGGTTGATTGTGCTCAGGAACATCTAACTTCAAAGAAATAAGCTGCACCATTTCTCACTCAAGCTGTAGCGAGACATATCTGATAGAATTTTCCAAAATTCAGGGGAACTGAAGAACATAGAGTACAACCATTAAAAGGCTTTGATGCAAATGCATCAGTAAGTCCAAAATTAAATTTGCAGCTAAATTAGTTTGGTAAGACACCTCAAGGATGTCATCTGGAGAAGATACCTCACAACAAATATAAAACTATACCTTATTTAACTGTAAATTCAACATGATGGTTCCACCATTGTCCCTTCCTGTATTCAAGTTCAGCAGAAGAATTGTCGGGTATTCAGAGGTGACTGATACATCCGGTCCATTCAAAACAAAAAATCTCACAGAAACAACATCCACAGCTTCTCGAAGGACAGGTTGATTACGAAAACATGATTTGCCACTGTTACTGTGTTCAGTTTTATTTGGTTTTATGTATACTCCCAACATATCCAGGTCCTTCATTACTGTGCCATTGCTTGACAGAGTGAAGTTATTAAACATTGCAAGAAGGGATCCAGCATCGACAGGTATACATACTGCAAGAGATAGAACATTCAAAAGCTTGTATTTAGATGTCTTTGTAAAATGTAGACAATACTACCCTGAATATTGCAAACATTACGTCTATAACAAATTATATCTAGTTTCTTTTGAAAAAAAGAACCGCAAAAAAAAGTTCCTTATCTGGGCCATAAGAGAAGCCACAACCAGAACATCTGTAGTTAGTTCAACAAGAATGCAATGCAAAAGCAAAGTGAGGGTCAATTGGTTTATTAAGATGCGTTTTCAATTCCTCTCATGTGCAAGTAGGCTATTGGTAGGTGCTCAAACTTTATTTTAATAAAGGTTAGTAAGGAGGAATGACATTGCTCCAAAATATTCTACCATAAATTGGCCGAGAACTGATATTCTACCAATTACTGAAAATTCCTCATCTCATCTGTATCATTGCAGGGTGTACTAAATGATATCCACATAGTTCCTCATAAAGTCACAAAATCTAAACATTGGGAAGACCAAAGCCATCGTTTTCATCCCCACCCCATCCCAATCACAAATTCCATAACTATGTCAATGATTTCACCAGTTTCCTAAACATTATCTCAGATTGAACCAAACTGTGGCATCCTACTGACCTCTCAAGAAAGCATGCTTTTCATAAAACAAAAATCTGCTTTCACACCTTTAATACCATCCGCCTCCTAGCCTTAACCATGCTTTTGTTATGCCTAGGTTAAACTATTCCAATGCTCTCCCAGGCTACCTTTCATCATCCATTTTCTGAACAGTTCTGTATTACTCTCTGTAATGCTGAATCCTATTCCTCACCAAGCCCTGCTCACCCATAACTCTTCTTACTCCGATGCCTCCAACTTAATATTCTCGTCCTTATTTTCAGGTTGTGACTCTTCTATATCTCTAAAACCTCCAACAGACTTCCAAAGGTCACCCCAAACCCAGAATTATTCATTTAATCAAATCTGGAATTTCTTCCCTCACCCTTATCATTGTTAGAAGTACTTTCAGCCACTTTAGCCACCTCCTGACTCCCCAAAGCCTGTCCACCATCGACAAGGCACAAGTCAGGAGTGTGATGGAACACTCTCCATTTGCCTAGATGAGAGCAGCTCCTACAAGAAGCCTGACACAATCCAAGACAAAGCAGTCCACTTGACTGGCACCCCATCCACCACAAAAAACATTCACTCCCTCCACTAATGACTCACAGTGGCAGCAGCGTGTACCATCTACAAAATGCACTGCAGCAACTCACCAAGGCTCCTTCGACAACACCTTCCAAACCCGTGACCTCAACCACCTAGAAGGAATAGGGCAGCAGATGCATAGGATCACCACTACCTTTAAGTTCTCCTCCAATCCACTCACCATCCTGACTTGAAACTATATCAACTTGTTGGGGACCAGGTATGCAGTGGGTTAGATACTTGTCTTTCACATCTGTGATTAGATTTCAAATCCAGCTAAAACTGATGCTAGCTGCTAATGTCGTGTATGAATTGAATTTAGACAGACTCAGTGCACAGTAGGGGGTAGCCTTCTAAGTGCTGTAACAGAGTGATAGAGCCTTCGCTCAGGTTAATTGTACCATATATTCATTGTATGTGCTGACAGGAAGGTGCTCAATTTCCTATTATTAGCATTCTGCGCCTCATCAACAATTTATTAAAAACAGAACACACCTGTTAAATAAGCTTCAATCTCAAAGGAGATGATCCAGTTAATGTTGATACTTTCAACAGCAAGTTGCAACCATTTCATCCATGGCGGAGAATCCAGTGTTTTTCTGCATACTACACTTTCACTGCAATTTACAATCTTCACGTGAGAGTTAGGTAATGCATTTGATCCTATTAAAAGGAGGACAGGGCAAGGCTCTACTGGCCGGTTGTTGACAGCACAGTTTTTAAGATGAATGACCAGTTCCACAGTGTGTTCAGGAATAAAAATTCTGAGGAGAGCCAAAGCAGATTTTGTATTTGTGTAAACTTAATACATTTTAAACAATCTTTCTACGGATTCTAACTGAGACTTACTTCAAGTGTGAAACCTGATCAATGGGAGAAAGAATCAGCCCAAGTGAATTATTTGGTTCAAGAACAGGCACATTAATCAATCGCTGAACAAGCATCTGAGGCTGAAATATGTAGGAGCACTTAGTCGTGAAGCCCTGTGAGAAAAATCAAATGCATATACCTGTAAATCTGATGTACTTGTGCATCAATCAATACATGCATTTTAATGGGTATAGCAGTGTACTGTTTGGCTACTGAACTCGTAATGCTGAAGCCTGGACTAATAATCTAGAGAATATGGGTTCAAGAGACTGGAAGTAAAAAGGAAATGAAATTGACTATGAAGTTGTCAGATTTCCTTTGAAGAAGAAACCTTGCTGGTCTGGCCTATATGCAATTCTAATGTCACACCAATGTGGTTGACTCTTAACTGCCTTCCGAAATGACCAAGCAAACCACTGCCACCTTTTCAAGGCAACTAGGGATGGACAATAAATACAGGCCCTGCCAGAGATGTTTAAAACCCATAAATGAAAAAAAAGCCAATAATTTTTTTCTATATTCATTGTGTCAGCATCACAATATTTTTCAAGAAAACTAGAAATAGTAGTCTTCTAGGGTCAGCAAATATATTTTGGTGTTCAGAAAGTTAGGCAAGTGTTCTGCTTCGAACATGAAATGTTAACATTACAAGGCAATGGCAAAAAGCCACAGAGCGAAAAGGTATACTAGCATAAGTTATTAAATAGGCCATTGTTGAAGAAGCATGATGCGATGAATTAACGTGTAGCAACCACAATTCTCAGAGTGGAAGAGTGCTCAGTCACTATGAGCATGTGCTAAAGACCTTTGCTACAGGAAGAAAACAAAAAATTTTAATGCCATAACACAATGCAGAAAGAAATAATTTTAGTACAAGTGTTAGCAAGAAATTCACAAGCAGTGATGCATAATGCATTTTTAAAGTAATGCTAAAAATGGCCATCATTCCAAGAGTCAATTTTAACTCGAAGGTTTTCAGATAAGAATTCTACACCATTTAGCACATTATACTATACCTTTACTTCAATTTTACCATCATCTTTCGGTAGGTGTGCAGCTACAAACCAGTCACCCGAAACAGGGTTGGAAATATTTAAAAAAGTATTACTCTGGACTTTGGACATCAGTGGGATGCTGAGGTTGAATGAAGGAAGAGCAACTGTATTTATTCCAAACTTGGTTTGTAACGGATTAATTATTGGTGGGGCGCTTGCCCGAAAATGGCTGTTGAAAAAATATATGGAGTAAATTAGATCAAAAAAGTCATGCAAAGATATAACCAGAGATTATCTGTACTTGCCTATACACTTTGGCTACAAAGCATAATTTTTAAAAATATTAAGTTGCAAGGACAATGTAGTGATTCATAAATTTCTAGGCCGTTGCTTCAAATTAGTCATCAATGCAATTGCTAATTAGGTATATCATGAACTGCTTTCTCAATCTGCCCTTTGAATTTTTTGGTTCTACTTAATAGTCACTGAGCAATTCGGTCCATTTGAAACTTTTATCAAATTCAAGTTCATAAAAATCCACATACACAGTGATATTAGTATTTTGGCACTCTGGCCCCTTTCCTTTCGAGGCTTGCAAAATCCACCTCAGCAGCACAGTATTTTCTGGCACTCGGAAGACAAACATACGTGCATTTCCATACCAGCTGTACAAGGAAAGTTTTTGAGGAGCTTGAGCGTAATATTCAGATACGTAGGTTCGACCTGATAAAACAAAGTAAATACATCATATTCACAAGTAAATTACACAATTTCAAATATACGGATATACAAGGCAGCCTTAAAGGGATTTTCGGTGAAAAGAGGAGGGCAAAATAACTGAAAGAAAAAACCTTTAGTTTCTTCATCATTTAGAGCAAAGTGCTTCAGGCTTTTCCAGAAATTAGACTATAAATGGCAAGGCGGCAGATTTGAAGCTGGCCTGAAACCGAGATAACTGGGGTCCAAAGCACCAACACATCTGATGGATTCAAAAGTAACCAGAAGTGAAAGGGCTGGAAAGGCATGGAGAGTGCATAAAAAAAAGTTAATGAGAAATTGATACTAGCGATGGGTGGAAACTCTAAACTCTTATGAAGTTTAGCTATCAGAAATGACAGCCGAATAAATGGCTAAGAGGGAAATACACTCAAGAAAAGGGTACAGTAAATCCAGCACAGGAGATAGATTGGAGAAGGGGAATACAGGACTGGGGAAGGGGGATAGAGAAGATGTAGTTAGTCAGATGGAGATATTCTAAACATAAAAAAAGCACATTTTCTTTAATTTTCAGACAGCCTTAAGCTTTGGCTCCCAGTTTCAGAATTTCACCAGTCTTGGAATATACTGCAAACTATACACAGAATTCCAGAAGATCATGCCATGTTATAGCTCTAGTGCTGTCTGCAAGAAGACAAATATAAGAACCAGATGCCTTAAACTTTTCATTCAATTCAGAGTTGGACTATTATGAATATTTTCTCAATATCTCTTAAAAAAGAGATATTGTAAAACCAATATTTTACACCTCTTGATGGTGGTAGATTCACATGTAGATTAGTCACAAAATATGCATAATCCAACTAGGCTTCCAGGTGGAGAAAACAGGGACTTCAAAACATCAAAATTTGTGCACACTGTTTTACAAAAAAGGTATTTCTTGACATCGCAACATTAAGGAGAGCACTCCCTGCACATGTGCAGCTGAAGAATTGACATCATATTCAGCGATGTCCTACCAAACTGAGTTTTGAAACTGGTTCCCTTAATCTCACTTCACTCACCTTTCCAGAACTGCTTCATCCAATTCTGTGTCATTGGGAGCTGGAGCCTATCCCAACAGGCAATGAGCACTAGGCGGAGTACACTGAGGACGGGATGCCAGTCCATCACAGGGCACATACACACGCACACTGGGGGACAATTTACCTTAGCCGATCCACCTAACTAACATCTCTTTGGGTGGTGGGAGGAAACCAGAGCACACGGGGGAAACTCACCCAGACACAGGGAGAACATGCAAACTCCACACACAGGGTCCCTGGAACTATGAGGCAGCAGCACTAACCACTGCACCACCGTGTCACCCCAGTTCCCTTAATCCTTACAGACAAAATAAGAAGCAAATGTAGCAAAATTGGGGGAAATAAGAGTGCAGTGGAATTACATTTAAAAGTAAATAACGAAGTAAGAAAGTTATTTAAAAATCAATAACAAACGAATCTTGGAGCTGGTACTGAAAGAGGGATCTCAAACCTACCTCAGAATTTCAACTGATAATCTTTTAATGAGTTAATAAAAATCAATAAAAATGTACTTAGATTTTTTTTCATAAAAAAATATTTTATTCAATCATCCAAAACGGGGGTTGAAACCACAACCTTGAGATGAAATGTCAAATGAAATGAAAATGAACTAGCCAGGCTATACAGAAACCCCCTCACACACTGGCTTTCCAACTTGTTCACCAACTTTATTACGCTTTAAGGCGCTCCATGGTTAGATAAATGAACTATTTGCCACTTGGATATCTTTATGCACTAGTTTTGTGCTCAAAGTGGTTTAAAAAAAAAACAGCTGATTTTTCATTCTTATTATCAAATCTGGAACCAAGAGAATTTCAGAGATTACATGGTCATGTATTTGTGCTGTTAAGCTGGGGAGAACCAAATTTCAAACCAAAACACTGAACAAATCAGAAGAAAAAAATTGGTTAAAACCTGACAGTTGACATTCTATTTATGTGGTTAGAGCGTCAGCGTTAAACTGGTCTGGGAACAAATGGCATAGACCTTTCAACTTGGCAGGAGAAACTGCACGTCAGTGGCTGCAGTGAGGGCCTAGCATGCATTATGACCCCAATGGAGACCAATAAACCAAAAGATCCGAACTTACAGGATGAGAAAAACCAATGGACAAGATTTTACTTTTTAATAACATTTACTTAACCAATCAAACCAAAATCAACATAAATTAAACACGTATGAGCAGGCAAGTTGTGGTCAATATCAACTCAAAATTACACATTAAATAGCAAATACATCTAAATCATAGATCTCAGTTTACTGGGCAGTCCACTAAACAATAATTTCAGCCACAAAATCATTCAAAGCTCTGAACTTCCTCAGGCAGAATTTCAGTCCCTTTTCTTCGAGGATTTAGCCACCAATCCTCATCCAACAGAAGCTCCCAACCAACCTGAGTTCTCCAGGCATGGTCTTGACCAAAATGGTGCACTTCTGCAGAACCTCCACAGCTTTGGTCATGACAGTCTTGTTGGCGTGAATCCACCAGAAACACCTTATTTTCCTTTATCTCCGCTCCCAGATCCAGCCTTCCTGTTCCTTCAGGCTGCCTGCCCTGCAACACAGGGCAGGGCCAGGGAGAGAAATCCTGGGCAAAAATAAAAACACCTGGAAAAACTTAGCAGGTCTGGCAGCATCTGTGGAGAGGAACACAGTTAATGTTTCGAGTCTGTATGACTCTTCAACAGAACTAAGTAAAAATAGATAAAAGGTGAAATGCTGGTTTGGGGGTGGTGGTGGTGGTGGTGGTGGTGGTGGGGGTTGGGGGGGGGGGGGGGAGGGTGGTGGAGGGTGGGATAGAGGGCCAGTGATAGGTGGAGATGGCCAAAAGATGTCATAGACAAAAGGACAAAGAGGTGTTGAAGGTGGTGATATTATCTAAGGAATCTACTAAGGGTAGAAAGCAGGACAAGCAACGTACAGTTAGCTCTAGTTGCCCTGCTTTCTGTAAGCATGCAGGTGCAGCAGGCAGTAAGTGGTATGTTGGCCTTCATAGCCAGAGGATTCGAGTACAGGAACACCGGTGTCTTGCTGCAATTGTACAGGGCCTTGGTGAGAGCAGACCTGGAATATTGTGTGCAGTTTTGGTCTCCTTATCTGAGGAAGGATGTACTTGCTATAGAGGGAAGGTTTACCCGACTGATTCCTGGGATGGTGGGACTGATATGAGGAGAGATTGAGTCGATTAGGATTAATATTCACTGGAGTTCAGAAGAATGAGGGGGGTTCTCATAGAAACCTATAAAATTCTAACAGGACTAGACAGGGTAGATGCAGGAAGGATGTTCCCGATGGTGGGGGAGTCCAGAACCAGGGGTCACAGTCTGAGGATATGGGGTAGACCATTTAGGACTGAGATGAGGAGAAATTTCATCACCCAGAGAGTGATGAGCCTATGGAATTCATTACCACAGAAAGTAATTGAGACCAAAACATTGTATGTTTTCAAGAAGGAGTTAGATATAGCTCTTGGGGTGAAAGGGATCAAAGGGTATGGGGAGAAAGCGGGAGCAGTTGGATGATCAGCCATGATCATAATGAATGGCAGAGCAGGCTCGAAGGGCCAAATGGCCTACTCCTGCTCCTAGTTTCTATGTTCAGCACCATTTGCGACTCCTCAGATACAGATGCAATCCATGGCCAAATGTAGCAATACCCAAGCTTGGGCTGACAAGTGGCAAGTAACATCCACGCCAAGCAATGGCCATCTCCAACAAGAGAGAATCTAACCATCGCCCCTTGACATTCAGTGGCATTACCAAGATTGAATTGCCCACTATCAACATCCTGGGGGTTACCACTGAGCAGAAACTGAACTGGACCAGCTATATAAATACTGTGGCTACAAGAGCAGATTAGAGTCTAGGAATCCTGCAGCGAGTAATTCACCTGATCCACAAAAGCCTGTCCATCATCTACAAGGCAAAAGTCAAGAGTGTGATGGAATACTCTTCACCTGTCTGGATGAGTGCAGCTTCAACAACACTCAAGAAGCTCAACACCATCCAGGACAAAGCAGCCCGCTTGATTGGGACCCCATTTACCAACATTCACTCCCTCCACCACCAACGCACAGTGGCAGCAGTGTGTACAATATACAAGATGCACTGCAGAAATCACCTAGCCTCCTTAGACAGCATCTTCCAAACTCATGACCACTACCATCTTTAAGGACAAGGGCAGCAGATGCACGGGAACACCACCTCCTGAAAGTTTACCATCCTGACTTTGAAATATATCACCGTTCCTTTACTGTCGCTGGATCAAAATCCTGGCACTCCTTTCCTAATGGTACTGTGGGTGTACCTATGCCACACGGACTGCTGTGGTTCAAGAAGGCAGCTCACCACCACCTTCTCAAGGGTAATTATCGATGGACAATAAATGCTGGCTTAGCGAAAAATTCCCACATTCCATGAACAAATAACAAAAATTGGCTGTAAAGTGATTTGGGACACTGTGAAAGGAGTTGGATAAATGTAGGTTTTGTCTTCCTATCATTATACCTACATGCAGTAGGCAGAGTGACTGTAGCAATGGTGAAATTGGAGGCCCAATGCGGAGTCTCTAAGGATAATTAATCACAGAGTAATCAACTGATGTTAGGAAAGTGGCTACAAAGAAATCACTACATTTACAAAATAATTCAACTCTGTCGAAGGGTCATGACGACTCGAAACGTCAACTCTTTACTTCTCCGCCGATGCTGCCAGACCTGCTGAGTTTTTCCAGGTAATTCTGTTTTTGTTCTGTAATATTATCATTCTGACTTCTCTGGTGCCAACCACTATCATACAGTTGTGTTGTACACTGAATTTACAGCCTATCCACAGGTTCCATATAGTGTTGCAGCATATTTATACTAAATAAGTGTGCAAATAATATATTTTTAAAATTCTAATTGAGATGCAAGAGAAACAGGAAAATTAATTAGAAAAATGTAATTAATAAATAAGAAACTACCAACAGCAGAAAAGAAGTGAGACAGCAAATCCCAAGAGAAATCATTTCTAGAAGCACTTAAACCATGGGGTTGGATTGAGTTTCTAAAAAGACCCTTTATGGTTAAAAACCCTTTAGGCTGTTTCTCTGTGATTTCGATGGACTTTTTTTGCCAAAGTGAGAATGCATGATTGGAAATCCACACCCCCAGAAAAACTTTAGTCCTGCAGTGAGACCACCTTCGGCTAGATTTTAAACAGGATGGTGCAGGGTGTAAAAACAAAAAAAACTGCGGATGCTGGAAATCCAAAACAAAAACACAATTACCTGGAAAAACTCAGCGGGTCTGGCAGCATCGGCGGAGAAGAAAAGAGTTGACGTTTCGAGTCCTCATGACCCTTCGACAGAACTTGATTTCGAGTCTAAGAAAGAATTGAAATATAAGCTGGTTTAAGGTGTGTGTGTGGGGGGCGGAGAGATAGAGAGAGAGAGAGGTGGTTGTGTAGACAAACAAGCAGTGATAGAAGCAGATCATCAAAAGATGTCAGCGACAATGGTACAAAAGAACACATAGGTGTTAAAGTTAAAGTTGGTGATATTATCTAAACGCATGTGCTAATTAAGAATGGATGGTAGGGCACTTAAGGTACAGCTCTAGTGGGGGTGGGGGGAGCATAAAAGATTTTAAAATATTTAAAAATAATGGAAATAGGTGGGAAAAGAAAAATCTATATAATTTATAGGGAAAAAAGGAAAAAAGGGGGGAAAACAGAAAGGGGGTGGGGATGGGGGAGGGAGCTCACGACCTAAAGTTGTTGAATTCAATATTCAGACCGGAAGGCTGTAAGGTGCCTAGTCGGAAGACGAGGTGTTGTTCCTCCAGTTTGCATTGGGCTTCACTGGAACAATGCAGCAAGCCAAGGACAGACATGTGGGCAAGAGAGCAGGGTGGAGTGTTAAAATGGCAAGCGACAGGGAGGTTTGGGTCATTCTTGCGGACAGACCGCAGGTGTTCTGCAAAGCGGTCGCCCAGTTTATGTTTGGTCTCTCCAATGTAGAGGAGACCACATTGGGAGCAACGAATGCAGTAGACTAAGTTGGGGGAAATGCAAGTGAAATGCTGCTTCACTTCAAAGGAATCTTTGGGCCCATGGACGGTGAGGAGAGGGGAAGTGAAGGGGCAGGTGTTACATCTTTTGCGTGGGCATGGGGTGGTGCCATAGGAGGGGGTTGAGGAGTAGGGGGTGATGGAGGAGTGGACCAGGGTGTCCCGGAGGGAGCGATCCCTACGGAATGCCGATAAGGGGGGTGAAGGGAAGATGTGTTTGGTGGTGGCATCATGCTGGAGTTGGCGGAAATGGCGGAGGATGATCCTTTGAATGCGGAGGCTGGTGGGGTGATAAGTGAGGACAAGGGGGACCCTATCATGTTTCTGGGAGGGAGGAGAAGGCGTGAGGGCGGATGCGCGGGAGATGGGCCGGACACGGTTGAGGGCCCTGTCAACGACCGTGGGTGGAAAACCTCGGTTAAGGAAGAAGGAGGACATGTCAAAGGAACCGTTTTTGAAGGTAGCATCATCGGAACAGATGCGACGAAGGCGAAGGAACTGGGAGAATGGGATGGAGTCCTTACAGGAAGCGGGGTGTGAGAAGCTGTAGTCGAGGTAGCTGTGGGAGTCGGTGGGTTTGTAATGGACATTGGTGGACAGTCTATCACCAGAGATTGAGACAGAGACGTCAAGGAAGGGAAGGGAAGTGTCAGAGATGGACCACGTGAAAATGATGGAGGGGTGGAGATTGGAAGCAAAATTAATAAATTTTTCCAAGTCCCGACGAGAGCATGAAGCGGCACCGAAGTAATCATCGATGTACCGGAGAAAAAGTTGTGGAAGGGGGCCGGAGTAGGACTGCAACAAGGAATGTTCCGCATACCCCATAAAGAGACAGGCATAGCTGGGGCCCATGCGGGTACCCATAGCCACACCTTTTATTTGGAGAAAGTGAGAGGAGTTGAAGGAGAAATTGTTCAACGTGAGAACAAGTTCAGCCAGACGGAGGAGAGTAGTGGTGGATGGGGATTGTTCGGGCCTCTGTTCGAGGAAGAAGCTAAGGGCCCTCAGACCATCCTGGTGGGGGATGGAGGTGTAGAGGGATTGGACGTCCATGGTGAAGAGGAAGCGGTTGGAGCCAGGGAACTGGAAATTGTTGATGTGACGTAAGGTGTCAGAGGAATCACGGATGTAGGTGGGAAGGGACTGGACAAGGGGAGAGAGAAGGGAGTCAAGATAACGAGAAATGAGTTCTGTGGGGCAGGAGCAAGCTGAGACGATCGGTCTACCGGGGCAGTTCTGTTTGTGGATTTTGGGTAGGAGATAGAAGCGGGCCGTCCGAGGTTGGGCGACTATCAGGTTGGAAACTGTGGGAGGGAGATCCCCAGAGGAGATGAGGTCAGTGACAGTCCTGGAAACAATGGCTTGATGTTCAGTGGTGGGGTCATGGTCCAGGGAGAGGTAGGAGGAAGTGTCTGCGAGTTGACGCTCAGCCTCCGCGAGGTAGAGGTCAGTGCGCCAGACAACAACAGCACCACCCTTGTCAGCGGGTTTGATGACAATGTCAGGGTTGGACCTGAGAGAATGGAGTGCAGTAAGTTCAGAGAGAGACAGGTTAGAATGGGTGAGAGGAGCAGAGAAATTGAGACTCCTAATGTCGCGCCGACAGTTCTCAATGAAAAGATCAAGAGAAGGTAAGAATCCAGAGGGAGGGGTCCAGGTGGAGGGAGAATATTGGAGATGGGTAAAAGGATCCGTTGAACTGGGAGAGGACTCCTGCCTGAAGAAGTGAGCCCGGAGACGAAGACGGCGAAAGAAGAGTTCAGTATCATGCCGAGCCCGAAATTCATTGAGGTGAGGGCGTAAGAGTATGAAACTAAGTCCTTTGCTGAGCACTGAACGTTCAGCATCGGAGAGGGGAAGGTCAGGGGGTATAGTGAATACACGGCTGGGGCTGGGATTGGAAGATGGGGTGGGGACGGAGGGACAGGCTGGGGTGGAGGGTCCTAGATGGGTGTTGGTGTCGATGAGCTGTTGGAGCTTGCGTTCCTTAGCAGTTGAGAGAAAGAGAAAAAGTTTCTTGTTGAGGCGTCGGATGAACCGAAGGATAAAATGAAACTGGGGGCACGCGCAGCTTGAAAAAGGGTACGGCGGTGCTGCTGGAGGGAGAGGTCGAGTGTGTTCATATGGCGGCGCATGGCACTGAGTGTGGATTTCAGAATGTGACGGGAACAGCAGTCTGAGAAACGTTTTATGTCCCGGAGATACCGGTAATCCTGGGTGGGTTCGAAAGATGAGGGGTGGAATTTCAGTTGAAATCCACGTGGGGTAAGTCGGAGACGGAGACAGTCACTGAGAAAGGAGATATGGCTGTGAAAGCGGGTTTTAGTAAACACCTTGTCAAACACCAGGAGGGAAATGGAAAGCAAAGAAGGTGAACAAGGCAACAGAGAGATACGGAAATCTTGTCGCAGAGAGGAACAGAACTTCTTCAAGGAGGTAGGCATTTCTTGAAGAACAGTGGCAGTCAATTAAACACAGAGATAAAAACAAAAAAAGCTGCGGATGCTGGAAATCGAAAACAAAAACAGAATTACCTGGAAAAACTCAGCAGGTCTGGCAGCATCGGCGGAGAAGAAAAGAGTTGACGTTTCGAGTCCTCATGACCCTTCGACAGAAATCTTTTAAAATCTTTTATGCTCCCCCCACCCCCACTAGAGCTGTACCTTGAGTGCCCTACCATCCATTCTTAATTAGCACATTCGTTTAGATAATATCACCAACTTTAACTTTAACACCTATGTGTTCTTTTGTACCATTGTCGCTGACATCTTTTGATGATCTGCTTCTATCACTGCTTGTTTGTCTACACCACCACCTCTCTCTCTCTCTACCTCTCCGCCCCCCACACACACACCTTAAACCAGCTTATATTTCAACTCTTTCTTGGACTCGAAATCAAGTTCTGTCGAAGGGTCATGAGGACTCGAAACGTCAACTCTTTTCTTCTCCGCCGATGCTGCCAGACCTGCTGAGTTTTTCCAGGTAATTCTGTTTTTGTTTTGGATTTCCAGCATCCGCAGTTTTTTTTTGTTTTTATCTCTGTGTTTAATTGACTGCCACTGCTCTTCAAGAAATGCCTACCTCCTTGAAGAAGTTCTGTTCCTCTCTGCGACAAGATTTCAGTATCTCTCTGTTGCCTTGTTCACCTTCTTTGCTTTCCATTTCCCTCCTGGTGTTTGACAAGGTGTTTACTAAAACCCGCTTTCACAGCCATATCTCCTTTCTCAGTGACTGTCTCCGTCTCCGACTTACCCCACGTGGATTTCAACTGAAATTCCACCCCTCATCTTTCGAACCCACCCAGGATTACCGGTATCTCCGGGACATAAAACGTTTCTCAGACTGCTGTTCCCGTCACATTCTGAAATCCACACTCAGTGCCATGCGCCGCCATATGAACACACTCGACCTCTCCCTCCAGCAGCACCGCCGTACCCTTTTTCAAAGCTGCGCGTGCCCCCAGTTTCATTTTATCCTTCGGTTCATCCGACGCCTCAACAAGAAACTTTCTCTCTTTCTCTCAACTGCTAAGGAACGCAAGCTCCAACAACTCATCGACACCAACACCCATCTAGGACCCTCCACCCCAGCCTGTCCCTCCGTCCCCACCCCATCTTCCAATCCCAGCCCCAGCCGTGTATTCACTATACCCCCTGACCTTCCCCTCTCCGATGCTGAACGTTCAGTGCTCAGCAAAGGACTTAGTTTCATACCCTTACGCCCTCACCTCAATGAATTTCGGGCTCGGCATGATACTGAACTCTTCTTTCGCCGTCTTCGTCTCCGGGCTCACTTCTTCGGGCAGGAGTCCTCTCCCAGTTCAACGGATCCTTTTACCCATCTCCAATATTCTCCCTCCACCTGGACCCCTCCCTCTGGATTCTTACCTTCTCTTGATCTTTTCATTGAGAACTGTCGGCGCGACATTAGGAGTCTCAATTTCTCTGCTCCTCTCATCCATTCTAACCTGTCTCTCTCTGAACTTACTGCACTCCATTCTCTCAGGTCCAACCCTAACATTGTCATCAAACCCGCTGACAAGGGTGGTGCTGTTGTTGTCTGGCGCACTGACCTCTACCTCGCGGAGGCTGAGCGTCAACTCGCAGGCACTTCCTCCTACCTCTCCCTGGACCATGACCCCACCACTGAACATCAAGCCATTGTTTCCAGGACTGTCACTGACCTCATCCCCTCTGGGGATCTCCCTCCCACAGCTTCCAACCTGATAGTCGCCCAACCTCGGACGGCCCGCTTCTATCTCCTACCCAAAATCCACAAACAGAACTGCCCCGGTAGACCGATCGTCTCAGCTTGCTCCTGCCCCACAGAACTCATTTCTCGTTATCTTGACTCCCTTCTCTCTCCCCTTGTCCAGTCCCTTCCCACCTACATCCGTGATTCCTCTGACACCTTACGTCACATCAACAATTTCCAGTTCCCTGGCTCCAACCGCTTCCTCTTCACCATGGATGTCCAATCCCTCTACACCTCCATCCCCCACCAGGATGGTCTGAGGGCCCTTAGCTTCTTCCTCGAACAGAGGCCCGAACAATCCCCATCCACCACTACTCTCCTCCGTCTGGCTGAACTTGTTCTCACGTTGAACAATTTCTCCTTCAACTCCTCTCACTTTCTCCAAATAAAAGGTGTGGCTATGGGTACCCGCATGGGCCCCAGCTATGCCTGTCTCTTTATGGGGTATGTGGAACATTCCTTGTTGCAGTCCTACTCCGGCCCCCTTCCACAACTTTTTCTCCGGTACATCGATGATTACTTCGGTGCCGCTTCATGCTCTCGTCGGGACTTGGAAAAATTTATTAATTTTGCTTCCAATCTCCACCCCTCCATCATTTTCACGTGGTCCATCTCTGACACTTCCCTTCCCTTCCTTGACGTCTCTGTCTCAATCTCTGGTGATAGACTGTCCACCAATGTCCATTACAAACCCACCGACTCCCACAGCTACCTCGACTACAGCTTCTCACACCCCGCTTCCTGTAAGGACTCCATCCCATTCTCCCAGTTCCTTCGCCTTCGTCGCATCTGTTCCGATGATGCTACCTTCAAAAACGGTTCCTCTGACATGTCCTCCTTCTTCCTTAACCGAGGTTTTCCACCCACGGTCGTTGACAGGGCCCTCAACCGTGTCCGGCCCATCTCCCGCGCATCCGCCCTCACGCCTTCTCCTCCCTCCCAGAAACATGATAGGGTCCCCCTTGTCCTCACTTATCACCCCACCAGCCTCCGCATTCAAAGGATCATCCTCCGCCATTTCCGCCAACTCCAGCATGATGCCACCACCAAACACATCTTCCCTTCACCCCCCTTATCGGCATTCCGTAGGGATCGCTCCCTCCGGGACACCCTGGTCCACTCCTCCATCACCCCCTACTCCTCAACCCCCTCCTATGGCACCACCCCATGCCCACGCAAAAGATGTAACACCTGCCCCTTCACTTCCTCTCTCCTCACCGTCCAAGGGCCCAAACATTCCTTTCAAGTGAAGCAGCATTTCACTTGCATTTCCCCCAACTTAGTCTACTGCATTCGTTGCTCCCAATGTGGTCTCCTCTACATTGGAGAGACCAAACGTAAACTGGGCGACCGCTGTGCAGAACACCTGCGGTCTGTCCGCAAGAATGACCCAAACCTCCCTGTCGCTTGCCATTTTAACACTCCACCCTGCTCTCTTGCCCACATGTCTGTCCTTGGCTTGCTGCATTGTTCCAGTGAAGCCCAACGCAAACTGGAGGAACAACACCTCATCTTCCGACTAGGCACCTTACAGCCTTCCGGTCTGAATATTGAATTTAACAACTTTAGGTCGTGAGCTCCCTCCCCCATCCCCACCCCCTTTCTGTTTTCCCCCTTTTTTCCTCCTATAAATTATATAGATTTTTCTTTTCCCACCTATTTCCATTATTTTTAAATATTTTAAAATCTTTTATGCTCCCCCCACCCCCACTAGAGCTGTACCTTGAGTGCCCTACCGTCCATTCTTAATTAGCACATTCGTTTAGATAATATCACCAACTTTAACTTTAACACCTATGTGTTCTATTGTACCATTGTCGCTGACATCTTTTGATGATCTGCTTCTATCACTGCTTGTTTGTCTACACAACCACCTCTCTCTCTCTCTCTATCTCTCCGCCCCCCACACACACACCTTAAACCAGCTTATATTTCAACTCTTTCTTGGACTCGAAATCAAGTTCTGTCGAAGGGTCATGAGGACTCGAAACGTCAACTCTTTTCTTCTCCGCCGATGGTGCCAGACCTGCTGAGTTTTTCCAGGTAATTCTGTTTTTGTTTTGGTGCAGGGTGTGGTGAACCTAGGTTGGAATAGAGATTTGCTAAGCCTTTCTTTGAGCAATATCCTGGTGGAAAAATGGGGATTTTATTCCCAGACTTTGCAAAAGTAATAAAACGGGTGATAGTGAGTCAACGCTGTTTTGCATCAAGCCTGGTTTTTAGTTTCTTACATTTATTTTGATGCGGCCTAAGATTCTCAAACTCTGGTACATCAACACAGCATGTCATCAGAATTGTGCCTACTTTGGGGCATAAAAAATTTAGACTGCTATTTATCTGTTGGTTTAAATTCAAAACAGAATTTTGACAAGTGTACAATATTTAGTTTTGTGGCACTAGATCTTAAAAGTGACCTTTCATAGCCCCCTTCCAATCACCACCCACTCTTCTTCCCAACCCCAACTCCCCTCCATCCCGCCCAACACCCACCCCCAAACCCCTCTCCAGCCTCCCCCCAAACTCCCCCACTGGTCCTGCAATTTGCGGATTCCATTACAACAGCCTGGCCAGTCAGCTTCAGGAGTTACAGTCTATATAAAAAAAAACACTGTTGGGGCCCCAAGTAGAAGAACAAAAGGCAGCAGGTGCCTGGGGGAAAATACAAAAGAAAAAAGACTTGCATTTATACAATCTTTCACAACCTCAGAATGAAGTATTTTATAGCCAATGAAGTACTATTGGTGTGTATCCACATTCTAATGTAGGAAAGATGACAGCCAATTTGAACACAGTAAAGTCCTAAACACAATAATTGAATTTTAATAGTGGCCAGATAATATATTTTTAGTGATGTTAGCTGAGGGGTAAGTATTGGCCAGGACACAAGGGGGCTGTTCTTCAAAATAGTTCCGCAGAATATTTTATGCCCACCTATTGGGGCAAAGCCTTGATTTAGCATCTGAAATAAAAGAAGTCACCTCCTACACTGTAGCAATCCCTTAGTATTGCATCAGAGTAACAACCTTTATCTTGTGCTCAAGTTCTGGAGTAGGACATCAAGCCATAATCTTCTGGCTCAGAAGAATGATACCCCTGAGCCACAGCTAACCTCCAAGTTCCCCTCCAAATAACACACATCCATCATGAACTTGGACATAAATTGACTGGAATGCCACAGCTGATAGTGTTGTGGGAATACCTTTGCCTCATGGAGTGCAATAGTTCAAAATGGTGGCAATTCTCATGAGCAATTATCAACAGGCAATAAATTCTCCCCTTACCAACGCCACCCATATCAAAATAATGAAATTTTTTAAATCTTTAATTCATTATTCATTGTAAAAATACAAATCAGCATTACATAATACCCACCAAGCAAATGTTGAACCCTAAGCATGAATCTGAACTTGCTCAAATCAATCTTTTTTTAAATAATTAGGGTGCATCTCTCAGTTTAACCAGATTTATGTATCCACAACATTGGTATACACAGTGGCTGAAAACCCTTCCAGGTCAGTAAAGGCAAGGAGGTCTGACATTATTATTACATAATATATAGGAAGAGAAGGTCTGAACTGTCCATCTCCTTGGGAGACAGTGAAAGCTAAACAAAAAGTGGTCTAACGGTGAATGTATACATCTGATCCCTAGTGGTCTAATAAATAAGAGGACAGGTTTATGACGAATGCACCCATCTGAACCCTGGTAATCTCTAGGAAAACAAGCATGCCGTTTCAGGTCCAAAGAGCTACCCGAGTTGTTTAGTGTGCACTGTGAAGCAGCTATGTAAAAGAGCTGCTTCATTAATCCAAAAGGACATAAATAAGAACAATATATTTAAATAAACACAAAGTAGACATGAAGGTCCTATTTCACTTTTCAACAATTGGATCTGAGCTTCAGATTTCAAGGGTCCAAATTTCAGAGCTCTTGAACTGAATGGTTCTATTATTTCAATTTCATTAGATTCATAATTCATGGAAGGTACACCTTCAATTTATGAATGGGCTATTTAAACAAACAACAAATGCAAGAAGGAAATTAAAAATTTATTTTAACATTTAGAAACTTATTCAAGCTACAATAAACTTTTAGCGACATTTTTAAAAATTGCCAAAGCAATTAAGATACTGAGTTTCATTAAAATTCAGGCTGAAAAACAATGAGTGAGAGTAATTCCTTCCAGTTATCTCAGCACTAGTAATCATAATATGCAACATTACATATCTAACTATATTGTGTGTCTATTAAAAAAATGAACTTAAGTTGCTGCTGGCTTTCTGATCGCTAGCCAACTCATAGCATCATGCACAGATTCCAAAGCCAACACACAAAATGGAGCAATTACACCCACCTACCAGTATTACCAAACATTGTAGATTGCAACTCCAATTCACCTAAGAAGTAACACCACTGCAAACAGGTTGAGTGCTCCAACTAAGACAGCTGGCAGCTCACTCACTGTTACGCAGACAAATCAGTTGTAGCTCCTGAAAGTTTTTTGTGCTGCATGACTAAGGTTTCCCTATTGCTAGCAGGAATAACCACATTCCAGAACAGCAGTTTCACCAGCTCATTGAGCAAGACAAGATTTGCCAATGAGATTTAAAAATAACAAACTACTTTAAAGGAAGTAAAGGAAGTAATCAACTCTAAGGGTTCAGATAGTACAAGCTTTAATATCCAGAACATCACAGTTATGCTCTTGTAATGAACTATCGTTGTGATTTTGGCCAAAAGCCTCATTCAATTCTGACACTTTCTAACAGCCTGTATGAAATCAGGATACCTTTTGTTCTTTTCTCCCCTCATCCCCTTTCTCTGTACCTAGTACTTGTTTGAAACCCAATACATCTTAACATTTACAGAATTACCTGGAAAAACTCAGCAGGTCTGGCAGCATCGGCGGAGAAGAAAAGAGTTGACGTTTCGAGTCCTCATGACCCTTCAACAGAACTGAGGACTCGAAACGTCAACTCTTTTCTTCTCCACCGATGCTGCCAGACCTGCTGAGTTTTTCCAGGTAATTCTGTTCTTGTTTTGGATTTCCAGCATCCACAGTTTTTTGTTTTTATTTTTACGTCTTAACATTTTCCAGTTCTGATGAAAATCCAAAGGCCTGAAACATTATCTGTTCCCCTCTCCACAGATACTGTCTGACCTGCAAAGTACTTCCAGCACTTTCTGTTTATCTTCCATAACCCTCAATCCTTTCTGGTCCTTGTTATGTTCTACTAGCTCCACGACTCCCCTTCAGTACTTTTAAAAGCTCCTTAATAACCCTTTTCTTCAATGCCTTGTCACACCTCTATGAAATTTCAATTTTTCCACTCACACAACATCCACCAGCTTTGTCACCTGCTGTGCAGCACATGCTGACAACTTCCTGTGCAGCAGAAACTCCATATAAATTCAAGTTGTTGATAGATCTCAAGCACTATGAACCTTTTTAACAATTGTATTATTTGTCCTAAAGCACATTAAGTTAAAATTGTTCAATAAACACTTTCATCCATTTAAAGGTCAGTTACCCCAAGTACATGGAAGGCATGGACTTCAAATCAAGTCCTCAAATAACTTTCTTAAAAACAAAAAGCTCTGAATTGATTGTTATCCTTCAAGCACCATCCCTGACCTCATAATGCAGGCCACTCCACTGACATAATGGTAAATATCCCATATCTTATATTGAAAATGTCCACCTGGTCCACTACACTTCTAAGCATCACAAAGTATATTTCACACTTGCAGTTATTTGGCTCAAATATACTCACGAACAAATTCACAACTAAACTAGTTTGAATCCTATGCAACACCTTAACAAACCAAACTTCTTACCAACAATTAGCCTCAGCATTGCCTATGTATAGAACTACCCCACAGGGAATAGCTGAAGAGATGGAAGGTTTGTGCTCTTGTCACTTAGGCTGGCTATGTGGTTTTTCAAGAGACAGGCCAAATTAAACACAGCTACACCCGAGTAGCAAACAGCTTTATTCAAGGCAATTCTTTTACACCTATTAGAAAAGGATCAAAGTGAAAACGCTCAAATCACATGTCATGCATCACATAAAAATACTGCTGTAATTATGAAACAGCATATACTCCAACTTAACAGAATAACTGTACCACTGCTATATGCACAGCGAGATTTGTTAGTTTATCAAAAAAGTCATCCATCACAGGTGGCACTTATTGAATTATGCAGTCAACACAGCTCCAATTATTTTTATACATTACTTGTCCCAAGCACGTATCCTTTGTATATTTACTGTGCTCAAATCATTCTTTAACTTTTATATCTCTCCAGCTCAGTAGGTCAGTCATGAAAAAATATAAAAGACATAAATGAGCTGACATATGACACATGAAATTTGATAGACAGAAGTATGAAGTGATACATTTTAGATGAGGGGATGAACATAACCTAAATGGTATATTTTTAAAGGAAGAGACAGACTGTAGGCTCACCATCCCCTAACCTGTGAAAGTGGCAAGACAAGGCAATTGAGTTGTTACTAAGGCATTTGGGATGTTTGGCTTTATAAATAGAAGCAAAGGGTACAGAAGCCACAAAGATACGATAAACATTTATAAATCATTTGTTAGGCCTCAGCTGAAGCAGTGTGTCTAATTCTGAGCCCCATATTTTAGGAAGGAAGTCAGGTCACTGGAGAGGTTGCAGAGGAGATTCAGTGTGATGCCAAGGATGAAGCATTTCAGTAACAAAGTGAGATTAGAGAAGCTGGGATTGCTCTCCTTAGGTCAGAGAAGGCTGTGGGGAAAATTAATAGAGGGTGCTCCAAATTATCTAGGCCTTTGATAGAGTAGTACATTGAAAGTATGCATAAAAAGACCTTTGGCCCAACTAGTCTGCATTGGTGATTATACGTTATATGAGTCTCCTCCCATTTTATGTACCTCATCTCTGCCTTTCCACATATCTTTCTATTCCTCTTTTCTATCATGTACTCATCTCGCTTCCTTCGAAAGCATCCAAGCTGTTTGTCTCAACCACTGTGGTGGAGTTCCACAACCTAACCATTTTGAGTAGAAAAAATCTTTTTTCCCTGTTGAATCAATTATCTTGTATTAATACCTACTAGTTTTGGATTCTCCCTCAAGAAGGAAATGTTCTCTCCACGTCAACCCCATCCAATCTATTCATAACTTTAAAGACTTCAATCAGGTAACCCTCAAGTCTTCTTTTCTAAACAAACAACCTCATCATGTCTGATCTTTCCCTGTAGCTATAATCTCAGTTCTGGCATTATCCTTGTAAATCTTTTTTACACTGTCTCTAGTACTTCTATGCTCTTTTTATTGCATTGAGACCAGAATTGTGCACAGTGCTTAAGAGCAGCCTGATCAGGGCCTGAAACAAGCTTACTTAAGTTAAATGCCAGTGCTTTGGGAGCAAAAGGGGAAAGTAACATAGTGGTAATGTTACTGCAACAGTAATCCAGAGGTTTGCACTAATAATTCAGAGACAAGTTCAAATCCCCACCAAAGCAGCTGGGGGAGTTACAATTAATTCGTCAATCTAGAATAAAATGCCGGATTGTTGTAAAAATCCATCTGGTGCACTAACGCCCTTCAGGGGAGGAAATCTGCTGCCCATCCTCTGTCTGGGCTAAATGTGATTCTGGTTGTCTCTTAACTGCCCTCTGACACAGCCTAGCAAGCTACTCATTTGTATCAAACTGCTACAGAAAATTAGCACTTTGGGCTTACTACACTGCAGTTGTTCAATACAGCAGCTCATCACCACCTTCTCAAGGGCACTTAGGGATGTGCAATAAAGACTGGCCTTGCCAGCCAGTTCAAATTGCAAGAACAAATAAAAAAAATTGCTTTGCTAGTCCTGCAATGCTGCTCTTAATGCTCGATACTAATCTGAAACTTATATTGTGGTCATTACTACTTAGATGTTTTCCTATTCTTACTTGTCCTATATGATCTGGCTCATTACCTGTTACAAAATCAGCAGCACTTCTTGTTGTATTTATGTACTGAGTGAGAATGCAGATCTGTATAAACTGACCATTCGTCACTTCTTCCTGCCAATTTATTGAAGGGTAGCTGAAATTTCCTATGGTCATTGTTTTGTGTCTGCTACTCAGCTTGTAAATTTATCCAGGTATTTCTTCCTCTAATTCCCTTCAACTGTTTGGTGGTCTATATATCCTATTAGGTGATGGATACCTTCTGTATATAAACTCAATCTATAAGTATTTTGTATCCATCTTATTGTTTGTTACATCCTATTTTTCTACTGCTAATATGTGTTATCTTTAAGTAGTACTGGCAATCTTTAAGTAGTGCTAGTACTTAATGTGGCACTACTTCAAATATCAGGGGGCTTATCCCTAGTATTCAGGCCAATATTTATCCCACATTCAGAATCACATCGATGATCTGGTCATTTATTAGATTACTGTTTGTAGAAGCTTGCCGTGCACAAATTGGCTGCTCAATTTTCTACATTGTGACTGTGACTACACTTCAAAAGTACTTAATTAGCTGGACAGTGCCGAGAGACATCTGGTGACCTTGAAAGGTACTATATAAATGGAAATATTTCTTTCCTTTAGAACTGGTACTAACCTCCCCACTTCCATCCTAAATGTTTAATGTCCTGCAATATTTAGTTACCAATCTTTACTTATGCTTTGATAAGGTCCCACACAGGTTAGTTAGCAAAATTAGAGCAGATGTGGAGAATTGTTATCACACAGAAAGAGTAGGAATAAACAGGTCATTCTCAGGTTGGCAGGCTGGGACTAGTGAAGTGCTGCAAGGATTAGTGCTAGAACCAGCTATTCACAATCTATATCGATGATTTGGATGTGGGGACCAAGTGTAACGTTTCTAAGTTTGCTGATTACATAAAACTAGGTGGGAATATGAGTTGTGAGGAAGATGTAAATAGGCTACAAGGGGATTTAGACAAGCTAAGTGAGTGGACAAGAACATGGAAGATGGAACATAATGTGGAAAAATGTGAAGTTATCCATTTTGGTAGGAAAAACAGAATGCAGAGTACTTCTTAGAAGGTGAGAAATTGGAAGCGTTGATGTCCAAAGGGACTTGAATGTCCTTGTTCATAATTTACTGAAAGCTAACATGTGTACCATCTACAAGATGCACTACAGGAATTCACCAAGGCTCCTTCAAAAGCACCTTCCAAACCCATGACCACTACCACCTAGAAGGCCAAGGGCAGCAGATGGATGAGAATACCCACCATCTAGAAGCTCCCCTCCAAGTCACTCGCCATCCTGACTTGGAAATATATTGCCGTTCCTTCACTGTCACTGGGTCAACATCTTGAAACTCCCTTCCTAACAGCACTGTGGGAGTACTAACACCATGTGGAATGCAGCAGTTCAAGAAGGCAGCTCGCCACCACCTTAAGGGCAATTAGGGAAGGGCAATAAATACTGGCCCAGCCAGCAAAGCCCACATTCCGAGAATGAATATTAAAAAAAAAGGTGCAGAAAGCAATTAGGAAGGCAAATGGTATGTTGGCCTTTATTACAAGAGATTTTGGGTACAGGAGTAAAGGAGTCTTGCTGCAATTGTATAGAGCCTTGGTGAGACTGCACCTGGAATTTGGTGTACAGTTCTGGTCTCCTTACCTCAGGAAGGGTCTACTTGCCATAAATGGAATGCAACAAAGGCTCACCAGACTAATCCCGATGACAGGATTGTCTTACGAGGAGAGATTGAGTCTATATCTCATTGAAGTATATAAAAATTTTTTTTACAGGGCTCAACAGGGTAGATAGAGGAAGGATGATTCTCTTGGCTGGGGAGGTTCTAGAACTAGGGGATGCAAATTCAGAATAAGAGGTAGGCCATTTAGGACTGAGATGAGGAAGAATTTCTTCACTCAGAGGGTGGTGAACCTTTGGAATTCTCTATCCCAGAGGGCTGTGGAGGCTCAGTCATTGGGTGCATTCATGTCAGATCAATAGATGTCTAGATATTACAGATATCATGGGATTTGAGGATAGTGTGGAAACATGGGCATTGAAGTAGAAAATCAGCCATTAGCCAGTTGAATGGCAGAGCAGACTCAAGAGGCCAAGTGGCCTATTGCTACTATTTCCTACATTCCTAATCTTGTCCACTAAATAGCCATGTTTCAGTCACATTCCATGAATTTCGCCAATCTCTGGCCATTCATGTTATCTATGTTATCCTTGAGTTTGCCCTTTGCTCTCTTCCTCTTTCATTATTAGGTTTTAGTAATGTGTCATAGTTCTTTCCCCCTATATGATTAGTTTAAAATCTTATTTATAGTTGTAGCCACCTTTCTGCAAGGATCTTAGTCCCAGCCCAGTTCAGGTGCAGCTCATGCCAACAGGACAGGACCTCTCTGTAGTTGTGTGTGAATATTATGGGCCTGAACTTCCGTGGGATTTCACAGGTAATAATCTGTATGAATACATTTCTCAATTTCTGGAGCTGGAGGGACTCGAAATCAAGTTCTGTCGAAGGGTCATGAGGACTCGAAACGTCAACTCTTTTCTTCTCCGCCGATGCTGCCAGACCTGCTGAGTTTTTCCAGGTAATTCTGTTTTTGTTTTAGACATGTTCAATGATGAGTCAACATCTGATGATGCCTCAATTGCTTAATCCACAGGACTCATCACCTGCGCAACCAGAAAGCTCCATGTAACATCAAAGGGAGCTAAAGGTTCTTCAAAAACTGAGTTCTGCTGGGCCGTATCTTCTGAGCTTCAGGCAGTGTAACTAGGGGATACCCCAAAGAAGTGCTGGGGAACCCCCACCACCTGGAGGTTCCCAGGTAAGGTTTTCATGGCAATTGCCTGGGAAGTGCAAACTGGTCAATTGCCCTGCACTGGGAGCCATCCAAATATGCGATTTAAATTGCAAACTTTGCGTGGTTTTGACTGGGTTACATCAATAGCTACCCAGAAAAAGTTACAAAGATTAAAACTTCTGGGTAACTATGGTACAGACCCACACCGACCAACACTCCAGAGTCGAATTGTCACTTTCCTCCTACTTTCTTACCTGAAGCCTTTTCCGATCCTATCTCACCTGACCTTCCAACTCAGGCCGGGTGAGATCCCGACAGTGCAGCGTGTCCCCAGGGCCTAGCGTCAAGTGCAGCTCTGTCAGACTTAAGGATGCATTGCCCCCATTGTTACAGCACTAACCTGGTGTTAGGCAGCTAAAGACCCAGCCAATCTTAAAGACCCTTGACAGGCCAAAGAGAAGAGTGTATGAGGTAAGGGGATAGGATTTGGAGTTGGGGAGGGGAGGGTGGGGGGGAGACAGTGTGAGGTGTAGGGTCAGGTCTCAGGTTTGGGGGCAAGGGTCAGCTTGGGTTGGAGGAGAGGGGGGGGGGGGGGGTGAATCCCTTTGACAGAGGGGAGAAGGGGGGAGAGGGTGAGTCCCCCTGTGAGAAATTCTCCTTGGGGAGAGTAGGGGGATAACCTGATGGAGGGATAACCTGATGGAGGGGGAGGGAACATCCCATTCGGGGAAGGGGGATATCCTGTTTTTGATGGTGGTGATGATGGTGGTGGTGGTGGTGGGGAGGGGGGGTGGGTGAGGAGAGGATATCCCGTGGGCGAAACAGCAGGATATCCCACGGCAGGGGGGATATCCCGTTTGGGGGGCAGGGGGAATAGACATGTGGGGGGAGGGGATAGGCATTTGAGGGAAAGGGGGTGGGATACCCACAGGGGTGGGGGCGATATCCCGTGGGGGGTGGGGAGAGGGAAGTATCCTGTGGGATGGGGGTAAAGGGAATGTCCCATGGTTGGGGTTGAGATCCCATCCAGGTGGGGTGGGGGCAGGGGGAATCCTGTAAGGTTGGATGGGGCCCATGGAGTCCCCATGATGGGGGTAACCGGGAGAGTCCATGGATAGGTTGGTGTAGGTCTGTACCAGAAGTGGTTTTAATCTTTATAACTTTTTCTGGGTAGCTACTGATGTAACCCAGTCAAAACCACCCAAAGTTTGCAATTTAAATCACATTTCTGGATGGTTCCCAGTCGAGGGCAACTGACCAGTTTGCACTTTCCAGGCAATTGCTATGCAAACCTCCGTTTGGGGGAGGGCGGGGGGGGGGTTCCCCGCACTTCTTTGACTCATCATTGAACATGTCTATACAGCTCCACAAATTGAGAAATGGATTCATATAGATTATTATCTGTGAAATCCATTTAGTTCCTAACTCCTGATACTCATTTAACATCTTACGTCTGACATGGACCACAACTGGATCCTCCTCCCTCCCTTTCCAGGTTCTTTTCCAGTGTTGAGATGTATGCCAGCATGCCATTTGGGGCTCCCTATCCTGACTGCAAAGTATGCACCTTCCCTGTAATTAGAGAATTGCCTGTAACTGCAACCTTTCTATTGTGCACCTCCTCCCTTTAGACAGCTTGGACATGCTTTGGTCAGCAATCTGGCTGCTCTGCGCACTGTCTTCGTAAGAATTTCCGCTGGCAGGAAAGTCGATAACAGAGATTTAATATGACTAACACGAAAACCTGGGGGGGGGAGATGAGAAGAATTTTTTATGCATCAACCTGTTCTGATCTGGAATGCACTGCCCAAGAGGGTGATGGAAACAGGTTCAAGTGTAACTTTCAAAAGGGAATGAAAAGGGCAAAAAAAAAAAGGCTGCAGGGGGGGGAAAGCAAAGGAGTGGGAGTAATTGGACACCTGGCAACACTCACCATGAGCCAAATGTGCTACATTATTTAATGAGTCCATTTCTTGTACATTATATTGTACATCCCTGTAACATTAACATTTTAAAATAAATCTTAATGTACAAAGTAAAGCACCATGCTAACACCATACTCTATAAATACAAGCTGTTATTTAAAATATCAAAACATCCCAAAGAGCTTCACAGAGGCAAAATAAATTTGGCAAAGTAAGAAACATTAGGTCAAGTGACCAAACGCTTAGTCAAAGCTGTCAGTTTTAAGCAGACTTAAAGGAGGAGAGATGGCAAGCCAGAGGCTTGGGAAGGACAATCCTGAGCTGGTGGCTGAGGGCTGAGCCACTAATTGAGGGGTCAAGAAAATGGGATACACAAGAGGCTAGAATTAGAGAAATGTATATACTGCAAGTTGGAGGATTAGAGAAGGCTTCAAGGATAGCAAGGGAATACATGGGCTGGAATTTGAACACAAGGATGAGATTAAAATCAAAGCATTGGCGGACTGGAAGCCATGTTGGTCAGCGAGCAAAAGGGTGATGTTTAAGCAAGGTCTGGCATAAGTTAGCACAAGGGCAATAAAATTTTGGATGAGTTTGAAGAAGTTGGAAGATGGGAGACAGGCCAAAAAACCCGAGTCTGGAGGTAAGAGTCTGGGTGAGACTTTTAGCAGATGGGCTGAGGCAGGAGATATTACTGGCAATATCACGGAAGTGTAAGTCGTGGGGCAGTGTTTGCGACGGAGAGGAAATGGGGTCAGATGCTCAGCTCAGAGTAAAACAGGATGTCAAGATTCCAAATAGTCTGATTCAATCTGTGACAGTGGTGAGGGAGTGAAATGGACTCAGTAACTAGGGAACAAAGTTTGTGGCGAAAGGCAAAAATACTGCAGATGTTGGAAAACTGAAATTTAAAAAAACCAGAAAATACTGGAAACATTCAGCAGGTCACTTAGCAGCTGTACAGAGAAAAACAGAATTGACATTTCAGGTCAATGACCTTTCATCAGAATGCTGATGGCAGTTACGATGAAAAGCCATTAACCTGAAACGTCAACTCTGTTTCTGTCGCCACAGATGCTGCGTGACTTGAGTATTTCTAGCATTTTCTTCTTTTACCCCAAAGACAATGACCTTGGTCTTCACACTGTTTAAGACATTTCAGCTCATCCAGGACAGCATGTTGGACACGCATTCTGGAAACACAGAAGCATTGGAGGCTTGAGAGTCTGGAGAGGTAAGAGCTGAACCAGAAGGCAGTCACACCAGCTGGACAACAGAGAGGTGTTGAAGGTGGGTGGTGTCAAAAGCTGCAGACTGGTCAAGAACAAAGAGGGGCAATGTAACATGGTCATAGTCGCAGAGGATGTGAATTTGTTGAGTGCAGTTTCAGTGCTGTGGTCAGACAGAAACCAGATTGGAGGTTCAAAGATGGAATTGCAGAAAAGATGGGCACGAGTTTGGGAAACAACACAGTCGAGGTCTGTAGATGAGAGAAAGATTCAAAGAAGTTTACTTGTTCAGATCTGCTTTTCGTCTCAGTCATCCAATCATTGGTAATCCCTGTCTGGTAAATGGCAACTTCCCCCAAAAGTGTGCATTTATCTGAAAAGTTTACACTTAAATTGTGTTTTAAATATTGAGAAAAATACTGCAAGCACATGTAAACTGTTTAAATTTAAGTGCGAATTTGCATTCAAGTTTTTCTAAAACTTAGTAATTATATAGCAAAAGTACGATTGATGCTTAAATAGCTCTACAATAGCACAGTATACTATACTATAAAACTACGAAGTTTTACAGTGTAAAACTGTAAAGTAAAAAAGCAGTTAGCGTAAGGAGACAGAATTTTTCATCAATCTGAAACGTACAATTCTACCAGTTGCCACTTTGCTAAGTTATAATACATCGGGAGCTGGCCATTTAGGTGGTTACTGATTTCCACTTCACAACGCCACATAGGTGATCTTATATGTCAGTGGAGTCAGGGAGTCACCTTACAGCCGGGGTGCTTGGCATTGCAAGAAGTACAATCCCAATGTGGTGTTGGACTGGATTTAAAGTGCTCAGGGGTGGATTCTCGGGCCAGCTGGATATTTTGAACGAGCTGCAGCAGAAATGTTGCCTACTGGTGTGAAAGATACCAAGTGACAGTGCAGAGCCAGTGCACAAAGAGCCCGGCCCCCGCCGGCTTTTCCGGCTCATACCGCGGCTGCCGCTGTTTACTAAAGGTCGGCGGATCCGTCCCCTTACCAGCGGCTCGAGCCCAACCGCAATCCAGCACAAGGAGCAGGAGATTCAGGAAGCAGCCCGGCCCCTGCGGCAGAAGCACCACCATTGCTGTCCGACTGTCACTCTGGGCTGGTGTCGGGGCCTGGGCTTCACCACATCGGCCCGACGCTTCCGTCAGCCGATCCGCTTCCTCAGTCTCTTGGGGACCGGCTCGTTTCTTCCTTCCATCCCCGCCAGACGCAGCGGCGCCGTGACGCCACGCAATATTACGACACCGCGCAGCGGGGGTCAGTGTGACGTCACGGGAGTGTGACGGCAACTCCTGGGCTGGGTCTGTGTGACGTCACGGGAGGATTGTGTCACCGCGCACCCACTTGGCGCACCTGACATTTGAACACCTGCAGCAGGAATGAGGAAGGTCACCAATGTTTACCCTGCAGTGGGCTCCAAGTATTCAATCAGCAAGCAAGCAAGATGGATCGATGGAACAAGGTGCTACACTGTTTAAATCCATAGAGATAAAAAGGAAAGGTTTGAATGATTAAAATGTGGCATTAAAAACTGGAAATGCTCATCAGATCCCACCAAATTTTCAGCTGGTTATTGCCTTGTGCATTTTCTGTGTATTTTTTTCTGATCTCAGTTTAAATTTACCTCTAGAATCAGAGTTTATACTTATAAGCTTTATACTGCAGCCCTGTACAACTAAGATAGAAAGCGTTTAGGTAATTATTGTCGAACCTTGTCACAGCAGCACCTGGATCACAAAAGTAAAACGCTGGAAATCTGAAACATAAGCAGAAAATAATCAGCAAGTCAGGAAGCAGCAATGGAGAGACAAACAGAGTTAATGTTTCACATCAATGGCCTTTCATCAGAACTGGGAAAAATTGGAGATGTAACAGAATTTATATGTGCTGGAGCAGGGGTGGAGGACTGTTGGAGAGAGCAAAAGGCAAGGACTGAGATAGAGTTGAAAGTGGAAATGATTAAGGGCTGAGGGTGCAAGGCAAAACAAGATGTTAATGGGACATTAGAAGAGAAGACAGGCATAGAGGAGGAGTAAATATAGTGATAATGTTACAATTTTTGCTGCATGATACAAAATATATGCAGTATTTTCTAAAAACAAATTTCTTCAAAAGTAAGTTGTCTCTAATTAGAATTGATATATTAGGAGACTTAAGGAGGGAAAAGAATCAACAAACCTCTGGATATTGGCATCTGCACTCCTGACTCTTGCCTTGCTTATGCTCTGTCATCTGCCATTTCCTAAGGCAGCATTCTCCTAGAGAGGGCACTGGTGAGAAGAGACAGAAGCCTTCTGGGAGAAGTCACCTCAGCCACTGCGACTCAGGAGGGAATCGAGGAGGACCCACTGTCAAAGAACTGAATAGCCCCAAACATTACATTGCTGTAGTGTTTCCATCCCTCCCTCCTCTTCAAACCTAAAAGAAAAGAGAGAGAGGAAGAGGCAGTGCCTTCAGGAGTGCACCAGACCTGTGATGGACACTCTTCTGAAAGTGGATTTTAAAGAAAAAGCAGCTGATTGGTGAGTAAATCCTGGGAGTAGACACGGAGGGAGGAGCACCAGAGCGGTGAGTATAAATCTAGCTTACCTCAGGGATTCACGGCCTTGTCTCCAGGGAGCAGATTCGGAGGGAGGAGCACCGGAGTGGTGACATCGGGGCACAGAGTAACTGAAACCAAAACTGAAAAAGTGACATCACAGGAAAGCTGTGACCTGATTGGTTGGTAGGAAAGCTGCACCAAATTTGAAAAAAAAACACTGCAAAGCTAATTAATAAATTAATTATCTAAGTTAAGATGGCTGGGCAGGTGTATGATGTGGGAGCTGGCAGATCCCACTACGAGCTGCAGTGACCACATCTGCGGCAAGTGCTGATTGCTGGAGGAACTCCGGCTCAGAATTTATGAGCTGGAGTCCGAGCTCAAGACACTGCGGCACATCCGGGACTGGAAGAGTTACCTGGACGCTTTGTTTCAGGAGGCGGTCACACCTGGTAGATTAAGTACCTCAAGTTCAGTTAATGGTCAGAGTCAGCAGGATGTGACTGCAAGTGAGGCAGGTAGAGGGATCCTTTGTTCAGGAACAGAGGAGCCTCAGCTCTTGACCTTCTCCAACAGGTAAGAGGTACTTGCTCCCTGTGTGGATGAGGAACAGGGCTGTAGGGAGGATGAGCCAGCTGACCATGGCACTATGGCACAGGAGGCCATTCAAGAGGGGGGAGCAAAAAGATAAGTGCTAGTTTTATGGGAATTCTATAATTAGGGGAATTGATAGCATCCTTTGTAAGCAGGATCAAGAGTCCTGCATGGTAGGTTGCCTGCCTGGTGCCAGGGTGAGGGACATCTCTAACCGGCTTGAAAGGATATTGGAGAGGGAGAGGGAGGGGGAGGATCCAGTTGTTTTGGTCCACGTCAGGACAAATAACACTGGTAAGACTAGGAAAGAGGACCTGTTTGGGGATTATCAGGAACTAGGAACTAAATTAAAGAACAGGTCCTCAAGGGTTATAATCTCCAGATTACTACCCGAGCCACATGCAAATTGGCATAGTGATACGAGAATAAGGGAAGTAAACATGTGGCTAAAGGAGTGGTGCGGGAAAGAGGGGTTCCATTTCGTGGGGCACTGGCATCAGTATTGGAACAGGAGGGATCAGTACCGTTGGGATGGTCTCCACTTGCACCAATCTGGGACCAATGTTCTAGCGAGAGGGGTAAATAGGGTGGTCAACAGGACTTTAAACTAGAAAGTGGGGGGAGGGAAGAGTAAAACTCCAAGAACTATGAATAATAGGAAACAAAGCAGCAGGTTAGTGTGTGTGTGTGTGTGTGTGGGGGGGGGGGGGGGGGGGGGGGGGGGGGGGGGTGGGGGGTGGGGTGGTGTGGGGAGGGGGGTGGTGTGGGGTGTGGATTCAACTTCATGGAAAATTATGAAAAAACTGAAAAGAAAGGAGAGCCCAGGAGAGGCTATTAAAGTCTCCAGCACACAAAATAGGACAGAGAGTTTGGAAAGGGCTAGGAATCTAACTTTAAGCACATTAGATAAAGGGACGACAATGAGAAAGGGGACAGGAAATACAGGACTGTAGGTGTTGTATCTGAATGCACGCAGTATATGAAATAAGGTAAATGAGCTTGTGGCGCAGATTGAAATTGGCAGGTATGATGTGGTGGGCATCACGGAGACATGGCTGCAAGGGGATCAGGACTGGGAGCTAAATATCCAAGGATGTACATCCTATCGAAAAGATAGGCAGGTTGGCAGAGGGGGTGGGGTAGCTTTGTTAGTAAGAAATGAAATTAAATCGATAGCAAGAAATGACGTAGGGTCAGATGATGTAGAATCTGTGTGGGTAGGGTTGAGGAACTGCAAAGGTAAAAAAACCATAATGGGAGTTATGTACAGGCCTCAGAACAATAGTCAGGATGTGGGGCACAAGATACACTAGGAGCTGGAAAAGGCATGTAAGAAAGGCAAGGTTACAATGATCATGGGGGATTTCAATATGTAGGTAGACTGGGAAAATCAGGTTGATAGTGGATCCCAAGAAAAGGAATTTGTGGAATGTCTACGAGATGGCTTTGTGGAGCAGCTTGTGAAGCCCACTAGGGAACAGGCAATTCTAGATTTAGTGATGTGTAATGAGGCAGATTTGATAAGGGAGCTTAAGGTGAAGGAACCCTTGGGAGGAAGTGACCATAATATGATAGAATTTACTCTGCAATTTGAGAGGAAAAAGCTGGAATCAGATGTAACAGTATTACAGTTGAATAAAGGCAACTACAGAGGCATGAGGGAGGAGCTGGCCAGAATTGACTGGGAGATGAGCCTAGCAGGAAAGACAGTGCAACGGCAATGGCAGGAGTTTCTGGGAATAATTTGGGAGACACAGCAAAAATTCATCCCTAGAAAGAAGAAGCATACTAAAGGGAGGACGAGGCAACCATGGCTGACAAGGGAAGTCAGGGACAGCATAAAAGCTAAACAGAAAGCATACAATGTGGCGAAGAGCAGTGGGAAACCAGGGGATTGGGAAACCTACAATGACCAACAGAGGACAACTAAAAAAGAAATAAGGAGGGAGAAGATTAAATACGAGGGTAAACTAGTCAGTAACATAAAAGAAGATTGTAAGTTTTTTTAGATATATAAAGTGTAAGAGAGAGGCAAAAGTGGACGTTGGGCCACTGGAAAATGATGCTGGAGAAGTAGTAGTGGGGAACAAAGAAATGGCGGAGGAGCTGAATAGGTACTTTGCATCAGTCTTCACAGTGGAAGACATGAGTAACATCCCCAAAGTTCGAGAGAGTCAGGGGGCAGAGGTGAGTATGGTGGCCATTACAAAGGAGAAGGTGCTAGGAAAACTGAAAGGTCTGAAGGTGGATAAATCACCTGGATCAGATGGATTACACCCCAGAGTTCTGAAGGAGATAGCTGAAGAGATAGTGGAGGCGTTAGTAGTGATCTTTCAGGAATCACTGGAGTCAGGGAGGGTCCCAGAGGACTGGAAAATCACTAATGTAACCCCTCTGTTTAAGAAGGGAGTGAGGCAAAAGACAGGAAATTACAGGCCAATTAGTCTGACCTTGGTCGTTGGTAAGATTTTAGTTTCCATTATTAAGGATGAGATTTCAGAATACTTGGAAGTGCATGGTAAAATTGGGCAAAGTCAGCATGGTTTCTTCAAGGGGAGGTCATGCCTGACAAATCTGTTAGAATTTTTTGAGGAGGTAATGAATAGGTTAGACAAAGGAGAGCCAATGGATGTTATCTACTTGGACTTCCAGAAGGCCTTTGACAAGGTGCTGCACAGGAGGCTGCTCAGTAAGATAAGAGCCCATGGTGTTAGAGGCAAGGAACTAGCATGGATAGAAGATTAGCTGTCTGCCAGAAGGCAGAGAGTGGGGAAAAAAAGGGTTCCTTCTCAGGATGGCAGCCAGTGACTAGTGGAGTTCCGCAGGGGTCGGTGTTGGGACTGCAACTTTTCACTTTATACATTAATGATCTAGATGAAGGAACTGAGGGCATCCTGGCTAAGTTTGCAAATGGTACAAAGATAGGTGGAGGGACAGGTAGTATTGAGGAGGCGGGGAGGCTGCAGAAGGATTTGGACAGGTTAGGAGAATGGGCAAAGAAGTGGCAGATGGAATACAACGTGGGTAAGTGTGAGGTCATGCACTTTGGTAGGAAGAATAGAGGCATAGACTATTTTCTAAATGGGGAGAGAATTCAGAAATCTGGAGTGCAAAGGGACTTGGGAGTCCTAGTCCAGGATTCTCTTACGGTTAACTTGCAGGTTGAATCGGTAGTTAGGAAGGCAAATTAAATGTTGGTATTTATTTCGAGAGGACTAGAATATAAAAGCAGGGAGGTGCTGCTGAGGCTTTATAAGGCTCTGGTCAGATCACATTTAGAATATTGTGAGCAATTCTGGGCCCCGTATCTCAGGGAGCATGTTCTGGCCCTGGAGAGGGTCCAGAGGAGGTTCATGAGAACGATCCCAGGAATGAAAGGCTTAACATATGAGGAACGTTTGAGGACTCTGGGTCTGTACTCGATGGAGTTTAGAAGGATGAGGGGGGATCTGATTGAAACTTACAGAATACTGAAAGGCAATGATAGAGTGGACGTGGGGAAGATGTTTCCATTAGTAGGAGAGACTAGGACCCGAGAGCACAGCCTCAGGGTAAAGGGAAGACCTTTTAGAACAGAGATGAGGAGAAACTTCTTTAGCCAGAGAGTGATGAATCTATGGAATTCATTGTCACAGAAGACTGTGGAGGCCAGGTCATTGAGTGTATTTAAGATTGAGATAGATAGGTTCTTGATTGGTAAGGGGATCAAAGGTTACGGGGAGAAGGCAGGAGAATGGGGTTGAGAAACTTATCAGCCATGATTGAATGGCGGAGCAGACTCAATGGGCCAAATGGCCTAATTTCTGCTCCTATGTCTTATGGTCTTATGGTCATTCGGGCATTTAATACCCGTTTGACTTCTGACCAACTATTAAGTGGTCCTCTGAGTTTTCAAACTCATTCCCCCAACTCCATCTCCCCTCTTTTTCTGCTTGCAGTTTAGCTTTGAACTTCTTTCAAATAATTATTTTTCTGTTTTAAAGTTAAATTGCTGGCTATCTCCAGGCTTCTTGTTCCCATTTTGTGTCAAAAGCCTTGGGATTGCCTTATACTTCCCTGATTACTCTCACAGCCCCACCCCCACCCACCTTGGTGTTCTTGAAAGGGGCTGCTGCCTCTTGTAAGATTTTGGTTTCAGGGGCCACAAAGATAGGCAGTTGAGTATTTTAAGACAGTTTATTAAGTTTGTTAAGAAACAGCAGTTTAGATATGATGCATTAATTAATTAAACAGGAAAAGTATATGACTCATGACAGCTGAGAGCGGTTTACCGATCCCACAGGCCGAACGGACGGTTGGCACAGAGTATGTTGATAGCAGAGTAGCTTGTGATAGCAGCATTCTGCTCTCTAGCTGATGTGTTTGGGAACCCTTTCCTCAGTGTTCCTCCTCTTGTCCATCTTCCAACTGAAGAAGGCAGCTGCCTGACGAGAACTGGCACATCACAAAAACTGACCCCTGTCTTGTTAATATACCCTTTTGCTGGGGGCTGATAGCTTACCCAATGTGAATCACCTATTCAAACCTTTCTATCCAATGGATATGAGACAGGTACCTCACCTCCCACCTGCCCGTCACCCTGATATAGGTCAGTTTTTTAGTTTACATCATGCTGAGAGTCATTTCTTGGCACTTTCTAAACACTTGCATAGATAAAGGGGGCAAACAAGACACCATCATACCAACTTAAAGAATATCAACATGGGAGCTTGAACCAAGTGACCCAGATGTTTCCAGGGATTGCTTAAAATTGTTGCCTGTTTTGATATTGCCTTTTCAGAGAGAGAGAATCAATGCTGTGTTAGTTAATCTCATAAGAGTTCTATACTATGCATAAAATCCCGGTTTATTAAAGGTCCTAATTTCTTACACTCTTGTTTGCTGGCCAAGGTCATCGTCACTCGACTCCTGCCTTGTGCATATCCTCACATCTTTTCTCAGTTGTGTAGCAAGGCTGGAGTGAGCATTGGGAGATTTTGACTGGTGGGGAAAAGCAGCTAATGGAATAATTTCATCTGTTTGTATAAAGAAATCATCAAATGCAAAAGAACTGATTAGAAGTAGGGATTTTCATCCAGACTACAGCAGTTTGACTGCACCACAGAGATAAATGTGAATAACGGGAGTGGAATTAAGCGAATTTTCACATTTCGGGTGCCAACTTCAAACTGAACTGCCAATTATAAAAGTCACATTACCTAAAAAGCTCCATGTAATGACAAAATTAGAACCAGGAAAATTTCTCATGTCCTGGATTTTTCCTATGGCATGTAGGCTGGGCGGGGGCAGGCGCTGAGCCGATCGCAGCCCACGATCAGCTGCATGCTGCCCTTTTATGCGGGTGGCCAATTAAGGCTTGCCCAGCTTAACGCGCAGCCAGGAGCACTCAGTGCTACCTGTGTGGGCAGGGGGGAGGAGGGTGAGTCAGAGCCTGCACTCTTTCGCGCTTGCGTGCGAAAGAGTGCAGCAATCTCCCTGAGTATGGAGCTGCCTCAGGGAGATTAAATGGTTATGAAAATTAATAAAGAATAGATTTAAAAATTTATTCAAACATTTCCTCTCATGTGACTGTGTCAGATGAGTTGGGACATGCTTGTAAAGGTGGGAAAATTTATGTATTTATTTTATAAAAGCTTCAGGAAACCTCATCCCGCCCGTGGATGAGGTTTCCTGAAAAACGTGAAAGCCACTTGGGCTTTTCGCCTGCCCGCCAACCTTAAGGTTGGACGCGCAGCATTCTCAACTACTTTAATTACTTCCTTAATAGGCTTTTGACATTTCATCGGGCATGCAGCTGCCTCTGGCACGTGCCCGCTGAACAAAATATCGAGATGACGCGCGATGACATTGGGACACATGCCCGACGTCATCACACATCATTTTATGCATCGGCATGTCAGGCCCGCCCTCACACGCCAACCGGAAGATTCAGCCCTATGAAAACTGAATAAATAAACTTAAATTTCTAGCATGGACGTGACAGGCCAAATGGCTTCTTCTGTGACGTTATGACTCTCTACAACCATACTCATTTAAAATGATTTCCCAGGCTAACACTGTTCATTTTAGATTGGTCATACATGACAGGCTGCAGCAGAGAAACCTATCCATTATCAAAGATAATTTCACTTTCTAATTGGAATTAATTAGCCTTGACTAAAACGTAGAGTGTTTTTCTAATAAGATATTTGCATCATATATGAAAAAAATGCTAAACTTTTAGATTATTTATTTTGATGATTGTTCCCACAGGTGGAATTTCACAGTTTACTGTAGTCAGATACATTATTGACTTTTAATATGAGCTGCGGCTGAGCTTTTTTGTAATCAAGCCCCCAGATCAAAAATTTTTTTGCCGTTAGCAAAGATACTGCAGTATGATAAAAAGATGCACTGGATATTCAGCAAATGACAAGGCGATACCACAAGGAAGATCTTCAAGCAAACAATCAATATGCTCAAGCTAAACCTCCTCAGCCTGGACCATTAGAGGACTTTGTCAGTATATCCAAGTGGGAATGAAGATGTCATCATCTATTGCATTGTAGATAACATTGCCTATTACTCATCTAAACTTCAGTGGATACAAGCCTAGCCTATCAAACCTTTCCTCATAACAGAACTCCCCCATTCCAAGTATTAATGTAGGATCCGTTGAGCCTGGAGAGTCGAAGAGGCAAACTTACAGGTTCTGACTGGAGAATCTAGTGGACAGATGACTCTTGAGAGGGATAAACTATCCGAAGCCATAGAACTACTACGTTCAACACATTTGAAGAAACCTCCAGAGAGACCGAATTTGTAAATAGTTTATTTATGTAAATAATTAATATATTGTAAAGATTGTAAATTATACTTTTGAGTAAAGGGTGAGGGATGTGGTAATCTGAGGTGCAAAATACCTTTAAGAGAATGTGAGCAGATTGACCACGAGACTGTATTACCCAATTGCTGTGTAGCGCGGGCTACAACGTTAATCAGTCGCTTAGAATAGGGCCTGGTTGGAGAAGCACACAGTGTTAGTGCTCTGTTACTTGTGTAAATAAACAGCATGTGCTTCATCTTATATTGGTCTCTGCATCTGCAGAATATTGTTTGCCAACTCACCCACCGGTAGATAGGTATGCAACCGTATTCGCAAGTAAAGCGACACAACAGAAGGAACATAACAGTTGCAGACTGCAACATCCCAGCATGGAAGTTGGCTGGCTGAATGATACCAGCAAAGGTATTGACTGAGCAAGTGGCAGGGGAGGCCATTATTTTAAGCAATGGCACCAAGTACATCTCCCATAGAGTGAAGAAAACTCCTGGGAAAATGCAGAAAAAGGCACATGGACACAAAACTATGAGACATGGACTGAGTGAGGAATTGGAAATTTGGTTCAGGTGGGAGTTCAGTGCAGAGAGGTGCTCCTTTTTATTTTTTTCAACCTCCAGTGATTGGTGAGTTTTTATTTCATTGTCTCTAAGCTAGGTGAGTGCAACTTTCTATTACTTTATCTTTGTAAATTATTAACTAATTGACTAATTAAATACATAAGGTTGGACAGAATTGACAGGGCTGGTGGTATGCTGTGACTGCAGCATGTGGGAATCTGTGGAATGCAGTGCAATCCCGGACAAGCATATCTGTATAAAATGTCTGCAGCTTTGACAACTTCAGCTCCAAGTCTGAGTTGCGGACATCGTGGGACATCTGGGAGAGGGAGAGTTACCTGGACACTTTGTTCTAGGAGGCAGTCACTCCCCTTAGGTTAGGCAGAACTTTAGAGTTGGTTAGTGGTCAGGGACAGAAGAGTGTGACTGCGAGTCAGGCAGGTAAGGGGAGCTAGCATGTAGTGATGGAGGAGCCTGACTTTCTCCAATAGGTACGAGGTGCTTGCTACCTGTGTGGATGAGAAGAAGGACTGCAAGGCAGATGAGTGGACTGACCATGGCACCATGGTGAAGGATGCCTTTCAAATGGGGGGAACAGAAGAAGAATGTGGTAGTGATAGGAGACAGTACAGTCAGGGAGATAGATACTGTTCTCTGCAATCAAGAGCATGAGTCCAGATAGCTGTATTGCTTGCCTGGTGCCAAGGTTCATGATATCTGCTCAGGGCTGGGAGAGGAACTTGCAGTGGGAGGGGGACCATCCAGTGGTCATGGTCCATATAAATACCAATGACATAGGTAAGGCTGGGAAAGAGGTTCTGCACAGAGAGTATGAAAAGCCAGGCACTAAATTAAAGAGCAGAACCTCAAAGGTAAAAACTCTGTATTATTATCTGAGCCACATGCACATTGGAGTATGGTAAATGGGAGTAGGGAGATTAATGCATGGCTCAAAGATTGATGTGGGAGAAATGGGTTTCAATTCATGGTACTGGCACCAATATGTGGGAAAGTGGGAGCTGCACCATTGGGATGGTCTACACTTGAACTGTGCTGGAGCCAGTGTTCCAGCAAATCATACAACTAGGAAAGTAAAGAGGGTTTTAAACTAACTAGAGGAAGGAAGAGATCATGTAGAGGCAGATTGAGTAAATTAAACAGAAATGACAAGGCAATAGATCAAGGTAGCAATAAAGATAATGATAATCAGAGTATGGCAGGAAGGGACAGGGATTGCAAACTTGGGTTTGTCAGAGGTAGGGCCAGAGTTTACAAAAACAGTAAAAAAACTGAATTAAGGGCTCTGTATCTGAATGTCCGCAGCATTCACAATAAAACAGATGAACTGTCAGCTCAAATAGAAATTCATATGTACGACCTATAGCCATTACAGAGTCATAGCTGCAAGAAAACCAAAACTGCAACCTGAATATTGAAGGGTATGTGACATTCAGAAAGGACATGAAGCTATGAAATGGTGTTGGAGTAGCTCTGTTAATTAAATAGGGCATTAGTATTTTAGTGAGAGATGACCTTAGTTCTAAAGATCAAGACATAGAATCAGTTTGGGTGGAACTAAGAAACAGCATGGGACAGTGGGTGTTGTTTATAGGCCAGCGAACAGCAGTGGTATTGTAAACCACAGCACAAATCAGGAAATTAGAGGTAATTACAGTAATCATGGGAATTTCAATCTACATATAGACTGAGTAAACCTAATTAGTACTACTGTTGTGGAGGATGAAATCTTGGCAAGTATGAAGATGGTTTTTGAGAGCAGAATGTCAAGGAACCAACTAGGAAATGGGCTATTTCAGAGCGAGTATTGTGCAATGGAAATGGGTTAATTAATAATCTTGTTGTAAAGGAACCTTTAGGAAAGAGTGGCCATAATATAATGGAATTTTACATTGTGTGAAAGTGATGTAGTTCAATCAGAGACTAGGACCTTAAATCTAAACAAAGAAAACATTGAAGGTATGAAGGGCAAATTGGCTATGGTAGATTGGGAAACTGTTAAAAAGTATGATGACAGACAGGCAATGTTGAGCATTTAAAGAACTAACACATAGTATACAACAAAAATACATTCCTTTAATGGACAAAAACTCAGCAAGGGAAGTGTTCCAACTGGGGCTATCAAAAGAAATCAAGAATTGCATTAGGTCAAAGGAAGAGGTGTATAAAGTTGCCAAAAAAATGGTAAGCTTGAGAATTGGGAGCATTTTAGAATTCTGCAAAGGAGGACCAAGAAAAAGAGTAAGAAAGGGAAAATAGTATGTGAGAGTAAATTAGCGAGAAATATAAAAATGGACTGTAAAGGTTCCATAGGTATGTAGAAAGGAAAAGTTGAGCAAAAACAAATGTGGATCCATTACAAGCAGATTCAGGATACTGGGTATTAGAATATTATAATGAGGAATAAGGAAATGGCAAAGAAACGAAACAAATTGTGTCTGTCTTCACAGAGGGAAATACTAAAAACCTCCCAGAAATAATGGAGAATCAAGGGACTAGTGTAAATGAGGAACTGCAAGATTTTAATTTTTTTTTATTCATTCATGGGTTGTGGGCTTCACTGACTAGGCCAGCATTTATTGCCCATCCCTAATTGCCATTGAGAAGGTGGTGGTGAGCTGCCTTCTTGAACAGCTGCATTCCTTGTGGTATAGGTACACCCACAATGCTGTTAGGGAGGAATTTTGCCCCGGCGACAGTGAAGGAACAGCAATATATTTCCAAGTCAGGATGGTGAGTGACTTGGAGGGTAAATTCCAGGTGTTGGTGTTCCCATCTATCTCCTGCCCTTGTCCTTCTAGATGGTAGTGATCGTGGGTTTGGAAAGTGCTGTTGAAGGAGCCTTGCTGAATTCCTGCAGTGCATCTTGTAGATGGTACACACTGCTGCCACTGTGCATCGGTGGTGGAGGGAGTGAATGTTTGTGGATGTGGTGCCAATCAAGCGACTGCTTTGTCCTGGACGATGTCAAGCTTCTTGAGTGTTGTGAGAGCTGCACCCATCAAGGCAAATGGAGAGTATTCTATCACACTCCTGACTTGTGCCTTGTAGATGGTGGACAGGCTTTGGGGAGTCAGGTTACTCGTTTCATTCCTAGCCCCTGACCTGCTCTTGTAGCCACAGTATTTATATGGCTAGTCCAGTTCAGTTTCTGGTCAATGGTAATGCCCAGGATGTTGATAGTGGGGATTCAGTGATGGTAATGCCTTTGAACATCAAGGGGCGATGGTTGGATTCTCTCTTGTTGGAGATGGTCATTGCCTGACACTTGTGTGGTGTGAATGTTACTTGGTATTAGTCAGCCCAAGCCTGGATATTGTCCAGGTCTTGTTGCATTTGGACATAGACTGCTTCAGTATCTGAGGAGTCGCAAATGGTGCTGAACATCGTGCAATCAACTATTAGCGAACATCCTCACTTCTGACCTTATGATGGGAGGACGGTCATTGATGAAGCAGCTGAAGATGGTTGGGCTGAGGACAAAAGCCCGAGGAACTCCTGTGGTGATGTCCTGGAGCTGAGATGACTGACCTCCAACAACCACAACCATCTACCTTTGTGCTAGATATGACTCCAACCAGCAGAGAGTTTTCTCCCAGATTCCCATTGACTCCAGTTTTGCTAGGGCTCCTTGATGCCACAATCTGTTAAATGCGGCCTTGATATCAAGGACAGACAATCTCACCTCACCTCGGGACTTCAGCTCTTTTGTCCATGTTTGAACTAAGGCTGTAATGAGGTCAAGAGCTGAGTGGCCCTGGCAGAACCCAAAGCAGGTTATTGCTAAACAATGCCACTTGATGGCACTGCTGATGACCCCTTCCATTACTTTACTGATGATGGAGTGTAAACTGATGGGGCGGTAATTGCCGGGTTGGATTTGTCCCACTGTTTGTGTACAGGACATACCTTTCTGGCTTTCTAGGCCATTTCAGAGAGTATTTTTAAGAGTCAACCACATTGCTGTGGGTCTGGAGTCACGTGTAGGCCAGACCAGACCAGGTAAGAATGTTAGATTTTCTTCCCTAAAGGATGTTAGTGAGCCAGATTGGTTTTTACAACAATTGATAACGGCTTCATGGTCATCATCAGACTTTTAATTCTAGATTTTTTATTGAATTCAAATTCCACCATCTGCCGTGGCGGGATTCAAACCCGGGTCCCTAGAGCATTACTCTGGGTCTCTGGAAAACTAGTCCAGCAACAATACCACTACTCCATCACCTCCCCCTAATATTAGGTTAAAAGAAGTACTAGAGAAATTAATGGGACTTAAAGTAGTTAAGTCCCCTGGACCTGATGATCTACATCCCAGAGTAGTGAAAGAGGTAACTGTAGAGATGGTAGATGCATTGGTGGTATTTTTTCAAAATTCTATAGGCTCTGGAACGGTTCCTGTAGATTGGAAGGCGGGAAATGTAACCCCACTATTTAAAAAAGGAGGGAGAGAGAAAACAGGGAAGTACATACCTGGTAGCCTGACAGCAGCAGGGAAAATGCTAGAATCTATAATAAAGGATGTGATAACAGGACATTTAGAAAATAGTGGTAGGATTGGGCAGAGTCAACATGTTTATGAAAGGGAAGTCATGATTAACAAACCAGTTGGAGTTTTTTGAGGATGTAACTAGCAGAATAGATAAAAGGGAGCTGGTGAATGTGGTATATTTAGATTTTCAGAAGGCTTTCGATAAGATCCCACACAAGAGGTTAGTAAACAAAATTAGAGCACATAGGCTTGGGAGTAATAAACTGGCATGGATTGAGAACTGGTTAACAGACGGAAAACCCAGACAAAAAAATGAATAAATGGGTCATTTTCAGGCTGTGACTAGTGGGGTATTGCAAGGATTAGTGCTTGGGTCCCAGTTATTCACAATCTATATCAATGATTTGGATGTGGGGGTTAAAAGTAATATTTCCAATTTGCAGATGACACAAAACAAGGTGGAAGTGTGAGTTGTGAGGAGGATGCAAAGACACTTCAAGAGGATTTGGAGAGGCTAAGTGAGTGGGCAAAAATTTGGCAGATGGAATACAAGGTGAAGAAATCCACTTTGGTAGGAAAAACAGAAATACAGAGTATTTCTTAAATGGTGAGAGGCTGGAAAGTGTTGAATTTCAAAGGGACTTGGGTGTCTTTGTTCATGAGTCACTAAAATTCAACGTGCAAGAACTGCGAGCGATTAGGAAGGCAAATGGTATGTTGGCCTTTATTATAAGAGATCTTGAGTATAGGAGTAACAATGTCTTACTACAATTGTATAGCACCTTGGTGAGACCACACCTGGAGAATTGTGTGCAGTTTTGGTCTCCTTACCTAAGGAAAGATATACTTGTCATAGAGGGAATGTAATGAAGGTTCACTAAATTAATTCCTTGGATGGAAGGATTGTCCTGTGAGGAAAGATTAAATAGACTGGGCCTTTATTATCTGGAGTTTAGAAGAATGAGAGGTGATCTGATTCAAACATACAAAATTTTTACTGGGCTTGACAGGGTAGATGCAGGAAGGATGTTTCCCTGGGCTGGGGGGTCTAGAACCAGGGGACACAGTCTCAGAAAAAGGGCAGGCCATTTCGGACTGAGATGAGAGGGATGTTTTTTCACTCAGAAGTTGGTGACTCTTTGGAATTCTCTACCCATGAGGGATGTGGAGGCTCAATCTTTGAGTATGTTCAAGACTAAGATCAATAGATCTCTACATATTAAAAACATCAAGCGATACTGGGATAGTGCAGGAAAATGATGTTGAGGTAGAAGATCAGCCCCGATCTTGTTGAATGGTGGAGTAGGCTCAAAAGGCTGAAAGGCCTACTCCTACTCCTATTTCTTATGTTCTTATGAGTCAGTGCCTCGGCGTTGCTAGGACTGTGCTGGAGAACAGAGTGCAGGAATGATGAAGTGCTCTGCAAGCCCTCTTCAACAATGGCCTCCAGATAAAGATGGCAGGCTTCTAAGCTTCCTTATCAATAGTGTAAGTTAGCATTGTTATTTACTTCAAATAATTCCTCTGGAGTAAGTTGTGTTGACATGGGCACTGAATCCGGTGGTGTTCAAATTTTTACCTCCATTTTCCATATTCACATCTGAGTTTGTTTCTCAGCTTCCACTTAATCATTTTGTCTTTGCTATCCTAGTTCTCACTTGATTTAAGGTGCAACTGTGTTTTCTTTTGAGAATAGAGTTGTTCTCCAAAGTTACCAGCATTATCTGCCATTTTGTTACTTTCTGGCTACACCTTTCTGAGCTAACATGTCTGTTATCTCTTCAAAGAATTCTGAGGTTTGTCATTCATGATTGTTGTACATATGAACATCCATGCTGACTACTTCTAATTATCTTCTATTTATTTAGGTATATGGTCATTTTACCCTTGATTAAAAACTTTAAAATTTTCCCTACCAGACATGTTAGGTCTGCAATTATCCAGATTAATTCTATCTCCCTACATTGACCACACTCTAATTCTCCTGCACACATTCATACTCATAACCCTGAATTACAATTTTTAGGGCCATTTCCTCTCTCTCCTTGGGTTTCTAGGATGTATCTGTCAGATGCTCATGTTTTGTCCTTCCTTAACCTACTTTATCTAAAATTTTCCTTTTATCTATCTCACATCTCGCCCTCAACCACTTCAGGGATTAGCTCCTCTCTGATATCCTTCTCTTTAAGAAAATACTTCTTATATTTTTGATCATCATCTACAGGTTGACAAACCTCTCTTCTGGGTCCCACCTTGTTTTTAACAGTTCTCTTTTTACTGGTAACTTTGTAAAAAAAAATTGCAAAATCTTTTCAAATTAAAAACCCCACTGTTGCCAATTTCTTCTTCCACTAGATGGCAAAAGTTGTCTAATTTTGAGATCGTCTAAGGATTTTCAAGATTTCGATTTTTCTCTGAATTCTGGTGGAATAATAGGATGGAAATACTTGTGAGCAACTCCTTGCACTTTAGAAAAATCTTTCTGTAAAGATTGTACTCAGAAAAGTTTGTCTTTAATTAGCAAAACAATTTTGGAATCAATAAATATACAATTTCTGTTCAAAACAATTTGGGGAGAATGAATAAAATATTTAAAAGTAAATATAAACACTGAATTTTCTTCACACAAAGATTGATCAGTAACTGTATCTCAACTTCTCCTGTCCCATGGAATTTCATTCAGTCAGATTGTTCAATGTCAGTGCAAGTAATGTCAACAATGACTATATGACAGATATCTGCCAGTATGCTCTTTCTTAATGCCGCTTGTCAGTCCAAATAGAAGATGAAGTGTTTCCTGTGCCAAATAAAAAGAAAGACATGAGGGGACATGAGGAGAAAACTTTTTCACCCAGAGGGTGGTGGGCATCTGGAATTCACTGCCTAAATTGATGGTTGAGGCCAAAACGCTCAGCTCATTTAAAAGGATTTGCACCTAAAGTGCTGTAACCTGCAAGGCTATGGACCAGGTGCTGGAAAGTGGGATTAAAATAAGTGGCTATTTTCTATCTTTTTTCTTTTTTGGCTGACACAGACACGATGGGCTGAATGGCCTCTTTCTGCGCCGAACTTTTTTATGGTTCTAATGTTCTAAAGACTTGTAGTGTTTTTCACAACCTCAGCATGTCCAAAAGTGTTTTATAGCCAGTGAAGTACTTTTCAAATATTGCTGAAAAAAGACATGCTGTCGAAGCTTTTCATCTTACACTCATCTGGACAGACACATGAATGCAAAATTTCAAAGGGAGCAACAATTTATACTGCATGAGAAAAGGGTGCTGATTGGTTGCCTAGTTAAATCTGAGTGGTCGAGACGTTGCCATGGAGAATGCACCAGGGAACTATTATCCCCCACACTTTAGTTTAATTCAAAAAAAGGTGACATGCCTAGACACGTTCCTTTTGCTTGCAGAGTCTGGGTCCATGTGTCTGATAACATATAGTTTTGACCACGTGTAAGTGAGCCACATTTCCAGCCTGACTGATAATCTTAAATTGGTTGTTAGTGTAATTCTTAGCACACTTGGGATTGTTCGGAAAGTGCTGTCCAATTGTAGAATCACATCTAATATTAGCCATTATCTCCTGAGTTTTACAAGCACAGGTTGGTTGAACTGGGTCAGCACTCTGCAGTCAAAGTGATGTGCTGTTTGATACAATCTGCCAGTCGTTGGAAAGTACAACCTACATCCCTGGCCTCACACTAACACTGAAATTCATATATTTGCTATGGTTAGGGCAAAAAGACATTCTGCCTACTGCACAAATGAATAATGCGGTATATAATTACCCTTGTGGGCTCGATAATAAGGAGTGTGGGAAGATCGGTGATCAGGGATTGAGCTGGTAATAGAGGGGAGTTTGCCCTTTGGGTCCAGAGGCGGAGGGTTGGATGGAGGGGGGGGGCGGGGGGGCGGTAGGAGGCTGGCAAGAGTGATGACAGCTGTCATGATTGCTGGGGGAAGGGGTATTGGAGGGAGGTGCTAAAGGCTTAAAGGCCCATAAGGAGAGCTGAATAAAACTAGAAAAACCAGCAGCACCTGCCTTCTTTACATTGACCCAGGGAAAGCTGCTAAGCAGCAGTGTATTTTAAACTGGACTCCCAGTAGCAGTGTTGGAACCCAATTAAATATGCTAATGAAGTGTCTTGCAACTCCACGATGGGACATTTGGACCCCTCAATATTCGCATGTGTGAAAAAAGCAGCAGGCACATGCTTCACCTTGTGCATAAACTGGATTTGGCCCAGCACAAAAATTTTGTGCTATGATGTCAATCTTTGAGCTGTTGTATATTATAAACCTGAGACCAAGCTATCAAACTGATGAGCTTGATTTACTTTCAGATGAGTGAGGTTTTGTTGAAATAGATTCTCACACCTCAATTCTACTGCAACTGTAGTCTATTTTTTTGTTCTATTTTATATAGCTCAGTGATTGATTCTCAAGTGAAGAATTAAGGCATTTGCCAGGTCCTCACCTTTCCAGTTTGTATATCAATCACTGTTGCAAATGCTTGGAAGAGGTAAGTAAAGCAATTGAAGATGTCAGGATGATTTGGGAACTCAATGGATTAGATCTTAACTTTATGCAATAAGTATAGCGAGTGGGCAACCTGTTTTACACCTCTCCTGATTTTCATTCCATTATGAAGGGGAGGTTGACGACTTGCTATCAACTGTCTTACACTATTGCACAAAGTCAAGATCTACCCAAATTTTCTGTATAGTTTTGTTCAGAAAGAAAAATATATATTTTTCAGCAAGCTTTGGAGACCTGGTGTTTTCTATTAATTTTATATTTGCATTCAGATAGAACTTTTTTCCCCAGAGTGACTGTGTATCACCATTCCCCTCCCACATTATATTTGTTATACAAATATAACTTCATCCATTCAGAACCCCAGCAAATATGCTCTTGATTATTCCAGAGTTCAACGGAAATGCACTTATAATGATCTGTTCAGAATAGTGGTAAGTTAAGAAGAGTCAAGAAAACATAGTAAACTTTAAATCATTGTTGAAAACCAAGCAATCCAAAATGGACATTCATGCTAGAAAATTATGAAAACTTTATGCTTCTATCAGCAAGGAATATTGAGAATGCATTTTCTCTCTTAGTTGCTCAATTGTAAACTATTAAATTAGTAGCACGGATGTTGTCATGGAAGGGTGTTTATTCAAAGCAGACTTCTTGCTATAGTCAGCAAGGATGCATGGTGATGAGCAATTTGATTCCAAGGATAATTGAGAGAATTAAAAATGATAATAAAGGAAAAGAAAATCTGAATAAACATTCCATTTTTTAATTTTCAGTTATACAAGTATCCAAGAACATTAAATTCATAATTTTAACTTTCTAATAATTTGGCAAAAGCAAAATCATCCCATCTCCATTAAGATCTAACAATATGGTACACTTACATTTGAATCATATCTCAGTGGATTTTTCAAACTTAAATTCACACAATGATAGACTGTAATACCATTATAACAAGAAACCTAATGCTCAATAAAATTACTGATACCTTTAACATTTGCTATACATTTATTTAATGTGTATAAACTTTTGCATTGGTCCTATATTACACCTAGAATATATATGTATATATATATATATAGAGTAAAAACTTTTAATCTGAAATGGAAACCCTGTGGCCAAGGTATGGGGCTTGTAGAAAGGCTTGTGTAATTAATAGACCATGTAATTTATTGTTGCTGCTGAGTTCTGACAGTTTATTGCTATTGATTTAGATATTATGAGACAAATGGATTGTAATTATGCACACAACATATAATATTCAAGATGGAATAATCATTAAAAGATCTTTTTTGGATGTTAATTACACATTTTTCAGTTTTAATAAATTAGTCAAAGTGAGGGAGATTATGGAGAGAAGACAGAAGGAAGCATTATTTTTTGAAAATTTCAAAGCAGTTTTAATCTGTTGATAGCTTTGTTATGAAATAGGGCAACACAGCACAACAAAAAACTAATTAATCAGATTTTCACTCCACTGAGTTTCTGATCTCAGCCACACTATTGTATGGAGAGACCTATAGAAGTAACATCAGAAGGAAGAATTATTTCCATGCCATAACAGCACTGTGGCCTCCTTGAGGCCAACTCAGTTACATTGTGAGAACACCTGAAGTAGATCACAAACCTGCCATTTTAGCCACATATGATTCATGACCCAGTAAGGCAGAGGGTTAAGTAAACAATAGAACACTCATAACTTTAGCAAAAAACATATGATTTTTGCATCTGCAGAATTCTCACAGTTTATGACAAAATAATAGCAGACTTTGTGAAAACTATGAAATGAGTACATGAGAGTGTAGTAAGGTACAAATGGAGCCTACATGAGGGCAAACAAGGCAACACTTTTTTTAGACAAAGGAATATAGAAAGCAAAGTAGAAGGTTTAAGCCATAATCTGAAACAAAGATAAGACATGTGGCTCAAATGTCTCATTTTGTTATAAATACCAGGTATTGGAGAGCACATCCAGGGCAGCATCTGCTGGGACATATGCTCCAGCAAGTACATACTACGCTATTGGATCATTAGAGGCTTTATAGTCAGCAGATGGTCAAATATTCAGTCAATGACTACAGCTATACTTGCAGCAAGATACCCAAATAAAACAAGGTGAAACTTTAAATCATAAATACAAACGAATTAATGATGCTTAACTATCAAAAGAATGAAAGATTTTACATATTTGTATGCAAAAAATAATTAACACATTTTCATTTTGATGCTACTCTTTCCAGAAATTTGCAACAGCTCTGTAAATTGATGCAAAACAGCAAATGACTCACATTACATAAAAGAAAACATGTATTATGATGTACTATGAATGTACAGAGACTTCTAAAGTATAAATGGAATCAAATGGTACCAATTTCTAAAGGTAACTGGGTTAGCTGTGCATATTGTAAATTTGCTTTAATGTAGAGGTAATATCCTACTTTTGAACTCATAGATGTTAACTTATTACAGAGCTTCAGATTTTTTATATTTTTGTTATACTATTATGTTTCCTGATTTTTGCATGTTGGTTTTCTCACCCTTTTCCTGGTATTTCCCTTTCCTCAAAAAGTTACTAAGCTCAAGCATCTTCATTTTGATGACTATTCTCCAAAATGAATCATTAGCTGTGGCAGTTTGAATAATAAATGTGTGGAAATTGAAAGGGCATTGACTGTTAGGTCACAAATTTGAGAAGACTATGTTGTAAGAATAATGTCTTTATAGGGATATCCAATTTACTCATAATACTGAATGGAATGATCAATGTAGACAATGAACCTTATTGAAGTGATCTTAAATAGATATGAGCAAATATAGATTACATGAAATTAATAGAACCTTCAGTCTAAACCTCAAATGTAAAGGATTAATCTATGAATTGAATGCCAAAATCACTTTCCACACTGACTCCAACTTATTGTTAAGTAGCTCCTGCCTATTACCCAATTTATAATATACTTTCTAATCACAAGGACCAGAAATAATTGGGCCTGAATCTATATCAAAGCAAACAGATATAAAATGCCCTACTGCAGGGAGATGGTGGTGTAGTGGCGTTGCCTCTGGACTAGTGATCCAGGATAATGCTCTGCGGGACTGGGGTTCAAATCCCATCGTGACAGATGATGAGATTTGAATTCAAGAAAAATCTGGAATGAAAAGTCTAATGATAATGATGAAACTATTGTTGTAAAAACCCAACTGGTCCATTAATGCCCCTTTAGGGGAGGAAATCTGCTGTCCTTACCTGGTCTGGCCTACATGTGACTCCAGCAATGTGGCTGATTCTTAAATATTATCTGAAATGGCCTAGCAAACCACTCGGTTGGATCAAAATGCTAAAAAGCCTAAAAGAAATGGAACCAGATGGACCACCCGGCATCAACCTGGGCACTGGAAATGACAACGGCAAACTCAGCCCTGTCAACCTTGCAAAGTCTTCCTTACTAACAGCTGGGGGCTAGTGCCAAAAATGGGAGAGCTGTCTCACAGACTAGTCAAGCAACAGTCTGCCATAGTTATAATAATGGAATCATACCTTACAGACAATGTCCCAGACATCAACATCCTGTACCCACCGTCAAGACAGACCCAGCAAAGGTAGCGGCACAGTGGTATACAGTTGGGAGGGGGTTGCTCTGGCCGTCCTCAACATCAACTCTGGACCCCATGAAGTCTCAGGGCATCAGGTCAAACGTAGGCAAGGAAACCTCCTGCTGATTACCACTTACCGCACCCCCACCTTCAGCAAATGAATCAGTGCTCCTCCATGCTGAACACCACCTGGGGGAAGCACTGAGGGTGGCAAGGGTGCAGATTGTACTCTGGGTGGTGAACTTCAATGCCCATCACCAACAGTGGCTCGGTAGCACCACGACTGATGAATTGGCTGAGTCCTAAGGGACCTAGCTGCTGGATTGGATTCTCACCAACCTGCCTGCTGCAGATGATTCTGTCTATGACAGTATCTGTAGGAGTGACCACCACACAGTCTTTGCAGAGATGAAGGCCCGACTTCTGAAGATACTCTCCATCGTGTTGTGTGGCACTACCACCATGCTAAATGGGATAGATTTTGAATGGACCTAGCAACTCAAGGCTGGGCAACCATGAGGCGCTGTGAGCCATCAGCAGCAGCAGAACTGTACTCAACCACAATCTGTAACTTCATGGCCTGGCATATCCCCCACTCAACCATTACCACGAAGCCAGGGGATCAACCCTGGTTCAATGCAACAACATTCAAGAAGCTGGACACCATCCAGGACAAAGCAGCCCGCATGATTGGCACAAACATTCACTCCCTCCACCACTAACACATAGTGGCAGCAATGTGTACCACCTACAAGATGCACTGCAGGAATTCAGCGAGTCTTTTTAGACAGCACTTCCAAACCCACAACCAATAGCATCTAGAAGGACAAGAGCAGCAGATACATGGGAACACAATCACCTGGAAGTTGCCCTCCAAGCCACTCATCGTCCTGACTTGGAACTATATTGTCGTTCCTTCACTGTTGCGGAGTCAAAATCCTGGAACTCCCTCCTTAGCAGCTCTGTAGGTATACCTACACCACATGGACTGCAGCGGTTCAAGAAGGCAGCTCACCACCACCTTCTCAAGGGCCATTGACGCCCACACCCCATGAATGAATAAATTACCTCATACAAGGCCAGTAAAAGGGACAAAAGACCAGGTACAACTGCTCCATAATTACATAATAAACTCTACTTCTGTGGTGAGAAAACTCAAATGTTATACATGGCACTGTAAAAATGGTGGAAACACATTTAAATCTTTAATGTGGAATGGAACTGTGCTAATAGTTTATTATATATTTTTAGATGGAATGGCTCATTTACCTGAAGGCAAATTTAATGGTCTGGGGATGACAGTTTTTTGCAAGCTAGAAAGACCTGACCATGGTCATGGGGGTTGGGGAAGGGTGGTGGTGGCAGGAGTCAGAGAAATCATTTTGTTAATCTATGGCACTGTTTGGGTTCATTCCATTATGTGGTATCAGTCCAATATTTAATTTTAAATTTTGAAAATAACAATTCACAATATGCTCACACTGATTTTACATTATTGTACTCTGGATTAATTTAAACCTGACATTGGCATCACCAGAAAGAATGCAGAAGTAATTGCATGCTTACAGGATTGCATTGTAGAAAACTCAGTTATACTGAAAATAACATTCATAAAACTGCAAAAACAAATTCACAATTGGTGCATTGTAACTCGCGCCTAAACTAAACCAACGTTTGATAATATGCCTTAAAGAGTACAAACATTTTGGGAGAAATTTAAAACCCCCTCACCCCATGAAAATGCTGCTGAGGGCAGGGGTGGTGGGCGTTTAAAATTTGTAAAATCTAGCTTCCAGTTCCAACCTGCCATGTTCTCGACAGCAAGTCATGTAACTAACAAGTTTCTTGCCAAATAGAGGTGGGGCTGACTTGACAACATGAACTTATACTTATATAGCACTCTTAACATAGCAAACATCTCAGGCTGTTTAACAGAAACAGTATTGAATAAAATTTGACACCCAGCCACATAAAGAGCTATTAGGACATTTGGTCAAAGCCTTGGTCAAAGAGTTAGGTTTTAGGAAGGGTCTTGAAGGAGAGAGAGGGAGACGGGTTGTGGTAATCTGAGGTGCAATACAGCTTTAAGAGAATGTGAGCAGATTGACCATGTGATTGCATTACCCAATTGCTTTTGTAGCACGAGCTACATTGTTAATCAGGAGTTTAGAGTAGGGTCTGGTTGGAGAAGCACACGTGTTATTGCTCTTTGACCTGTGTTAATAAACAACATGTGCTTCATCTTACGTTGGTCTCTGCGTCTGCAGTATCTTGTTTATCAACTCACTCACCAGTAGATAGATGTGCAACTGTGTTGGCTGAACAAAGTGACCCAACAGAAGGAACAGAACAACTTGCGAAGAGGCAAAACAGTAGCCTAATGACACCCAATGCACAGATTCCAAAAGCTTTGATGAGTTGGCAAATCATGTGAAAAGCCACTTTCAACCGAAACCCTCAGTAACAAGGCAGCTTTTTAAATTTAATTTGAGGTGTCGTGCCCCTGGAGAGACAGTTGCTTGCTATGTAGCAGCCTTAAAACAACTGACAGAGCACCATGCGTTTGGGACGTTGATAAACAACATGTTAAGAGACCAATTAGTATGTAGGATTAATGAAGATGCCATTCAAAAAAGGCTGTTGTCAGAAACAAATTTAGACTTCAGCAAGGCGCTGGAGTTGGCGCTCGCAATGGAAAGTGTAGTCAGGGATTCAGAAGCAATCAAGGGAACACAAAATGGCGCCGTCCTTCACATCAGGAAAGAAGCACCGGTTAGAAATGGCGCAGAAGCACAGGGGCCTGCAGAAAGGTGGGAAACAGCCACCATTAACAGACCAGCAAAAAGCAGAAAGCCCACAATAATAATGGCAGAAATGGAACCAGGCAGCTTGCAAATGAACAACAATTTAAAATAATCAAGTGTTTCTACTGCCATCATAATGGACACATTATGCGGTATTGTAAAGACACATTAAGGAAAAATGTTAAGCAAAAAGGTAGAAATCGTGAAATCCACATAATAAAGGAACTAGAAGAAACAGAGTCAGATATTTGCTCACTACAGAACCTAAAAATGGGTAAAACAGAGCCAACCTATGTGACAGTAAAAGTCAGTGGGAAACCCATCTCAATGGAGGTGGTTACAGGGGCATCCATGACAGTTAAATGGGAACATGCATACAAATATCTGAATGGAGACCACTCATTAAATCTGGAAAATTCAGATGCTAAATTAAAGATGTATACTGGTGAAGATATACAAGTAAGAGATATATGCAAGGTTCCAATACAGTATGGAAATCAGTCTGTTAATCTACCCCTAATAGTGATAGCAGGCAAAGGATCGAGTCTCCTCGGAAGGAACTGGTTAAGAGAGATTAATCTTGAGAGACTACTGAGATCTCAATCAGAAGCAGGAAATGTTACTGTTTGGAAAAAAGAGGATGTAAAAACTCAACAAAAGGAACTCGTACAGGTGATGCTTCAGGACAGAGTTCGAGTTGAAGTCAGTAACCTCCAAAAAGAAAAAGAAAACCTGCTGAAAGACTTTCGCATATTGCAAGATTCCCTCAGATCCCAATTCATACCACTAAAAAGGTATGAGAAAGAACAGAAAGAATTCAGCATATCTCTGGCCAAGATGAAGAATAAATTAGCCGAGAAAACACAACAATGCTTAATTCTCCAGAAACAACAAATAAATATAAAAAAGAAATGGAAGGGCTGAAGAATCAGCTATGTGAAAGCCAAGAAGCTTTAAAAATAGAGACTCCTGAGTTTTCAAAGGAGCTGACAGGTGAGGAAATGCTGGAAGACTCAACCACTGAACCTAGTCTGGCCAATGGGGAAATTGAAAAGAAGGCCAAGATTAAAGTCAGCGCTGCAAGAAGAAATCCCATCAAAAGAAGATGCGTAGGAAGAAAAAGTGGAATCACTAATAAGGCCCCGGAAATTTATTTTTGCACAACAGAAAGCTGATCATACCGTGTTGAATTTAGCTTTGCGCAACATCCTGATTTTGAACACCTTCCTGACAGTTGACCTTCATATTGTTGAACTTAGAGGGGACGGGCAGTAGGAATGCATGCAGTTGGGCCTGAAAGAGGGTGAAAGCATTCCCGTTGGAGTCTACACATGTGGAAGGAACTCCACTTGGTTTGGAAGTGCCTGTAGGACCCGTTGAACCTGAGAGAATCAAAGAAACAAACTTACAGATTCTTAAGAAGAGCCTAGTGGACAGATGACTCCAGATGACTCCTGAGAGGGAGGCCTCGGATAAACCAGCCAAAGTCGTAGAACTACGACATTCGACACATTTGAAGAAGCCTCTAGAGAGACTGAATTTGTAAATAGTTGATACATTGTAAAGATTGTAAATTGTACTTTTGAGTAAAGGGGGAGGGATATGATAATCTGAGGTGTAATACATCTTTAGGAGAATGTGAGCAGATTGACCACGCGATTGTATTACCCAATTGCTGTGTAACGTGGGCTACAATGTTAATCAATAGTTTAGAATAAGGTCTGGTTGGAGAAGCACACATGTTAGTGCTCTGTGACTTGTGTTAATAAACAGCATGTGCTTCATTTTACATTGTGTCTGCAGTATCTTGTTTACCAACTCACTCATCAGTAGATAGGCGTGCAACTGTGTTAGCTGAGCAAAGCGACCCGACAGAAGGAACATAACAGGGGTGAAAAAGTTTAGGCAGGGACTTCCAGAGCTTTGGACCTAGTCTGATGAAGGCATAGCTGCCTGTGGTGGAAAGATTAAAATTAGAGATGCACAAGAGGCTAGAATTGGAGGATCCCATGGATCTTGGAGGGTTGTAGGGCTGGAGGAAGTTATAAAAATAAAGAGGAGTGAAGCCATGGAGGGGTTTCAAGGCCAAGATGAAAATTTTAATATTGAGGGGTTGCATGACTGTGAGCCAATGCTTGTCAGCAAACAGAGAGGGAAATGGATAAATGGGACTTGGTGTGAATGAAGTTGTGGGCATTAGAATTTTGGATAAGCTCAAGTTTTCGTAAAGTGAGTGGGAAACACTGGCCAGAAAAGCATTGGAATAGTCAAGGAAAGAGATAACAAAGACATAGTTGAAGGTTTCAGCAGATGATGAGCTGAGGTGTGTAACATCCGGTGATGTAACAGCGGTGGAATTCACCAGTCTTAGTAATGAAGAAGGTGTAGGGTCAGAGGTTCAACTCAGGGTCAGATAGGAGACCAAGGTTGTGAACAGTCTGGTTAGGTGTCATGCAGTATTCAAGATGAGCAATAGAATCAGCAGCAAGGAAATAGATTTTGCGGTGGAGACTGAAAACAATGGATTTGGCCTTCCCAATATTTAGTTGGAGGAAATTTCTGCTTTTCCAATATTGGATATCAGACAAGTAGTGTGACTTTTCAGAGGCAATGGAGGGGTCAAGAAAGGTGGCAGGGATAGAGCTGGCTATCAACAACCTGTCATTATGTTTTGTATTATATTGCCGAAGGGCAGCATATACAGATGAAACAGTAAGGTTCCAATTCTCATTCAAAAGTAATTTGATGTCGCCTTGATGTCATCAGTGCTTCGTGTCCACAGCAGGATGAGCCATTTGACTATAGAGGCCAAACTAAGTTTGGATCAGGAGGAGCAGGTGTAATCCCACGCAGAGTCCTTGGGCTTCTCCAGTCCTGGGCTCCCTCTCATTGTGTTGGACACCCCATAATGCTTACTATTAACATTTATTTCTGCTTTGATATTATTTCATATTTATACAATTAATATGTTTGATAATTAAACAGTTTGTTAAGTGAAAATACAAATCCAAACAGATATCCAAACTAAAACATTCTTATATATATTGCAAAGTATCTATTGGTTTTATTTTATAGTGAAGCTGCAGCACATTTTTGTTAAAAAAAAATACATAATTTTAAAATATATAAGTTAATTAATTGATGGGAAGGTGGTGTAGTGCTATTGTCACTGGGGACCTGGGTTCAAATCCCACCACCGCACTTGGGATTTGAATTTTTACAAATCTGGAATTAAAAGTCTAACAATGACTATGAAGCCATTGATGGAAAAACTCATTTGGTTCACTAATCCCCTTTAGGAAAGGAAATCTGCCACCGTCCTTACCTTATCTGGTCTACATGTGACTCCAGACCCACAGCAATATGGTTGACTCTTAACTGTCCTCTGAAATGGCCTCAGTTGTAACAAACCATTAAATAAAGTCAATAAGGAATGAAACCAGATGGACCACCTGTCAACGACCTATGAAACGACAACAGCAAACTCAGCCCTGTCAACCCTGCAAAGTCCTCCTTACTAACATCTGAGGGCTTGTACAAAAATTGGGAGAGCTGTCTCACAGATTAGCCAAGCAACAGCCTGACATAGTCACACTTACGGAATCATACTTACAGATCATGTTCCGGACACCACCCTCATCATAATCCCTGGGTATGTCCTGTCCTACTGGCAGGACAGACTCAGCAGAGGTGGCGACACAGCGGTATACAGTCACGAGGGAGTTGCCCTGGGAGTCCTCAACATTGACTATGGATCCCATGAAGTCTCATGGCATCAGTTCAAACATGGGCAAGGAAACCTCCTGCTGATTACCATGTACTGCACCCATCCTCCCCCTCAGCTGATGAGTCGTACTCCTCCATGTTGAACACCACTTGAAGAAACCACTGAGGGTGGCAAGGGTGCAGAATGTACTCTGTGTGGGAACGTCAATGTGCATCACCAAGATTGGCTTGGTAGCATCACTACAGACCAAGCTGGCTGAGTCCTAAAGGACATAGCTGCTAGACTGGGTCTGCAACAATTGGTGAGGAACCAACCTCATGGCCCAGCATATCCCCCACTCTACCATTACCATCAAGCCAGGTGATAACACTGGTTCAATAAAGAGTGGAGGAGCACATGCCAGGTGCAGCACCAGGCATACCTAAAAATGTGGTGTCAACCTGCTGAAGATTCAACACAGGACTACTTGCATGCCAAACAGCATAAGCAGCAAGTGATAGACAGAGCTAAGCAATTCCACAACCAACGGATCAGATCAAAGCCCTGCAGTCCTGCCACATCCAGTCATGAATGGTGTTGGACAATTAAACAACTCACTGGTGGAGGAGGCTCAATAAATATCCTCACACCCAACTTGGGCTGACAAGTGACAAGTAACATTCACGCTACACAAAGTGACAGGCAATGACCATCTCCAACAAGAGAGAATCCAACCATCGCCCCTTGATGTTCAATGGCAGTACCATCGCTGAAACCCCCACTATCAACATCATGGGGGTTACCATTGACCAGAAGCAGAACTGGACTAGCCACATAAATACTGTGGCTACAAGTGTTGGTTAGAGCTAGGAATCCTGCGGCAAGTAACTCACCTCCTGACTCCCCAAAGCCTGTCTACCATCTACAAGGCACAAGTCATGTGTGTGGTGGAATACACTCCATTTGGCTGGATGAGTGCAGCTTCAACAACACTCAAGAAACTTAACACCATCCAGGATAAAGCAACTTGCTTGATTGGCACCCCTTCCACAAACATTCACACCATCCACCACCAACGAATAGTGGCAGCAGTGTGTACCATCTACAAGATGCACTGCAGGAATTCAGCACTGCTCCTTAGATAGAACCTTCCAAACCCATAACCACTTCCATCTAGAAGGACAAGGGCAGCAGGCGCATGGGGACACCACCACCTGGAAGTTCCCCTCCGAGCCACTCACCAGCCTGACTTGGAAATATATCGCCATTAAAATCCTGAATCGCCCTCCTTCACAACACTGTGGGTGTACCTACACCACAGGGACTGCAGTGGTTCAAGAAGGCAGCTCACCACCACCTACTCAAAGGCGATTAATTAAAAAAAAGGGGGTACAATTCTTAAAGGGGTGCAGGAGCAATGAGACCTGGGTGTATAGACCATTGAAAGTGGCAGGACAGGTGGAGAGAGCTGTTAATAAAGCATACAGTGTGCTGGGCTTTGTTAATAGGGGCATAGAGTACAAGAGCGGGGAGATTATGTTGAGCTTATATAAGACACTAGTTAGACCTCAGCTAGAGTATTGTGTACAGTTCTGGGTGCCACACTATAGGAAGGATGTGAATGCATTGTAGAGAGTGCAGCCAAGGTTTATAAGAATGGTTCCAGGGATGAGAAACTTCAGTTATCAAGATAGATTGGAGAGGTTGGGAATGTTCTCCTTGAAGAGGAGAAGGCCAAGAGGAGATTTGATAGAGGTATTCAACATTATGAGAGGGCTGGATAGAGTAGATAGGGAGAAATTGTTCCCACTCATAAAAGGATTGAGAAAGAGAGGGCACAGATTTAAAGTGATTTGCAAAAGAAGCAAATGTGATGTGAGAAAAAACTTTTTCACACAGCGAGTGGTTCGAGTCTGGAATGCACTGCCTGGAAGTGAGGTGGAGGCAGGTTCAATTGAAGCATTCAAAAGGGCATTAGATGATTATCTGAATAGAAACAATGTGCAAGGTTACGGGGAAAAGGCAGGAGAATGGCATTAAGTCATAATGCTCATTTGGAGACTGATGCAGACACGATGGGCTGAATGGCCTCCTTCAGTGCTGTAACATTTTGAGATTCTGTGAATTAGGGAAGGGCATCCACATCCCATGAATAAACAAAAAAACAATTTAAAAAACAATTTGGTTTGCTTTATTTTGATGGATGCATGATTCCCAGACCACATTGCAGAGCATTTGATCATGCAGAAGTTTGTAAAATTATTACCACCCATCCTCTTTAAACACCGATTGTATGATAACAATTATGTTTCTTAAATGTGCCTACTCAACAAGTCAAAATACCATGAAATTCAATTTTACGCCTATTTGACTCACCCCAATTTGAGCATGAATCAGAAGAGTTGATAAGGGCCCTTTGCAGGCCAGTTTTACATCTGTGACTTGGAGATTTAATAGCTGAATTTACAGGAACAGCACTTGAAAATTCCCTGGCAAGCAGACCATTAAGCAAAAGCCTATCTTCCGCCCCTCTGATTTGCTTTCTTCAACACTCTCTGGTTGCTGGGTGCTAAAACAAACCAAAGCTCTGTTTACAAAGTCTACTATTACAATACTCCCACCAAATATTTGTCAAAAGTCAGTCCGTGCAAAACTATAAATGCATTAATCACAGGTGTGGAACTGTTATAGTAGGTAGCTCTTTGGTGTGCTTCTCCACTCTAAGTATATAATTCAGGTAAGAGCTTTGGAACAGCTACTACATTTTTACTATTTTTATACAAGATTTCCAAAACCATTAAAACTAAAGTAGAGCTCTCAAAACATTGTTGTTTTAAATTTATGGATTGACAGTAACATTAAGAAAGGATGATAAACATCATGAAGATTGCTAAATTCTAGAAGCTGTATTACAAAGACTTTGTGTAGTTGTTAGGAAAATATGGACTTTATAAAATCAAGTGATGAGAACTGAAGAAGAATCAATTAAAAGTAAGGTTAACGTTTCAATAGATTAATAGAATTGCAAATGTCTGTTTAAATTCTTATATTAAAAATTGTTTAAAAATTACATTTCGCTATTTTGAGATTACTCATTTAGAGAGCTTTTAGTGTTTTAAACTATTTGACTGCTGTTAATAGAAAACAGAAGTAACTGATTTATTACACCAATTACCAGATTGTTGATTCTAATTTATTGATAATCAACTGTTCTACATTGAAACAATACTAATGGTATTCTAATAGTGGTTTCACCTTGTACGCTTTTTAATATCAAGTTAATATCTGATTGATTAGTTCTTTCCCATGCATTGCAAAATCATTAAAATACTACAAGTAATTTTTTAATTGTGTTCAGGGGCTGACACAAGCAAGAACCAGAAGCAAGCTAAGAAAGCCATGGCAGCAGGTGTGATCAAGAACATGTCAGATTTTAGACTTGTTCCTACTTTTCAGCTTCCCATTCTAAATCTCACTGTTTATCAGGACATGGATTTCCAGGAAACATCTGAGGAAGAGGAAGAGTTGGAAGATGACAATGAAGAACGAGAACCAGGATCTGTCACCAAATGCATTGAAAGTGAAAACTGGACTGCTGCATGCCAGTCATTCAATCCTGTAGCAAACAGCACTGACACCACATCGCAGCTACTAAGGTTTACCGAGTTCATCAACAATGATATCCAGAAGTACTTTGGCAGAAGAAACAAAGATGATGATCCTGATGCTTGCAATATTTACGAAGACAGGTTTTCTTCTGGTAAATCAGGCAGAGAGCTGTACTATGCAGATCTAATAAGAATTGCACAAGACGGAGATCAAGAAGAGGAGGAACCTCATGTGCCTTTAACACTTTCCAGAGAAATAGACATTCAGACATTGAAATTAATCTGTGACAGAGAAAGCATTAAAAAATTAGGACCCTTGGCAGAACTTTTTGAATATGGTTTGCACAAGTACATGAAACAAACCATCTTGAACAGGAGAGATAGCAAAAGACAAAAACTGGATAGAAAATATGCCAATATAATCCCAATGCACAGACGAAGGCTTCCTTTGTCTTTTTGGAGGGAGCCTGTTTCTCCCATTCCAGGCTGCATCCTTCATACCAGCACACCTGACTTCAGTGATCTTTTAGCTAACTGGACTTCAGAATCAAATGGACAAGAACTTCAGCAAGTTGGTCGAGAAATCTCAACTGAAATAAATAGACAGTCACTGGAATCAGAATCTTATCAGGTTGTATAATGCAAATAGTGTTTCTCAATAAATCTGCTATTAACCTTTTAAATACTGAGTCATACTGCCATCCTTTAAGATCTTAAACATACACATATCTATCAAAATACTTCCTAAAATGTTTGTTTTTGCTAATGTGCAAAATAATTGTAGATTTTGTTTGCAAGAATTTATCAAACGCATGTTTTAAAAATACATATTTTTGACATTGTAGAAAATTTGAGATTATTTCCTAGAAATTTCTCTAAGATCAGCTTTGACATTTTAGGTTTCAAATTTTGCAAATCTTACTTTATGTTTTATATATTCATATCTTGACAAAAGTATGGAATTATAAGTGTTAATGTGACACATTTGTGTTGCTGATGTGTAATCACATGTAGTATTACATTTAATAAAACACTAATCATAATTGGGGTATCTTTCGGCAATCTGTTTGTATGTATAGATATAGCTAATTATTTGGTTTATTTTGTTATTATATCACATTTTTAAACTGCTATCCATTTTTCAGTATTGTAGATCTCTAATCATTTGGTGGAATCTGTCACAGTAAATGTAGGAATAATGGAGCACAGAAAATACTGGAAACAGCAGATCAGCAGTATCTGTTGACAGAACATAAATTGATCTTTCGGGTTCCTTGGAACTGGGACCGGGATTTTCCGGTCCTGTTGTGGATGGGATCCTCTGTGGGCAAGGTGGCGCCCCAGCCAGAAGTCCATTGACTTGCGGGGGGACCAGAAGATCATGGCAGCGGGCGTGGGGTTAATATCCGAGACCTTATTGTTTCAGATTTCCTGCATTTGCAGAATTTTGTTTTTGGTACATCTATTCCTTTTTTAAATTATTTTACATTATTTTAAATTTACATTCTTATCGAAATATCAGATCAAACGCAAGGTACTTTGGGGTTAATTTGACCAAAGGGTGAGAACCAATAGGTGCAGTGCTCCTAAAGTGAGCCTATTTGAAAGTCTGGATTTTGCCCACAATTGTGGTCCTGTTTGCTAATTATCATAATTTTAACTTGCTTTAAGTGCTAAACCAGAAACCTGCAGGTTAGCATTCAAGTGCTGACTAAATGCAATTTTCACAGAGCAGCATATGTGAGATTCTCCAAATGGGTGCGGAATGTGCTGGCTGACACAAAGCGACACGATGAAAGATCACTCATTGGCTGACAAAGAAGTTGCAAAGGTTCCCAGATGCAGCACTGGCATTCCTGGTGGAGGAGGTTCAAAGGAGGAGGGATGTCCTGAACCATGGGGTGAGAAGGGCACCACCTCCTCCTCCAGTCCCTATCTCCTCCAGCAGCTGTTGCTTCTCTGCCTGGCCTCTTCCTCCTCCCATTCCCGTAGCAAGATACCCATGAACAAGAAGTTGCTTTCTCCTGGTGGAGTAACACAGCACATGCTCTTTATAGGTGAAGACCTCAGAAAATTTGCAAAACAAGCATTGGTAAAGTCTTAACATAGTGTCCCACTTTGACATGTTTCTGAGATCTTCTTCCCAGTTGCAATAAATATGAAATGGTTAATATCCCTTTAAGTGGTGCTTGAAATCGATATGAATGCCATGTTTGCTCCCGAACGGTTGGTCATTGTTCAGAAAGGGCATTATGAAAAGTCCTAGCCATCAAAGCTGTGCAACGTATGTAACGAGTACGAGCAGGTATTTGACAATCAGCTACTTATTGAGCCTCCAGTTAGCTATCTCTGGTAGTGCCTCAAATCCTTTACCGAAATGGCATCTTGTACTAAATGTGAGCTAAACCGTCATTTTAGTTCAAGGTTCCAGTTTAGAGGATCATTAGTGCCTGAATGCACTGCTGAAAATCAACCACCTTTTTTGCTTTAAGTAATTATAGCAGCATAATTGTTGACTGCAACAATTCAGTGCGATTTACCAATTTGATTGCTTGGCCTAAATAGCCAAGTGGTTATGGTACTGGGTTTGTAACTCCAAAGTTCAAATCTCACAATGGCAAACTATGAAACAATGTAACTTCATCTGAATAGGAACAGATGGAAACGTGTTTGTACTCGAAAGAGATACCTACACAGTGATTTTACTCGAAAGAGTATCAAGAGTTCAAATCTCACAATGGCAAAACTATGAAACAATGTAACTTCATCTGAAACAGATGGAAATGGGTTTGTGCTCGAAAGAGTATCAGGAGTTCAAATCTCACAATGGCAAACTATGAACCAATGTAACTTCATCTGAAACAGATGGAAACGGGTTTGTACTCGAAAGAGTTACCAATTTGATTGCTTGGCCTAAATAGCCAAGTGGTTATGGTACTGGGTTTGTAAACCCAAGATCAAGAGTTCAAATCTCACAATGGCAAAAAACTATGAAACAATGTAACTTCATCTGAAACAGATGGAAATGGGTTTGTACTCGAAAGAGTATCAAGAGTTCAAATCTCCCAATGGCAAACTATGAAACAATGTAACTTCATCTGAAACAGATGGAAACGGGTTTGTACTCAAAGGAGTATCAAGAGTTCAAATCTCACAATGGCAAACTATGAAACAATGTAACTTCATCTGAAACAGATGGAAATGGGTTTGTGCTCGAAAGAGTATCAGGAGTTCAAATCTCACAATGGCAAAACTGTGAAACAATGTAACTTCATCTGAAACAGATGGAAATGGGTTTGTGCTCGAAAGAGTATCAGGAGTTCAAATCTCACAATGGCAAACTATGAAACAATGTAACTTCATCGGAAACGGGTTTGTACTCGAAAGAGTTACATCCTTTAAAAATGCTTGGCCTAAATAGCCAAGTGGTTATGGTACTGGGTTTGTAACCCCAAGATCAAGAGTTCAAATCTCACAATGGTAGCTTGGCTTAAATAGCCAAGTGGTCATGGTACTGGGTTTGTAACCTCAAGATCAAGAGTTCAAATCTCACAATGGTAGCTTGGCTTAAATAGCCAAGTGGTTATGGTACTGGGCTTGGCCTAAATAGCCAAGTGGTTATGGTACTGGGTTTGTAACCCCAAGATCAAGAGTTCAAATCTCACAATGGCAAAACTGTGAAACAATGTAACTTCATCTGAAACAGATGGAAACGGGTTTGTACTCAAAAGAGTATCAAGAGTTCAAATCTCACTATGAAACAATGTAACTTCATCTGTATAAACAGATGGAAATGGGTTTGTACTCAAAAGAAATCAAGAGTTCAAATCTCACACTGGCAAACTATGAAACAATGTAACTTCATCTGAATAGGAACAGATAGAAATGTGTTTGTACTCGAAAGAGTTACATACTCTGGTAACTGGGCTCTCAAAATCACACCAAATGTTGCTTGGCCTAAATAGCCAAGTGGTTACGGTACTGGGTTTGTAACCCCAAGATCAAGAGTTCAAATCTCACAATGGCAAACTATGAAACAATGTAACTTCATCTGAAACAGATGGAAATGTGTTGTACTCGAAAGAGTTACCAATTTGATTAGGCAGTGCAAGGTATTCAAGCATTTCAAAAGTTATACACTTCAATATTCTTTTTTCTTTAATGAAGGCCTGGTTGAATAATATATTTTATGAAGCATTTAAGATCTTTTTTAAAAATGATATTTTAACATCCAGATGCAATGTGAATTTCTGGAAATGCAGTGATTGAAAACAATGGCTATTTAATAGAGAATATAAGTTTATTTAAATGGAAAACAACTCCTCAATTTGCAAATCCAAACCTTTTGTTGTGAAACAGCAAAGACATGATAATGACACTGATTACTTGAACAATTACATCTTGTTTATACAATATTATTTAGACATCTTCAGTCTGTCTCAAATGCTTAGTAAACTCCAATCTGGAAATGACAAAAGATTTTACGATGGAAGGATCAATGAGTCATTTTTATTTTAATCTAGACACATGCTGTTTAAATACATGTTATTTATATAGAATAATGGTTCATCAGGGGTTGATTACCTAAGTGTATGTGATGGTTCTAGGCTAGTTTATGACATTCAGGCATCAGTGAGGGATTGCACGCACACACATGCACATAACCTGTTTTGATCAAATGCTACTGTAATTATTTTGGTGATTTGAAACATTTTACTGATTTATGTTGCATAAATAGTGAGACCATTTTACAAAAAAATGGTTGCAATGTTACTTATTATGAACTTTTCCTGTTCCTGATTTAAGTATCATCAAACTTAGGAAAGAGGACATGCACAGTGTATTATAGCCACAGTGCTTTGTCCCAAGTTGTTTGGTTCCTCACTCAGTTGAGTTTCCTCTCTGAACTGGTTTCATCTTGTAAAGACACCATGCAGAAGCCACTGTGTGGGAGAGAGGGAAACATGATGGATGGCCACCTTGTTGCTCTTATACATTTGCCTGCAACTGACCAAATCCAACATTGATATTGGCCTGGTAATAGACTGCAGGTCCCAATTTCTTGGTTATGCAAGGGCAAGATGGGTATGTCATCTGGTAGGAAATAAGTTGTTTTTTGAGTTATTGACAAAATCATGGGCAAGACTACGGTTCAACTTTTATCTATCATTCCTTATTTAAGGATAAGTTTTCCTAGAGACATATATTAGCATTAACCGATGAGAAAACAAGCTCAGTTTTGGTTCTTGAGCAAAAGAAATATGGTATCGGCAGCAGATATTGCAAATGGAATGTTTTGGCACTTTCAGGAATGAGTTGAGTGTTATTTAAATACTATGGCAGTTCATTCGGGTTCATGCGTTCAATCATTAGGGCAGATATCAGAAAATTCATTTTCAGACACAGTGCAATTAGCACATCAAATGTACTCCTACGTAGAACCATGATAAAAAACCTGGAATCATTTAAAAACAATTGAATGATGCAATGAGGTAGTTAGGTCATTCCTGCATTGATGAATCAAGATGAGCTGAATAGCAATCCTCATCCATAGTTATCTTCTGATCTATGCATGCAGACGAGATCTGCACCATGCTTAGCAGGTAGATATGGGAATGCATTCCAACAGCAGCTCAGGAACCCACTATCAGACGTTACAAGGTTACATCATTTATGTTAGCGAGCAGCATTTTCTGCAGAATTAAAATATATTTCTTGATACAATTCATTTTGTGCTTTTTGTTCTTGGAGACAAACCGAAAAGTGCCTCCTTCTACACTTTTAGCATCTATTATTTACTTTTCCTAACACCAACTCAAACATATGGCATGGTCTGTCCAGTTCCTATTTGAGCCTCACCTGGGAAATAATCACCAATTAAAGAGTCTTTAATCCCTTAATTACAAATGTTCTGCAGAATCTAAATAATTTGTGCACATTTTGTGGATCCACTGATGCATTTTTGGCATAATTTGTTAAAACAATTTGTTTCACAATTTATTTCAAACTTTTAGGGTTACAGTGAATAATTTCTAAAATGTAAACCATTTCAGGTGGCTATCATAATGGAAATCATAACTCTTTTGCTCAAATCTCAAGGCATAATTGGGTTCACTTTTCATTAACAGGTCCAGGTGCAGCACTAAGCATGACTGAAAGGGTAAATTTTATTACATTTTATCTTGTTTTCGCAATATAGGAGCCACCATTATCCCATAGAACAGGGTTAAAAAAAAAACAGTAGCAAAGCAGATACTCAATTTCGGACATCATAACTATTTAAGAAGCTGAGATCAAACAAGCTTTATATGTTTTATTCATTAGCTTCAGTCAAAGCAAGATACTCTTACATGTCATATATGTTACCTGCTAAAGTCGTACTTTCCTTTACAAAAAGGCAACACCACTGGAGAGAAAAAAAGTTGCTTATATTAACCATCCGTTATACCACAGATGCCCTTGCAAGCTGTCAATTAAAATCTACCACATCTCCAAAAGCCTCAAACCTTTCCCCAGGCTAGCTTTTAGACATGGATGTATAAAACTCAATGCATATTATAAATGCTATTGTGTCACAGAAGTACAAATTTATTGGCATCCAGGTTCTTAGATGTACCACTGCTGTGCAAATAGTTATCCAAAGGAGTCTGCTTCTCCCAAAAGGAAGGTCTCTTCACTCTTTCTTTCTTCACAGGTTTATTCTATTGCCTGTAATTATTTTGGCTCAGAGTAATAGGGAAAAACCAGCCAACATTTTCCCCTTATATCAAAAGATCAAGTTCAAGTGTTTGCAAGATGGGAAGATTGAGGTCACACAGATACATTTTCACACCCTTAATTGGCCTAGATCTTCTGGTCAGCAGCAATTTATCCTATAAAATATGGCATTATAATGGACATCATTGCATGGAAACTGAATCCCAAATACTGGAATTCATTCTATTTGGCATTTAATAATTAATTACCTGAAAGGTAAAAAGTAATGAACATCATACAAGTCATTACCTGATGCTGTGCAGCAAACTGCTACAAGTAGTTTAGGACTATTTAGCCTACCGAAAATATATAAATTATCTTTGTCTAAGTAGCACATTCATGGTATTTTAAAATAAACCATAAGCAAAACTATTGTTCTCAGCATTGTTCACTAAATTAACACAAGGCACATGCTATTGCATTTATTAGGTCAGGTTGCTTTAACTTATATTTTTATATTTTTCTTTTGAATTATTGAAACAGTTTGGTTGCCCCTAATTGCCATAATAATGTACACATTTATGTATGCAAAATAGGCATTTTTCCACTGTGTAAAGATTAACATTTATGTCTGTAAGATAGATTTTGGCATAAATCCACTTCTCACTCAAAATAAGCAAATCAGTCACTAAACTTTGTAACAGCAGCATGTTTATAGGAACAGCAAAAATGGCTTATTTGACACCAGTGTTATTTGGTCACTCAGTCATGATCAAGTACTGCCCATCACCCTCTTCTTTGAAGTTTCCCTATTCCACTGCGGGGAAAAAGAATTGAGTAGCCGCAGACAAATTTTGCTCCTTAATGTTGTGTCCTATTTCAAATCAGCTTTCTTGTCAGATGATGGCTCATTCCTTTGATTTTTTAACTTTGATGTCTGCATCATATTTTTTAGATTATTCTTCCATTGCATCCACCTAAAAACACAGATATAAATATATTTATAGCAGTATTATTTTAAATAAACACTGTTGGACTATTAGTGATTTAGTTTTACTATTTATTTTGCACCATTGTATAAAATAGCAATATGAATCAATTACAATGAATAAAATGTAATTTCTCAAGCAGTTTTTGCAACAGAAAAACACCATACTGCAGAACAAAAATAACTTTTTAACCAACACAAAAGGAAAATACTGCAGGTGTTGGAAATCTGAAATAAAAACAGAAAAATGCTGGAAGTACTCAGCAGGTCAGGCACCAGCCAGAGAAAGACGTAGGGCAGAATTTTATTCGTGTCGCGCCGTTCCCAATGGTGAAACCGGAAGTGTTTCTCTCTAGCTTTTCCCCCCCATTTCCCAAACGATAATTAAAATTTAAAATGCCTGCAGCGTGCACAGGAAGCAAGTGTGATTCCATGGCTGAGGAAGTTTTTCATTGGTGAAACCCGGCATCAGTCATCAATGCTGCAGGTTCAGGCTGGCTACAAAAGAGCCTTCTGGACAAACAGGGAGGCTCTGCATCACAGCCAAGACTTTTCTGCCCAACTCCATTGCCATTAACATAATTTGAAAGCACAAAGGTGGCATGGGTGTTGTTTAAATTTAAGTTTCACATTGTGAAACTTTATTCATGTGTGCATCGTCATCATCTCGAATACTGTACGCAGTTTCGGTCTCCTTATTTAAGGAAGGATGTAAATGCGTTGGAGGAATTTCAGAGGTCCTTTACTAGATTGATAACTGGAATGAGCAGATTGTCTTATGAGGAAAGGTTAGACAGACAGGGCTTGTTTCTACTGGAGTTGAGAAGAGTGAGGGGTGACTTGATTGAAGTATATAAGATGCTGGATGGTATTGACAAGGTGGACATGGAATGGATGTTTCCTTTTGTGGGTGAGTCTGGAACTAGGGGACACCTGTTTTAAAAATAGGGGTTACCTTTATAGGACAGATATGAGGAGAAATTTTTTTCTCTCACAGGGTTGTGTGACTTTGGAACTCCCTGCCTCAGAAGGCGGTGGGGGCGGAGTCATTGAATATCATTAAGGCAGAAGAAGGTAGCTTCTTGTTAGGTAAGGGAATCAAAGGCTATCGGCGGTAGATGGGAATTAGAATTAGAAACACAGACAGACCAGCTATGATCTTATTGAATGGTGGAGAGGGCTCGTGGGGCCGGGTGTTCCTGTTCCTATTTCATATGTATGTTCATATGCATTTGTTGAGACTAGCTTAGTCAGAGAATTGAATGTACTGACACACCTCATGGTTGGTACACATTGATGATTACAGGGGAGTTAGTCATTTCTTCCACAATAAAGAAATGTCCCTATGTACTTTTGCATTCACTTTTTATTGAATGTTCATGTTAGTGTCCAGTGTTGTACTCGCCATTCTGTCGGACATGGTTGAACTTGCAGGCTCAGCTGGCCTTCCGTTCTATTCGTTGCAAAAGACATTGCGCAAGATCACTCTCAGTGAGGATAACTGAAATATTGTAGGTGAATTCAAAGCCCCGTAAGGACTCTGCTAGCCAATGACCCGAGATGGACCCACAAGTGGACAGGACTGACGCCACCCTTTAGGCTCCTCATTTTCTTACCTTGACTCTGCCCTCCTTTGGATCCCTCTTCCACCCCTCCATGCCATAGACCCCATTACACACCACTGACTCACCCTTGCCAGTCCGAAACCTCCATGTAAGCTGCCATTCTCCTGTTCCCCTCTCTATGCCACAGAGTTCAACAAGGAAAACCACAGACCTCAGACACAGCTGCACAAAGCCAACTGTTGCATGCCACCTTTAAACAAATGTGAACCGGTTGCCACAAGATTCTTGTGTGCCACCAACGTTATCTTGAAGGTAGGACATAATTTTAAAAAGTTTTATGCTAATGAATATTCATGACATGCAGATGCATTACAAGTGGGAATCTTCCACAGCATGGAGTGAGGGCTGACACGCCACAAACATGCCACTGACATAATCGCTGAATCTCAGCCCACCAATAGGAAACAGAAATTTTGGTTCCCACTTAATTTAGTTAATTTAAGTTCCCACTTAATTACGTACCATGTTTCCCACTCTTGCAGGCTTCATAAAATCCAGCCCTATCACTCGAGGATTTGATTTTTAATCTAGTGCCTAATTCCTTAAACTCTCTCTTTAAGAGCTCAAACACATTTCTTTCTGTGTCATTGATTCCAATATGATCAATGACTTTTGGCTACTTGCCACACATTCTATGACGCCTTTCATCCTGGCACCATTGAGGCAGCATGATATTCAGGACTTTCCAGTCACAACTGCAATAAAGACCATCTACATTATCAAACAAAATTTGACACTGAGCCACACAGGGAGATAATCAGGGCTGATAACCAAAAGCTTGGTCAAAGAGGAAGGTTTTAAAAGGTATCTTAAAAAGGGAAAGGGTGAAGGAAGCAGAAAACATTAGATAGGGAATTCCAGTGTTTAGGGCCTTGGTGGACGAAGACATCACCGCGAAAGCTAGAGTGGTTATCAGGGATGCTCAAGAAGTCAGAATTGGAGGGACAGATATCTCAGAGGATTGTAGGGTTTGAGTAGATTGCAATAGATTGAAAGCAAAGATGAGAATTTTAAAATCAAAGATTTTAAATCAAAGTTTAGCTGGGAGACAATGTCGGGCAGCAAGAAGATGGGTGATGGGCGAATGGGAATTGGTGCAAGTCAGTGTATGAGCAGTAAAAGTTTTGAATGAGTTTAAGTTTATGTAGCGCAGCAAACGAGAGGCTGGTCAAGAGTTCGTTGGAATACTCAAGTCTAAAGGTAACAATGGCATGGATTAGGGTTTTAGCAACAGATAAACTGAGGAGCCAGGTGATGTTTAAGGGGATGGAAATAGGCAGTTTTAGTCATGTTACAGACAGATGAGAGATGGTGGGATGGTTCCCCTTTTTTCAACCTCTCCGCTAACTGCAACAAGATGGTGTTTTAAAAGAAGTGTTTTAAGTGCTATGATTTTTAAGACCTGAAACAATGCAGGCTTTCTAATGGGTTTAAACTGAAAAAAAGAATAAACATTTATTTTCTCAACACTCGAAAAGGAATTGTGACAGCACCCACTCACTCATTCACACAACACCACACACACACACACACACAAACAAATAAAAGATGATTACAAAGGATGCACTTAGATTTTTCAAGAGTCCAGGTAATCAGTTTTACTATTAGATCTTGAATTGGTAGTTGGGAACATTGCAGACACTGGAGGATGGAAATTTCTAGCGATGAACTGACAGTGGCTTACTCCATGCAACAGCAGGATTCTGACTTTACTCCAGTCGAAGTTATATGTTGAGCCTGTATAGTGAACATATGATCTGCAAATAAAAAAGCCCCACTTCTCTGATTGTACTTGGTGAATTTCTAGGCAGAGTTCTTCCGTTTCTGGGTAAGATTTCTTCCCTCTGCAGTCTCTGTCCAGACTGACTGATTCGGTCTGCCAAGATCTCATTGAAAGGTGTTTCTTACCATAAACTGTGTCATGTGACCACAGTATCAGTGTCCCCATTGTCCACACAAATGATTTGATGGACTAAGCAATTGCCACAAAATGGGGAATGTTTGATATTCCCACCAACATTCCAGTTAAGAATAATTTTCACATATCTTTATTTGCATTTTCATCTCCATGAGACCCGAAAGTCTATCAGTTATTATTACCCTGAGTCTCTTTAATTGAAGCAGAGAAAGGTAGCCATCTGTACCTGGGAAGGTTGTTTACATTTTAAGTGACGTCCCAGAGACATGCACAGACATGAGTCAGACCCTGTCTCTGCACTGAATACGCAAAAGAAAGTCACTGTACTCCATCTTGTGTCAAGGTAAATTGTCCAGTTTCATTTTTTTTCTTTTAAAAATAAAGTGTCCATCCTTCTTCATAAATTCACTATGTGGGAGCAACAGTCAGGCCACGAATATGAGGTTGGATGCTCATCTCAGGGTCAAATATGACGCCATGTTTGTAAACAGTCTGGTTCAGCTTCAGACAGTTGCCAGGGAAACTGTGATTTGGAAGATGTCCCAGAGGGGCAGCATGTAGATGAGAAGTAGGAGGGGGCCAAGGACAGATCCTCAGGGATCACCGGAGATAACAATACGGGGACAAGAAGAGAAGCCATTGAAAGTGATTCTCTGGTTACAACTACATAAATAAAAATGGAACCTGGCAAGTGCAGTCTCATCCAGCTGGACGGCAGTGGAGGGATGATTGGAGAAGAAATGGTGATGAATCATGTCAATAACTGCAGATAAGTCGATGAGAGATAGTTTATCTTTGTCACAGGCACATAAGATATAATTTTGACTTGAAATGCTCTTAAAGGAACGTGTTATAAAGTCTTGTGACCAGTATAATAAATTTGTTACAAAGATTGGCTGCTGAATGTTCCTGGATAGTCACAATATGCCATTATTACGCATATTTCTTTCTAAAAATCTGATCAGTTGAGATTGTGTTCAGCATATAACTTGTGAAAGAAAGGTAGTGGTCTAAAAATAGGTTATATACCTGCTTCATGTAACATAAAGCAAACACGACAAAGACATGTTGTGAGTGAATTGCTTTTATAAAGGAGAAAAGGAGGTGAATTGTGCTCATGATTTATAGCAAATGTCAGCCGTCTACAGGTAAAGTATATACAGACAAAAAAGATACATCGACAAAGTAGTGCTATATAAAATCAATATTGCTTAGTTTAGTGAAACAAATTAAAAACACTGCCATCGGCAACCAACATCAGTAAAAATGTTCACATTACTTTTGTTATCTCTTACTAATGTATGTATGAACCACACGCATAGAGCAAGTACATCAATAGTTCCCTAATAAGTACAATATCCAAAAAATCTCAAAATGTATTTTATTTCCTGTGCTCTGAAACAACTGTGATGAACTTTGAACTGTAGACAGCACTCAGCCCGAAAGATAAACAAGTCAGCTCTCCTGTGACAATAACTTAGTCCTTTGAAAACCAACCACTATGTTACAATATAAAGGGACAGATAATGTTAGAACACATCTTTACAATGTCTGCTAAAAGACATATTTATTAATACCTTGTTTTTTTGTTGACCTCTTTCATACCTGGTGGTTTGGTACATGCCCCATCTGTTAATCTCTTTGTCGTCAGCACCATCATGTCCTTTAACAAATAGGTGATTTCTTGGAAGTGTGTCTTTTCCCTGCTCTGGGTTTGCTCCAGTCTTTAGCTTGATTAAGTCACTCCTTAGGTTTTTAATTTCTTCAACGCACTGAGGAATAGATGGTAAAATAGAGAGAGAGAGAAACAAAATCAAAAAGGAAAGAAAGGAAAGGCGATGGATATATAAATTGTCAAAAGAGGCAGACAAGAAACAAGAAATAATAGAAATACTGTAAAAGGATGAACAACATTATTTGTAATCTGAGATTAAGTAAACTCCATACATTTAAACAAGAATTTTTATCTCATTAAAGCCAACAAAGAATTTCCAATCTTATCTATTGTTGGTAATCCTGTTAGTGAATCGGTAATGACAAGTTCATCCCTTGTCTTTCGTAAAATTTAAGGAACCAGGATATGCCACAGTAGTGTGACTTCCCTTAATATGGTGGGGCCAATCTACTACAGTCCTATATACCTTTTTACATCAGTCTCACTATATAGAATTTATATGAATTTTAAGTTCACTTTATAGATTACTCTTAATGTTACAAAGGTAACCTGAGTAAATGCATTGCTGTCATCATGCATTTAAATAAATGGAAGCACCAGGCAGAATTTCAACAGCCAGGGGAGGTGGGTTCAGGTTTGGGGGGAGGGATCAGAGGCAATAAAACACCAAAAAGCAGTGTCAATATGATTGTGCCAGCTTCCAGATTTAGCCTGGGCAAGGTTACAGGTGAGTGAGAAATGCCCACAGAGTTGTCCACTAATTCATTTCAATATGCAGGGAGGCAATTAACTGTGAATTTAGCCCAGCATTCTGACTTTAAAAACTAGCAAATGAGTGTGAGAAACTCACTAGGGTCAAACAGGCCAACAGCACAATGGGATTCACTGAACAATGAAACTGATCGAGTTTTTCTAGGTATTTTTATTTTTGTTTTGGATTTCCAGCTTCTGCAGTTTTTTGCTTTTATCTTAATGAAACTGACATGCTGGGAAGCCTTTAAAGAGTGAAATTGCAAAGCTTGCGGCCAGCTTCAGTAAAAGGATTGTGTTCACAAGATTATTATTTGAGAGCCTGAATTCACAGCTTTGAAGGTAATTTCCAATTTTCCAGAAGTTCTTTCAGCTATCTTGGAGCTTACTCACCTCATTCTCAACTTCTCTGTTGTCAGCCTTCACTGCAGCACAGGGCTAACTTTTGCAGCAGTAGCATAGACCTGTGACAATCAAAATCCAAGAGGAGTAGCTACGCCAACAATGGCAGCATGAGGGGTCACACTAACGGCTACAGCACCAACACCACCAGCAGCAGCGACAGCAAGAGGACCAGCAGCAGCAGCAGCAGCTGCCTTCTCTGCATCCACATGTTGCTCCACAGGACAGAGGGGATAGACACAGATCCAACTTGAAGGAAATACCCCTGGCACAGAGTATACATAACATGACAGGGTAACAGTGCCTCAGGAGAGTTGGGCTTTCATGGCTGGTCATTTTTGGCATCTGCAGTCTCCTGGAATAAGGCCTCCTTACAAGAGACCAGATGGGCACACAGTGCCAGTGGTTATCAAGGCCACCACAGCCCTAAATTTCTTCGCCTCCAGCTTCTTCCAGGGATCTGCCAGTGACATCTACAGGATTTCACAACCTGCTGCCACAAGTGGATTTTCTAGGTGACCGATGCCATCATTGCCAGGCTGCCACTGATGTCCACTTTGTCATGGTTGTCAGTCAAACAGAGGGCTATCGGTTTCGCTACATTGACTGGATTCCCATAGGTAATCAAGGTGCCCTCAGATCAACCTGGGTCACAGAGAATTCCACTTGTTCTATGTACAGATATTTTGTGACCAGCAGAAGGTTATCATGCCTGTCTATGCAAGATATCCTGACAGCTACCATGATTCAGTTATTCTTGTGCAGTCACATCTCCTGCAGGTTTTCACTCCTCCACACAGCCTCAGTGAGTGGTTCCTTGCAGGTAAATTCCCCTTTTGAGGACCTAACTATTGGTTCCTGCAAGAAACTCTACCATTGCACAGAGGTGAGATACAACAGGAGCCACATGGACCATAGCAGGACAAGCCATTGGGTTGCTCAAGATACAACTCAGATTCTAGATTGCACTTCTGGATGCTCCATCAAGGATCTTCAGAATGGATGTGGTCTGTTGTTCTTTTCACAACATCATACTACAGAGAGAAGTGGAGTTGCACAAAGAGGAAGGTGCAGCATCCTCCGAGGAGGAGGAGAAGTAGGAGGAAGAGGAGGAACTAGTTATGGCCATGGTGCTTACCTGGCTTCCAGAGAACCCCATAATAACTTTATGTAATCTGAGGGCAGATGCATGAGGGAACGTGACAGTGCTTTCAGAAATCTTGTGGTCCCACACCCCCTTGCCCAACATAATTCATTTTGACAGTCAGCAATCCAACCATCACATTCACAACTCTTTTCCCCTCATAAAAGCTGATCATACCATTCACCTGATTGCAACTGTCTACGGAAAATGGGAGATGCAACAACATAGATGCCAGGAGAATGAGGATTCAAATAAACTCTTTCATTCACTGAAATTATTAACATAAAGCCATAGACATTGCTATGCAAGTCCAACTGACTCCTCCTGTGCAACTGAAAGTCTTTCTCATTCACTTCCTTTCACTTTATGCGCTGCAATCCTTGCAGCTTCAGCAAAGTTGGAGGCAGGCAGCTCGTTTGTCAACCCTGAAGGACCTCTGGGAGATCAAGGTCCTGAATTAGTGCTGACATGGGGAAAGGGTTCAAATTGACATAGTCCATATCATGACATCACAGTTAGTGGTGACATCAATTCAACATGAGTTGATTATTAAAAGCCAGGTGGAGATGTGATATCCAACAATGCCATCAGGTCTCTGGACCATCCTCATCTCTCCATTGCCAAAAGCCTAATGGGTGTCACCATGCCAATCTCCAAGCTGTCCCCCTCTAATGCAGTCAGGGTGGCTACAGCTACAGGTCCACCCCTGAATCTCTGCCTCTCCTTGGAGTTCTGTGCTCTCTTCTGCAATGAGAGAAAGCAAATAGTTATGAAGGTGAGAAGTGGAACAAGTGCTGAGGATGGAATGATAACATCTGAGGAGCTAACAGTGAGGGATGGGAGTAAGATGGCAATAGGATGAGGGTGAGTGAGAGTATTGGCTATTCAGATGGAGATTTGAGGAACTGCCTGGAGGAATGCATCAAACTGCAGCTTTGTCACTCAGAGGAGTGCTGTGCAGGAGAATACAAGGGAAGTCAAGGAGTGATGGATACTATCTAAAAGTGGCATGTCACTCATAATTCCTACCTTAATGAGGTCATTAAATATTTTCCGACACTGTATCCAAGCACATTCCTGCTGCTGACAGCCTTCTCAACTTCTAGCCACACCTGTTTAGTTTGAATGGCTGGTCTCCTTTCCCTGACTCGAGCAAAGAGCATGCCCCTTCTGGCCATCGCTGCCTGCAACATAGCCTCCATGGAAGAGTCAGATAACTGGGTTGGCCTCCCCTCATCTTTCTTCCATTTCCTTGCCTCCACCCAGCCTTCATAAACAAGGTTTCCTGCAGCCATTCTGACCAGTGTTGTAAATAGAAAACCTCCATTGACAGAGTCTGGGTGGTCATCACACTGCACTCTGTGATCAGTCAGGAAAGACGGAACTGGAATACTAATACCATGGCTGAGTTAAAAAGCCACTGACAGAACAAACAGATTCTCAACATGCCATCAAACTCTTCAATGTGCACGTCTTTTAAGATTAAATTCCACCCATCAACCCTAAATTCAGATTCATATATATGTGAGGGACTAAGACCTCTCTGTGTACATTTACAAAAATATATTTCGATATCCTCATGACTATTTCAAAAAATTAAAAAACTGAACAAAGATAATTAAAATGGCTCAATCCATGTCAGTCAGTGACCCCTGAACAAAGGGAGCTGCCTGGCAGTATCTGGGAAACTTGTACCTTGTTATCTCTGGGGAGCCACAAATGACCCTCCGTGGGAGGTGCAGGCCAAATTCAAAGAGAGCTATACAAAGTGCATCTGCATTTCATAACCCAGACTGGCCAACAAGAGTCTGCTCCTCTGCTAAGGCAAAGGACCCCACAATCTTCCTTTCAGGGGGATGCACATCCTTTGTCAAAGACAGTGTGGAGAGGTGAGAGTCATGTGACATAGGCCTCTGACTTGTGGAACCAAGTAATATTGTCTTGCTGAACTTCAAAGGTCAGTTTGTTGTTTAACATCCGACTAGCAGGCCACACTGAAGGAGCTCTGGTACAGGTTGAGCACCAGTCCCCATCTCCTATGCTTCTGCTGGAAGTCTGTACCATCGCCTACAAGATTGATTCATCTCTGTATGCCTATTTCGTTGTGTGAAGTCAACACCACCAGAAAAGTGAATTATCCAGCATTGGTTTTCAACCCACTGACCTCTGTGAAAGAATACCTCACTGGACTTTGATTCTGGGTGCTGGAACCCAAGTGAAGTAATATTTATTTTCTCTGTGGCCTTTGTAATGTAAATCCTTCTTTTCTCTATCCCTTTCTTTACTATTTGGATACAAGGGGGACGTTACAAACCCTCTTTCGCGTTTTGAGTGTGTGCAAAAAACTAACCCTTTGAGTTCATCCTAGCTTGACTTTTCTGTGAGGTTATTAGTAGAAAATTGGATAGCACAAAAACTGAGGAGTTGGGAAATATGCCAATACTTATAAAGACAGAAACACATCAAAACACCTTTCTGTTTATAGATGGGTGGAGAGAGGCGTAATTGGTGCTGTTTAAATTACCTACCCATGCCCCCTGCCCTGATGTCCGTATCATATACAGCACATATAAAGATAAAACACACAATTTATTTCCTGTTAACAAAAGATACTTTTTAAAACCATCAAACTTGCATATTTATTCTTAGCTTTGGCAAGTTGTTAACATTTTCATTTGAAATACACACGACCAATGTTGTCAGGAACCATTTGAAAAGAATGTTGCTCAAGGAAATCATAATAAGAATATTTTATAGAAATTCGCAATGACAGGAGAAGTCATAACAATGCATGCTATACAGGAAATACTGGTATATTGAGAGAGATTTATAGTTATTGTGAAAAATGATGAAAATTCCAACAAAATAAAAAATATACTTCATCTTTTTTTCCAAGCTAATAAAAGCCTTGTCAGGTACTTTAAAAAATATATCTCAATATTTTTATAGAGGTTTAACATTTTACATAGATATTCTTATTGATTTCTCATTGTGTTACTTCAGAGAGAAAAAATATATTTCAAGCACGTTTGTATCTCTGTTCCTTTAACTATTTAAAAACTACTTTCATTCTGAATAAAATTTTTATGCTTAAACCTCTTCACTGGTGCCTTAGATCTCCGAAGCCATAAGAAAAGCTGCAAAAAGGTACATAAGTTAAATAAAATGAAATCTTACCATACTAAAAGATAAACAGGAATCAAACTTTGAAAAGGTCCTTAAGAAGATTTCTCTGTTGACTAATAATGAAACATTTCAAGAAAGCTGCCACAACATGTCAGTATAACACTTTACAGTTATAGGGTGGGATTTTTCTCTTGGTGGGGGTGCTCGGTGGAGGTGGGCGGGGGGTGTGGGGTGGGGGGGGGGGCAGTCATGAAGCCGACTGGCACCACACCACGATTTTAAGCAGGTGGGCCAATGGAGGCCTACCTAGCGTGGAACATGAGCAGCAGCATTCAGTGCTGCCTGTGTGTGCAGGGGAGGAGGGCGATCGGCCTAGCACAAACAGCACGCATGCCCGTGAAACAGCGCTTCAATCTCCCTTAAGCACAGAAGCTGCCTCAGGGAGATGAGGCGCTGTTTAAAAAAACTAATGAACAAAATTAAAATGTCATAAAACATGTTCCCTCTTGTGACTCTGTCACATGAGCTTGGACATGTTTTTAATTCAAGTGTAAAATTTTTATTTTATTTTTATTTGCTTTAGGAAAGCTTATCCTGGTTGGACGGGCAGCATAAATTTGAATTTAATTACCTTTTTAATAGCTCTAATAGGCCTTTTAATTGTCGGCGGGAGTGCTGCCGACTCTGATGTGCGCTCGTCAAACAAAATATCGCGGGACTATGCGATGACTTTGGGTCGCTCACCTGACATCATCGCGCGTCATCTTACGCTCAGCCGGGTTGGGCGTGCGCCTGGCGAGCTCGATATTCTGCCCATAGCGTGTCTTTAACATAGAATACATTCTAATGTACTTTATAGAGAGGAAAGAAAAGAAAATGCAAAAAAACTGAACCTTGGTGGAAGAGAAAGGACAGGTGACCAGAAAATTAATTTAAAGCAAGAATTTTGAGAAGATTTTTAAAGGTAGGAAGAGAAGTGAAGTCAGGAGGAGTTTATGCAGAGAACATAACAATGTAGACACAAGACAGCTGAGACTCTGTGCTGGGTCGAAAGAGGATGAAACAAACATCAGTCAGATGACCAAAGCATGCAGGGGCAGCATTGAAGAGATAGGGTTGGGTGTGGCCATGAAGGGATTTGAAGGTGAGGACTTGAAGTTCAAAATAAAAGCAAAGTACAGTGGATGCTGGATCTCAAATGAAAATAGAAAATGCTGGAAATACTCAGGCAAAGTATGGAAGGAGAAACACTTAACATTTCAAGTCAATGACCTTGCATCATCTGATGAGCGTTAACTCTGTTTCCCTTTCCACAGATGCTGCCCGACCTGCGCAGTATTTCCAGCATCTTGTGACTTTAAGGTCAATGTACTGGAGGAGAGGCCAACCCAGGTCTGTGATCACAGGAATGTTGGGAAAGTGGGGTTTATTGTGGGAAAGGATATCAGGCAGCTGATTGCCGCCTTCCAACAAGAAAAGCTCCAATAACAGTTGTGTATCTGCTGGTGGTCGCAGTGTATGCTGACTGTATGCGCAACAGTTTCAGTGGCTAGAAAATGATACATAATTTGAACTAAATGACTCACTGAATAACGAGGGAAATGTCTCCATTTAGGAAAAAAAAATTGATGATATTTTTAAAAACGTTTTCTAGGTATTAGGTAGCAACAATAATCTGGCCCATTAATCCCATGCCTTTCACCAGCAATGTATAATTTACCTGGTCATTGGTTGGGAAAATGGGAGAAGAAATTTCCTCAGGACTTCACACACTCTGCCACCATAAATTTGGTGGAACTCAGTGAGAATCCTGTTATGGATGCGATTTTTTGCCAAAGTTATCGTAGTGGCGTGGGAGAAACTGAAGAAATTCACTCTCGTGGACTTGGTCCAACTAATCGGGCTGAATTGTTTATCAATTAGATGTTACTTGAATCCAGAGTATTAACTGGGGACTCATGTATGCACGTACAAATAGGAGCTGGCTGAAAGATAGGTTTTTGTATTGAAAGTGCATGGAATGCAATGTGCCCTTCTGTAAATAAAAGCCTGCAAGTGAATAAAGACTAGGCTCCAGTGTTCTATCCTTGACCATCTGGCTATCTGCGTTTTGACAATTTGATCTCCTGAATTAAATGAGCTAGTCAAACACCCAGTAAAAACAAAAAACAAAAACATCTACATGAAATTTCTCCCTGACCTTAAATAAATCTAACATAACAGCATCCCTTACTTAACCTCATGAATTTGTTCTGCAGGTAAAATCAATCAGAATTTCAGGACCAAATGAACCATCACATGTGTCAGAACCCTTTCCTTAAACATCAGTCGCATTCTTAACCACTTACAACTCCATTCAGCAATAAAATATTTTAAAATTCATTAGCGATTTTTATAACAGAGGTCATGGAATTTTAATGTGAAAAATGTCTCAAAGGAATACGTATCCATTAAATGCAACTATCATTTTATGTCAAATCCTTTTCGGTTCTAAATTTGTTACAGCAGAGAGTTAAATTATATCATTTTATATGAAGAAACTTAGATGATAATTTTTGATTGCAGACATCAAAAACATCATGATCTGTAATGATTCATAACCCAGCTATTTAATTTGAACACACAAACCAATGCTTTAGCAGCTGGCTATTTTTTTTCATGTAATATTGCTTAAAGTCTGCATTTTAAGCATTTTAATTGTTCGTTTAAACCGTAGATTAGATGTGTACTTGGGATTTTTTTACATTTCAACTGGCTTAATACTGGACCAAAGTTATCTGTTAGACCACTGACAGTTGTTTCTTGTGGGTGTCTTTTTAAGTTTTATAAATCTCAAAGTGCAGTGCACATTTCAATTGTCATGTTGGCTTCCACTTAAACTGTTTGTTTTAAAGCTTAAGATAACGCTTTTACCCAAGATAACCTGATTCTGTTTTTTTTCATGGTTCAACCACAGTTTAATGCCTCAAGGATTTGTTCACCAACAACTTTTTTATGTATTATTTCAGGGCCAATGATAGACTACCATGCATGATTCAAATTTTGACTGATTTTATTTAGAACATTTTTAAAGCCATAACTTAACTTATATAGGTTTATAAGCTGTAACAACATTAACTGTTGCTGGTAAAAACATGATGCAGGTTTAAGATTATCGAGTGGTAAGCTTTTGTACTGTGGTTCTACAATGTTTATCTGGGACACTGCCCATGTCAAGAAGCTGACTGTACTGAATTACTAGAGTTACTTTCAGTTAATATCCCAAAACCTAACAACTAATTAAACTAGAATATTTAGCACTCTTATTCTAAAAGCACGGTTTAATGATCATCATTTTTTCCCATCTGGGGTGCACTTTAACCAATGCCCGGAACTCTCCAGCACCTAACCTACATGTTCATGCTTCATGTTTGAACAAAACATTGACTCTGGACAGGGTAGTTGACTGTATATTTTAAGTCGACTAAGTCTAAAGCCTAATGTTCACATGAAAGGACAATCAAGTCGGAGTCAATATATCTTATCCTTTAAAATATAATTTGCCCATTGTTAATACTTTATAAAATTAAAATGCTAAATTATGTAAAATATTGTATCCATAAGTTTTATAAAATAATAGATCACTAATTCTGGTGTCCTTAAAATGATGCTGTTCAAAACTGTCACACAACACTCCTTAAAGAATTGAACTTTAAAAAACACAGATTGATATTGTCAAATACTTAGAAAGCTGATATTTAAATACTGAATATTAGGGAATAATGTAAAAGTATGAGGAATTTCTAGATTGACAGTACAATCTGAACAAAATCCATAAATATGTACACTGTAGCTCAAAGGCTATCATAGTCTTGAAAGAATATATTTTAAAGTTAAAACAATGCCGTTACATTCAACTTGTGTAGCAACTCAATGACTTTTTTTCTGCATCTTTAACAAATCTTCATCCAAGGTCAGTAAACCTCCTACAAAGCATTCTACTGGATTCCATAATAGTATCATTGTAGGCACAACGTAGCTGCATATGAAGTTTTATGTCAATGCAGACTGAGAGCATTGTGAGTAGACAATGCCAAGTTATACTGCCTGCTCTCCACCATGGAAAAAAAAACAAAACAGCATACAAGCAGTTTCAGAGATTCTTCTAGCAGATATCTGCAACTCAGTGACATTTTTAATGATATAAAAACCCAATTGTTAAATCTTTAAGGGCTGTTTAGTGAACTACCTACATTTTTTTTAAAACTTACATTCTGCATGGTTGTACTGTGAGAAACTAAAGCATTGTGAAACAACCTCCTTGGGGTGGTCTTATATCCATCCCATGATCCTGAACTTACCAGTTTAAACATACTTATATTATACATATTCTGTCACTGTGATTCTAAACTGCTTCTGTCGTAGAAAGGCCTGAACACAGTACTTACTACCGTATGAAAAATGTGCTTAATAATGTCGCCAAGAGTCTGATGTATATAAACTATTTAAGTAGACAAAATTCATCATTAATTATACAATAATCAGTTATAAAACTGACTAACTATGGCAAGTTAAACAAAATACATTTAATTGGATGTTGAACTTACAATCATCAAATTTTCTTTGATCTTTGCAATTTCTCCTGGTGTCTCCTCTATAATTCGATAGACATAAGCCAACAATGTTCCCATGGTCCGACTCACTGATTCAACATCCCACACCCTAAGTATACAAGTCTGCATTAAAATTTTCTACTCTGTGTCCATTTTATGCATTATAGTTACTGGAATTCATCTGTCCAGTGAGGGATTTCGCATTGTCCAGTAAAGTGCACAAATTTATCTAAATTAATGGATGTTACCTTAAAAATCATTAATAATCCATGAGGAAAACATAAATAGAAGGGTAGCAGTAATCTAAATTAAAAATGCGGTTATGCTTTCATATTGTTCCGAAGATACAAAATATCTGCATATGATTGAATTTAAATTGACCTGTAATAATATTAGGTGAAATCAAACATTTAAAAGTCTTTATGCTTAGAGAATAAAAACTTCAATGTCAAGATGCAAGCTAAAAAGTGACTTAGACAAAAACTGAAACAGACAATTAGCAAAATGTAGGGAAATAATCATGTTAAATAGTATTGACATCTGCTTCAAGATAACTGTGGTTGCAGTTGATCAACGAAAAATTTGACCTTTCCTATATTTACAAGAAGCCTGTTACTGAGAATCTACTGCAAATAGTTTTATCTCAATTCTGCCCTGCCCAATGGACAGAGGGTTAAATAAGTTTGGAGGGTTAAATAGATTCTGAACAATTCAATTTCACGAGCTTTATTATAACAAAATTGATAGAAAAACTGGACTACTTATATACTTTTGCTCTCATTCTAAAATAATGTTGCTAAAGTTAATCTTATATAAATAGTGCAGAAAGAATCTCATGAAACACAAAAGAAGCAAAGAGAACATGGGTGGAATTTTCCGAGCCAGCTGGTGGTGGGCGTGATAGGTAGCATGTGCTGGAAATATGGCTTCATGACGGCGCAAAGGCAAGTCACGATCGTCCGCTCAGCTGGCCAATGGCGGACGATGCTTCCCACCATCGGTTGGCAGGCATCTAATTGTAATACATTAGCATATAATTAAAAGGCCATCCTGCCAGGCTCTTGGAACCCCCATTGTATCGTCCATCAATAGCACACAGGGGACGTGCACTTGGCAGCCTTCACTTTGGGGAACTGAGGTGAGTGAGCAGCTGCGTTCTCCACAGGCCTCAGGGGCAACTGATGCCTAGCCCCGGGGACAAATGCAGAGGGGGAGGTTTCTGGGGGCAAGTGCTGGCCAGCCTCGAAGGCAACTGCTGAAGGGAGGGAGGGGGGTTCAAGTGCTGCCCTGATGCTGCATCCCGCATGGGGGGGTGCAGTGTGGAGGGTAAGTGAGGGAAGTGGCCATGCATTAGGGACACCTGTATAAACTGACCAGGCCTCTGCAACTGAGACAGATCAGGTGCAGCCACAGTGATATGATTGGGGTCGGGCTCCAACCTGCCCACCCACGCAAGCAATGCAGAGGCACCAAAGGGCCACCAAGTGCTCCATACCTTACCTGCCCAACCCCTCCAGCCGCCCCCCAACCCCTGGCACAGACTTTGAGTCCACCACCACTTTATTAGACCATGCAGCAGCTGGACTGCACACATTGTACAATCTCCTCGCCAACACTGGCCATGTAGTAGTCACTGCTGGAGGTGCACACAGCCCCTTTAGACCAGTCCCCCCATGTTGCAGGTTGACAGAACAGCCAAGCAGCGTACTCATCTCTGGCCATCTGAGGGGTGACCAGCACTCTCCGGGAAGCATTAAGGGGCAGTCACACAGGGCCAGGAAAGGTGCTAAGTGCGGCCATGATAACCACGCCTCTCTCTTTCATGCTGCAGGAGGACCAAGTCAGGATCATGGATCCTGGTGACCTAACTGTGTATCTGATGGTCTACAGGGACCGTAGAAGAAGGAAGAGAGAGTGACTGAGGCACCTGGCCGTGCAAAGGCAGGAGCAGCAACTTCATGAAGAAGGAGCTGCAGGGGCTCCCGCACACGCTGCCCAGGAGTGACAGCGAGCCGTGGCTGGTCAGTGCTTAGTGATACCCAGGGTCTATAGACGCAGCCTGCCATTCCTGCAGATGACTGAGAACCGGTTTCGCCGACAACTGTGCATGTCTAGGAATCTGGTTGCTCACATCTACCACTTACAGCAGGACTTGGCGCCAAGGGGACATGGAGGTCATCCACTGCCAGTGGCTGTGAAAATGACTGCGGTGCACAATTTCTATGCCGGTGGCTCCTTTCAGGGCTCCACATGTGACCTCTGTGGGATTTCACAATCCACCACCCACAAATGCATCCATGAGGTCACGGATGCCATCTTATCCACTTTGTGCATTTCACCCGGGACTGGGACAGCCAGGGTGCAAGGGGCATTTGATTCGCTCTGATCTCTGGATTCCCACAGGTGCAGGGTGAGATTGACTGCACTCATGTGGTACTCAGGTCTCCATCACTACACTCAGTGGGCTTCATCAACTGCAAGGGCTTCTACTCACTGAACGTGCAGCTGTTGTGCAACCACCAAAAACGCATCCTGCAGGTATGCACACAGCTTCCAGGGAGTGTACACTACGCTTACCTCCTGAGTTGCTCACAGATCCCTGCAGTCTTCCAGGGTCCACAGAGGCTGCAGGATTGGCTCCTTGGTGACAAGGGTTACCCGAAAAGGCCGTGGCTGATGACACTCATGCAGCAACCTTAGACTGTACCAGAGCAACGCTATAATGAGGCTCATGTAGCAGCTCGTAACTTGCTGGAGCAGACCATTGGGATGCTGACGATACGGTTCCGGTGCTTGGGCCAGTCTGGTGAATCCCTGCAATACAGTCCGCAGAGGGTGTCACGCATTGTCATCGTCTGCTGTACCCTTTACAACCTGGTGCTGCAACAGGGAGAGGAGCTAGCTGAGGAGGAAACTGACGAGATGCACATCTCCTCCGATGAGGAGGATGCCGATGGGGATGTGGGTGAGGGGGTCCTCAGTGGTGATGACGATGGGGGGTGAGGCTCTCGCACTGGCCAGACGAGGCAGGTATGCTGGGGCGGCCCTCATAGCTGCCAGATTTGTGGAGGATGATGACGACATGCAGTGAGGTGTCCCCGTAGATCCTCAAATCGCAGTTGTGAACATTTGACTCCAGCTTGGTTTATCTCAGCGTCAATGCCCTCTGTGAGAATGCTCCTGTCATCGAGATGCAGTGCATGCCCTAATAATGGTTTGATCAAAGGAGGAAGATGACAATATGCAATGAGGACACTCCATAGATCTTCACAAAGCCTCTGAGAATGTCTGACCCCTGTCTGGCTGAGGGCAGCTCGCTTGCGGTCCATGATCAGGACCATCTCAGAGTGGCAGCCATGAAACTTTAGAAGCATCTGATACTGTGACCGCCTTCAGCACCTGAGCCCTTCAGGAGCTGGAGCACAGCATCACTGGTCACAGATGCTAGTGTGATGGGGGCCAGCCCCACCTTAAAGGTGCTGAGAGCACACAGAGAGCATGAGAGAACTCTGTGTGCCCACTACATTCTGGCAGCAATGACCAGCACTGCCGAGGTGCAGGCATCAGTAATGTTTCCAGGGAGTGTGAGGCTGGACTATCACTGTGGTCTGAAGGCTGCACAGACACAGGGAAGAGGCTCTGGACTGAGACACCCTGCCTTTTATCTTGTGCAGAAAGGTTTCACATCTGGCAAGCTGGATGGCTCTATTTTCAAATTCTGTCAGAGCTTTGGTCTCCAGCATCCCTCCATCTGTCTGCGACTTTTCCCTCCTGTTGTAAGCCAGTTTGTCCTGCATAGATAGAGATGGGGAGACTGTACCAGGACTCCTGCAGGGCTGGATGATAAGTATGCCTGGCCTGTGTGGGTGGTGAGTAGGCCCATGGATGGGATGAAGACAATGACGGTGTGTGTGAGAGTGTAAATGGTGACATCCCTTGCACTGGCAGTGAGTGAGGGCCCTGTGGATGTGTGATGGGTTTGTGAGTGTGTGAGTTGGGAGTGATGAAAAGAGTGACTTACGGAGGAGATCATCCATCTTTTTGCGGCACTAGGTGGCTGTCCTCCTCTGCAGGGTGTTTGCGCTGACCACCATTGCCACCGCCTCCTAAGCCGGATTAGTGACATTGCTACCCATCCTGTGGCCAGAGCAGGGGTAGAGCAGATCCTGTTGGGCCTCCAAGGCATCCAGCTGTCGCTTGAGGGACTTGCCATTGAAGCAGGGGGCTGCAGTATTTTGTCATAGAGTCTTAGAGTCATAGAGGTCTACAGCACAGAAAAAGGCCCTTCGGCCCATCAAGTCTGCGCCAGTCAAACAATTACCTAACAATTCTAATCTCATTTTCCAGCACTAGGCCCATAGCCTTGTATGCCATGGCATTGCGAGTGCACATCCAAATACTTCTTCAATGTTATGAGGCTTTCTGCCTCTACCATCCTTTCAGGCACTGAGTTCCAAGTTCCCACCACCCTCTGGGTGAAAAAATTCGTCCTCACATCCCCTTTAAGCCTCCTGACCCTCACCTTAAATCTATGCCCCCTGGTTATTTATCCCTCCACCAAGGGGAAAAGTTCCTTCCTGTCTACCCTATCTATGCCCCTCATAATTTTATACACCTCAATCATGAACCCCCTTAATCTCCTCTGCTCCAGAGAAAATAACCCCAGTCTATCCAAAACAAAAACAGAATTACCTGGAAAAACTCAGCAGGTCTGGCAGCATCGGTGGAGAAGAGTTGACATTTTGAGTCCTCATGACCCTTCGACAGAACTTGAGTTCGAGTACAAGAAAGAGTTGAAATATAAGCTGGTTTAAGGTGTGTGTGGGGGGGGGGGGGGGGGGGGGGGGGGGTAGGGGGGGGGGGGGGTGCGGAGAAGAGAGAGAGAGACAGAGAAGTGGAGGGGGTTGGTGTGGTTGTAGGGACAAACAAGCAGTGATAGAAGCAGATCATCAAAAGATGTCAACAACAATAGAACAAAAGAACACATAGGTGTTAAAGTTGGTGTTATTATCTAAACGAATGTGCTAATTAAGAATGGATGGTAGGGCACTCAAGGTATAGCTCTAGTGGGGGTGGGGGAGAGCATAAAAGATTTTAAAATATTTAAAAATAATGGAAATAGGTGGGAAAAGAAAAATCTATATAATTTATTGGAAAAATAAAGGAAGGGGGAAACAGAAAGGGGGGTGGGGATGGGGGAGGGAGCTCAAGACCTAAAGTTGTTGAATTCAATATTCAGTCCGGAAGGCTGTAAAGTGCCTAGTCGGAAGATGAGGTGTTGTTCCTCCAGTTTGCGTTGGGCTTCACTGGAACAATGCAGCAAGCCAAGGACAGACATGTGGGCAAGAGAGCAGGGTGGAGTGTTAAAATGGCAAGCAACAGGGAGGTTTGGGTCATTCTTGCGGTCAGACCGCTGGTGTTCTGCAAAGCGGTTGCCCAGTTTACGTTTGGTCTCTCCAATGTAGAGGAGACCACATTGGGAGCAACGAATGCAGTAGAATAAATTGGGGGAAATGCAAGTGAAATGCTGCTTCACTTGAAAGGAGTGTTTGGGCCCTTGGACGGTGAGGAGAGAGGAAGTGAAGGGGCAGGTGTTGCATCTTTTGCGTGGGCATGGGGTGGTGCCATAGGAGGGGGTTGAGGAGTAGGGGATGATGGAGGAGTGGACCAGGGTGTCCCGGAGGGAGCGATCCCTACGGAATGCCGATAGGGGGGGTGAAGGGAAGATGTGTTTGGTGGTGGCATCATGCTGGAGTTGGCGGAAATGGCGGAGGATGATCCTTTGAATTCGGAGGCTGGTGGGGTGATAAGTGAGGACAAGGGGGACCCGATCATGTTTCTGGGAGGGAGGAGAAGGCGTGAGGGCGGATGCGCGGGAGATGGGCCAGACACGGTTGAGGGCCCTGTCAACGACCGTGGGTGGAAAACCTCGGTTAAGGAAGAAGGAGGACATGTCAGAGGAACTGTTTTTGAAGGTAGCATCATCGGAAAAGATGCGACGGAGGCGAAGGAACTGAGAGAATGGGATGGAGTCCTTACAGGAAGCGGGGTGTGAGGAGCTGTAGTTGAGGTAGCTGGGGGAGTCGGTGGGTTTGTAATGGATATTGGTGGACAGTCTATCACCAGAGATTGAGACAGAGAGGTCAAGGAAGGGAAGGGAAGTGTCAGAGATGGACCACGTGAAAATGATGGAGGGGTGGAGATTGGAAGCAAAATTAATAAATTTTTCCAAGTCCCGACGAGAGCATGAAGCAGCACCGAATTAATCATCGATGTACCGGAGAAAGAGTTGTGGAAGGAGGCCGGAGTAGGACTGGAACAAGGAATGTTCCACATACCCCATAAAGAGACAGGCATAGCTGGGGCCCATGCGGGTACCCATAGCCACACCTTTTATTTGGAGGAAGTGAGAAGAGTTGAAGGAGAAATTGTTCAGCGTGAGAACAAGTTCAGCCAGACGGAGGAGAGTAGTGGTGGATGGGGATTGTTCGGACCTCTGTTCGAGGAAGAAGCTAAGGGCCCTCAGACCATCCTGGTGGGGGATGGAGGTGTAGAGGGATTGGACGTCCATGGTGAAGAGGAAGCGGTTGGGGCCAGGGAACTGGAAATTGTTGATGTGACGTAAGGTGTCAGAGGAATCACGGATGTAGGTGGGAAGGGACTGGACAAGGGGAGAGAGAAGGGAGTCAAGATAACGAGAAATGAGTTCTGTGGGGCAGGAGCAAGCTGAGACGATCGGTCTACCGGGGCAGTTCTGTTTGTGGATTTTGGGTAGGAGATAGAAGCGGGCCGTCCGAGGTTGGGCGACTATCAGGTTGGAAGCTGTGGGAGGAAGATCCCCAGAGGAGATGAGGTCAGTGACAGTCCTGGAAACAATGGCTTGATGTTCAGTGGTGGGGTCATGGGCCAGGGAGAGGTAGGAGAAAGTGTCTGCGAGTTGACGCTCAGCCTCCGTGAGGTAGAGGTCAGTGCGCCAGACAACAACAGCACCACCCTTGTCAGCGGGTTTGATGACAATGTCAGGGTTGGACCTGAGAGAATGGAGTGCAGTAAGTTCAGAGAGAGACAGGTTAGAATGGGTGAGAGGAGCAGAGAAATTAAGACGACTAATGTCGCGCCGACAGTTCTCAATGAAAAGATCAAGAGAAGGTAAGAATCCAGAGGGAGGGGTCCAGGTGGAGGGAGAATATTGGAGATGGGTAAAAGGATCCGTTGAACTGGGAGAGGACTCCTGCCCAAAGAAGTGAGCCCGGAGACGAAGATGGCGGAAGAAGAGTTCAGCATCATGCCGAGCCCAAAATTCATTGAGGTGAGGGCGTAAGGGTATGAAACTAAGACTTTGCTGAGCACTGAACGTTCAGCATCAGAGAGGGGAAGGTCAGGGGGTATAGTGAATACACGGCTGGGGCTGGGATTGGAAGATGGGGTGGGGACGGAGGGACGGGCAGGGGTGGAGTGTCCTAGATGGGTGTTGGTGTCGATGAGTTGTTGGAGCTTGCGTTCCTTAGCAGTTGAGAGAAAGAGAAAAAGTTTCTTGTTGAAGCGTCAGATGAGCCGAAGAATAAAATGAAACTGGGAGCACGCGCAGCTTTGAAAAAGGGTACGGCGGTGCTGCTGGAGGGAGAGGTCGAGTGTGTTCATATGGCGGCGCATGGCACTGAGTGTGGATTTCAGTATGTGACGGGAACAGCAGTCCGTCTCCCGCGCATCCACCCTCACGCCTTCTCCTCCCTCCCAGAAACATGATCGGGTCCCCCTTGTCCACACTTATCACCCCACCAGCCTCTGAATTCAAAGGATCATCCTCCGCCATTTCCGCCAACTCCAGCATGATGCCACCACCAAACACATCTTCCCTTCACCCCCCTTATCGGCATTCCGTAGGGATCGCTCCCTCTGGGACACCCTGGTCCACTCCTCCATCACCCCCTACTCCTCAACCCCCTCCTATGGCACCACCCCATGCCCACACAAAAGATGTAACACCTGCCCCTTCACTTCCCCTCTCCTCACCGTCCATGGGCCCAAACATTCCTTTCAAGTGAAGCAGCATTTCACTTGCATTTCCCCCAACTTAGTCTACTGCATTCGTTGCTCCCATTATGGTCTCCTCTACATTGGAGAGACCAAACGTAAACTGGGCGACCGCTTTGCAGAACACCTGCGGTCTGTCTGCAAGAATGACCCAAACCTCCCTGTCGCTTGCCATTTTAACACTCCACCCTGCTCTCTTGCCCACATGTCTGTCCTTGGCTTGCTGCATTGATCCAGTGAAGCCCAACGCAAACTGGAGGAACAACACCTCATCTTCCGACTAGGCACTTTACAGCCTTCCGGTCTGAATTTTGAATTCAACAACTTTAGGTCTTGAGCTCCCTCCCCCATCCCCACCCCCTTTCTGTTTCCCCCTTCCTTTTTTTTCCAATAAATTATATAGATTTTTCTTTTCCCACCTATTTCCATTATTTTTAAATATTTTAAAATCTTTTATGCTCTCCCCACCCCCACTCGAGCTATACCTTGAGTGCCCTACCATCCATTCTTAATTAGCACATTCGTTTAGATAATAACACCAACTTTAACACCTATGTGTTCTTTTGTTCTATTGCTGTTGACATCTTTTGATGATCTGCTTCTATCACTGCTTGTTTGTCCCTACAACCACACCAATCCCCTCCATTTCTCACTCTCTATCTCCGCACCCCCCACACTCCTTAAACCAGCTTATATTTCAATTCTTTCTTGTACTCGAACTCAAGTTCTGTCGAAGGGTCATGAGGACTCAAAACGTCAACTCTTTTCTTCTCCGCCGATGCTGCCAGACCTGCTGAGTTTTTCCAGGTAATTCTGTTTTTGTTTTGGATTTCCAGCATCCGCAGTTTTTTTGTTTTTATCCCAGTCTATCCAATCTCTCCTCATAACTAAAACTCTCCAGCCCAGGCAACATCCTGGTAAATCTCCTCTGCACTCTCTCTAGTGCATTCGCATCCTTCTTATAAGCAATACTCTAGCTGTGGCTTAACCAGCATTTTATACAGTTCCAGCATAACCTCCCTGCTCTTATATTCTATGCCTCAGCTCATAAAGGCAAAGTATCCCACATGCCTTCTTTGCTGGCCATGTCTCCCAGACAGCAGTGGTGAGCTGGTAGTGATGAGCACTTTGCTGGCAGCTGCCTTTTAAACATGGAGGCTGACGTGATGACAAGTGGGCGAATGAGAACACGCCCGCCATGGAAACGGCGTGTTTCCCAGGAATGCATAAATAATGAGGCGGGTTTGGGAAGGTACGGCGTGAAAACCCACCAATTTCGTCGATGGGTAGGACTCCATTTTACCCACCTGCTACCGCACTTAGTGCAATTCTGGGAAAATTCCGCCCATGTGTTAAAAGTTATTAGTTGGTACATAAACCTTATTCAGCAAAGAATTTGCCAAGTTTCAGCAAAATTAATACACCACACAAATGTGAAGAATTGATGGAAGTCTTATTCTGAATTTACATTATTAATGAATTAATATAAAGAACATTTGGAGAGAATTTAACTTCTCTTAAAGGAAGCAATCTTTTATCATTTAATACAACAATATCAAAGGATAAAGTTAAGAAATGCTAGAAACAAATGTCAAAAGTGGATATCTGTCTATAATGTTTTGTTTGATTCATGTGACTACAAATTGAGTTTAGACTAAAATAAAATGATGTTAGCAAAAGTATTTTCTCATGTCAGAAACAGCAATAAGATAGACTTGTTTTTGCTTTTGTCGCCAATTTAGAGATTAAGAGTGAAGGGCAGGAGGTGGGAAGTGGTTTTCCACCATAATGGTGTCAGGAACATTATCCTCCACACCTTACAGAAACAATTTGGACTCAAGGATCTGACGTACAATTATGAATTTGCAGATATCAAATGGGGGTGGGGGTGGGGGGGCCATAATACTGAGGAGGACTATGATAAAATACAGGAAGACCTTAATAAACTTGCAGAATGGGAATGTAATTGGCAAATTAAATTCAATGTAAATTACTGAAGTAGGAAGAACAAGAAGGTCACACAGACCTTGGAAATTAAGTGTCCTAATAGGGCAGAGAAGCAGAGGGGGCAGGGCTACAGATACATAAATTACAAAAAATAGCAAAGTAGGCTAAAAAGGCTATTGAAAAAAATAAAGCATGAGTGTTAATTTCCAGAGGGATAGAGTTGAAAAGCAATGAAGTTATGTTAAATTGTATAGAACTGGTTAGACTATTCTTGGAGCATCATGGACAGTTGGTCTCCAAATTATGGAAAGGATATGGAGGCACTGGAGAAGGTACAAGAATGATTTCTAGGAGATACCAGAACCAAAAGGAAAGACTGAATTGAAAAAAATATTGAGGGATGGCCAAATAGAGGGCTTTCAGATTTTAAAGGGTTTGATAAGGTAGGCATAAAAATAATGTTTCCATTTCAGCTGAGACGAGAACTAGGGACCATAAATCCAAGGTAGTCATTAATAAATCCAATAGGGAATTCAGGCGAAACTTCTTTACCCAGAGTGGTTAGAATCTGGAACTCACTATCACAAGAAGTACTTCAGGTTACTAGTGTGGATGCATTTAAGGTGAAGCTAGATAAGAAAGAGGAAGAAAGGGAGAGCAGGATATGTTGGTGGGTTGGATGAAGAGGAGTAGGAGAGACCTTGTGTGGGGTGTAACTACCAACATGGTATCCTGTTAGCCAATTTGCCTGCTTCTGGGTTATAAATACAATGTACTATATAACTGATGAACTATGAAAACTGATAGAGGTTGCTGCTGATAACTTAACATTTTAACCTTGAAATCTTTTGAGTTTAAGTGATAGCTATAGTTTGACATTTGCTTTTCCTTTCTTTCTAGATTCAGATTAATGTCTCAATGTGGAAGTTTATAGCATTTATTTAGATATGTGGATTTTTTAAAATCCTATTTTAAAATATTACCAAAACAAATCTAGTCTGGTTACCTGTCTTGAAAATCTTCCTTCATCTTAGTATTTAATTCGGCTTTTGACTTAGCATATTTTAACTGCATCGCTTCAGTCTACTGTTCAAAAGTTAAGAGTTAGCCCTCATTGAACAAGGCATATTTTAATTTTCTTCCATATCATTTGTAAATCTTGCAATTTTCTATCTTTAGAAAGCACAAATAATCTTGGGCACCCTTTTCATTCAACTTTTTCACTCTAACATTTTGTTCCTCTTCCTTAGTTATTTATCTGGAATGCAACCAGATAATTCAGTCTTTTGTCAATTACAGTCTGCAGCACACAGCTAGGAGCTGTTTGAAAGAAGTCAAGGGTGACTTTCCATCCAACTTTCCTCATTTCCAGAAGGAAGTAAGGGAGATTCACAGGGAAGAGATCATAATGCAGCAGTACACATGCAACTCAATGGATGCCCACTTCACCAGGCTCTCAAATTTCACCTTGACTGTTAAAAATTATGAATGAGGAATTCGAGGAGGAAGATTTAAGAATTTCACCCTAAGAAGCCTGTTCTAGTATCTGATCATCAAAAACCCTACTTGTCTTCATCAATTCCATTCTTAAACATAAATTAATCCAGCTCTTTTTGTAGGAAAGGGATTATTTACTATAGAACAGGTTTTGTCATGTTCCTTACTTCTGCTCCTCTGTTAGAAAAATATTTAATCATTAAGTTATGTTGAAGTTTTACATGTCCTTTAGTTCTGTAATCATGGTTCAAATGAAACAAGCACGTCATGCAGCTGGGTGACTTGTGATTACATTTTTAAAGGGATGAGTAGGTTATCCATACTTTCAGAAACAGACCAGCGGAAGACTGGCAGGTAAAGGGTGGAGGGCTAGTTATGGCTGCCCCAGAGCATCACACTGGCTCCATAACAAAACCAGCAAGGCAAAAGGGGACTGGGCACTTGGTAAGAGGGTGCCCTTTGAGCTGCACAGGTGGCAGGGAAAGTGGGCACTCAGCTCCCAAGCTCTGAATGGAGTTGACACTTCTCTGGCACCATGGAGGCAAGAGAGCAGGGGACAAGGTGCAAAGGACAACTGGGCAGCCCCTTGGCCAGGAGGAAGGCACCTGTTGGCAACTGGGACATGACTGTCAGATTTTGGGCTGAGTGGCAATGAGGGACAGCACCTTCTGTGGGAAGGGCATCAGGAGGCCACATGAGAGGAAAGAAGGGCAAAAGGCAAAAAGACCAAATGTTCAATACAGGATTGACCACAGAAGTTGGAAGTACCTGGAGATAACTAAGAACAAGTGCTATAGGAGACTACGACTCTCCAAGCAGATGGTCAGAGACATCTGTGACCGCGTCAGCAAAGACCTTGTAGCACTGGTCACCACATGTTGCAGGTGGCTGTCAAAGTCATTGTGCCCTTGAACTTCTTCACTTCTGGCTCCTTCCAAGGATCAGCCTGGGACCTCAGTGCCACCTTAAAAACAGTTGCACATCACTATTTCGCTGGTCACTGATGCCGTCATTGCCAGAACTGGGAAGCACATTCATTTAATGACAGATGTGATCTCGTGGGATTGGAGGGCATTGAATTTAGCTTCTATCACTGGATTCTCCCAGATGCAGAGCAGCCATGCAGCTGCCAAAACACCAAAAGACTGGCCAGTGAGATCCATCAGCAGGAAAGGCTCTCTCAATGCCCAGCTGGTCTGCTGTCACAATGAGAGCTTCCTCCATCTGCGTGTTCACTTTCCTGGCAGCGGCCATGACTACTTTATCCTATGCCAGTCCAAGTTGTCTCAGGTTTCATTCCAAACCCAAAGTTCATGGGTGGATCAAAGAGGATTAGGGAAATCCCTTGAAGAAATAATAACTGTCCCCTCTACTGGAGCCCAGACAGTGATACAGAGGCGATACAACCAGTGCCATCAGTTCAACAGGACAACCACTGAGCAGGCCATTAGGCTTCTGATTCCAGTGCCTGGACCAGTCAGATGGTACCCTCCAATACCCTCCTGCATGGGTCTTGGTCATTGTGATGGTCTGCTGTGCTTTCTATAACATGGCTGTCCAGAGACGTATGGGCCTGGAGGATGGTGAACCCTTGAAGGAGATAGCTCTTTGGGAGAAAAGCAGGAATAAGAGAAGGTAATAGAGGATAAAAAATTGGAGGCAGACAGAGATGACGCAGAACAGAGGGGTGTCCTTGCTACACAATGGGATGGCCTCCTTTTGCCACCCTCTAGAAAGAAGACGTCCCTCTCTCCCTTACGGCCTCCAGCATTAGATCCAAGCCAGCGAGAGTCTACCCTTCTACAAGTGTCAGACCATGTTTCTATCTGATGCTACGGAAGGGTTTGGCACAAACCAAAGATCTCTTCCTCTGGACAACAAGCTATCTAGTGAGGTTTGCCATGGGATGTCTAAACGAATCCAACACTTCAGCTGGCTGAGCTCCATTTCTGGCCCCACTAACTCTAAGCAGTCAGGAAACCTGTCTCCATATCAATTAAGAGCTCACCCCCTTGAAAATCTGAACTTTAATCAGTTTCCCATTAGAGACAGATTTCTGACAAATTTTGAAATTGTGCTTCTAATTCCCCAGCCCATATCGTTTACACAAATTATAACTGCGGTGCCAGCACAGTTTTTACAATACCACTTCCATCTTTTACTGGTTCAGGTAGCTACCCTTAACCCCTCCTTGCCATTTTCTGTTTTATATTCAACTTGCTACCCATTCTGCTACTTGTCCTTTGACTCCACATACTCTGATCTTAGTCATGCATCTACTCTGTGGTATCTCATCAACACCTTTTGAAAATCCAAATATATTACATTTTTTACATTACTCTTCTTTACCCTGTTTTTTCTTCAAAGATTTCATTAAGTTTGATCAAGCATGACCTTCCCTTTTGAAATCAGTACTGACTATTCTTCATAATACTTTGTTTTCAGATGCTTTTTTTGTTTCTTCCAGTAAAAATTCTAATATTTTTCCTGCCACTGATGTTAAACTAATTAAGTGACTTTATCTCTTTTTTAATCTATTTTCCTAATGCAATTGTTCACTCTGTTAGTCTCCCTGATAAATAATGAGGCAAAGTAATTCTTCAATATTTCTGCTATTTCACTGTCATAACCTGCAAATTAATCTTGTATATTCCATTGTGGCTCTACCCTATTCTGATTTTCCTTTTGTTAATTATGTATCTGTAGAATACCTTGGAGGTCATGTGCTGCAGTGGTAGCATGCCTACCTCTGTGCCAGGAGCTCTGGGTTCAAGCCCCACTCCATGGCTTGATGGCCACAGAACGTGTGTTCATAATGTGGCCAAATAGGTCAATTATCAGCCTGTAAACCCTTCCAATAGGCCTGATGGTAGGCGGTAAGAGTGGGAGAGTTTCCTGGTCAGCCATACTGCAGAAGGCAATAGCAAACCACTGCAGTACTTTGTCAAGAATAATCATGAACCAATCTAATGGAAGTCCATGGCTGCCAATGCCCTTGGTAACTGGAGGAGGAAGCGAACGCTTTGCTGTTTCTTTTTATATTCCTTGAAAATCTAATATAGCAGCTCCTCTTTGCCTTTCTAATTGTTTTTTTGATCTCTTTCCCAACCTCTTCATTTTCTTTTTAGTCATCTTTTCCTTAATGGTCTTTGTACCTAGCATCTGCCTTTTAGCTTTAGTTTCCAGTTTATTCTCTCCAGTTCCATTCTCACCTCCTCAAAATCATTTTTTCCCCAATCTATTATTGTGGCCAAAACAAAAACAGAATTACCTGGAAAAACTCAGCAGGTCTGGCAGCATCGGCGGAGAAGAAAAGAGTTGACGTTTTGAGTCCTCATGACCCTTCAACAGAACAATACCCAGGTAGTATTGTGGCCTTTGTTTTAATTTTAATTATGCCTATGGTATATACCTGAAAAGGAAAGATTTGTAGGGCCCTGGGGAAAGATCAGAGGAGTGGGACTAATTGAATGGCTCTTTCAAAGGGCTGATAAAGGTACAATGGGCTGAGTAAACACCTTCCATGCTAATGAAAGCATCTGAATATTCCCTCACATTCAAGGCAGATATCAGGAACAACAACTTTTGTTCAAACACACAAATGTAATTATGAACATTATGCTTAAGTATTTTCTGGAGCTTCTTTGTCAGAGTGTCAAAAGCAGCAGTAAAGAAAAAAGAACAAACCTGCATTTATATAGTGCCTTTCACAACCTCAGGCTGTCCCAGAGAGCATTAAATAATTTTGAAGTTGTACCATTCACCATTCTGCTGAAGATATGGTGACTGTATAGCTTTAAGAGCTACTTCCCAGTACAAAATGGACTTAATGCAGCTTTCTCATAACAAAGCCAAACAAGGGACCCGACTCAGAAACAAAATGGATGATTTACAGGAACTTACGAATCTTGCTTTAGTAACTCTTCAGGAAGCATAAGGCACCTTACAAGAAGATGAAAAGGGTAAGTGTTTTTGTAAGCAGTGAAAGCAACAGCCAATTTGTGCTCAGGTCCCACTGAAATCCCTGGAGGGAATCTTAACCCCACCACCATAGAGGCTAAAGTGCTTTCACTGAGCCATGTCTGTACAGCAGAGATATACCAGCTTTCAGTTATGGTTCATTTATTCATGTGGAACTCCACAGAAGAAAAACTGACCAATGCCATAAACGGTGAGCAATCAACTGTGTCAGATTACAGGTGGTGAACATGCAACTCTACCCCAATGTGTGCTTTTTAAAAAATATATATTAACCAAATGAAAGATAGGCCTGGTTAATTGCTGTAAACAGTGCTAATTGCACATTAGTAATAACTGCATGTTGTTCAAAATTACTATATCAATATTAGCACTTTGCGTCATGAGGAGTACAAATGGCAGCAACAGTATACAGTTAACAAATGACTACTCTAAATGGAAGTTTTGTTTTATGATTATTGTAGCTACCTACTGAGGCTCCATTGAAAGGTAGATTCATATCTTTTCCTTTACTTTCTTTTCCTCTTAATTAGAACAATTTCATTTTGTCTGTATATATTTGACATTCACAGGCTATTTGATTTGCAAAAAATTAAATCCAAAAATAAAGTATTGTAGACTGAAATGCCTATGGGATCTAATTAATCAACCTCTTTTCTGTGTTTTATTTAAGATTCCCACATGCTAAATCAGCTGTTCCACATCTATAGTAATGGATTTGTTTAATATTATCCAATTTCTAGACAATGGCCTAGAAGCTCAATTTTATCAATATCAGACGTGCACTCCCAGTGGGCACACACAGTACCTGTTCAGAGGGTCCCAGAAAGCATTTAAAATTTGTGCAGAGACCTCATTAAAATGATTCAGCCATGCAGCAGGCTGTGTGCAAATTGGCTGCTGAGTGTCCTACATCACAACAATGACATTTTTCCAAAGTACTTTAGGACATCCTGAGCTCATGAAAGGGGTTACATAAATGTAAGTCTTTCTTTTTATCCTTTTACTGATTGAGTATGTGCCTGTTTGGGGGAAGAGGTGGGTGGATGGGATGTACCAGCTGGGATACTGATTATCCTCTGCACCCTCTAGTTGATGAGGGGAAATGTCCCATTTCTGATTATTAAGCATTAACCTGTTTGAACATATTTGCATGTGGATATATGAGAGAAAAAGATTGGATTCAAATCTATTGCCTTCACGGTAAAATAGCCTGCTATTGTCTAGATTCACTAATGAAGAACAAGAGGACTGCTGGAACCTATTGAACTGTAGTCGCAACAGTAAATACTTTAAGCATGAGTGGCAGGGGAAATAGAAAAGGGGAGAAAATTTAAGGATAAATGCACACTTCTTTATTCAATGTGTTTTCATTTTTAACTAAGATAAAGTAAGAGAGTTCGAAGTTTCTCTCTAATGAGGTTATATTAGAATAACTACGAACAAGTTGTATAAATTTTGTTCAAAAACCCTTACCTTTTTCGCCTCATTATTAAGGTCTTCTTGCAAGGTGCCTACTTCTTCCTGAAGAGCTACTAAAGCAAGACTCACACGTTCCTGTAAATCATCCATTTTGTTTCCAAGTTGGGTCCCTTGTTTGATTCTGTCATGAGAAAGTTGCATTAAGTCAATTTTGCACTCGGAAGCAGCCGTTAAAGCTATACAGCCACCATATCTTTAGCAGAATGGTTAATTTCTCATGTGAAAATCATCAGTGACAAATTTATTGCAGACTGAAACTTACAGAATTAATGCATTACCAAATACTAAGTATACTGAACATTAATTGAATAGCTACGTTTGCTACCAACGCCATGCATGCACATTTATATTGTTTTACTCTGTGACATCATTGCCAGCGACAAGAGTTTTTAACTTTATTGATTGGCCTTACAGTCAAAGTCTCCACTCATTAGCACAAAATAATCACAACAAATTAATTGGGATGCACAATAGCATTAGGGCAATAAAATCTGGTTCTGCCAGGTCAGAATCAGCTCTGCAATTAAGGTCGCAGACTATTAGCCAAGTGGTTATGGTACTGGGCTTGCAACCCCAAGATCAAGAGTTCAAATCTCACAAAGGCAAACTATGAAACAATGTAACTTCATCTGAATAGGAACAGATGGAAACGTGTTTGTACTCGAAAGAGTTACAAGAGTCAGGAGGTCATGTTTTAGCTTGGCCTGAATAGCCAAGTGGTTATGGTACTGAGTTTGTAACCCCAAGATCAAGAGTTCAAATCTCACAATGGCAAACTACGAAACAATGTAACTTCATCTGAAACAGATGAACTAACCTCGCTGGAAGTTTTTAGGCTTGGCCTAAATAGCCAAGTGGTTATGGTACTGGGTTTGTAACCCTAAGATCAAGAGTTCAAATCTCACAATGGCAAACTATGAAACAATGTAACTTCATCTGAAACAGATGGAAACGGGTTTGTACTCGAAAGAAATCAAGAGTTCAACTCTCACAATGGCAAAACTATGAAACAATGTAACTTCATCTGAAACGGATGGAAACGGTTTGTGCTCGAAAGAGTATCAAGAGTTCAAATCTCACAATGGCAAAACTATGAAACAATGTAACTTCATCTGAAACAGATGGAAACGGGTTTGTACTCGAAAGAGTATCAAGAGTTCAGATCTCACAATGGCAAAACAATGTAACTTCATCTGAGACAGATGGAAACGGGTTTGTGCTTGAAAGAGTATCAAGAGTTCAAATCTCACAATGGCAAACTATGAAACAATGTAACTTCATCTGAAACAGATGGAAACGGGTTTGTACTCGAAAGAAATAAACACAGGCAAAAAAAAACACAGGCAATAAATGGGGAGGGGTTCAATCTTCTCTGAGGATGCCATTGCTAATAATCTGCACAACGTCATTGGTTTACCATGGTTAAGTAAATCAAATACATACACTCTTCAAGTAAGAACATCTTAAAGGGTCATCAGCATTTCAGTGATAGATTTCTATCTAAAGCTTTCTGGCATCTGGGGCACAGCAAAGTGATGTCAATGTTTTTCTGCATGTGCACATACCGGTGGCCATCGTCCATTGGTAGAAAACACAATGTAATTCAAAAGCTGCGGAAAAAACTCATGATTTTTCTAACTATTTCTACTTGAAAAGAATTTCAGATTTTCTTACCTAGCTCTTAATCATTTGAGGCGATGGACATAGTGGTATTGTCACTGGACTGGTAATCCAGAGATCCAGGGTAAAGCTCTGGGGACCAGGGTTCGAATCCCACCACAGCAGATGGTGAAATTTGAATTCAATAAAAACATGGAATTAAAAGTTTGATGATGACCATGAAACCATTGCTGATTGTTGTAAAAACCCATCTGGTTCACTAATATCCTTTAAGGAAGGAAATCTGCTGTCCTTACCTGGTCTGGTGTACATGTGACTCCAGACCCACAGCAATGTGATTGACTCTTAACTGCCCTCTGGATAAAGGCAAATAGGGATGGGCAATAAATGTTGGCCTAGCCAATGACTCCCGCATCACATGAATGAATTAAAAATAAATCAATTGTGCCAAAATAAATAATCGCAAAAATTGCTACAAAAACTGGTGGATGAACAAGATGGGCCTTTGATCTGAAAAATTAACTTTTTTTCCACAGATGCTGCCTGACCTTCTGAGTATTTTCATAACTTTCTGCTTTTATTCTGGATGAATATGAAATCTTGAGAACTTCTGTACTATTTATTGCTGCCAGGAACAAAAATGTTCCATAGAACCTGTGGTAATTATAGTTTTGAGAAATGTAGGGCTGCAGCTTTAAGAATAATCCTGTGTTGTAAGATCACAAGATCTGTGTAAACCAATGTGTTAATGGCGCAGGGAACCTCTACAGGAGAGTTCTTCTTTAGTTATGGAGTTTGATGCACATGTGTAGTTGCTGCTGCTGTCTTGTAAATAAAGTTAAATGTTTCCACTAAGAAAAGCTGTCTGAAGGTCAACTCTATAACAGAACCCATATCTGCCACTGACTCTATGCTCTTGTTCTGTTTGGCAAAAGTCAATTTCATATTCCTGGAGCGCTGTACCTTTCAAAGCAATGGAAACTAAGTAATTTAATGAAGATCACCTGCTCTATCAGAGGTTGCCTTCCCGAGCAATAGAAGATGTTGGGGGTGCTATAAGATTGTAACTGACCCAGGCAGTGGAAGTACTGCTTCAGCATGTGACTATCTGCTTGATTAGATCTCTGGCGGCAATATGACTCCCGCTGTCAGCCATCGCAGCAGCTGTACTTGAATTCCTAACAGTAGTCATGAGGCAAGCCTGAAGGGGATAGTTCTCATCATCCAATAGTTAGTCTGTATCCTGATTGGTATAAAGGCAGCACAAAGGACCAGTGCAGAATGTTTAAGAAAAAAATTATTCCTTCATGGGATGTGGGCGTTGCTGGCAAGAACAGCATTTGTTGTCCATCCTTAATTGCCCTTGAACTGAGTGGCTTGCTAAAAGGAGCCAACAATATTGGCTTGGATCTGGAGTCACATGTAGGCCAGGCCATGTAAAGATGGCAGATTTCCTTCTCTAAAGGGCATGAGTGAACCAGATGGGTTTTTTTTATGACAATTGATCATTGATGGTCACCATCACTGAGACTAGTTTTCAATTCCAGGTTTTATTCATTGATTTTGAATTCCACCAGCTGCTGTGGAAGGATTTGAACCCATGTACCTAGGGTATGAGTCTGGGCCTCTGGATTACTAGTTCAATGACATTACCACTAAACACCGTCTTCCCACAACAATGAATAAATTATGATTGCTGCCAGGATACCGGGCAAAGAACTGCATGTACTCACAAACAAGCTGGATGTTGAAAGAGTGGAATCTATTTCTACTTAGAAAGATGCCACAGTGGTGATGGGAAGCACACAAGGTAACTGGGTGCAGACTATGACACCTACCACCCTGGAATGCAGGTGAGGTATTGGGAAAGGGGTCTAAATATTACTTTTCGCACAAAGAGTCTTGGTGACCTCCCTGGTACAATGGTGAACAGTGATTGTGAGGTGTGACTAATATTACCTGCTTCAGCTTGAAGAAGCCTGTTGCAACAGGTGTCATTGCTTGCTGACAGACTCCTTTATGAAGCAAATGTGCCTGGCCCGCTGTTCCTCAGTGAGGTTAAGATAGAAGTGCTCCTTGAAGACCTACTGTAGATATGGTTGCCTCCAAAGTGCCTTCCTCAGCTACTTCTGCTCTCTTTTATCTTGGTCCTCCAGCTCCAAAGACAGACCTACCAGGCCACCCATAACTACAATGAAACAGTTTAGAAAGTAGACAAAGGCAGCATAGAACCAGGAAGAACTTTGTAATGGCAGTCAGAATTCAGTTATAGAAGTGAGAAAAGTTGCCAAGAGTTAACCAACAGTCCACAAGGATAAACCAGCAACTAGCTTGTGTGCAGTGGATGAACCCTTCAAATTTCACTGTTTAAAGATCCTAGCTGCCTGAAACCGCCACACTTTCAGCATGGAATGCACGTGCCAGCCACTCTATTGCTTTAATGCCTGTTTAACACTCAGAAATTGATTGTGGCATCACAAGTTTCTCAGGCCAAATTTCTTACACCTTTACACATACAAGCTTTCCAGTCAAATTTCTAACAGTGGTGCTGACAGATCCTACAGTATATTGAATTTGATTGTCTTGTTTAAGATTTTTGTGTGAATACATCGCTTTTTAACATTAAGAAGCCTATGTACCATCTTGTTGGTGTGAAATCTAATTGCATGTATCCTGGTTCACCTGGATCTCAGTCTTAGACTTTTGTGACTTGACTAAAATCTTAAGCCCTTCCCACCAAAGGTTTTTGCTTCAACACCAAATGAGGTTTCAGGAATTGGAATGTTCGTAAAAAATGGATTTCAATCTAAATCAACCTACAAAAACCGAACTACAAACAAAATATTAGATATCGCTAAGTAAAAACTACCTTTTAAAGCTTTAATCATCATTTTATTACACATTCAAATGAACTTCAAGGCCTTGGAGAGGATGCAGAGGTTACTGGAGTGGTACCAGAAATGAGGGGCTGCGGTTATCTGGAGTGGCGAGATTAGTTGGGATTGCTTCTCCTACAGCTGAGGAGGTTAAAGAACAAGTTAATAAAGGTATTCAAAAGTATGAAGCAGTTTGATATAGTAGATAGACAGGATTGGTTTCCACTGGCAGAAAGGTTAGTAACTAGAGGACACAGATTTAAAATAATTGGGGGAGAAAACCAGGGGGGCTGAGAGTAGAAATATTTTACTCAGAGAGCAGTTACAAGCTGGAATGCGCTGCCTGAAGGAGTGGTGGAAGCAGATTCAATCGTAACCCTCAAAGGGACTTAGAGCTATACTTAAAAAGGAAAAGTTTACTGGGCTGTTGGGAGGGAGCAGGGGTGTGGGACTAATTACTAATCCTTTCAGAGAGCGAATGCTGCATGCTGGACTGAATGGCTTCCTTCTCTGACGTATGTTTCTATATTCCAATGTAAAAAAAATACGTTTGTGAGTTAATGTGACCAAGGCAAAAATATTTCAACTTGCATCTTACCCTAAAATGAGTTATTCATTATAACCGTAATTCCACACTTTAGTCTGTGCTTTATTGAGAGAATTTGCAAGAAATGTACAAAAAAAATTTTTAAAATCTGGTATTTGGAAAAAAACATGTTTCCTAACCGTTCCAGTATTTCTGCTTTGAGGACTCTTTCTATCCAATTTTTATCATGGGTAAACGTGTCTGCTAACTTCTTAATATCCTCATCCACCTTCATGTAATGTTCTGGCAGTCTGAAGCTTGACTGTAAAAAAAAGGTTTTAAACTTAATTGTCAGCTTTTTAATAGTTGCAAATAAATCTTTTGTAACAACTGTGTGTTTTATTAGAATCAAAGATAATTTTTAAAATATCATTAAAATGCTAGATAGCCAAGAATCTACAAATAGATGCAACAGCTTGCATTTATATAGTGCCATTTTACAGAAAAATGTCATAACATGTTTCAAAAATGGATGCTCAGCCAAAAAATGAGATATTAAGAGGGATTTTCAAACGCTTCAAAGAGTTTGGTTTTAAGGAGCAACTTACAAGATGAAGAAGAGATAGAGAGATTTAGTGATGGAACTCCAGAACGTGTCCCAAATAGATGAAGGCATGGCAGCCAATTGCGGGGTAGAAGAGGATTTCACAAAAGGCCACAATCAGTGAACAGAGAACTTGGTGAGGTTGTAAGGCTGGGAGAGACGAGGGAGATCAGGACGGGCAAACTAACTGAAACATGAGAATTTGAAATTGGAGGTGCTGTTGGTCTGGGAACCACTCAAGTATAGCAAGGAAGGTGCTAGGTGGGAGGAATAGGTTATAACAGGCTTCTTCAACATGCAGGCCGGATGTGGCCTGTGAAGCCTCTCCAATTTGGCCCCTGGATGCAGTTTCCAGTTTCTGGTAAGTGGAGTGGAAAATTCTGAAAGAAGCTCCTCCTCCACTCACAGCCCATTCCTTGCCCTTGTTAGTGGGAGAGAAGCAGGCTGTGATTGGAGAAGCTGTAACATTGGCTGCACGAGTGTACTTTAGAAAAAGAGGTAATGACGGGAGGAGAGAGAGAGAGAGGCAGGCTGCCAGGCCGGGTGGGGGAGAAAGACGCTCTCTGCCGGGCCGGAAGGGGCTGGGTGTGGTGAAGCCTGTGTGGTGAGGTTGAAGGGACTCATTGCCCAGCTGTGTGGGGGAGAGAAGGGGGCAGGGAGGGGAAAGGGAGAGAGAACAGGCGAGAGAGTACAAGAGAGAGACAGAGAGTGAGGATGTGGGAGAGATTGTGAATGAGTATGGGAGAGAGAGAGTGAGTCAGTGAGTGTGGGAAAGAGAGAGAGTGAGTGAGTGTGGGAGAGAGAGTGAGTGAATATGGGAGGGAGAGAGTGAGCGAGTGAGTGCATGCATTTTGGACATTGTGTGTGGAGAGGGGAGAGTAAGAGTGTTGGAGACAGAAAGAGTGAGTAAGTAAATGAGTGCATATGTCAGAAAAAGAAATAGTGAGTGAGAGAGAGTGAGTGAGTGTGGGGGGGAGAGAGAGTGAGTGAGTGTGGGGGGGAGAGAGAGTGAGTGAGTGTGGGAGAGAGTGAGTGACTAAATGTGAAAAAGCGGTTATCAGCATGGGAGAGAGAGTGAGTGTGTGTGGGAGGGAGAAGAATGAGTGAGTGTGGGGGAGAGTGAGTAGATGTAGGAGAGAGAGTGAGTGAGTGCGCAAGAGAGAGAGAGTGAGTGAGCATGGAGGTGAGTGAGTGTGAAAGAAAGTGAGTGAGTGAGCGTGGGAGAGAGTGAGTGAGTGTGGAAGAAAGTGAATGAGTGAGCATGGGAGAGAGTGAGTGAGTGAGGGAAAGAGAGAGTGAATGAGTGTGGGAGAGAGAGAGTGGGTGAGTGTGGGAGAGAATGAGTGAGTGTTCGAGAGTGAGAGAGTGATTCAGTGTGGGAGAGAGAGAGCGAGCGAGCATGGGCGAGAGAGCGAGCATGGGAGAGAGCGAGCTAGCATGGGAGAGAGAGCGAGCGAGCGTGGGAGAGAGAGCGAGCGAGTGTGGGAGAGAGAGCGAGCGAGCGTGGGAGAGAGAGCGAGCGAGCGTGGGAGAGAGAGCGAGCGAGCGTGGGAGAGAGAGCGAGCGAGCGTGGGAGAGAGAGCGAGCATGGGAGAAAGAGCGAGCGAGCGTGGGAGAGAGAGCGAGCGAGCGTGGGAGAGAGAGCGAGCGAGCGTGGGAGAGAGAGCGAGCGAGTGTGGGAGAGAGAACAAGCGAGTGTGGGAGAGAGAGTGAGCGAGCATGGGAGAGAGAGCGAGAGAGCTTGGGAGAGAGAGCGAGCGAGTGTGGGAGAGAGAGCGAGCGAGCGTGGGAGAGAGAGCGAGCGAGCGTGGGAGAGAGAGCGAGCGAGCGTGGGAGAGAGAGCGAGTGAGCGTGGGAGAGAGACCGAGCGATCAAGTGTGGGAGAGCGAGTGAGCGAGTGTGTGAGAGAGAGCAAGCGAGCGTCGGATAGAGAGAGTGAGTGAGTGTGGGAGAGAGAGAGTGAGTGAGTATCAGACAGAGAGTGAGTGAGTGAGTGCATGCATGTTGCAGATTGCCTGTGGAAGAGGGGAGAGTAAGAGTGCTGGAGACAGAAAGAGTGAGTAAGTAAATGAGTGCATATGGCAGAAAGAGAATGAGTGAGTGTGGGAGAGCGTGTGAGAGAGAGTAAGTGAGTGTGGGAGAGGGAGCATGTGGGAGAGAGTGACTGTGTGAGTGTGGGAGAGAAAGAGTGAGTGAATGTGGGAGAGAAAGTGAGTGAATGTGGGAGACAGAGTGAGTGAGTATGGGAGAGAAAGAATGAGTGAGTGTGGGAGAGAGATATTGAGTGAGTGTGGGAGAGAGTGAGTATGGGAGAGAGAGTGTGTGAGTGTGGGAGAGAGAGATTGAGTGAGTGTGGGAGACAGAGTGTGAGTGAGTATGGTAGACAGAGAGTGAGTCAGGGAGTGTGGGAAAGAGAGAGAGTGAGTGAGTGTGGGAGAGAGAGTGAGTGAGTATGGGAGAGAGAGAGTGAGTGAGAGCATGCGTGTTGGAGATTGCATGTTGAGAGGGGAGAGTAAGAGTGTTGGAGACAGAAAGAATGAGTAAGTAAATGAGTGCATATGTCAGAAAAAGAAATAGTGTGAGTGAGGGTGGGAGAGAGAGAAATTGAGAGAGTGAGGGAAAGAGTGAGTGTGGGGGAGAGAGAGAGTGAGTGAGTGTGGGAGAGAGTGAGTGACTAAGTGTGAAAAAGCGGTTATCAGCATGGGAGAGAGAGTGAGTGTGTGTGGGAGGGAGAAGAATGAGTGAGTGTGGGGGAAAGTGAGTAGATGTAGGAGAGAGAGTGAGTGAGTGCGCAAGAGAGAGTGAGTGAGTGAGCATGGAGGTGAGTGAGTGAGTGTGAAAGAAAGTGAATGAGTGAGCGTGGGAGAGAGTGAGTGAGTGAGGGAAAGAGAGAGTGAATGAGTGCGGGAGAGAGAGTGTGGGAGAGAGTGAGTGAGTGCTCGAGGGAGAGAGAGTGATTCACTGTGGGAGAGAGAGTTTGACTGAGGGTGGAAGAGAGAGAAATTGAGAGAGTGAGGGAAAGAGAGAGTGAGCGAGCATTGGAGAGAGAACAAGCGAACATGAGAGAGCGAGCGAATGTGGGAGAGAGAGCGTGCGAGCGTGGGAGAGAGAGCGAGCGAGCGTGGGAGAGAGAGCGAGCGAGCGTGGGAGAGAGAGCGAGCGAGCGTGGGAGAGAGAGCGAGCGAGAGTGGGAGAGAGAGAGAGCGAGCGAGCGTGGGAGAGAGCGCGAGCGAGCGTGGGAGAGAGCGCGAGCGAGCGTGGGAGAGAGCGCGAGCGAGCGTGGGAGAGAGCGCGAGCGAGCGTGGAAGAGAGAGCGCGAGCGAGCGTGGGAGAGAGCGCGAGCGAGCGTGGGAGAGAGCGCGAGCGAGCGTGGGAGAGAGCGCGAGCGAGCGTGGGAGAGAGCGCGAGCGAGCGTGGGAGAGAGAGCGAGCGAGCGTGGGTGAGAGAGCGAGCGAGCGTGGGTGAGAGAGCGAGCGAGCGTGGGAGAGAGAGCGAGCAAGCATGGGAGAAAGAGCGAGCGAGCATGGGAAAGAGAGCGAGAGAGCTTGGGAGAGAGAGCGAGCGAGTGTGGGAGAGAAGGCGAGCGAGCGAGCGTGGGAGAGAGCAAGCGAGTGTGGGAGAGCGAGCGAGAGAGCTTGGGAGAGACAGCGAGCGAGCATGGCAGAGAGAGCGAGCGAGCGTGGGAGAGAGAGCGAGTGAGCGTGGGAGAGAGAGCGAGTGAGCGTGAGTGAGAGAGCAAGCGTGGGAGAGAGAGTGAGCGAGCGTGAGTGAGAGACCGAGCGTGGGAGAGAGAACGAGCAAGCGTGGGTGAGAGAGTGAGCGTGGGAGAGAGAGCGAGCGAGTGAGTGTGGGAGAGCGAGCGAGCGTGGGTGATAGAGTCAGCGAGCATGGGAGAGAGAGTGATCGAGCGTGGGAGAGCGAGCTTGGGAGAGAGAGCAAGCGAGTGAGTGTGGGAGAGTGAGCGAGCGAGCGTGGGAGTGCGAGCGAGCGTGGGAGTGCGAGCAAGCATGGGAGAGATAGCGAGAGTGCTTGGGAGAGCGAGCGAGTGAGTGTGGGAGAGCGAGCGAGCGTGGGAGAGACAGTGAGGGAGCGTGGCAGAGAGAGCGAGCGAGCATGGGAAAGATTGAGCGAGCGTGGGAGAAAGAGCGAGCAAGTGTGGGAGAGCGAGCGAGCGTGGCAGAGAGAGTGAGTGAGCGTGGGAGAGAGAGCGAGCGAGCGTGGGTGAGACAGTCAGCGAGCGTGGGAGAGAGAGCGATCGAGCGTGGGAGAGCGAGCTTGGGAGAGAGAGCAAGCGAGTGAGTGTGGGAGAGTGAGCGAGCGAGCGTGGGAGTGCGAGCGAGCGTGGGAGTACGAGCAAGCATGGGAGAGATAGCGAGAGTGCTTGGGAGAGCGAGCGAGTGAGTGTGGGAGAGCGAGCGAGCGTGGGAGAGACAGTGAGGGAGCGTGGCAGAGAGAGCGAGCGAGCATGGGAAAGATTGAGCGAGCGTGGGAGAAAGGGCGAGCAAGTGTGGGAGAGCGAGCGAGCGTGGGAGAGCGAGCGATCGAGCGTCGGAGAGTGAGCGAGCGTGGGAGACAGAGCAAGCAAGCGTGGGAGAGATAGCGAGTGAGCGTGGGAGAGAGAGCGAGCGAGCGTCGGATAGAGAGAGTGAGTGAGTGTGGGAGAGAGAGTGAGTGAGTATCAGACAGAGAGTGAGTGAGTGAGTGCATGCGTGTTGCAGATTGCGTGTGGAAGAGGAGAGAGTAAGAGTGCTGGAGACAGAAAGAGTGAGTAAGTAAATGAGTGCATATGGCAGAAAGAGAATGAGTGAGTGTGGGAGAGCGTGTGAGAGAGAGTAAGTGAGTGTGGGAGAGGGATGGTGTGGGAGAGAGAGATTGTGTGAGTGTGGGAGAGAAAGAGTGAGTGAATGTGGGAGAGAAAGTGAGTGAATGTGGGAGACAGAGTGAGTGAGTATGGGAGAGAAAGAATGAGTGAGTGTGGGAGAGAGATATTGAGTGAGTGTGGGAGAGAGTGAGTATGGGAGAGAGAGTGTGTGAGTGTGGGAGAGAGAGATTGAGTGAGTGTGGGAGACAGAGTGTGAGTGAGTATGGTAGACAGAGAGTGAGTCAGTGAGTGTGGGAAAGAGAGAGAGTGAGTGAGTGTGGGAGAGAGAGTGAGTGAGTATGGGAGAGAGAGAGTGAGTGAGAGCATGCGTGTTGGAGATTGTGTGTTGAGAGGGGAGAGTAAGAGTGTTGGAGACAGAAAGAATGAGTAAGTAATTGAGTGCATATGTCAGAAAAAGAAATAGTGAGTGAGTGAGTGTGGGGGAGAGAGAGAGTGAGTGAGTGTGGGAGAGAGTGAGTGCCTAAGTGTGAGAAAGCGGTTATCAGCATGGGAGAGAGAGTGAGTGTGTGTGGGAGGGAGAAGAATGAGTGAGTGTGGGGGAGAGTGAGTAGATGTAGGAGAGAGAGTGAGTGAGTGCGCAAGAGAGAGTGAGTGAGTGAGCATGGAGGTGAGTGAGTGAGTGTGAAAGAAAGTGAATGAGTGAGCGTGGGAGAGAGTGAGTGAGTGAGGGAAAGAGAGAGTGAATGAGTGCGGGAGAGAGAGAGTGGGAGAGAGTGAGTGAGTGCTCGAGGGAGAGAGAGTGATTCACTGTGGGAGAGAGAGTGTTACTGAGGGTGGGAGAGAGAGAAATTGAGAGAGTGAGGGAAAGAGAGAGTGAGCGAGCATTGGAGAGAGAACAAGCGAACATGAGAGAGCGAGCGAATGTGGGAGAGAGAGCGTGCGAGCGTGGGAGAGAGAGCGAGCGAGAGTGGGAGAGAGAGTGAGCGAGCGTGGGAGAGACAGCGAGCGAGCGTGGGAGAGAGCGAGTGAGCATGGGAGAGAGAGTGAGCGAGCATGGGAGAGAGAGCGAGCGAGCGTGGGAGAGAGAGCGAGCGAGCGTGGGTGAGAGAGCGAGCGAGCATGGGAGAGAGAGCGAGCAAGCATGGGAGAAAGAGCGAGCGAGCATGGGAAAGAGAGCGAGAGAGCTTGGGAGAGAGAGAGAGCGAGTGTGGGAGAGAGAGCAAGCGAGCGAGCGTGGGAGAGAGCGAGCGAGTGTGGGAGAGCGAGCGAGAGAGCTTGGGAGAGACAGCGAGTGAGCATGGCAGAGAGAGTGAGTGAGCGTGGGAGAGAGCGAGCGAGCGTGGGAGAGAGAGCAAATGAGCGTGGGAGAGAGAGCGAGCGAGCGTGAGTGAGAGAGCGAGCGTGGGAGAGAGAGCGAGCGAGCGTGAGTGAGAGAGCGAGCATGGGAGAGAGAGCGAGCGAGCGTGAGTGAGAGAGCGAGCGTGGGAGAGAGAGCGAGTGAGCGTGAGTGAGAGAGCGAGCGTGGGAGAGAGAGCGAGCGAGTGAGTGTGGGAGAGCGAGCGAGCGAGCGTGGGAGTGCGAGCAAGCATGGGAGAGATAGCGAGAGTGCTTGAGAGAGAGAGCAAGCGAGTGTGGGAGAGCGAGCGAGCGTGGGAGAGAGAGCGAGTGAGCGTGTCAGAGAGAGCGAGTGAGTGTGGGAGAGAGAGCGAGCGAGCGTGGGTGATAGAGTCAGCGAGCGTGGGAGAGAGAGTGATCGAGCGTGGGAGAGCGAGCTTGGGAGAGAGAGCAAGCGAGTGAGTGTGGGAGAGTGAGCGAGCGAGCGTGGGAGTGCGAGCGAGCGTGGGAGTGCGAGCAAGCATGGGAGAGATAGCGAGAGTGCTTGGGAGAGCGAGCGAGTGAGTGTGGGAGAGCGAGCGAGCGTGGGAGAGACAGTGAGGGAGCGTGGCAGAGAGAGCGAGCGAGCATGGGAAAGATTGAGCGAGCGTGGGAGAAAGAGCGAGCAAGTGTGGGAGAGCGAGCGAGCGTGGCAGAGAGAGTGAGTGAGCGTGGGAGAGAGAGCGAGCGAGCGTGGGTGAGACAGTCAGCGAGCGTGGGAGAGAGAGCGATCGAGCGTGGGAGAGCGAGCTTGGGAGAGAGAGCAAGCGAGTGAGTGTGGGAGAGTGAGCGAGCGAGCGTGGGAGTGCGAGCGAGCGTGGGAGTACGAGCAAGCATGGGAGAGATAGCGAGAGTGCTTGGGAGAGCGAGCGAGTGAGTGTGGGAGAGCGAGCGAGCGTGGGAGAGACAGTGAGGGAGCGTGGCAGAGAGAGCGAGCGAGCATGGGAAAGATTGAGCGAGCGTGGGAGAAAGGGCGAGCAAGTGTGGGAGAGCGAGCGAGCGTGGGAGAGCGAGCGATCGAGCGTCGGAGAGTGAGCGAGCGTGGGAGACAGAGCAAGCAAGCGTGGGAGAGATAGCGAGTGAGCGTGGGAGAGAGAGCGAGCGAGCGTCGGATAGAGAGAGTGAGTGAGTGTGGGAGAGAGAGTGAGTGAGTATCAGACAGAGAGTGAGTGAGTGAGTGCATGCGTGTTGCAGATTGCGTGTGGAAGAGGAGAGAGTAAGAGTGCTGGAGACAGAAAGAGTGAGTAAGTAAATGAGTGCATATGGCAGAAAGAGAATGAGTGAGTGTGGGAGAGCGTGTGAGAGAGAGTAAGTGAGTGTGGGAGAGGGATGGTGTGGGAGAGAGAGATTGTGTGAGTGTGGGAGAGAAAGAGTGAGTGAATGTGGGAGAGAAAGTGAGTGAATGTGGGAGACAGAGTGAGTGAGTATGGGAGAGAAAGAATGAGTGAGTGTGGGAGAGAGATATTGAGTGAGTGTGGGAGAGAGTGAGTATGGGAGAGAGAGTGTGTGAGTGTGGGAGAGAGAGATTGAGTGAGTGTGGGAGACAGAGTGTGAGTGAGTATGGTAGACAGAGAGTGAGTCAGTGAGTGTGGGAAAGAGAGAGAGTGAGTGAGTGTGGGAGAGAGAGTGAGTGAGTATGGGAGAGAGAGAGTGAGTGAGAGCATGCGTGTTGGAGATTGTGTGTTGAGAGGGGAGAGTAAGAGTGTTGGAGACAGAAAGAATGAGTAAGTAATTGAGTGCATATGTCAGAAAAAGAAATAGTGAGTGAGTGAGTGTGGGGGAGAGAGAGAGTGAGTGAGTGTGGGAGAGAGTGAGTGCCTAAGTGTGAGAAAGCGGTTATCAGCATGGGAGAGAGAGTGAGTGTGTGTGGGAGGGAGAAGAATGAGTGAGTGTGGGGGAGAGTGAGTAGATGTAGGAGAGAGAGTGAGTGAGTGCGCGAGAGAGAGTGAGTGAGTGCGCAAGAGAGAGTGAGTGAGTGAGCATGGAGGTGAGTGAGTGAGTGTGAAAGAAAGTGAATGAGTGAGCGTGGGAGAGAGTGAGTGAGTGAGGGAAAGAGAGAGTGAATGAGTGCGGGAGAGAGAGAGTGGGAGAGAGTGAGTGAGTGCTCGAGGGAGAGAGAGTGATTCACTGTGGGAGAGAGAGTGTGACTGAGGGTGGGAGAGAGAGAAATTGAGAGAGTGAGGGAAAGAGAGAGTGAGCGAGCATTGGAGAGAGAACAAGCGAACATGAGAGAGCGAGCGAATGTGGGAGAGAGAGCGTGCGAGCGTGGGAGAGAGAGCGAGCGAGAGTGGGAGAGAGAGCGAGCGAGAGTGGGAGAGAGAGTGAGCGAGCGTGGGAGAGACAGCGAGCGAGCGTGGGAGAGAGCGAGTGAGCATGGGAGAGAGAGTGAGCGAGCATGGGAGAGAGAGCGAGCGAGCGTGGGAGAGAGAGCGAGCGAGCGTGGGTGAGAGAGCGAGCGAGCATGGGAGAGAGAGCGAGCAAGCATGGGAGAAAGAGCGAGCGAGCATGGGAAAGAGAGCGAGAGAGCTTGGGAGAGAGAGAGAGCGAGTGTGGGAGAGAGAGCAAGCGAGCGAGCGTGGGAGAGAGCGAGCGAGTGTGGGAGAGCGAGCGAGAGAGCTTGGGAGAGACAGCGAGTGAGCATGGCAGAGAGAGTGAGTGAGCGTGGGAGAGAGCGAGCGAGCGTGGGAGAGAGAGCAAATGAGCGTGGGAGAGAGAGCGAGCGAGCGTGAGTGAGAGAGCGAGCGTGGGAGAGAGAGCGAGCGAGCGTGAGTGAGAGAGCGAGCATGGGAGAGAGAGCGAGCGAGCGTGAGTGAGAGAGCGAGCGTGGGAGAGAGAGCGAGTGAGCGTGAGTGAGAGAGCGAGCGTGGGAGAGAGAGCGAGCGAGTGAGTGTGGGAGAGCGAGCGAGCGAGCGTGGGAGTGCGAGCAAGCATGGGAGAGATAGCGAGAGTGCTTGAGAGAGAGAGCAAGCGAGTGTGGGAGAGCGAGCGAGCGTGGGAGAGAGAGCGAGCGAGCGTGTCAGAGAGAGCGAGTGAGTGTGGGAGAGAGAGCGAGCGAGCGTGGGTGAGAGAGTCAGCGAGCGTGGGAGAGAGAGCGATCGAGCGTGGGAGAGCGAGCTTGGGGGAGAGAGCGAGCGAGTGAGTGTGGGAGAGTGAGCGATCGAGCGTGGGAGAGCGAGCGTGGGTGAGAGAGCGAGCGAGCGTGGGTGAGAGAGCGAGCGAGCATGGGAGAGAAAGCGAGCGAGCGTGGGAGAGAGCGATTGAGCATGGGAGAGAGAGCGAGCGAGCGTGGGAGAGAGAGCGAGCGAGCGTGGGTGAGAGAGCGAGCGAGCGTGGGTGAGAGAGCGAGTGAGCGTGGGTGAGAGAGCGAGTGAGCATGGGAGAGAGAGCGAGCAAGCATGGGAGAAAGAGCGAGTGAGCGTGGGTGAGAGAGCGAGCGAGAGTGGGTGAGAGAGCGAGCGAGCATGGGAGAGAGAGCGAGCAAGCATGGGAGAAAGAGCGAGTGAGCATGGGAAAGGGAGTGAGAGAGCTTGGGAGAGAGATGGAGCAAGTGTGGGAGAGAGAGCGAGCGAGCGTGGGAGAGAGCGAGCGAGTGTGGGAGAGCGAGCAAGAGAGCTTGGGAGAGACAGCGAGCGAGCATGGCAGAGAGAGCGAGCGAGTGTGGGAGAGAGAGAGAGCGAGCGAGCGTGGGAGAGAGAGCGAGTGAGCGTGGGAGAGAGAGCGAGCGAGCGTGAGTGAGAGAGCGAGCGTGGGAGAGAGAGCGAGCGATCATGAGTGAGAGAGCGAGCGTGGGAGAGAGATCGAGTGAGCGTGAGTGCGAGAGTGAGCGTGGGAGAGAGAGCGAGCGAGTGAGTGTGGGAGAGCGAGTGAGCGAGCGTGGGAGTGCGAGCTTGGGAGAGAGAGCGAGCGAGCGTGGGAGTGCGAGCAAGCATGGGAGAGATAGCAAGAGTGCTTGGGAGAGAGAGCAAGTGAGTGTGGGAGAGCGAGTGAGCGTGGCAGAGAGAGCGAGCGAGCGTGGCAGATAGAGCGAGTGAGCGTGGGAGAGAGAGCAAGCGAGCATGGGTGAGAGAGTCAGCGAGCGTGGGAGAGAGAGCGCTCGAGCGTGGGAGAGCGAGTTTGGGAGAGACAGCGAGCGAGTGAGTGTGGGAGAGTGAGCGAGCGAGCGTGGGAGTGCGAGCAAACATGGGAGAGATAGCGAGAGTGCTTGGGAGAGCGAGCGTGTGAGTGTGGGACAGCGAGCGAGCGTGGGAGAGACAGTGAGGGAGCGTGGCAGAGAGAGCGAGCGAGCATGGGAAAGATTGAGCAAGCGTGGGAGAAAGAGCGAGCGAGTGTGGGAGAGAGAGCGAGCGTGGGAGAGAGAGTGAGTGAGCATGGGAGAGAGAGCGAGCGAGCGTGGGAGAGCGAGCGATCAAGCGTGGGAGAGTGAGCGAGCGTGGGAGACAGAGCAAGCATGCGTGGGAGAGATAGCGAGTGAGCGTGGGAGAGAGAGCGAGCGAGCGTCGGATAGAGAGAGTGAGTGAGTGTGGGAGAGAGAGAGTGAGTGAGTATCAGACAGAGAGTGAGTGAGTGAGTGCATGCGTGTTGCAGATTGCGTGTGGAAGAGGGGAGAGTAAGAGTGCTGGAGACAGAAAGAGTGAGTAAGTAAATGAGTGCATATGGCAGAAAGAGAATGAGTGAGTGTGGGAGAGCGTGTGAGAGAGAGTAAGTGAGTGTGGGAGAGGGATGGTGTGGGAGAGAGAGATTGTGTGAGTGTGGGAGAGAAAGAGTGAGTGAATGTGGGAGATAAAGTGAGTGAATGTGGGAGACAGAGTGAGTGAGTATGGGAGAGAAAGAATGAGTGAGTGTGGGTGAGAGATATTGAGTGAGTGTGGGAGAGAGTGAGTATGGGAGAGAGAGTGTGTGAGTGTGGGAGAGAGAGATTGAGTGAGTGTGGGAGAGAGAGAGTGAGTGAGTATGGTAGACAGAGAGTGAGTCAGTGAGTGTGGGAAAGAGAGAGAGTGAGTGAGTGTGGGAGAGAGAGTGAGTGAGTATGGGAGAGAGAGAGTGAGTGAGAGCATGCATGTTGGAGATTGTGTGTAGAGAGGGGAGAGTAAGAGTGTTGGAGACAGAAAGAATGAGTAAGTAAATGAGTGCATATGTCAGAAAAAGAAATAGTGAGTGAGAGAGAGTGAGTGAGTGTGGGGGAGAGAGAGAGTGAGTGAGTGTGGGAGAGAGTGAGTGACTAAGTGTGAAAAAGCGGTTATAAGCATGGGAGAGAGAGTGAGTGTGTGTGGGAGGGAGAAGAATGAGTGAGTGTGGGGGAGAGTGAGTAGATGTAGGAGAGAGAGTGAGTGAGTGCGCAAGAGAGAGAGAGTGAGTGAGCATGGAGGTGAGTGGGTGAGTGTGAAAGAAAGTGAGTGAGTGAGCGTGGGAGAGAGTGAGTGAGTGAGGGAAAGAGAGAGTGAATGAGTGCGGGAGAGAGAGTGTGGGAGAGAGTGAGTGAGTGCTCGAGGGAGAGAGAGTGATTCACTGTGGGAGAGAGAGTGTGAGTGAGGGTGGGAGAGAGAGAAATTGAGAGAGTGAGGGAAAGAGAGTGAGCGAGCATTGGAGAGAGAACAAGCGAACATGAGAGAGCGAGCGAATGTGGGAGAGAGAGCATGCGAACGTGGGAGAGAGAGCAAGCGAGTGTGAGAGAGAGAGCGAGCGAGAGTGGGAGAGAGAGCAAGCGAGCGTGGGAGAGCGAGCAAGCGAGCGTGGGAGAGAGAGTGAGCGAGCGTGGCAGAGAGAGCGAGTGAGCGTGGGAGAGAGAGCGAGCGAGTGTGGGAGAGAGAGTGAGCGAGAGTGGGAGACAGAGTGAGCGAGCGTGGGAGAGACAGCGAGCGAGCATGGGAGAGAGAGCGAGTGAGCGTGGGTGATAGAGCGAGCGAGTGTGGGTGAGAGAGCGAGCATGGGAGACAGAGCAAGCAAGCGTGGGAGAGAGAGCGAGCGATCGAGCGTGGGAGAGAGAGCGAGTGAGCGTGGGAGAGCGAGCGAGTGTGGGAGAGAGAGCGAGCATTGGAGAGAGAGCGAGCGAGTTTGGGAGACAGAGCGAGCGAGCTTGGGAGACTGAGTGAGCGAGCCTGGGAGAGAGCAAGAAAGCGTGGGAGAGATTGAGCGAGCGTGGGAGAGAGAGCGAGCATGGGAGAGAGAGCGAGCGAGTGTGGGAGACAGAGCGAGCGAGCTTGGGAGAGAGCAAGCAAGCGTGGGAGAGATAGCGAGCGAGCGCGGGAGAGAGAGCGAACGAGCATCGGATAGAGAGAGTGAGTGAGTGTGGGAGAGAGAGTGAGTGAGTATCAGACAGAGAGTGAGTGAGTGAGTGCATGCGTGTTGCAGATTGCGTGTGGAAGAGGGGAGAGTAAGAGTGCTGGAGACAGAAAGAGTGAGTAAGTAAATGAGTACATATTGCAGAAAGGGAATGAGTGAGTGTGGGAGAGCGTGTGAGAGAGAGTAAGTGAGTGTCGGAGAGGGAGAGTGAGAGAGTGTGGGAGAGAGAGACTGTGTGAGTGTGGGAGAGAAAGAGTGAGTGAATGTGGGAGAGAAAGTGAGTGAATGTGGGAGACAGAGTGAGTGAGTATGGGAGAGAAAGAATGAGTGAGTGTGGGAGAAGAGATATTGAGTGAGTGTGGGAGAGAGTGAGTATGGGAGAGAGGGTGAGTGAGTGTGGGAGAGAGAGATTGAGTGAGTGTGGGAGAAAGAGAGTGAGTGAGTATGGTAGACAGAGAGTGAGTCAGTGAGTGTGGGAAAGAGAGAGTGAGTGAGTGTGGGAGAGAGAGTGAGTGAGTATCAGACAGAGAGTGAGTGAGTGAGTGCATGCGTGTTGCAGATTGCGTGTGGAAGAGGGGAGAGTAAGAGTGCTGGAGACAGAAAGAGTGAGTAAGTAAATGAGTACATATTGCAGAAAGGGAATGAGTGAGTGTGGGAGAGCGTGTGAGAGAGAGTAAGTGAGTGTCGGAGAGGGAGAGTGAGAGAGTGTGGGAGAGAGAGACTGTGTGAGTGTGGGAGAGAAAGAGTGAGTGAATGTGGGAGAGAAAGTGAGTGAATGTGGGAGACAGAGTGAGTGAGTATGGGAGAGAAAGAATGAGTGAGTGTGGGAGAAGAGATATTGAGTGAGTGTGGGAGAGAGTGAGTATGGGAGAGAGGGTGAGTGAGTGTGGGAGAGAGAGATTGAGTGAGTGTGGGAGAAAGAGAGTGAGTGAGTATGGTAGACAGAGAGTGAGTCAGTGAGTGTGGGAAAGAGAGAGTGAGTGAGTGTGGGAGAGAGAGTGAGTGAGTATGGGAGAGAGAGAGTGAGTGAGAGCATGCGTGTTGGAGATTGTGTGTTGAGAGGGGAGAGTAAGAGTGTTGGAGACAGAAAGAGTGAGTAAGTAAATGAGTGCATATGTCAGAAAAAGAAATAGTGAGTGAGAGAGAGTGAGTGAGTGTGGGGGGGAGAGAGAGTGAGTGAGTGTGGGGGGGAGAGAGAGTGAGTGAGTGTGGGAGAGAGTGAGTGACTAAATGTGAAAAAGCGGTTATCAGCATGGGAGAGAGAGTGAGTGTGTGTGGGAGGGAGAAGAATGAGTGAGTGTGGGGGAGAGTGAGTAGATGTAGGAGAGAGAGTGAGTTAGTGCGCAAGAGAGAGAGAGTGAGTGAGCATGGAGGTGAGTGAGTGTGAAAGAAAGTGAGTGAGTGAGCGTGGGAGAGACTGAGTGAGTGAGGGAAAGAGAGAGTGAATGAATGCGGGAGAGAGAGTGTGGGAGAGAGTGAATGAGTGCTCAAGGGAGAGAGAGTGATTCACTGTGGGAGAGAGAGTGTGAGTGAGGGTGGGAGAGAGAGAAATTGAGAGAGTGAGGGAAAGAGAGAGTGAGCGAGCATTGGAGAGAGAACAAGCGAACATGAGAGAGCGAGCGAATGTGGGAGAGAGAGTGAGCGAGTGTGGGAGAGAGAGCGAGCGAGAGTGGGAGAGAGAGCAAGCGAGCGTGGGAGAGAGAGCAAGCGAGCGTGGGAGAGAGAGCGAGTGAGCGTGGGAGAGAGCGCGAGCGAGCATGGGAGAGAGAGCGAGCGAGAGTGGGAGACAGAGTGAGCGAGTGTGGGAGAGACACCGAGCGAGCATGGGAGAGAGCGAGTGAGCATGGGAGAGAGAGTGAGCGAGCATGGGAGAGAGAGCGAGCGAGCGTGGGAGAGAGAGCGAGCGAGCGTGGGAGTGAGTGAGAGCGAGCGAGCGTGGGTGAAAGAGCGAGCGAGCATGGGAGAGAGAGCGAGCGAGCGTGGGAAAGAGAGCGAGAGAGCTTGGGAGAGAGAGCGAGCGAGTGTGGGAGAGAGAGCGGGTGAGCGAGCGAGCGTGGGAGAGAGCGAGCGAGTGTGGGAGAGCGAGCGAGCGTGGGACTGTGAGCAAGCGTGGGAGAGATTGCGAGTGAGCGTGGGAGAGAGAGCGAGAGAGCTTGGGAGAGATAGCGAGCGAGCATGGCAGAGAGAGCGAGGGAGCATGGGAGAGAGAGCGAGCGAGCGTGGGAGAGAGAGCGAGTGAGCGTGGGAGGGAGCGTGAGCGAGCATGGGAGAGAGAGCGAGCGAGCGTGGCAGAGAGAGCGAGCGAGCATGGGGGAGAGAGCGAGCATGCGTGGGTGAGAGAGTTAGCGAGCGTGGGAGAGAGAGCGAGCGAGTGAGTGTGGGAGAGCAAGCGAGCGAGCGTGGGAGTGCAAGCAAGCATGGGAGAGATAGCGAGAGTGCTTGGGAGAGCGAGCAAGCGAGTGTGGGAGAGGGAGCGAGCGTGGGAGAGAGCACGAGATAGCATGGGAGAGACAGTGAGGGAGCGTGGCAGAGAGAGCGAGCGTGGGAGAGATTGAGCGAGCGTGGGAGAGAGAGCGAGCATGGGAGAGAGAGCAAGCAAGCGTGGGAGAGAGAGCGAGCGAGCGTGGGAGAGAGAGCGAGTGAGCGTGGGAGAGCGAGCGAGCGTGGGAGAGAGAGCGAGCGAGTGAGTGTGGGAGAGCAAGCGAGCGAGCGTGGGAGTGCAAGCAAGCATGGGAGAGATAGCGAGAGTGCTTGGGAGAGCGAGCAAGCGAGTGTGGGAGAGGGAGCGAGCGTGGGAGAGAGCACGAGATAGCATGGGAGAGACAGTGAGGGAGCGTGGCAGAGAGAGCGAGCTAGCGTGGGAGAGATTGAGTGAGCATGGGAGAGAGAGTGAGCATGGGAGAGAGAGCAAGCAAGCGTGGGAGAGAGAGCGAGCGAGCGTGGGAGAGAGAGCGAGTGAGCGTGGGAGAGAGAGCGAGTGTGGGAGAGAGAGCGAGCATGGGAGACAGAGCGAGCGAGTGTGGGAGACAGAGCGAGCGAGCTTGGGAGAGATCAAGAAAGCATGGGAGAGATTGAGCGAGTGTGGGAGAGAGCAAGCATGGGAGAGAGAGCAAGCGAGTGTGGGAGACAGAGCGAGCGAGCTTGGGAGAGAGCAAGCAAGCGTGGGAGAGATAACGAGCGAGCGTGGGAGAGAGCGAGCGAGCGTTGGATAGAGAGACTGAGTGAGTGTGGGAGAGAGAGTGAGTGAGTATCAGACAGAGAGTGAGTGAGTGAGTGCATGCGTGTTGCAGATTGCGTGTGGAAGAGGGGAGAGTAAGACTGCTGGAGACCGAAAGAGTGAGTAAGTAAATGAGTGCATATAGCAGAAAGAGAATGAGTGAGTATGGGAGAGCGTGTGAGAGAGAGTAAGTGAGTGTCGGAGAGGGAGAGTGAGAGAGTGTGGGAGAGAGAGACTGTGTGAGTGTGGGAGAGAAAGAGTGAGTGAATGTGGGAGAGAAAGTGAGTGAATGTGGGAGACAGAGTGAGTGAGTATGGGAGAGAAAGAATGAGTGAGTGTGGGAGAGAGATATTGAGTGAGTGTGGGAGAGAGTGAGTATGGGAGAGAGGGTGTGTGAGTGTGGGAGAGAGAGATTGAGTGAGTGTGGGAGAAAGAGAGTGAGTGAGTATGGTAGACAGAGAGTGAGTCAGTGAGTGTGGGAAAGAGAGAGAGTGAGTGAGTGTGGGAGAGAGAGTGAGTGAGTATGGGAGAGAGAGAGTGAGTGAGAGCATGCATGTTGGAGATTGCGTGTTGAGAGGGGAGAGTAAGAGTGTTGGAGACAGAAAGAGTGAGTAAGTAAATGAGTGCATATGTCAGAAAAAGAAATAGTGAGTGAGAGAGAGTGAGTGAGTGTGGGGGAGAGAGAGAGTGAGTGAGTGTGGGAGAGAGTGAGTGACTAAGTGTGAAAAAGCGGTTATCAGCATGGGAGAGAGAGTGAGTGTGTGTGGGAGGGAGAAGAATGAGTGAGTGTGGGGGAGAGTGAGTAGATGTAGGAGAGAGAGTGAGTGAGTGCGCAAGAGAGAGAGAGTGAGTGAGCATGGAGGTGAGTGAGTGAGTGTGAAAGAAAGTGAGTGAGTGAGCGTGGGAGAGAGTGAGTGAATGAAGGAAAGAGAGAGTGAATGAGTGCGGGAGAGAGAGTGTGGGAGAGAGTGAGTGAGTGCTCGAGGGAGAGAGAGTGATTCACTGTGGGAGAGAGAGTGTGAGTGAGGGTGGGAGAGAGAGAAATTGAGAGAATGAGGGAAAGAGAGTGAGCGAGCATTGGAGAGAGAACAAGCGAACATGAGAGAGCGAGCGAATGTGGGAGAGAGAGCGTGCGAACGTGGGAGAGAGAGCAAGCGAGTGTGGGAGAGAGAGCGAGCGAGAGTGGGAGAGAGAGCAAGCGAGCGTGGGAGAGCAAGCAAGCGAGCGTGGGAGAGAGAGCAAGCGAGCATGGGAGAGAGAGCGAGTGAGCGTGGGAGAGAGCGCGAGCGAGCATGGGAGAGAGAGCGAGCAAGAGTGGGAGACAGAGTGAGCGAGCGTGGGAGAGACAGCGAGCGAGCATGGGAGAGAGCGAGTGAGCATGGGAGAGAGAGTGAGCGAGCGTGGGAGAGAGAGCGAGCGAGCGTGGGAGAGAGAGCGAGCGAGCGTGGGAGTGAGAGCGAGTGAGCGTGGGTGATAGAGCGAGCGAGCGTGGGTGAAAGAGCGAGCGAGCATGGGAGAGAGAGCGAGCGAGCGTGGGAAAGAGAGTGAGAGAGCTTGGGAGAGAGAGCGAGCGAGTGTGGGAGAGAGCGCGGGTGAGCGAGCGAGCGTGGGAGAGAGCGAGCGAGTGTGGGAGAGCGAGCGAGCGTGGGACTGTGAGCAAGCGTGGGAGAGATTGCGAGCGAGCGTGGGAGAGAGAGCGAGAGAGCTTGGGAGAGATAGCGAGCGAGCATGGCAGAGAGAGCGAGGGAGCATGGGAGAGAGAGCGAGCGAGCGTGGGAGAGAGAGCGAGTGAGCGTGGGAGGGAGCGTGAGCGAGCATGGGAGAAAGAGCGAGCGAGCGTGGCAGAGAGAGCGAGCGAGCATGGGGGAGAGAGCGAGCATGCGTGGGTGAGAGAGTTAGCGAGCGTGGGAGAGAGAGCAAGCGAGTGAGTGTGGGAGAGCAAGCGAGCGAGCGTGGGAGTGCAAGCAAGCATGGGAGAGATAGCGAGAGTGCTTGGGAGAGTGAGCAAGCGAGTGTGGGAGAGGGAGCGAGCGTGGGAGAGAGCACGAGATAGCATGGGAGAGACAGTGAGGGAGCGTGGCAGAGAGAGCGAGCGAGCGTGGGAGAGATTGAGCGAGCGTGGGAGAGAGAGCGAGCATGGGAGAGAGAGCAAGCAAGCGTGGGAGAGAGAGCGAGCGAGCGTGGGAGAGAGAGCGAGTGAGCGTGGGAGAGCGAGCGAGCGTGGGAGAGAGAGCGAGCGAGTGAGTGTGGGAGAGCGAGCGAGCGTGGGAAGCAAGCAAGCATGGGAGAGATAGCGAGAGTGCTTGGGAGAGCGAGCAAGCGAGTGTGGGAGAGGGAGCGAGCGTGGGAGAGAGCACGAGATAGCATGGGAGAGACAGTGAGGGAGCGTGGCAGAGAGAGCGAGCTAGCGTGGGAGAGATTGAGCGAGCGTGGGAGAGAGAGCGAGCATGGGAGAGAGAGCAAGCAAGCGTGGGAGAGAGAGCGAGCGAGCGTGGGAGAGAGAGCGAGAGAGCGTGGGAGAGAGAGCGAGTGTGGGAGAGAGAGCGAGCATGGGAGACAGAGCGAGCGAGTGTGGGAGACAGAGCGAGCGAGCTTGGGAGAGATCAAGAAAGCGTGGGAGAGATTGAGCGAGTGTGGGAGAGAGAGCGAGCATGGGAGAGAGAGCAAGCGAGTGTGGGAGACAGAGCGAGCGAGCTTGGGAGAGAGCAAGCAAGCGTGGGAGAGATAACGAGCGAGCGTGGGAGAGAGAGCGAGCGAGCGTCGGATAGAGAGACTGACTGAGTGTGGGAGAGAGAGTGAGTGAGTATCAGACAGAGAGTGAGTGAGTGAGTGCATGCGTGTTGCAGATTGCGTGTGGAAGAGGGGAGAGTAAGAGTGCTGGAGACAGAAAGAGTGAGTAAGTAAATGAGTGCATATAGCAGAAAGAGAATGAGTGAGTGTGGGAGAGCGTGTGAGAGAGAGTAAGTGAGTGTCGGAGAGGGAGAGTGAGAGAGTGTGGGAGAGAGAGACTGTGTGAGTGTGGGAGAGAAAGAGTGAGTGAATGTGGGAGAGAAAGTGAGTGAATGTGGGAGACAGAGTGAGTGAGTATGGGAGAGAAAGAATGAGTGAGTGTGGGAGAGAGATATTGAGTGAGTGTGGGAGAGAGTGAGTATGGGAGAGAGGGTGTGTGAGTGTGGGAGAGAGAGATTGAGTGAGTGTGGGAGAAAGAGAGTGAGTGAGTATGGTAGACAGAGAGTGAGTCAGTGAGTGTGGGAAAGAGAGAGAGTGAGTGAGTGTGGGAGAGAGAGTGAGTGAGTATGGGAGAGAGAGAGTGAGTGAGAGCATGCATGTTGGAGATTGCGTGTTGAGAGGGGAGAGTAAGAGTGTTGGAGACAGAAAGAGTGAGTAAGTAAATGAGTGCATATGTCAGAAAAAGAAATAGTGAGTGAGAGAGAGTGAGTGAGTGTGGGGGGGAGAGAGAGTGAGTGAGTGTGGGGGGGAGAGAGAGTGAGTGAGTGTGGGAGAGAGTGAGTGACTAAATGTGAAAAAGCGGTTATCAGCATGGGAGAGAGAGTGAGTGTGTGTGGGAGGGAGAAGAATGAGTGAGTGTGGGGGAGAGTGAGTAGATGTAGGAGAGAGAGTGAGTTAGTGCGCAAGAGAGAGAGAGTGAGTGAGCATGGAGGTGAGTGAGTGTGAAAGAAAGTGAGTGAGTGAGCGTGGGAGAGACTGAGTGAGTGAGGGAAAGAGAGAGTGAATGAATGCGGGAGAGAGAGTGTGGGAGAGAGTGAATGAGTGCTCAAGGGAGAGAGAGTGATTCACTGTGGGAGAGAGAGTGTGAGTGAGGGTGGGAGAGAGAGAAATTGAGAGAGTGAGGGAAAGAGAGAGTGAGCGAGCATTGGAGAGAGAACAAGCGAACATGAGAGAGCGAGCGAATGTGGGAGAGAGAGCGAGCGAGTGTGGGAGAGAGAGCGAGCGAGAGTGGGAGAGAGAGCAAGCGAGCGTGGGAGAGAGAGCAAGCGAGCGTGGGAGAGAGAGCGAGTGAGCGTGGGAGAGAGCGCGAGCGAGCATGGGAGAGAGAGCGAGCGAGAGTGGGAGACAGAGTGAGCGAGCGTGGGAGAGACACCGAGCGAGCATGGGAGAGAGCGAGTGAGCATGGGAGAGAGAGTGAGCGAGCATGGGAGAGAGAGCGAGCGAGCGTGGGAGAGAGAGCGAGCGAGCGTGGGAGTGAGTGAGAGCGAGCGAGCGTGGGTGAAAGAGCGAGCGAGCATGGGAGAGAGAGCGAGCGAGCGTGGGAAAGAGAGCGAGAGAGCTTGGGAGAGAGAGCGAGCGAGTGTGGGAGAGAGAGCGGGTGAGCGAGCGAGCGTGGGAGAGAGCGAGCGAGTGTGGGAGAGCGAGCGAGCGTGGGACTGTGAGCAAGCGTGGGAGAGATTGCGAGCGAGCGTGGGAGAGAGAGCGAGAGAGCTTGGGAGAGATAGCGAGCGAGCATGGCAGAGAGAGCGAGGGAGCATGGGAGAGAGAGCGAGCGAGCGTGGGAGAGAGAGCGAGTGAGCGTGGGAGGGAGCGTGAGCGAGCATGGGAGAGAGAGCGAGCGAGCGTGGCAGAGAGAGCGAGCGAGCATGGGGGAGAGAGCGAGCATGCGTGGGTGAGAGAGTTAGCGAGCATGGGAGAGAGAGCGAGCGAGTGAGTGTGGGAGAGCAAGCGAGCGAGCGTGGGAGTGCAAGCAAGCATGGGAGAGATAGCGAGAGTGCTTGGGAGAGCGAGCAAGCGAGTGTGGGAGAGGGAGCGAGCGTGGGAGAGAGCACGAGATAGCATGGGAGAGACAGTGAGGGAGCGTGGCAGAGAGAGCGAGCGTGGGAGAGATTGAGCGAGCGTGGGAGAGAGAGCGAGCATGGGAGAGAGAGCAAGCAAGCGTGGGAGAGAGAGCGAGCGAGCGTGGGAGAGAGAGCGAGTGAGCGTGGGAGAGCGAGCGAGCGTGGGAGAGAGAGCGAGCGAGTGAGTGTGGGAGAGCAAGCGAGCGAGCGTGGGAGTGCAAGCAAGCATGGGAGAGATAGCGAGAGTGCTTGGGAGAGCGAGCAAGCGAGTGTGGGAGAGGGAGCGAGCGTGGGAGAGAGCACGAGATAGCATGGGAGAGACAGTGAGGGAGCGTGGCAGAGAGAGCGAGCTAGCGTGGGAGAGATTGAGTGAGCATGGGAGAGAGAGTGAGCATGGGAGAGAGAGCAAGCAAGCGTGGGAGAGAGAGCGAGCGAGCGTGGGAGAGAGAGCGAGTGAGTGTGGGAGAGAGAGCGAGTGTGGGAGAGAGAGCGAGCATGGGAGACAGAGCGAGCGAGTGTGGGAGACAGAGCGAGCGAGCTTGGGAGAGATCAAGAAAGCATGGGAGAGATTGAGCGAGTGTGGGAGAGAGCAAGCATGGGAGAGAGAGCAAGCGAGTGTGGGAGACAGAGCGAGCGAGCTTGGGAGAGAGCAAGCAAGCGTGGGAGAGATAACGAGCGAGCGTGGGAGAGAGCGAGCGAGCGTTGGATAGAGAGACTGAGTGAGTGTGGGAGAGAGAGTGAGTGAGTATCAGACAGAGAGTGAGTGAGTGAGTGCATGCGTGTTGCAGATTGCGTGTGGAAGAGGGGAGAGTAAGACTGCTGGAGACCGAAAGAGTGAGTAAGTAAATGAGTGCATATAGCAGAAAGAGAATGAGTGAGTGTGGGAGAGCGTGTGAGAGAGAGTAAGTGAGTGTCGGAGAGGGAGAGTGAGAGAGTGTGGGAGAGAGAGACTGTGTGAGTGTGGGAGAGAAAGAGTGAGTGAATGTGGGAGAGAAAGTGAGTGAATGTGGGAGACAGAGTGAGTGAGTATGGGAGAGAAAGAATGAGTGAGTGTGGGAGAGAGAGACTGTGTGAGTGTGGGAGAGAGAGTGAGTGAGTATCAGACAGAGAGTGAGTGAGTGAGTGCATGCGTGTTGCAGATTGCGTGTGGAAGAGGGGAGAGTAAGACTGCTGGAGACCGAAAGAGTGAGTAAGTAAATGAGTGCATATAGCAGAAAGAGAATGAGTGAGTATGGGAGAGCGTGTGAGAGAGAGTAAGTGAGTGTCGGAGAGGGAGAGTGAGAGAGTGTGGGAGAGAGAGACTGTGTGAGTGTGGGAGAGAAAGAGTGAGTGAATGTGGGAGAGAAAGTGAGTGAATGTGGGAGACAGAGTGAGTGAGTATGGGAGAGAAAGAATGAGTGAGTGTGGGAGAGAGATATTGAGTGAGTGTGGGAGAGAGTGAGTATGGGAGAGAGGGTGTGTGAGTGTGGGAGAGAGAGATTGAGTGAGTGTGGGAGAAAGAGAGTGAGTGAGTATGGTAGACAGAGAGTGAGTCAGTGAGTGTGGGAAAGAGAGAGAGTGAGTGAGTGTGGGAGAGAGAGTGAGTGAGTATGGGAGAGAGAGAGTGAGTGAGAGCATGCATGTTGGAGATTGCGTGTTGAGAGGGGAGAGTAAGAGTGTTGGAGACAGAAAGAGTGAGTAAGTAAATGAGTGCATATGTCAGAAAAAGAAATAGTGAGTGAGAGAGAGTGAGTGAGTGTGGGGGAGAGAGAGAGTGAGTGAGTGTGGGAGAGAGTGAGTGACTAAGTGTGAAAAAGCGGTTATCAGCATGGGAGAGAGAGTGAGTGTGTGTGGGAGGGAGAAGAATGAGTGAGTGTGGGGGAGAGTGAGTAGATGTAGGAGAGAGAGTGAGTGAGTGCGCAAGAGAGAGAGAGTGAGTGAGCATGGAGGTGAGTGAGTGAGTGTGAAAGAAAGTGAGTGAGTGAGCGTGGGAGAGAGTGAGTGAGTGAAGGAAAGAGAGAGTGAATGAGTGCGGGAGAGAGAGTGTGGGAGAGAGTGAGTGAGTGCTCGAGGGAGAGAGAGTGATTCACTGTGGGAGAGAGAGTGTGAGTGAGGGTGGGAGAGAGAGAAATTGAGAGAATGAGGGAAAGAGAGTGAGCGAGCATTGGAGAGAGAACAAGCGAACATGAGAGAGCGAGCGAATGTGGGAGAGAGAGCGTGCGAACGTGGGAGAGAGAGCAAGCGAGTGTGGGAGAGAGAGCGAGCGAGAGTGGGAGAGAGAGCAAGCGAGCGTGGGAGAGCAAGCAAGCGAGCGTGGGAGAGAGAGCAAGCGAGCATGGGAGAGAGAGCGAGTGAGCGTGGGAGAGAGCGCGAGCGAGCATGGGAGAGAGAGCGAGCAAGAGTGGGAGACAGAGTGAGCGAGCGTGGGAGAGACAGCGAGCGAGCATGGGAGAGAGCGAGTGAGCATGGGAGAGAGAGTGAGCGAGCGTGGGAGAGAGAGCGAGCGAGCGTGGGAGAGAGAGCGAGCGAGCGTGGGAGAGAGAGCGAGCGAGCGTGGGAGTGAGAGCGAGTGAGCGTGGGTGATAGAGCGAGCGAGCGTGGGTGAAAGAGCGAGCGAGCATGGGAGAGAGAGCGAGCGAGCGTGGGAAAGAGAGTGAGAGAGCTTGGGAGAGAGAGCGAGCGAGTGTGGGAGAGAGAGCGGGTGAGCGAGCGAGCGTGGGAGAGAGCGAGCAAGTGTGGGAGAGCGAGCGAGCGTGGGACTGTGAGCAAGCGTGGGAGAGATTGCGAGCGAGCGTGGGAGAGAGAGCGAGAGAGCTTGGGAGAGATAGCGAGCGAGCATGGCAGAGAGAGCGAGGGAGCATGGGAGAGAGAGCGAGCGAGCGTGGGAGAGAGAGCGAGTGAGCGTGGGAGGGAGCGTGAGCGAGCATGGGAGAAAGAGCGAGCGAGCGTGGCAGAGAGAGCGAGCGAGCATGGGGGAGAGAGCGAGCATGCGTGGGTGAGAGAGTTAGCGAGCGTGGGAGAGAGAGCAAGCGAGTGAGTGTGGGAGAGCAAGCGAGCAAGCGTGGGAGTGCAAGCAAGCATGGGAGAGATAGCGAGAGTGCTTGGGAGAGTGAGCAAGCGAGTGTGGGAGAGGGAGCGAGCGTGGGAGAGAGCACGAGATAGCATGGGAGAGACAGTGAGGGAGCGTGGCAGAGAGAGCGAGCGAGCGTGGGAGAGATTGAGCGAGCGTGGGAGAGAGAGCGAGCATGGGAGAGAGAGCAAGCAAGCGTGGGAGAGAGAGCGAGCGAGCGTGGGAGAGAGAGCGAGTGAGCGTGGGAGAGCGAGCGAGCGTGGGAGAGAGAGCGAGCGAGTGAGTGTGGGAGAGCGAGCGAGCGAGCGTGGGAAGCAAGCAAGCATGGGAGAGATAGCGAGAGTGCTTGGGAGAGCGAGCAAGCGAGTGTGGGAGAGGGAGCGAGCGTGGGAGAGAGCACGAGATAGCATGGGAGAGACAGTGAGGGAGCGTGGCAGAGAGAGCGAGCTAGCGTGGGAGAGATTGAGCGAGCGTGGGAGAGAGAGCGAGCATGGGAGAGAGAGCAAGCAAGCGTGGGAGAGAGAGCGAGCGAGCGTGGGAGAGAGAGCGAGTGAGCGTGGGAGAGAGAGCGAGTGTGGGAGAGAGAGCGAGCATGGGAGACAGAGCGAGCGAGTGTGGGAGACAGAGCGAGCGAGCTTGGGAGAGATCAAGAAAGCGTGGGAGAGATTGAGCGAGTGTGGGAGAGAGAGCGAGCATGGGAGAGAGAGCAAGCGAGTGTGGGAGACAGAGCGAGCGAGCTTGGGAGAGAGCAAGCAAGCGTGGGAGAGATAACGAGCGAGCGTGGGAGAGAGAGCGAGCGAGCGTCGGATAGAGAGACTGACTGAGTGTGGGAGAGAGAGTGAGTGAGTATCAGACAGAGAGTGAGTGAGTGAGTGCATGCGTGTTGCAGATTGCGTGTGGAAGAGGGGAGAGTAAGAGTGCTGGAGACAGAAAGAGTGAGTAAGTAAATGAGTGCATATAGCAGAAAGAGAATGAGTGAGTGTGGGAGAGCGTGTGAGAGAGAGTAAGTGAGTGTCGGAGAGGGAGAGTGAGAGAGTGTGGGAGAGAGAGACTGTGTGAGTGTGGGAGAGAAAGAGTGAGTGAATGTGGGAGAGAAAGTGAGTGAATGTGGGAGACAGAGTGAGTGAGTATGGGAGAGAAAGAATGAGTGAGTGTGGGAGAGAGATATTGAGTGAGTGTGGGAGAGAGTGAGTATGGGAGAGAGGGTGTGTGAGTGTGGGAGAGAGAGATTGAGTGAGTGTGGGAGAAAGAGAGTGAGTGAGTATGGTAGACAGAGAGTGAGTCAGTGAGTGTGGGAAAGAGAGAGAGTGAGTGAGTGTGGGAGAGAGAGTGAGTGAGTATGGGAGAGAGAGAGTGAGTGAGAGCATGCATGTTGGAGATTGTGTGTTGAGAGGGGAGAGTAAGAGTGTTGGAGACAGAAAGAGTGAGTAAGTAAATGAGTGCATATGTCAGAAAAAGAAATAGTGAGTGAGAGAGAGTGAGTGAGTGTGGGGGAGAGAGAGAGTGAGTGAGTGTGGGAGAGAGTGAGTGACTAAGTGTGAAAAAGCGGTTATAAGCATGGGAGAGAGAGTGAGTGTGTGTGGGAGGGAGAAGAATGAGTGAGTGTGGGGGAGAGTGAGTAGATGTAGGAGAGAGAGTGAGTGAGTGCGCAAGAGAGAGAGAGTGAGTGAGCATGGAGGTGAGTGAGTGAGTGTGAAAGAAAGTGAGTGAGTGAGCGTGGGAGAGAGTGAGTGAGTGAAGGAAAGAGAGAGTGAATGAGTGCGGGAGAGAGAGTGTGGGAGAGAGTGAGTGAGTGCTCGAGGGAGAGAGAGTGATTCACTGTGGGAGAGAGTTTGTGAGTGAGGGTGGGAGAGAGAGAAATTGAGAGAGTGAGGGAAAGAGAGTGAGCGAGCATTGGAGAGAGAACAAGCGAACATGAGAGAGCGAGCGAATGTGGGAGAGAGAGCGTGCGAACGTGGGAGAGAGAGCAAGCGAGTGTGGGAGAGAGAGCGAGCGAGAGTGGGAGAGAGAGCAAGCGAGCGTGGGAGAGCGAGCAAGCGAGCGTGGGAGAGAGAGTGAGCGAGCGTGGCAGAGAGAGCGAGTGAGCGTGGGAGAGAGAGCGAGCGAGTGTGGTAGAGAGAGTGAGCGAGCATGGGAGAGAGAGCGAGCAAGCATGGGAGAGAGAGCGAGCGAAAGAGAGCGAGAGAGCTTGGGAGAGAGAGCGAGCGAGTGTGGGAGCGAGAGCGGGCGAGCGAGCGAGCGTGAGAGCGAGCAAGCGAGTGTGGGAGAGCGAGTGAGCGTGCGACTCTGAGCAAGCGTGGGAGAGATAGTGAGCGAGCGTGGGAGAGACAGCGAGAGAGCTTGGGAGGGACAGCGAGCGAGCATGGCAGAGAGAGCGAGCGAGCATGGGAGAGAGAGCGAGCGAGCGTGGGAGAGAGAGCGAGTGAGCATGGGAGGGAGCACGAGCAAGCATGGGAGAGAGAGCGAGCGAGCGTGAGTGAGTGAGCGAGCGAGCATGGGAGAGAGATCGAGCGAGCGTGGCAGAGAGAGCGAGCGAGAATGGGAGAGAGAGCGAGCGAGCGTGGGTGAGAGAGTCAGCGAGCGTGGGAGAGAGAGCGAGCGAGTGAGTGTGGGAGAGCGAGCGAGCGAGCGTGGGAGTGCAAGCAAGCTTGGGAGAGATAGTGAGAGTGCTTGGGAGAGCGAGCAAGCGAGTGTGGGAGAGGGAGCGAGCGTGGGAGAGAGCGCGAGCTAGCATGGGAGAGACAGTGAAGGAGCGTGGCAGAGAGAGCGAGCTAGCGTGGGAGAGATTGAGCGAGCGTGGGAGAGAGAGCAAGCAAGCGTGGGAGAGAGAGCGAGCGAGCGTGGGAGAGAGAGCGAGTGAGCGTGGGAGAGCGAGCGAGTGTGGGAGAGAGAGCGAGCATGGGAGAGAGAGCGAGCGAGTGTGGGAGACAGAGCGAGCGAGCTTGGGAGACTGAGCGAGCGAGCTTGGGAGAGAGCAAGAAAGCGTGGGAGAGATTGAGCGAGCGTGGGAGAGAGAGCGAGCATGGGAGAGAGAGCAAGCGAGTGTGGGAGACAGAGCGAGCGAGCTTGGGAGAGAGCAAGCAAGCGTGGGAGAGATAGTGAGCGAGTGTGGGAGAGAGAGCGAGCGAGCGTCGGATAGAGAGAGTGAGTGAGTGTGGGAGAGAGAGTGAGTGAGTATCAGACAGAGAGTGAGTGAATGAGTGCATGCGTGTTGCAGATTGCGTGTGGAAGAGGGGAGAGTAAGAGTGCTGGAGACAGAAAGAGTGAGTAAGTAAATGAGTGCATATGGCAGAAAGAGAATGAGTGAGTGTGGGAGAGCGTGTGACAGAGAGTAAGTGAGTGTCGGAGAGGGAGAGTGAGAGAGTGTGGGAGAGAGAGACTGTGTGAGTGTGGGAGAGAAAGATTGAGTGAATGTGGGAGAGAAAGTGAGTGAATGTGGGAGACAGAGTGAGTGAGTATGGGAGAGAAAGAATGAGTGAGTGTGGGAGAGAGATATTGAGTGAGTGTGGGAGAGAGTGAGTATGGGAGAGAGGGTGTGTGAGTGTGGGAGAGAGAGATTGAGTGAGTGTGGGAGAAAGAGAGTGATTGAGTATGGTAGACAGAGAGTGAGTCAGTGAGTGTGGGAAAGAGAGAGAGTGAGTGAGTGTGGGAGAGAGAGTGAGTGAGTATGGGAGAGAGAGAGTGAATGAGAGCATGCGTGTTGGAGATTGCGTGTTGAGAGGGGAGAGTAAGAGTGTTGGAGACAGAAAGAGTGAGTAAGTAAATGAGTGCATATGTCAGAAAAAGAATTAGTGAGTGAGAGAGAGTGAGTGAGTGTGGGGGAGAGAGAGAGTGAGTGAGTGTGGGAGAGAGTGAGTGACTAAGTGTGAAAAAGCGGTTATCAGCATGGGAGAGAGAGTGAGTATGTGTGGGAGGGAGAAGAATGAGTGAGTGTGGGGGAGAGTGAGTAGATGTAGGAGAGAGAGTGAGTGAGTGTGCAAGAGAGAGAGAGTGAGTGAGCATGGAGGTGAGTGAGTGAGTGTGAAAGAAAGTGAGTGAGTGAGCGTGGGAGAGAGTGAGTGAATGAGGGAAAGTGAGTGAATGAATGCGGGAGAGAGAGTGTGGGAGAGAGTGAGTGAGTGCTCGAGGGAGAGAGAGTGATTCACTGTGGGAGAGAGAGTGTGAGTGAGGGTGGGAGAGAGAGAAATTGAGAGAGTGAGGGAAAGAGAGAGTGAGCGAGCATTGGAGAGAGAACAAGCAAACATGAGAGAGCGAGCGATGTGGGAGAGAGAGCGTGCGAACGTGGGAGAGAGAGCAAGCGAGTGTGGGAGAGAGAGCGAGCGAGAGTGGGAGAGAGAGCAAGCGAGCATGGGAGAGAGAGTGAGCGAGCATGGGAGAGAGAGCGAGCGAGCGTGGGAGAGAGCGTGAGCGAGCGTGGGAGAGAGAGCGAGTGAGAGTGGGAGACAGAGTGAGCGAGCGTGGGAGAGACAGCGAGCAAGCATGGGAGAGAGCGAGTGAGCATGGGAGATAGCGAGCGAGCATGGGAGAGAGAGCGAGCGAGCGTGGGAGAGAGAGCGAGTAAGCGTTGGGGATAGAGCGAGCGAGCGTGGTTGAGAGAGTGAGCGAGCATGGGAGAGAGAGCGAGTGAGCGTGGGAAAGAGAGCGAGAGAGCTTGGGAGAGAGAGAGCGAGTGTGGGAGAGAGAGCAAGCATGGGAGAGAGAGCGAGCGAGTGTGGGAGACAGAGCGAGCTTGCTTGGGAGAGAGCAAGCAAGCGTGGGAAAGATAGCGAGCGAGCGTGGGAGAGAGAGCAAGCGAGCATCGGATAGAGAGAGTGAGTGAGTGTGGGAGAGAGAGTGAGCGAGCGTGGCAGAGAGAGCGAGTGAGCGTGGGAGAGTGAGCGAGCGAGCGTGGGAGAGAGAGTGAGCGAGCGTGGGAGAGACAGCGAGCGAGCATGGGAGAGAGCGAGTGAGCATAGGAGAGAGAGCGAGCGAGCATGGGAGAGAGAGCGAGCGAGCATGGCGGAGAGAGCGAGTGAGCGTGGGTGATAGAGCGAGCGAGTGTGGGTGAGAGAGCGAGCGAGCATGGGAGAGAGAGCGAGCGAGCGTGGGAAAGAGAGCAAGAGATCTTGGGAGAGAGAGCGAGCGAGTGTGGGAGAGAGAGCAGGTGAGCGAGCGAGCGTGGGAGAGAGCGAGCGAGTGTGGGAGAGCGAGCGAGTGTGGGAGTGTGAGCAAGCGTGGGAGAGATAACGAGCGAGCATGGGAGAGAGCGAGTGAGCATGGGAGAGAGAGCGAGCGAGCATGGGAGAGAGAGCGAGCGAGCGTGGGAGAGAGAGCGAGCGAGCGTGGGAGAGAGAGCGAGTGAGCGTGGGTGATAGAGTGAGCGAGCGTGGGTGAGAGAGCGAGTGAGCATGGGAGAGAGAGTGAGCAAGCATGGGAGAGAGAGCGAGCGAAAGAGAGCGAGAGAGCTTGGGAGAGAGAGCGAGCGAGTGTGGGAGCGAGAGCGGGCGAGCGAGCGAGCGTGAGAGCGAGCAAGCGAGTGTGGGAGAGCGAGTGAGCGTGCGACTGTGAGCAAGCGTGGGAGAGATAGTGAGCGAGTGTGGGAGAGACAGCGAGAGAGCTTGGGAGGGACAGCGAGTGAGCATGGCAGAGAGAGTGAGCGAGCGTGGGAGAGAGAGCGAGCGACTGTGGGAGAGAGAGCGAGTGAGCATGGGAGGGAGCGCGAGTGAGCATGGGAGAGAGAGCGAGTGAGCGTGAGTGAGTGAGCGAGCGAGCATGGGAGAGAGATCGAGCGAGCGTGGCAGAGAGAGCGAGCGAGCATGGGAGAGAGAGCGAGCGAGCGTGGGTGAGAGAGTCAGCGAGCGTGGGAGAGAGAGCGAGCGAGTGAGTGTGGGAGAGCGAGCGAGCGAGCGTGGGAGTTCAAGCAAGCATGGGAGAGATAGCGAGAGTGCTTGGGAGAGCGAGCAAGCGAGTGTGGGAGAGGGAGCAAGCATGGGAGAGAGCGCGAGCTAGCATGGGAGAGACAGTGAAGGAGCGTGGGAGAGAGAGCGAGCGAGCGTGGGAGAGAGAGCGAGTGAGCGTGGGTGATAGAGCGAGCATGGGAGAGAGAGCAAGCAAGCGTGGGAGAGAGAGCGAGCGAGCGAGCGTGGGAGAGAGAGCGAGTGAGCGTGGGAGAGCGAGCGAGTGTGGGAGAGAGAGCGAGCATTGGAGAGAGAGCGAGCGAGTGTGGGAGACAGAGCGAGCGAACTTGGGAGACTGAGTGAGCGAGCCTGGGAGAGAGCAAGAAAGCGTGGGAGAGATTGAGCGAGCGTGGGAGAGAGAGCGAGCATGGGAGAGAGAGCGAGCGAGTGTGGGAGACAGAGCGAGCGAGCTTGGGAGAGAGCAAGCAAGCGTGGGAGAGATAGCGAGCGAGCGTGGGAGAGAGAGCGAGCGAGCATCGGATAGAGAGAGTGAGTGAGTGTGGGAGAGAGAGTGAGTGAGTATCAGACAGAGAGTGAGTGAGTGAGTGCATGCGTGTTGCAGATTGCGTGTGGAAGAGGGGAGAGTAAGAGTGCTGGAGACAGAAAGAGTGAGTAAGTAAATGAGTACATATGGCAGAAAGAGAATGAGTGAGTGTGGGAGAGCGTGTGAGAGAGAGTAAGTGAGTGTCGGAGAGGGAGAGTGAGAGAGTGTGGGAGAGAGAGACTGTGTGAATGTGGGAGAGAAAGTGAGTGAATGTGGGAGACAGAGTGAGTGAGTATGGGAGAGAAAGAATGAGTGAGTGTGGGAGAGAGATATTGAGTGAGTGTGGGAGAGAGTGAGTATGGGAGAGAGGGTGTGTGAGTGTGGGAGAGAGAGATTGAGTGAGTGTGGGAGAAAGAGAGTGAGTGAGTATGGTAGACAGAGAGTGAGTCAGTGAGTGTGGGAAAGAGAGAGAGTGAGTGAGTATGGGAGAGAGAGAGTGAGTGAGAGCATGCGTGTTGGAGATTGCATGTTGAGAGGGGAGAGTAAGAGTGTTGGAGACAGAAAGAGTGAGTAAGTAAATGAGTGCATATGTCAGAAAAAGAAATAGTGAGTGAGAGAGAGTGAGTGAGTGTGGGGGGGAGAGAGAGTGAGTGAGTGTGGGGGGGAGAGAGAGTGAGTGAGTGTGGGAGAGAGTGAGTGACTAAATGTGAAAAAGCGGTTATCAGCATGGGAGAGAGAGTGAGTGTGTGTGGGAGGGAGAAGAATGAGTGAGTGTGGTGGAGAGTGAGTAGATGTAGGAGAGAGAGTGAGTGAGTGCGCAAGAGAGAGAGAGTGAGTGAGCATGGAGGTGAGTGAGTGTGAAAGAAAGTGAGTGAGTGAGCGTGGGAGAGAGTGAGTGAGTGAGGGAAAGAGAGAGTGAATGAATGCGGGAGAGACAGTGTGGGAGAGAGTGAGTGAGTGCTCAAGGGAGAGAGAGTGATTCACTGTGGGAGGGAGAGTGTGAGTGAGGGTGGGAGAGAGAGAAATTGAGAGAGTGACGGAAAGAGAGAGTGAGCGAGCATTGGAGAGAGAACAAGCGAACATGAGAGAGCGAGCGAATGTGGGAGAGAGAGCAAGCGAGTGTGGGAGAGAGAGCGAGCGAGAGTGGGAGAGAGAGCAAGCGAGCGTGGGAGAGAGAGCAAGCGAGCGTGGGAGAGAGAGCGAGTGAGCATGGGAGAGAGAGTGAGCGAGCATGGGAGAGAGAGCGAGCGAGCGTGGGAGAGAGAGCGAGCAAGCGTGGGAGTGAGACCGAGCGAGCGTGGGTGATAGAGCGAGCGAGCGTGGGTGAAAGAGCGAGCGAGCGTGGGAAAGAGAGCGAGAGAGCTTGGGAGAGAGAGCGAGCGAGTGTGGGAGAGAGAGCGGGTGAGCGAGCGAGCGTGGGAGAGCGAGCGAGCGTGGGACTGTGAGCAAGCGTGGGAGGGATTGCGAGCGAGCGTGGGAGAGAGAGCGAGAGAGCTTGGGAGAGATAGCGAGCGAGCATGGCAGAGAGAGCGAGGGAGCATGGGAGAGAGAGCGAGCGAGCGTGGGAGAGAGAGCGAGTGAGCGTGGGAGGGAGCGTGAGTGAGCATGGGAGAGAGAGCGAGCTAGTGTGGGAAAGAGAGCGAGAGAGCTTGGGAGAGAGAGAGCGAGTGTGGGAGAGAGAGCGGGAAGCGAGCGAGCGTGGGAGATAGCGAGCGAGTGTGGGAGAGCGAGCAAGTGTGGGAGAGATAGCGAGCGAGCGTGGGAGAGAGAGCGAGAGAGCTTGGGAGAGACCGTGAGCGAGCGTGGCAGAGAGAGCGAGCATGGGAGAGAGAGCGAGCGTGGCAGAGAGAGCGAGCGAGCATGGGAGAGAGAGCGAGCGTGCGTGGGTGAGAGAGTTAGCGAGCGTGGGAGAGAGAGCGAGCGAGTGAGTGTGGGAGAGCAAGCGAGCGAGCGTGGGAGTGCAAGCAAGCATGGGAGAGATAGCGAGAGTGCTTGGGAGAGCGAGCAAGCGAGTGTGGGAGAGGGAGCGAGCGTGGGATAGAGCACGAGATAGCATGGGAGAGACAGAGAGGGAGCGTGGCAGAGAGAGCGAGCGAGCGTGGGAGAGATTGAGTGAGCGTGGGAGAGAGAGCGAGCATGGGAGAGAGAGCAAGCAAGCGTGGGAGAGAGAGCGAGCGAGCGTGGGAGAGAGAGCGAGTGAGCGTGGGAGAGCGAGCGAGCGTGGGAGAGAGAGTGAGCGAGTGAGTGTGGGAGAGCGAGCGAGCGTGGGAGTGCAAGCAAGCATGGGAGAGATAGCGAGAGTGCTTGGGAGAGCGAGCAAGCGAGTGTGGGAGAGGGAGCGCGCATGGGAGAGAGCACGAGATAGCATGGGAGAGACAGTGAGGGAGCGTGGCAGAGAGAGCGAGCTAGCGTGGGAGAGAGAGCGAGCATGGGAGAGAGAGCGAGCAAGTGTGGGAGACAGAGCGAGCGAGCTTGGGAGAGAGCAAGAAAGCGTGGGAGAGATAGAGCGAGCGTGGGAGAGAGAGCGAGCATGGGAGAGAGACTGAGCGAGTGTGGGAGACAGAGAGAGAGAGCTTGGGAGAGAGCAAGAAAGCGTGGGAGAGATAGGGAGCGAGCATGGGAGAGAGAGCGAGCGAGCGTGGGAGAGAGAATGAGCGAACGTGGGAGAGAGAGCGAAAGAGCATGGGAGAGAGAGCAAGTGAACATGGGAGAGAGAGCGAGCATGGGAGAGAGAGCGAGCGAGTGTGGGAGACAGAGCGAGCGAGCTTGGGAGACTGAGCGAGCGAGCTTGGGAGAGAGCAAGAAAGCGTGGGAGAGATTGAGCGAGCGTGGGAGAGGGAGCGAGCATGGGAGAGAGAGCAAGCGAGTGTGGGAGACAGAGCGAGCGAGCTTGGGAGAGAGCAAGCAAGCGTGGGAGAGATAGCGAGCGAGTGTGGGAGAGAGAGCGAGCGAGCGTCGGATAGAGAGAGTGAGTGAGTGCTCAAGGGAGAGAGAGTGATTCACTGTGGGAGAGAGAGTGTGAGTGAGGGTGGGAGAGAGAGAAATTGAGAGAGTGACGGAAAGAGAGAGTGAGCGAGCATTGGAGAGAGAACAAGCGAACATGAGAGAGCGAGCGAATGTGGGAGAGAGAGCAAGCGAGTGTGGGAGAGAGAGCGAGCGAGAGTGGGAGAGAGAGCAAGCGAGCGTGGGAGAGAGAGCAAGCGAGCGTGGGAGAGAGAGCGAGTGAGCGTGGGAGACAGAGTGAGCGAGCGTGGGAGAGACAGCGAGCGAGCATGGGAGAGAGCGAGTGAGCATGGGAGAGAGAGTGAGCGAGCATGGGAGAGAGAGCGAGCGAGCGTGGGAGAGAGAGCGAGCAAGCGTGGGAGTGAGACCGAGCGAGCGTGGGTGATAGAGCGAGCGAGCGTGGGTGAAAGAGCGAGCGAGCGTGGGAAAGAGAGCGAGAGAGCTTGGGAGAGAGAGCGAGCGAGTGTGGGAGAGAGAGCGGGTGAGCGAGCGAGCGTGGGAGAGCGAGCGAGCGTGGGACTGTGAGCAAGCGTGGGAGGGATTGCGAGCGAGCGTGGGAGAGAGAGCGAGAGAGCTTGGGAGAGATAGCGAGCGAGCATGGCAGAGAGAGCGAGGGAGCATGGGAGAGAGAGCGAGCGAGCGTGGGAGAGAGAGCGAGTGAGCGTGGGAGGGAGCGTGAGTGAGCATGGGAGAGAGAGCGAGCTAGTGTGGGAAAGAGAGCGAGAGAGCTTGGGAGAGAGAGAGCGAGTGTGGGAGAGAGAGCGGGAAGCGAGCGAGCGAGCGTGGGAGATAGCGAGCGAGTGTGGGAGAGCGAGCAAGTGTGGGAGAGATAGCGAGCGAGCGTGGGAGAGAGAGCGAGAGAGCTTGGGAGAGACCGTGAGCGAGCGTGGCAGAGAGAGCGAGCATGGGAGAGAGAGCGAGCGTGGCAGAGAGAGCGAGCGAGCATGGGAGAGAGAGCGAGCGTGCGTGGGTGAGAGAGTTAGCGAGCGTGGGAGAGAGAGCGAGCGAGTGAGTGTGGGAGAGCAAGCGAGCGAGCGTGGGAGTGCAAGCAAGCATGGGAGAGATAGCGAGAGTGCTTGGGAGAGCGAGCAAGCGAGTGTGGGAGAGGGAGCGAGCGTGGGATAGAGCACGAGATAGCATGGGAGAGACAGAGAGGGAGCGTGGCAGAGAGAGCGAGCGAGCGTGGGAGAGATTGAGCGAGCGTGGGAGAGAGAGCGAGCATGGGAGAGAGAGCAAGCAAGCGTGGGAGAGAGAGCGAGCGAGCGTGGGAGAGAGAGCGAGTGAGCGTGGGAGAGCGAGCGAGCGTGGGAGTGTGGGAGAGCGAGCGAGCGTGGGAGTGCAAGCAAGCATGGGAGAGATAGCGAGAGTGCTTGGGAGAGCGAGCAAGCGAGTGTGGGAGAGGGAGCGCGCATGGGAGAGAGCACGAGATAGCATGGGAGAGACAGTGAGGGAGCGTGGCAGAGAGAGCGAGCTAGCGTGGGAGAGAGAGCGAGCATGGGAGAGAGAGCGAGCAAGTGTGGGAGACAGAGCGAGCGAGCTTGGGAGAGAGCAAGAAAGCGTGGGAGAGATAGAGCGAGCGTGGGAGAGAGAGCGAGCATGGGAGAGAGACTGAGCGAGTGTGGGAGACAGAGAGAGAGAGCTTGGGAGAGAGCAAGAAAGCGTGGGAGAGATAGGGAGCGAGCATGGGAGAGAGAGCGAGCGAGCGTGGGAGAGAGAATGAGCGAACGTGGGAGAGAGAGCGAAAGAGCATGGGAGAGAGAGCAAGTGAACATGGGAGAGAGAGCGAGCATGGGAGAGAGAGCGAGCGAGTGTGGGAGACAGAGCGAGCGAGCTTGGGAGACTGAGCGAGCGAGCTTGGGAGAGAGCAAGAAAGCGTGGGAGAGATTGAGCGAGCGTGGGAGAGAGAGCGAGCATGGGAGAGAGAGCAAGCGAGTGTGGGAGACAGAGCGAGCGAGCTTGGGAGAGAGCAAGCAAGCGTGGGAGAGATAGCGAGCGAGTGTGGGAGAGAGAGCGAGCGAGCGTCGGATAGAGAGAGTGAGTGAGTGTGGGAGAGACAGTGAGTGAGTATCAGACAGAGAGTGAGTGAGTGAGTGCATGCATGTTGCACATTGCGTGTGGAAGAGGGGAGAGTAAGAGTGCTGGAGACAGAAAGAGTGAGTAAGTAAATGAGTGCATATGGCAGAAAGAGAATGAGTGAGTGTGGGAGAGCGTGTGAGGGAGAGGAAGTGAGTGTCAGAGAGGGAGAGTGAGAGAGTGTGGGAGAGAGAGACTGTGTGAGTGTGGGAGAGAAAGAGTGAGTGAATGTGGGAGAGAAAGTGAGTGAATGTGGGAGAGAGAGTGAGTGAGTATGGGAGAGAAAGAATGAGTGAGTGTGGGAGAGAGAGAGTGAGTGAGTGTGTGAGAGAGAGTGAGTGAGTATCGGAGAGAGAGTGAGTGAGTGAGTGCATGCATATTGCAGATTGCGTGTGGGAGAGGGGAGAGTAAGAGTGCTGGAGACAGAAAGAGTGAGTAAGTAAATGAGTGCATATGGCAGAAAGAGAATGAGTGAGTGTGGGAGAGCGTGTGAGAGAGAGTAAGTGAGTGTCAGAGAGGGAGAGTGAGAGAGTGTGGGAAAGAGAGACTGTGTGAGTGTGGGAGAGAAAGAGTGAGTGAATGTGGGAGAGAAAGTGAGTGAATGTGGGAGACAGAGTGAGTGAGTATGGGAGAGAAAGAATGAGTGAGTGTGGGAGAGAGATATTGAGTGAGTGTGGGAGAGAGTGAGTATGGGAGAGAGGGTGTGTGAGTGTGGGAGAGAGAGATTGAGTGAGTGTGGGAGAAAGAGAGTGAGTGAGTATGGTAGACAGAGAGTGAGTCAGTGAGTGTGGGAAAGAGAGAGAGTGAGTGAGTGTGGGAGAGAGAGTGAGTGAGTATGGGAGAGAGAGAGTGAATGAGAGCATGCGTGTTGGAGATTGCGTGTTGAGAGGGGAGAGTAAGAGTGTTGGAGACAGAAAGAGTGAGTAAGTAAATGAGTGCATATGTCAGAAAAAGAAATAGTGAGTGAGAGAGAGTGAGTGAGTGTGGGGGAGAGAGAGAGTGAGTGAGTGTGGGAGAGAGTGAGTGACTAAGTGTGAAAAAGCGGTTATCAGCATGGGAGAGAGAGTGAGTGTGTGTGGGAGGGAGAAGAATGAGTGAGTGTGGGGGAGAGTGAGTAGATGTAGGAGAGAGAGTGAGTGAGTGTGCAAGAGAGAGAGAGTGAGTGAGCATGGAGGTGAGTGAGTGAGTGTGAAAGAAAGTGAGTGAGTGAGCGTGGGAGAGAGTGAGTGAGTGAGGGAAAGAGAGAGTGAATGAATGCGGGAGAGAGAGTGTGGGAGAGAGTGAGTGAGTGCTCGAGGGAGAGAGAGTGATTCACTGTGGGAGAGAGAGTGTGAGTGAGGGTGGGAGAGAGAGAAATTGAGAGAGTGAGGGAAAGAGAGAGTGAGCGAGCATTGGAGAGAGAACAAGTGAACATGAGAGAGCGAGCGATGTGGGAGAGAGAGCGTGCGAACGTGGGAGAAAGAGCAAGCGAGTGTGGGAGAGAGAGCGAGCGAGAGTGGGAGAGAGAGCAAGCGAGCATGGGAGAGAGAGTGAGCGAGCATGGGAGAGAGAGCGAGCGAGCGTGGGAGAGAGCGTGAGTGAGCGTGGGAGAGAGAGCGAGCGAGAGTGGGAGACAGAGTGAGCGAGCGTGGGAGAGACAGCGAGCAAGCATAGGAGAGAGCGAGTGAGCATGGGAGAGAGCGAGCGAGCATGGGAGAGAGAGCGAGCGAGCGTGGGAGAGAGAGCGAGTAAGCGTTGGGGATAGAGCGAGCGAGCGTGGTTGAGAGAGTGAGCGAGCATGGGAGAGAGAGCGAGTGAGCATGGGAAAGAGAGCGAGAGAGCTTGGGAGAGAGAGAGCGAGTGTGGGAGAGAGAGCAAGCATGGGAGAGAGAGCGAGCGAGTGTGGGAGACAGAGCGAGCGAGCTTGGGAGAGAGCAAGCAAGCGTGGGAGAGATAGCGAGCGAGCGTGGGAGAGAGAAGCGAGCGAGCATCGGATAGAGAGAGTGAGTGAGTGTGGGAGAGAGAGTGAGCGAGCGTGGCAGAGAGAGCGAGTGAGCGTGGGAGAGTGAGCGAGCGAGCGTGGGAGAGAGAGTGAGCGAGCGTGGGAGAGACAGCGAGCGAGCATGGGAGAGAGCGAGCGAGCATGGGAGAGAGAGCGAGCGAGCATGGCGGAGAGAGCGAGTGAGCGTGGGTGATAGAGCGAGCGAGTGTGGGTGAGAGAGCGAGCGAGCATGGGAGAGAGAGCGAGCGAGCGTGGGAAAGAGAGCAAGAGAGCTTGGGAGAGAGAGCGAGCGAGTGTGGGAGAGAGAGCAGGTGAGCGAGCGAGCGTGGGAGAGAGCGAGCGAGTGTGGGAGAGCGAGCGAGTGTGGGAGTGTGAGCAAGCGTGGGAGAGATAACGAGCGAGCATGGGAGAGAGCGAGTGAGCATGGGAGAGAGAGCGAGCGAGCATGGGAGAGAGAGCGAGCGAGCGTGGGAGAGAGAGCGAGCGAGCGTGGGAGAGAGAGCGAGCGAGCGTGGGAGAGAGAGCGAGTGAGCGTGGGTGATAGAGTGAGCGAGCGTGGGTGAGAGAGCGAGTGAGCATGGGAGAGAGAGTGAGCAAGCATGGGAGAAAGGGCGAGCGAAAGAGAGCGAGAGAGCTTGGGAGAGAGAGCGAGCGAGTGTGGGAGCGAGAGCGGGCGAGCGAGCGAGCGTGAGAGCGAGCAAGCGAGTGTGGGAGAGCGAGTGAGCGTGCGACTGTGAGCAAGCGTGGGAGAGATAGTGAGCGAGTGTGGGAGAGACAGCGAGAGAGCTTGGGAGGGACAGCGAGTGAGCATGGCAGAGAGAGCGAGCGAGCGTGGGAGAGAGAGCGAGCTAGCATGGGAGAGACAGTGAAGGAGCGTGGCAGAGAGAGCGAGCTAGCGTGGGAGAGATTGAGCGAGCATGGGAGAGAGAGCAAGCAAGCGTGGGAGAGAGAGCGAGCGAGCGAGCGTGGGAGAGAGAGCGAGTGAGCGTGGGAGAGCGAGCGAGTGTGGGAGAGAGCGAGCATTGGAGAGAGAGCGAGCGAGTGTGGGAGACAGAGCGAGCGAGCTTGGGAGACTGAGTGAGCGAGCCTGGGAGAGAGCAAGAAAGCGTGGGAGAGATTGAGCGAGCGTGGGAGAGAGAGCGAGCATGGGAGAGAGAGCGAGCGAGTGTGGGAGACAGAGCGAGCGAGCTTGGGAGAGAGCAAGCAAGCGTGGGAGAGATAGCGAGCGAGCGTGGGAGAGAGAGCGAGCGAGCATCGGATAGAGAGAGTGAGTGAGTGTGGGAGAGAGAGTGAGTGAGTATCAGACAGAGAGTGAGTGAGTGAGTGCATGCGTGTTGCAGATTGCGTGTGGAAGAGGGGAGAGTAAGAGTGCTGGAGACAGAAAGAGTGAGTAAGTAAATGAGTACATATGGCAGAAAGAGAATGAGTGAGTGTGGGAGAGCATGTGAGAGAGAGTAAGTGAGTGTCGGAGAGGGAGAGTGAGAGAGTGTGGGAGAGAGAGACTGTGTGAGTGTGGGAGAGAAAGAGTGAGTGAATGTGGGAGAGAAAGTGAGTGAATGTGGGAGACAGAGTGAGTGAGTATGGGAGAGAAAGAATGAGTGAGTGTGGGAGAGAGATATTGAGTGAGTGTGGGAGAGAGTGAGTATGGGAGAGAGGGTGTGTGAGTGTGGGAGAGAGAGATTGAGTGAGTGTGGGAGAAAGAGAGTGAGTATGGTAGACAGAGAGTGAGTCAGTGAGTGTGGGAAAGAGAGAGAGTGAGTGAGTGTGGGAGAGAGAGTGAGTGAGTATGGGAGAGAGAGAGTGAGTGAGAGCATGCGTGTTGGAGATTGCGTGTTGAGAGGGGAGAGTAAGAGTGTTGGAGACAGAAAGAGTGAGTAAGTAAATGAGTGCATATGTCAGAAAAAGAAATAGTGAGTGAGAGAGAGTGAGTGAGTGTGGGGGGGAGAGAGAGTGAGTGAGTGTGGGGGGAGAGAGAGTGAGTGAGTGTGGGAGAGAGTGAGTGACTAAATGTGAAAAAGTGGTTATCAGCATGGGAGAGAGAGTGAGTGTGTGTGGGAGGGAGAAGAATGAGTGAGTGTGGGGGAGAGTGAGTAGATGTAGGAGAGAGAGTGAGTGAGTGCGCAAGAGAGAGAGAGTGAGTGAGCATGGAGGTGAGTGAGTGTGAAAGAAAGTGAGTGAGTGAGCGTGGGAGAGAGTGAGTGAGTGAGGGAAAGAGAGAGTGAATGAATGCGGGAGAGACAGTGTGGGAGAGAGTGAGTGAGTGCTCAAGGGAGAGAGAGTGATTCACTGTGGGAGAGAGAGTGTGAGTGAGGGTGGGAGAGAGAGAAATTGAGAGAGTGAGGGAAAGAGAGAGTGAGCGAGCATTGGAGAGAGAACAAGCGAACATGAGAGAGCGAGCGAATGTGGGAGAGAGAGCAAGCGAGTGTGGGAGAGAGAGCGAGCGAGAGTGGGAGAGAGAGCAAGCGAGCGTGGGAGAGAGAGCAAGCGAGCGTGGGAGAGAGAGCAAGCGAGTGTGGGAGAGAGAGCGAGTGAGCGTGGGAGAGAGTGCGAGCGAGCATGGGAGAGAGAGCGAGCGAGAGTGGGAGACAGAGTGAGCGAGCTTGGGAGAGACAGCGAGCGAGCATGGGAGAGAGCGAGTGAGCATGGGAGAGAGAGTGAGCGAGCATGGGAGAGAGAGCAAGTGAACATGGGAGAGAGAGCGAGCATGGGAGAGAGAGCGAGCGAGTGTGGGAGACAGAGCGAGCGAGCTTGGGAGACTGAGCGAGCGAGCTTGGGAGAGAGCAAGAAAGCGTGGGAGAGATTGAGCGAGCGTGGGAGAGAGAGCGAGCATGGGAGAGAGAGCAAGCGAGTGTGGGAGACAGAGCGAGCGAGCTTGGGAGAGAGCAAGCAAGCGTGGGAGAGATAGCGAGCGAGTGTGGGAGAGAGAGCGAGCGAGCGTCGGATAGAGAGAGTGAGTGAGTGTGGGAGAGACAGTGAGTGAGTATCAGACAGAGAGTGAGTGAGTGAGTGCATGCATGTTGCACATTGCGTGTGGAAGAGGGGAGAGTAAGAGTGCTGGAGACAGAAAGAGTGAGTAAGTAAATGAGTGCATATGGCAGAAAGAGAATGAGTGAGTGTGGGAGAGCGTGTGAGGGAGAGGAAGTGAGTATCAGAGAGGGAGAGTGAGAGAGTGTGGGAGAGAGAGACTGTGTGAGTGTGGGAGAGAAAGAGTGAGTGAATGTGGGAGAGAAAGTGAGTGAATGTGGGAGACAGAGTGAGTGAGTATGGGAGAGAAAGAATGAGTGAGTGTGGGAGAGAGAGAGTGAGTGAGTGTGTGAGAGAGAGTGAGTGAGTATCGGAGAGAGAGTGAGTGAGTGAGTGCATGCATATTGCAGATTGCGTGTGGGAGAGGGGAGAGTAAGAGTGCTGGAGACAGAAAGAGTGAGTAAGTAAATGAGTGCATATGGCAGAAAGAGAATGAGTGAGTGTGGGAGAGCGTGTGAGAGAGAGTAAGTGAGTGTCAGAGAGGGAGAGTGAGAGAGTGTGGGAAAGAGAGACTGTGTGAGTGTGGGAGAGAAAGAGTGAGTGAATGTGGGAGAGAAAGTGAGTGAATGTGGGAGACAGAGTGAGTGAGTATGGGAGAGAAAGAATGAGTGAGTGTGGGAGAGAGATATTGAGTGAGTGTGGGAGAGAGTGAGTATGGGAGAGAGGGTGTGTGAGTGTGGGAGAGAGAGATTGAGTGAGTGTGGGAGAAAGAGAGTGAGTGAGTATGGTAGACAGAGAGTGAGTCAGTGAGTGTGGGAAAGAGAGAGAGTGAGTGAGTGTGGGAGAGAGAGTGAGTGAGTATGGGAGAGAGAGAGTGAATGAGAGCATGCGTGTTGGAGATTGCGTGTTGAGAGGGGAGAGTAAGAGTGTTGGAGACAGAAAGAGTGAGTAAGTAAATGAGTGCATATGTCAGAAAAAGAAATAGTGAGTGAGAGAGAGTGAGTGAGTGTGGGGGAGAGAGAGAGTGAGTGAGTGTGGGAGAGAGTGAGTGACTAAGTGTGAAAAAGCGGTTATCAGCATGGGAGAGAGAGTGAGTGTGTGTGGGAGGGAGAAGAATGAGTGAGTGTGGGGGAGAGTGAGTAGATGTAGGAGAGAGAGTGAGTGAGTGTGCAAGAGAGAGAGAGTGAGTGAGCATGGAGGTGAGTGAGTGAGTGTGAAAGAAAGTGAGTGAGTGAGCGTGGGAGAGAGTGAGTGAGTGAGGGAAAGAGAGAGTGAATGAATGCGGGAGAGAGAGTGTGGGAGAGAGTGAGTGAGTGCTCGAGGGAGAGAGAGTGATTCACTGTGGGAGAGAGAGTGTGAGTGAGGGTGGGAGAGAGAGAAATTGAGAGAGTGAGGGAAAGAGAGAGTGAGCGAGCATTGGAGAGAGAACAAGTGAACATGAGAGAGCGAGCGATGTGGGAGAGAGAGCGTGCGAACGTGGGAGAAAGAGCAAGCGAGTGTGGGAGAGAGAGCGAGCGAGAGTGGGAGAGAGAGCAAGCGAGCATGGGAGAGAGAGTGAGCGAGCATGGGAGAGAGAGCGAGCGAGCGTGGGAGAGAGCGTGAGTGAGCGTGGGAGAGAGAGCGAGCGAGAGTGGGAGACAGAGTGAGCGAGCGTGGGAGAGACAGCGAGCAAGCATAGGAGAGAGCGAGTGAGCATGGGAGAGAGCGAGCGAGCATGGGAGAGAGAGCGAGCGAGCGTGGGAGAGAGAGCGAGTAAGCGTTGGGGATAGAGCGAGCGAGCGTGGTTGAGAGAGTGAGCGAGCATGGGAGAGAGAGCGAGTGAGCATGGGAAAGAGAGCGAGAGAGCTTGGGAGAGAGAGAGCGAGTGTGGGAGAGAGAGCAAGCATGGGAGAGAGAGCGAGCGAGTGTGGGAGACAGAGCGAGCGAGCTTGGGAGAGAGCAAGCAAGCGTGGGAGAGATAGCGAGCGAGCGTGGGAGAGAGAAGCGAGCGAGCATCGGATAGAGAGAGTGAGTGAGTGTGGGAGAGAGAGTGAGCGAGCGTGGCAGAGAGAGCGAGTGAGCGTGGGAGAGTGAGCGAGCGAGCGTGGGAGAGAGAGTGAGCGAGCGTGGGAGAGACAGCGAGCGAGCATGGGAGAGAGCGAGCGAGCATGGGAGAGAGAGCGAGCGAGCATGGCGGAGAGAGCGAGTGAGCGTGGGTGATAGAGCGAGCGAGTGTGGGTGAGAGAGCGAGCGAGCATGGGAGAGAGAGCGAGCGAGCGTGGGAAAGAGAGCAAGAGAGCTTGGGAGAGAGAGCGAGCGAGTGTGGGAGAGAGAGCAGGTGAGCGAGCGAGCGTGGGAGAGAGCGAGCGAGTGTGGGAGAGCGAGCGAGTGTGGGAGTGTGAGCAAGCGTGGGAGAGATAACGAGCGAGCATGGGAGAGAGCGAGTGAGCATGGGAGAGAGAGCGAGCGAGCATGGGAGAGAGAGCGAGCGAGCGTGGGAGAGAGAGCGAGCGAGCGTGGGAGAGAGAGCGAGCGAGCGTGGGAGAGAGAGCGAGTGAGCGTGGGTGATAGAGTGAGCGAGCGTGGGTGAGAGAGCGAGTGAGCATGGGAGAGAGAGTGAGCAAGCATGGGAGAAAGGGCGAGCGAAAGAGAGCGAGAGAGCTTGGGAGAGAGAGCGAGCGAGTGTGGGAGCGAGAGCGGGCGAGCGAGCGAGCGTGAGAGCGAGCAAGCGAGTGTGGGAGAGCGAGTGAGCGTGCGACTGTGAGCAAGCGTGGGAGAGATAGTGAGCGAGTGTGGGAGAGACAGCGAGAGAGCTTGGGAGGGACAGCGAGTGAGCATGGCAGAGAGAGCGAGCGAGCGTGGGAGAGAGAGCGAGCTAGCATGGGAGAGACAGTGAAGGAGCGTGGCAGAGAGAGCGAGCTAGCGTGGGAGAGATTGAGCGAGCATGGGAGAGAGAGCAAGCAAGCGTGGGAGAGAGAGCGAGCGAGCGAGCGTGGGAGAGAGAGCGAGTGAGCGTGGGAGAGCGAGCGAGTGTGGGAGAGAGCGAGCATTGGAGAGAGAGCGAGCGAGTGTGGGAGACAGAGCGAGCGAGCTTGGGAGACTGAGTGAGCGAGCCTGGGAGAGAGCAAGAAAGCGTGGGAGAGATTGAGCGAGCGTGGGAGAGAGAGCGAGCATGGGAGAGAGAGCGAGCGAGTGTGGGAGACAGAGCGAGCGAGCTTGGGAGAGAGCAAGCAAGCGTGGGAGAGATAGCGAGCGAGCGTGGGAGAGAGAGCGAGCGAGCATCGGATAGAGAGAGTGAGTGAGTGTGGGAGAGAGAGTGAGTGAGTATCAGACAGAGAGTGAGTGAGTGAGTGCATGCGTGTTGCAGATTGCGTGTGGAAGAGGGGAGAGTAAGAGTGCTGGAGACAGAAAGAGTGAGTAAGTAAATGAGTACATATGGCAGAAAGAGAATGAGTGAGTGTGGGAGAGCATGTGAGAGAGAGTAAGTGAGTGTCGGAGAGGGAGAGTGAGAGAGTGTGGGAGAGAGAGACTGTGTGAGTGTGGGAGAGAAAGAGTGAGTGAATGTGGGAGAGAAAGTGAGTGAATGTGGGAGACAGAGTGAGTGAGTATGGGAGAGAAAGAATGAGTGAGTGTGGGAGAGAGATATTGAGTGAGTGTGGGAGAGAGTGAGTATGGGAGAGAGGGTGTGTGAGTGTGGGAGAGAGAGATTGAGTGAGTGTGGGAGAAAGAGAGTGAGTATGGTAGACAGAGAGTGAGTCAGTGAGTGTGGGAAAGAGAGAGAGTGAGTGAGTGTGGGAGAGAGAGTGAGTGAGTATGGGAGAGAGAGAGTGAGTGAGAGCATGCGTGTTGGAGATTGCGTGTTGAGAGGGGAGAGTAAGAGTGTTGGAGACAGAAAGAGTGAGTAAGTAAATGAGTGCATATGTCAGAAAAAGAAATAGTGAGTGAGAGAGAGTGAGTGAGTGTGGGGGGGAGAGAGAGTGAGTGAGTGTGGGGGGAGAGAGAGTGAGTGAGTGTGGGAGAGAGTGAGTGACTAAATGTGAAAAAGTGGTTATCAGCATGGGAGAGAGAGTGAGTGTGTGTGGGAGGGAGAAGAATGAGTGAGTGTGGGGGAGAGTGAGTAGATGTAGGAGAGAGAGTGAGTGAGTGCGCAAGAGAGAGAGAGTGAGTGAGCATGGAGGTGAGTGAGTGTGAAAGAAAGTGAGTGAGTGAGCGTGGGAGAGAGTGAGTGAGTGAGGGAAAGAGAGAGTGAATGAATGCGGGAGAGACAGTGTGGGAGAGAGTGAGTGAGTGCTCAAGGGAGAGAGAGTGATTCACTGTGGGAGAGAGAGTGTGAGTGAGGGTGGGAGAGAGAGAAATTGAGAGAGTGAGGGAAAGAGAGAGTGAGCGAGCATTGGAGAGAGAACAAGCGAACATGAGAGAGCGAGCGAATGTGGGAGAGAGAGCAAGCGAGTGTGGGAGAGAGAGCGAGCGAGAGTGGGAGAGAGAGCAAGCGAGCGTGGGAGAGAGAGCAAGCGAGCGTGGGAGAGAGAGCAAGCGAGTGTGGGAGAGAGAGCGAGTGAGCGTGGGAGAGAGTGCGAGCGAGCATGGGAGAGAGAGCGAGCGAGAGTGGGAGACAGAGTGAGCGAGCTTGGGAGAGACAGCGAGCGAGCATGGGAGAGAGCGAGTGAGCATGGGAGAGAGAGTGAGCGAGCATGGGAGAGAGAGCGAGCGAGCGTGGGAGAGAGACCGAGCAAACGTGGGAGTGAGAGCGAGCGAGCGTGGGTGATAGAGCGAGCGAGCGTGGGTGAAAGAGCGAGCGAGCATGGGAGAGAGAGCGAGCGAGCGTGGGAAAGAGAGCGAGAGAGCTTGGGAGAGAGAGCGAGCGAGTGTGGGAGAGAGAGCGCGTGAGCGAGCGAGCGTGGGAGAGCGAGCGAGCGTGGGACTGTGAGCAAGCGTGGGAGGGATTGCGAGCGAGCGTGGGAGAGAGAGCGAGAGAGCTTGGGAGAGATAGCGAGCGAGCATGGCAGAGAGAGCGAGGGAGCATGGGAGAGAGAGCGAGCGAGCGTGGGAGAGAGAGCGAGTGAGCGTGGGAGGGAGCGTGAGCGAGCATGGGAGAGAGAGCGAGCTAGCGTGGGAACGAGAGCGAGAGAGCTTGGGAGAGAGAGAGCGAGTGTGGGAGACAGAGCGGGCAAGCGAGCAAGCGAGCGTGGGAGATAGCGAGCGAGTGTGGGAGAGCGAGCAAGTGTGGGAGAGATAGCGAGCGAGCGTGGGAGAGAGAGCGAGAGAGCTTGGGAGAGACCGCGAGCGAGCGTGGCAGAGAGAGCGAGCGAGCGTGGGAGAGAGAGCGAGCGAGCGTGGGAGAGAGAGAGCGAGTGAGCGTGGGAGGGAGCGCGAGCGAGCATGGGAGAGAGACTGAGCGAGCGTGAGTGAGAGAGCGAGCGAGCATTGGTGAGAGAGTCTGCGAGCATGGGAGAGAGCGACCGAGTGAGTGTGGGAGAGCGAGCGAGCGAGCGTGGGAGTGCGAGCAAGCATGGGAGAGATAGCGAGCAAGCGAGTGTGTGAGAGGGAGCGAGCGTGGGAGAGAGCATGCGAGCGTGGTAGAGAGCGCGAGCTAGCATGGGAGAGAAAGTGAGGGAGCGTGGCAAAGAGAGCGAGCTAGCGTGGGAGAGGTTGAGCGAGCGTGGGACAGAGAGCAAGCAAGCGTGGGAGAGATAGCAAGCGAGCGTGAGAGAGAGAGAGCGAGTGAGCTTGGGAGAGCGAGCGAGTGTGGGAGAGAGAGCGAGCATGGGAGAGAGAGCGAGCAAGTGTGGGAGACAGAGCGAGCGAGCTTGGGAGAGAGCAAGAAAGCGTGGGAGAGATAGAGCGAGCGTGGGAGAGAGAGCGAGCATGGGAGAGAGACTGAGCGAGTGTGGGAGACAGAGAGAGAGAGCTTGGGAGAGAGCAAGAAAGCGTGGGAGAGATAGGGAGCGAGCATGGGAGAGAGAGCGAGCGAGCGTGGGAGAGAGAGCGAGCGAGCGTGGGAGAGAGAATGAGCGAACGTGGGAGAGAGAGCGAAAGAGCATGGGAGAGAGAGCAAGTGAACATGGGAGAGAGAGCGAGCATGGGAGAGAGAGCGAGCGAGTGTGGGAGACAGAGCGAGCGAGCTTGGGAGACTGAGCGAGCGAGCTTGGGAGAGAGCAAGAAAGCGTGGGAGAGATTGAGCGAGCGTGGGAGAGAGAGCGAGCATGGGAGAGAGAGCAAGCGAGTGTGGGAGACAGAGCGAGCGAGCTTGGGAGAGAGCAAGCAAGCGTGGGAGAGATAGCGAGCAAGTGTGGGAGAGAGAGCGAGCGAGCGTCGGATAGAGAGAGTGAGTGAGTGTGGGAGAGAGAGTGAGTGAGTATCAGACAGAGAGTGAGTGAGTGAGTGCATGCGTGTTGCACATTGCGTGTGGAAGAGGGGAGAGTAAGAGTGCTGGAGACAGAAAGAGTGAGTAAGTAAATGAGTGCATATGGCAGAAAGAGAATGAGTGAGTGTGGGAGAGTGTGTGAGGGAGAGGAAGTGAGTGTCGGAGAGGGAGAGTGAGAGAGTGTGGGAGAGAGAGACTGTGTGAGTGTGGGAGAGAAAGAGTGAGTGAATGTGGGAGAGAAAGTGAGTGAATGTGGGAGACAGAGTGAGTGAGTATGGGAGAGAAAGAATGAGTGAGTGTGGGAGAGAGATATTGAGTGAGTGTGGGAGAGAGTGAGTATGGGAGAGAGGGTGTGTGAGTGTGGGAGAGAGAGATTGAGTGAGTGTGGGAGAAAGAGAGTGAGTGAGTATGGTAGACAGAGAGTGAGTCAGTGAGTGTGGGAAAGAGAGAGAGTGAGTGAGTGTGGGAGAGAGAGTGAGTGAGTATGGGAGAGAGAGAGTGAATGAGAGCATGCGTGTTGGAGATTGCGTGTTGAGAGGGGAGAGGAAGAGTGTTGGAGACAGAAAGAGTGAGTAAGTAAATGAGTGCATATGTCAGAAAAAGAAATAGTGAGTGAGAGAGAGTGAGTGAGTGTGGGGGAGAGAGAGAGTGAGTGAGTGTGGGAGAGAGTGAGTGACTAAGTGTGAAAAAGCGGTTATCAGCATGGGAGAGAGAATGAGTGTGTGTGGGAGGGAGAAGAATGAGTGAGTGTGGGGGAGAGTGAGTAGATGTAGGAGAGAGAGTGAGTGAGTGTGCAAGAGAGAGAGAGTGAGTGAGCATGGAGGTGAGTGAGTGAGTGTGAAAGAAAGTGAGTGAGTGAGCGTGGGAGAGAGTGAGTGAGTGAGGGAAAGAGAGAGTGAATGAATGCGGGAGAGAGAGTGTGGGAGAGAGTGAGTGAGTGCTCGAGGGAGAGAGAGTGATTCACTGTGGGAGAGAGAGTGTGAGTGAGGGTGGGAGAGAGAGAAATTGAGAGAGTGAGGGAAAGAGAGAGTGAGCGAGCATTGGAGAGAGAACAAGCGAACATGAGAGAGCGAGCGATGTGGGAGAGAGAGCGTGCGAACGTGGGAGAGAGAGCAAGCGAGTTTGGGAGAGAGAGCGAGCGAGAGTGGGAGAGAGAGCAAGCGAGTATGGGAGAGAGAGTGAGCGAGCATGGGAGAGAGAGCGAGCGAGCGTGGGAGAGAGCGTGAGCGAGCGAGGGAGAGAGAGCGAGCGAGAGTGGGAGACAGAGTGAGCGAGCGTGGGAGAGACAGCGAGCAAGCATAGGAGAGAGCGAGTGAGCATGGGAGAGAGCGAGCGAGCATGGGAGAGAGAGCGAGCGAGCGTGGGAGAGAGAGCGAGTAAGCGTTGGGGATAGAGCGAGTGAGCGTGGTTGAGAGAGTGAGCGAGCATGGGAGAGAGAGCGAGTGAGCATGGGAAAGAGAGCGAGAGAGCTTGGGAGAGAGAGCGAGCGAGTGTGGGAGAGAGAGCGGGTGAGCGAGCGAGCGTGGGAGAGAGCGAGCGAGTGTGGGAGAGCGAGCGAGCGTGGGAGTGTGAGCAAGCGTGGGAGAGATAGCGAGCGTGTGTGGGAGAGTGAGCGAGAGAGCTTGGGAGAGATAGCGAGCGAGCATGGCAGAGAGAGCGAGGGAGCATGGGAGAGAGAGTGAGTGAGCGTGGGAGAGAGAGCGAGTGAGCATGGGAGGGAGCGCGAGCGAGCATGGGAGAGAGAGCAAGCGAGCGTGAGTGAGAGAGCGAGCGTGGGAGAGAGAGCGAGCAAGCGTGGCAGAGAGAGCGAGCGAGCATGGGAGAGAGAGCGAGCGAGCGTGGGTGAGAGAGTGAGCGAGCGTGGGAGAGAGAGCGAGCGAGCGTGGGAAAGAGAGCGAGAGAGCGTGGGAGAGAGAGCGAGCGAGTGTGGGAGAGAGAGAGTGAGTGAGTGTGTGAGAGAGAGTGAGTGAGTATCGGAGAGAGAGTGAGTGAGTGAGTGCATGCATGTTGCAGATTGCGTGTGGGAGAGGGGAGAGTAAGAGTGCTGGAGACAGAAAGAGTGAGTAAGTAAATGAGTGCATATGGCAGAAAGAGAATGAGTGAGTGTGGGAGAGCGTGTGAGAGAGAGTAAGTGAGTGTCAGAGAGGGAGAGTGAGAGAGTGTGGGAAAGAGAGACTGTGTGAGTGTGGGAGAGAAAGAGTGAGTGAATGTGGGAGAGAAAGTGAGTGAATGTGGGAGACAGAGTGAGTGAGTATGGGAGAGAAAGAATGAGTGAGTGTGGGAGAGAGATATTGAGTGAGTGTGGGAGAGACTGAGTATGGGAGAGAGGGTGTGTGAGTGTGGGAGAGAGTGCGAGCGAGCGTGGGAGAGAGAGCGAGCGAGAGTGGGAGACAGAGTGAGCGACCGTGGGAGAGACAGCGAGCAAGCATGGGAGAGAGCGAGTGAGCATGGGAGAGAGCGAGCGAGCATGGGAGAGAGAGCGAGCGAGCTTGGGAGAGAGAGCAAGCGAGCGTTGGGGATAGAGCGAGCGAGCGTGGGTGAGAGAGTGAGCGAGCATGGGAGAGAGAGCGAGTGAGCGTGGGAAAGAGAGCGAGAGAGCTTGGGAGAGAGAGAGCGAGTGTGGGAGAGAGAGCGGGCAAGCGAGCGAGCGAGCGTGGGAGATAGCGAGCGAGTGTGGGAGAGCGAGCAAGTGTGGGAGAGATAGCGAGCGAGCGTGGGAGGGAGAGCGAGAGAGCTTGGGAGAGACCGCGAGCGAGCGTGGCAGAGAGAGCGAGCGAGCGTGGGAGAGAGAGCGAGCGAGCGTGGGAGAGAGAGCGAGCGAGCGTGGGAGAGAGAGCGAGTGAGCGTGGGAGGGAGCGCGAGCGAGTATGCGAGAGAGACCGAGCGAGCGTGAGTGAGAGAGCGAGCGAGCATTGGTGAGAGAGTCTGCGAGCATGGGAGAGAGCGACCGAGTGAGTGTGGGAGAGCGAGCGAGCGAGCGTGGGAGTGCGAGCAAGCATGGGAGAGATAGCAAGCAAGCGAGTGTGTGAGAGGGAGCGAGCGTGGGAGAGAGCGTGCGAGCGTGGTAGACAGCGCGAGCTAGCATGGGAGAGACAGTGAGGGAGCGTGGCAGAGAGAGCGAGCTAGCGTGGGAGAGGTTGAGCGAGCGTGGGACAGAGAGCAAGCAAGCGTGGGAGAGATAGCAAGCGAGCGTGAGAGAGAGAGCGAGTGAGCATGGGAGAGCGAGCGAGTGTGGGAGAGAGAGCGAGCATGGGAGAGAGAGCGAGCAAGTGTGGGAGACAGAGCGAGCGAGCTTGGGAGAGAGCAAGAAAGCGTGGGAGAGATAGAGCGAGCGTGGGAGAAAGAGCGAGCATGGGAGAGAGACTGAGCGAGTGTGGGAGACAGAGAGAGAGAGCTTGGGAGAGAGCAAGAAAGCGTGGGAGAGATAGGGAGCGAGCATGGGAGAGAGAGCGAGCGAGCATGGGAGAGAGAGCGAGCGAGCGTGGGAGAGAGAACGAGCGAACGTGGGAGAGAGAGCGAACGAGCATGGGAGAGAGAGCAAGTGAACATGGGAGAGAGAGCGAGCGTGGGAAAGAGAGCGAGCGAGCATGGGAGACAGAGCAAATGAGCATGGGTGAGAGAGTGAGCGAGTGTGGGAGAGAGAGCGATCGAGCATGGGAGAGCGAGCTTGGGAGAGAGAGTGAGCGAGCATGAGTGAGAGAGCGAGTGTGGGAGAGAGAGTGAGCGAGCGTGGCAGAGAGAGCGAGCGAGTGTGGGGGAGAGAGCGAGCGAGCGTGGGAGAGCGAGCTTGGGAGAGAGAGCGAGCGAGTGAGTGTGGGAGAGCGAGTGAGTGAGCGTGGGAGAGCGAGCAAGCATGGGAGAGATAGCGAGAGTGCTTCGGAGAGCGAGCAAGTGATTGTGGGAGAGGGAGCGAGCGTGGGAGAGAGAGCAAGCAAGCGTGGGAGAGATAGCAAGCGAGCGTGAGAGAGAGAGCGAGTGAGCATGGGAGAGCGAGCGAGTGTGGGAGAGAGAGCGAGCATGGGAGAGAGAGCGAGCAAGTGTGGGAGACTGAGCGAGCGAGTTTGGGAGAGAGCAAGAAAGCGTGGGAGAGATAGAGCGAGCGTGGGAGAGAGAGCGAGCATGGGAGAGAGACTGAGCGAGTGTGGGAGACAGAGAGAGAGAGCTTGGGAGAGAGCAAGAAAGCGTGGGAGAGATAGGGAGCGAGCATGGGAGAGAGAGCGAGCGAGCGTGGGAGAGAGAGCGAACGAGCATGGGAGAGAGAGCAAGTGAACATGGGAGAGAGAGCGAGCGTGGGAGAGAGAGCGAGCGAGCATGGGAGACAGAGCAAATGAGCATGGGTGAGAGAGCGAGCGAGCATGGGTGAGAGAGTGAGCGAGTGTGGGAGAGAGAGCCATCGAGCATGGGAGAGCGAGCTTGGGAGAGAGAGTGAGCGAGCGTGAGTGAGAGAGCGAGCGTGGGAGAGAGAGTGAGCGAGCGTGGCAGAGAGAGCGAGCGAGTGTGGGAGAGAGAGCGAGCGAGCGTGGGAGAGCGAGCTTGGGAGAGACAGCGAGCGAGTCAGTGTGGGAGAGCGAGTGAGTGAGCGTGGGAGAGCGAACAAGCATGGGAGAGATAGCGAGAGTGCTTCGGAGAGCGAGCAAGTGATTGTGGGAGAGGGAGCGAGCGTGGGAGAGAGCGCGAGCTAGCATGGGAGAGACAGTGATGGAGCGTGGCAGAGAGAGCGAGCTAGCGTGGGAGAGATTGAGCGAGTGTGGGAGAGAGAGCGAGCATGGGAGAGAGAGCAAGCGAACATGGGAGAGAGAGCGAGCGTGGGAGAGAGAGCGAGCGAGCATGGGAGACAGAGCAAATGAGCATGGGTGAGAGAGCGAGTGAGAATGGGTGAGAGAGTGAGCGAGTGTGGGAGAGAGAGCGATCGAGCGTGGGAGAGCGAGCTTGGGAGAGAGAGTGAGCGAGCGTGAGTGAGAGAGCGAGCGTGGGAGAGAGAGTGAGCGAGCGTGGCAGAGAGAGCGAGCGAGTGTGGGAGAGAGAGCGAGCGAGCGTGGGAGAGCGAGCGTGGGAGAGAGAGCGAGCGAGTGAGTGTGGGACAGCGAGTGAGTGAGCGTGGGAGAGCGAGTGAGCGAGCGTGGGAGTGCGAGCAAGCATGGGAGAGATAGCGAGAGTGCTTCGGAGAGCGAGCAATTGATTGTGGGTGAGGGAGCGAGCGTGGGAGAGAGCGCGAGCTAGCATGGGAGAGTCAGTGAGGGAGCGTGGCAGAGAGAGCGAGCTAGCGTGGGAGAGATTGAGCGAGCGTGGGAGAGAGAGCGAGCATGGGAGAGAGAGCAAGCGAGCATGGGAGAGAGAGCGAGCGAGTGTGGGAGAGAGAGTGAGCGAGCGTGGGAAAGCGAGCGATCGAGTGGGAGAGCGAGCGAGTGTGGGAGACAGAGCGAGCGAGCTTGGGAGAGAGCAAGCAAGCATGGGAGAGATAGCGAGCGAGCGTGGGAGAGAGAGCGAGCGAGTGTGGGAGAGAGAACAAGCGAACGTGGGAGAGAGAGCGAACGAGCGTGGGAGAGAGAGTGAGTGAACAAGGGAGAGAGAGCGAGCGAGCATGGGAGAGCGAGCAAGCGTGGGAGAGAGAGCAAATGAGCGTGGGAGAGAGAGCAAATGAGCATGGGTGAGAGCGCGAGCGATCGTGGGAGCGAGAGTGAGCGAGCGTGGGAGAGAGAGCGAGCGAGCGTGGGAGAGAGAGCGAGCGAGCGTGGGAGAGAGAGCGAGCGAGCATGGGAGAGAGAGCGAGCGAGCATGGGAGAGAGAGCGAGCGAGCGTGGGAGAGAGAGCGAGCGAGCGTGGGAGAGAGAGCGAGCGTGGGAGAGAGAGCGAGTGAGCGTGGGAGAAAGAGCGAGTGAGCGTGGGAGAGAGAGCAAGCAAGCATGGGAGACAGAGCGGACGAGCGTGAGAGAGTGAGCAAGCATGGGAGAGAGCGAGCGAGCAAGTGTGGGAGAGCGAGCGAGTGTGGTAGAGTTAGCGAGCGAGCGTGGGAGAGCGAGCAAGCATGGGAGAGATAGAGAGCGAGCGTGGAAGAGAGAGCGAGAGAACTTGGGAGAGTGAGCAAGCGAGTGTGGGAGAGTGAGCTAGCGTGGGAGAGAGGGCGAGCGAGCATGGGAGAGAGAGCGAGCGAGCGTGGGAGAGAGAGTGAGCGAGCGTGGGAGAGAGAGCGAGTGAGCATGGGAGAGAGAGCGAGCGAGCATAGGAGAGCAAGCGTGGGAGAGCGAGTGTGGGAGAGCGAGCGAGCGTGGGAGAGAGAGCGAGCCAGCGTGGGAGAGAGGGTGCGAGTGAGTGTGGGAGTGCGAGCAAGCGTGAGTGAGAGAGTGAGCGAGTGTGGGAGAGTGAGCGAGCGTGGGAGAGAGAGCGAGCCAGCGTGGGAGAGAGGGTGCGAGTGAGTGTGGGAGAGCGAGCGAGCGTGAGTGAGAGAGCGAGCGTGGGAGAGAGAGTGAGTGAGCGTGGCAGAGAGAGCGAGCGAGCGTGGGTGAGAGCAAGAAAGCGTGGGAGAGATTGAGTGAGCGTGGGAGAGAGAGCGAGCATGGGAGAGAGAGCGAGCGAGTGTGAGACACAGAGCGAGCGAGCTTGGGATAGAGCAAGAAAGCATGGGAGAGATAGCGAGCGAGCGTGGAAGAGAGAGCGAGCGAGCGTGGGAGAGAGAACGAGCGAACGTGGGAGGGAGCGAACGAGCGTGGGAGAGAGAACGAGCGAACGTGGGAGAGAGCGAACGAGCGTGGGAGAGAGAGCGAGCGAACGTGGGAGAGAGAGCGAGCGAGCATGGGAGAGCGAGCAAGCGTGGGAGAGAGAGCGAACGAGCATGGGTGAGAGAGCGAGCGATCTTGGGAGAGAGAGTGAGCGAGCATGGGAGAGAGCGAGCGAGCGTGGGAGAGAGAGTGAGCGAGCATGGGAGAGAGAGTGAGTGAGTGTGGGAGAAAGAGTGAATGAGCGTGGGAGAGAGAGTGAGCGAGTGTGGGAGTGAGAGCGAGCGAGCGTGGGAGAGTGAGCGAGCTAGCATGGGAGAGACAGTGAGGGAGCGTGGCAGAGAGAGCAAGCTAGCATGGGAGAGATTGAGCGAGCGTGGGAGAGAGAGCGAGCGAGCGTGGGAGAGCGAGCGATCGAGCGTGGGAGAGCGAGCGAGTGTGGGTGACAGAGCGAGCGAGCTTGGGAGAGAGCAAGCAAGCTTGGGAGAGATAGCGAGCGAGCGTGGCAGAGAGAGCAAGCGAGCGTGGGAGAGAGAACGAGCGAACGTGGGAGAGACAGCAAGTGAGCGTGGGAGACAGAATGAGCGAACGTGGGAGGGAGCGAACGAGCATGGGAGACAGAGCGAGCGAGCGTGGGAGAGAGAGTGAGCGAGCGTGGGAGAGAGAGCGATCAAGCGTGGGAGAGAGAGCGAGTGAGCGTGGGAGAAAGAGCAAGTGAGCGTGGGAGAGAGAGCGAGCGAGCATGGGAGAGAGAGCGAGTGAGTGAGGGAGAGAGAGCGGGCGAGCGTGAGAGAGTAAGCAAGCATGGGAGAGAGCGAGCGAGCGTGGGAGAGAGCGAGCGAGCGAGTGTGGGAGAGAGAGCGAGCGAGTGTGGGAGAGAGAGAGCGAGCGAGCGTGGGAGAGAGAGCGAGCGAGTGTGGGAGAGTTAGCGAGCGAGCGTGGGAGAGCGAGCAAGCATGGGAGAGATAGAGAGCCAGCATGGGAGAGAGAGCGAGAGAACTTGGAAGAGTGAGTGAGCAAGCGAGTGTGGGAGAGTGAGCAACCGTGGGAGAGAGAGTGAGCTAGCATGGGATAGAGAGCGAGCGAGCATGGGAGAGAGAGCGAGCGAGCGTGGGAGAGAGAGTGAGCGAGCATGGGAGAGAGAGCAAGCGAGCATGGGAGAGAAAGCGTGGGAGAGCGAGTGTGTGAGAGCGAGCGAGCGTGGGTGAGAGAGCGAGCGAGTGTGGGAGAGCGAGCGAGCGTGGGAGAGAGAGCGAGCCAGCGTGGGAGAGAAGTGTGAGTGAGTGTGGGAGAGCGAGCGAGCGTGGGAGAGATAGCGAGTGAGCGTGGGAGAGAGAGCGAGCGAGCGTGAGAGAGAGAGCGAGCATGGGAGAGACAGTGAGCGAGCGTGGGAAAGAGAGCGAGCGAGCGTGGGAAAGAGAGCGAGCGAGCGTGGGAAAGAGAGCGAGCGAGTGTGGGAAAGAGAGCGAGCGAGCGTGGGAGAGAGAGCGAGCGTGGGAGAGAGAGCAAGCGAGCGTGGGAGGGAGAGCGAGCGAGCGTGGGAGAGAGAGCAAGCCAGCGTGGGAGAGAGGGTGAGAGTGAGTGTGAGAGAGCGAGCGAGCGTGGGAGAGAGAGCGAGCGTGGGAGAGAGAGCGAGCGTGGGTGAGAGTGAGCGAGCGTGGCAGAGAGAGTGAGCGAGTGTGGGAGAGAGAGCGAGCGAGCGTGGGTGAGAGAGTGAGCGAGTGTGGGAGAGAGAGCGATTGAGCGTGGGAGAGCGAGCTTGGGAGAGAGAGCGAGCGAGTGAGTGTGGTAGAGCGAGTGAGCGAGCGTGGGAGTGCGAGCAAGCATGGGAGAAATAGTGAGAGTGCTTCGGAGAGCGAGCAAGCGAGTGTGGGAGAGGGGGCGAGCATGGGAGAGAGTGCGAGCTAGCATCGGAGAGACAGTGAGGGAGCGTGCCAGAGAGAGAGAGCTAGCATGGGAGAGATTGAGCGAGAGTGGGAGAGAGAGCGAGCGAGCGTGGGAGAGTGAGCGATCGAGCGTGGGAGAGAGAACGAGCGAACGTGGGAGAGAGAGCGAACGAGCGTGAGAGAGAGAGAGTGAATGCGCGTGAGAGAGAGAGCAAGCGAACTTGGGAGAGAGAGCGAGCGAGTGTGGGAGAGAGAGCGAGCGAGTGTGGGAGAGAGAGCAAATGAGCATGGGTGAGAGAGCGAGCGATCGTGGGAGAGAGAGTGAGCGAGCATGGGAGAGAGAGCGAGCGAGCATGGGAGAGCGAGCGAGCGAGCGTGGGAGAGAGAGTGAGCGAGCGTGGGAGAGAGAGTGTGCGAGCGTGGGAGAGAGAGCGAGTGAGCATGGGAGAAAGAGCGAGTGAGCGTGGGAGAGAGAGTGAGCGAGTTTGCGAGAGAGAACGAGCGAGTGAGGGAGAGAGAGCGGGCGAGCGTGAGAGAGTGAGCAAGCATGGGAGAGAGCGAGCGAGCGAGTGTGGGAGAGAGAGCGAGCGAGCGTGGGAGAGAGAGCGAGCGAGTGTGGGAGAGTTAGCGAGCGAGCGTGGGAGAGAGCGAGCGAATGTGGGAGAGAGAGCGAGCGAGCGTGGGAGAGCGAGCAAGCATGGGAGAGATAGAGAGCGAGCATGGGAGAGAGAGCGAGAGAACTTGGAAGAGTGAGTGAGCAAGCGAGTGTGGGAGAGTGAGCAACCGTGGGAGACAGAGTGAGCTAGCGTGGGATAGAGAGCGAGCAAGCATGGGAGAGAGAGCGAGCGAGCGTGGGAGAGAGAGTGAGCGAGCGTGGGAGAGAGAGCAAGCGAGCATGGGAGAGAGAGCGAGCGAGCATAGGAGAGAAAGCGTGGGAGAGCGAGTGTGTGAGAGCGAGCGAGCGTGGGTGAGAGAGCGAGCGAGTGTGGGAGAGCGAGCGAGCGTGGGAGAGAGAGCGAGCCAGCATGGGAGAGAAGTGCGAGTGTGTGTGGGAGAGCGAGCGAGCGTGAGAGAGATAGCGAGTGAGCGTGGGAGAGAGAGCGAGCGAGCGTGGGAGAGAGAGCGAGCATGGGAGAGAGAGCGAGTGTGGGAGAGACAGTGAGCGAACGTGGGAGAGAGAGCGAGCGAGCGTGGGAGAGAGAGCGAGCATGGGAGAGAGAGCGAGTGTGGGAGAGAGAGCGAGCGAGCGTGGGAGAGAGAGCAAGCGAGCATGGGATAGAGAGAGTGAGTGAGTGTGGGAGAGAGAGAGTGAGTGAGTATCGGAGAGAGAGTGAGTGAGTGAGTGCATGCATGTTGCAGATTGCGTGTGGGAGAGGGGAGAGTAAGAGTGCTGGAGTCAGAAGGAGTGAGTAAGTAAATGAGTGCATATGGCAGAAAGAGAAAGAGTGAGTGTGGGAGAGCGTGAGAGAGCGAGTAAGTGAGTATGGGAGAGGGAGAGTGAGAGAGTGTGGGAGAGAAAGTGTGAGTGAATGTGGGAGAGAAAGCGTGAGTGAATGTGGGAGAGTGAGTGAGTGAGTATGGGAGAGAAAGAATGAGTGAGTGTGGGAGAGAGAGATTGAGTGAGTGTGGGAGAGAGAGAGTAAGTGAGTGTGGGAGAGAGAGAGTGAGTGAGTGCGGGAGAGAGAGATTGAGTGAGTGGGAGATAGAGAATGAATGAATATGGGAGAGAGAGAGTGAGTCAGTGAGTGTGGGAAAGAGAGAGAGTGAGTGAGTGTGGGAGAGAGAGTGAATGAGTGCGGGAGAGAGGGTGGGTGAGCGTGGGAGAGAGTGAGTGAGTGCTCGAGCGAGAGAGAGTGATTCAGTGTGGGAGAGAGTGTGTGAGTGAGGGTGGGAGAGAGAGAAATTGAGAAAGGGAGGGAAAGAGAGAACGAGAAAGTGTTGAAGAGAGAGCAAGCGAGCATGGGAGAGCGAGCGAGCGAGCATGGGAGAGATAGTGAGTGTGGGAGAGTGAGCAAGCATGGGAGTCTGAGTGAGCGAGCATGGGAGTGCGAGCGAGTGAGCATTTGAGTATGAGTGAGCGAGCGTGGGAGAGAGAGCGAGTGTGGGAGAGAGAGCGAGCGAGCATGGGAGAGAGAGCGAGCGAGTGTGGGAGAGGGAGCGAGCGTGAGAGAGAGAGATCGAGTGAGCGTGAGATAGTGAGCAAATGAGCATGGGTGAGAGAGCGAGCGATCGTGGGAGAGAGAGTGAGCGAGCGTGGGGGAGAGAGCGAGCGAGCGAGGGACAGAGAGCGAGCGAGCGTGGGAGAGAGAGCGAGCGTGGGAGAGAGAGCGAGTGAGCGTGGGAGAAAGAGCGAGTGAGCGTGGGAGAGAGAGCAAGCAAGCATGGGAGAGAGAGCGGGCGAGCATGAGAGAGTGAGCAAGCATGGGAGAGAGCGAGCGAGCAAGTGTGGGAGAGCGAGCGAGTGTGGTAGAGTTAGCGAGCGAGCATGGGAGAGCGAGCAAGCATGGGAGAGATAGAGAGCGAGCGTGGAAGAGAGAGCGAGAGAACTTGGGAGAGTGAGCAAGCGAGTGTGGGAGAGTGAGCTAGCGTGGGAGAGAGGGCAAGCGAGCATGGGAGAGAGAGCGAGCGAGCGTGGGAGAGAGAGTGAGCGAGCGTGGGAAAGAGAGCAAGTGAGCATGGGAGAGAGAGTGAGCGAGCATAGGAGAGCAAGCGTGGGAGAGCGAGTGTGGGAGAGCGAGCGAGCGTGGGAGAGAGAGCGAGCCAGCGTGGGAGAGAGGGTGCGAGTGAGTGTGGGAGTGCGAGCAAGCGTGAGTGAGAGAGCGAGCGAGTGTGGGAGAGTGAGCGAGCGTGGGAGAGAGAGCGAGCCAGCGTGGGAGAGAGGGTGTGAGTGAGTGTGGGAGAGCGAGCGAGCGTGAGTGAGAGAGCGAGCGTGGGTGAGAGAGTGAGTGAGCGTGGCAGAGAGAGCGAACGAGCGTGGGTGAGAGCAAGAAAGCGTGGGAGAGATTGAGTGAGCGTGGGAGAGAGAGCGAGCATGGGAGAGAGAGCGAGCGAGTGTGAGAGACAGAGCGAGCGAGCTTGGGATAGAGCAAGAAAGCATGGGAGAGATAGCGAGCGAGCGTGGGAGAGAGAACGAGCGAACGTGGGAGGGAGCGAACGAGCGTGGGAGAGAGAACGAGCGAACGTGGGAGAGAGCGAACGAGCGTGGGAGAGAGAGCGAGCGAACATGGGAGAGAGAGCGAGCGAGCATGGGAGAGCGAGCAAGCGTGGGAGAGAGAGCGAACGAGCATGGGTGAGAGAGCGAGCGATCTTGGGAGAGAGAGTGAGTGAGTGTGGGAGAAAGAGTGAGTGAGCTTGGGAGAGAGAGCGAGCGAGTGTGGGAGTGAGAGCGAGCGAGCGTGGGAGAGTGAGCGAGCTAGCATGGGAGAGACAGTGAGGGAGCGTGGCAGAGAGAGCAAGCTAGCGTGGGAGAGATTGAGCGAGCGTGGGAGAGAGAGCGAGCGAGCGTGGGAGAGCGAGCGATCGAGCGTGGGAGAGCAAGCGAGTGTGGGTGACAGAGCGAGCGAGCTTGGGAGAGAGCAAGCAAGCATGGGAGAGATAGCGAGCGAGCGTGGGAGAGAGAGTGAACGAGCGTGGGAGAGAGAGCGAGTGAACATGGGAGAGAGAGCGAGCGAGCATGGGAGAGCGAGCAAGCGTGGGAGAGAGAGCGAGCGAACATGGGAGAGAGAGCGAGCGAGCATGGGAGAGAGAGCGAGCGAGCATGGGAGAGCGAGCAAGCATGGGAGAGAGAGCGAGTGAGCGTGGGAGAGAGAGCAAGCAAGCATGGGAGAGAGAGCAGGCGAGCGTGAGAGAGTGAGCAAGCATGGGAGAGAGCGAGCGAGCAAGTGTGGGAGAGCGAGCGAGTGTGGTAGAGTTAGCGAGCGAGCGTGGGAGAGCGAGCAAGCATGGGAGAGATAGAGAGCGAGCGTGGAAGAGAGAGCGAGAGAACTTGGGAGAGTGAGCAAGCGAGTGTGGGAGAGTGAGCTAGCGTGGGAGAGATGGCGAGCGAGCGTGGGAGAGAGAGTGAGCGAGCGTGGGAGAGAGAGCAAGTGAGCATGGGAGAGAGAGCGAGCGAGCATAGGAGAGCAAGCGTGGGAGAGCGAGTGTGGGAGAGCGAGCGAGCGTGGGAGAGAGAGCGAGCCAGCGTGGGAGAGAGAGCGAGCGAACTTGGGAGAGAGAGCGAGCGAGCATGGGAGAGCGAGCAAGCGTGGGAGAGAGAGCAAGTGAGCTTGGGAGAGAGAGCAAATGAGCATGGGTGAGAGAGCGAGCGATCGTGGGAGAGAGAGTGAGCAAGCGTGGGAGAGAGAGCGAGCATGGGAGAGAGAGCGAGTGTGGGAGAGAGAGCGAGCGAGCGTGGGAGAGAGAGCAAGCGAGCATGGGATAGAGAGAGTGAGTGAGTGTGGGAGAGAGAGAGTGAGTGAGTATCGGAGAGAGAGTGAGTGAGTGAGTGCATGCATGTTGCAGATTGCGTGTGGGAGAGGGGAGAGTAAGAGTGCTGGAGTCAGAAGGAGTGAGTAAGTAAATGAGTGCATATGGCAGAAAGAGAAAGAGTGAGTGTGGGAGAGCGTGAGAGAGCGAGTAAGTGAGTATGGGAGAGGGAGAGTGAGAGAGTGTGGGAGAGAAAGTGTGAGTGAATGTGGGAGAGAAAGCGTGAGTGAATGTGGGAGAGTGAGTGAGTGAGTATGGGAGAGAAAGAATGAGTGAGTGTGGGAGAGAGAGATTGAGTGAGTGTGGGAGAGAGAGAGTAAGTGAGTGTGGGAGAGAGAGAGTGAGTGAGTGCGGGAGAGAGAGATTGAGTGAGTGGGAGATAGAGAATGAATGAATATGGGAGAGAGAGAGTGAGTCAGTGAGTGTGGGAAAGAGAGAGAGTGAGTGAGTGTGGGAGAGAGAGTGAATGAGTGCGGGAGAGAGGGTGGGTGAGCGTGGGAGAGAGTGAGTGAGTGCTCGAGCGAGAGAGAGTGATTCAGTGTGGGAGAGAGTGTGTGAGTGAGGGTGGGAGAGAGAGAAATTGAGAAAGGGAGGGAAAGAGAGAACGAGAAAGTGTTGAAGAGAGAGCAAGCGAGCATGGGAGAGCGAGCGAGCGAGCATGGGAGAGATAGTGAGTGTGGGAGAGTGAGCAAGCATGGGAGTCTGAGTGAGCGAGCATGGGAGTGCGAGCGAGTGAGCATTTGAGTATGAGTGAGCGAGCGTGGGAGAGAGAGCGAGTGTGGGAGAGAGAGCGAGCGAGCATGGGAGAGAGAGCGAGCGAGTGTGGGAGAGGGAGCGAGCGTGAGAGAGAGAGATCGAGTGAGCGTGAGATAGTGAGCAAATGAGCATGGGTGAGAGAGCGAGCGATCGTGGGAGAGAGAGTGAGCGAGCGTGGGGGAGAGAGCGAGCGAGCGAGGGACAGAGAGCGAGCGAGCGTGGGAGAGAGAGCGAGCGTGGGAGAGAGAGCGAGTGAGCGTGGGAGAAAGAGCGAGTGAGCGTGGGAGAGAGAGCAAGCAAGCATGGGAGAGAGAGCGGGCGAGCATGAGAGAGTGAGCAAGCATGGGAGAGAGCGAGCGAGCAAGTGTGGGAGAGCGAGCGAGTGTGGTAGAGTTAGCGAGCGAGCATGGGAGAGCGAGCAAGCATGGGAGAGATAGAGAGCGAGCGTGGAAGAGAGAGCGAGAGAACTTGGGAGAGTGAGCAAGCGAGTGTGGGAGAGTGAGCTAGCGTGGGAGAGAGGGCAAGCGAGCATGGGAGAGAGAGCGAGCGAGCGTGGGAGAGAGAGTGAGCGAGCGTGGGAAAGAGAGCAAGTGAGCATGGGAGAGAGAGTGAGCGAGCATAGGAGAGCAAGCGTGGGAGAGCGAGTGTGGGAGAGCGAGCGAGCGTGGGAGAGAGAGCGAGCCAGCGTGGGAGAGAGGGTGCGAGTGAGTGTGGGAGTGCGAGCAAGCGTGAGTGAGAGAGCGAGCGAGTGTGGGAGAGTGAGCGAGCGTGGGAGAGAGAGCGAGCCAGCGTGGGAGAGAGGGTGTGAGTGAGTGTGGGAGAGCGAGCGAGCGTGAGTGAGAGAGCGAGCGTGGGTGAGAGAGTGAGTGAGCGTGGCAGAGAGAGCGAACGAGCGTGGGTGAGAGCAAGAAAGCGTGGGAGAGATTGAGTGAGCGTGGGAGAGAGAGCGAGCATGGGAGAGAGAGCGAGCGAGTGTGAGAGACAGAGCGAGCGAGCTTGGGATAGAGCAAGAAAGCATGGGAGAGATAGCGAGCGAGCGTGGGAGAGAGAACGAGCGAACGTGGGAGGGAGCGAACGAGCGTGGGAGAGAGAACGAGCGAACGTGGGAGAGAGCGAACGAGCGTGGGAGAGAGAGCGAGCGAACATGGGAGAGAGAGCGAGCGAGCATGGGAGAGCGAGCAAGCGTGGGAGAGAGAGCGAACGAGCATGGGTGAGAGAGCGAGCGATCTTGGGAGAGAGAGTGAGTGAGTGTGGGAGAAAGAGTGAGTGAGCTTGGGAGAGAGAGCGAGCGAGTGTGGGAGTGAGAGCGAGCGAGCGTGGGAGAGTGAGCGAGCTAGCATGGGAGAGACAGTGAGGGAGCGTGGCAGAGAGAGCAAGCTAGCGTGGGAGAGATTGAGCGAGCGTGGGAGAGAGAGCGAGCGAGCGTGGGAGAGCGAGCGATCGAGCGTGGGAGAGCAAGCGAGTGTGGGTGACAGAGCGAGCGAGCTTGGGAGAGAGCAAGCAAGCATGGGAGAGATAGCGAGCGAGCGTGGGAGAGAGAGTGAACGAGCGTGGGAGAGAGAGCGAGTGAACATGGGAGAGAGAGCGAGCGAGCATGGGAGAGCGAGCAAGCGTGGGAGAGAGAGCGAGCGAACATGGGAGAGAGAGCGAGCGAGCATGGGAGAGAGAGCGAGCGAGCATGGGAGAGCGAGCAAGCATGGGAGAGAGAGCGAGTGAGCGTGGGAGAGAGAGCAAGCAAGCATGGGAGAGAGAGCAGGCGAGCGTGAGAGAGTGAGCAAGCATGGGAGAGAGCGAGCGAGCAAGTGTGGGAGAGCGAGCGAGTGTGGTAGAGTTAGCGAGCGAGCGTGGGAGAGCGAGCAAGCATGGGAGAGATAGAGAGCGAGCGTGGAAGAGAGAGCGAGAGAACTTGGGAGAGTGAGCAAGCGAGTGTGGGAGAGTGAGCTAGCGTGGGAGAGATGGCGAGCGAGCGTGGGAGAGAGAGTGAGCGAGCGTGGGAGAGAGAGCAAGTGAGCATGGGAGAGAGAGCGAGCGAGCATAGGAGAGCAAGCGTGGGAGAGCGAGTGTGGGAGAGCGAGCGAGCGTGGGAGAGAGAGCGAGCCAGCGTGGGAGAGAGAGCGAGCGAACTTGGGAGAGAGAGCGAGCGAGCATGGGAGAGCGAGCAAGCGTGGGAGAGAGAGCAAGTGAGCTTGGGAGAGAGAGCAAATGAGCATGGGTGAGAGAGCGAGCGATCGTGGGAGAGAGAGTGAGCAAGCGTGGGAGAGAGAGCGAGCATGGGAGAGAGAGCGAGTGTGGGAGAGAGAGCGAGCGAGCGTGGGAGAGAGAGCAAGCGAGCATGGGATAGAGAGAGTGAGTGAGTGTGGGAGAGAGAGAGTGAGTGAGTATCGGAGAGAGAGTGAGTGAGTGAGTGCATGCATGTTGCAGATTGCGTGTGGGAGAGGGGAGAGTAAGAGTGCTGGAGTCAGAAGGAGTGAGTAAGTAAATGAGTGCATATGGCAGAAAGAGAAAGAGTGAGTGTGGGAGAGCGTGAGAGAGCGAGTAAGTGAGTATGGGAGAGGGAGAGTGAGAGAGTGTGGGAGAGAAAGTGTGAGTGAATGTGGGAGAGAAAGCGTGAGTGAATGTGGGAGAGTGAGTGAGTGAGTATGGGAGAGAAAGAATGAGTGAGTGTGGGAGAGAGAGATTGAGTGAGTGTGGGAGAGAGAGAGTAAGTGAGTGTGGGAGAGAGAGAGTGAGTGAGTGCGGGAGAGAGAGATTGAGTGAGTGGGAGATAGAGAATGAATGAATATGGGAGAGAGAGAGTGAGTCAGTGAGTGTGGGAAAGAGAGAGAGTGAGTGAGTGTGGGAGAGAGAGTGAATGAGTGCGGGAGAGAGGGTGGGTGAGCGTGGGAGAGAGTGAGTGAGTGCTCGAGCGAGAGAGAGTGATTCAGTGTGGGAGAGAGTGTGTGAGTGAGGGTGGGAGAGAGAGAAATTGAGAAAGGGAGGGAAAGAGAGAACGAGAAAGTGTTGAAGAGAGAGCAAGCGAGCATGGGAGAGCGAGCGAGCGAGCATGGGAGAGATAGTGAGTGTGGGAGAGTGAGCAAGCATGGGAGTCTGAGTGAGCGAGCATGGGAGTGCGAGCGAGTGAGCATTTGAGTATGAGTGAGCGAGCGTGGGAGAGAGAGCGAGTGTGGGAGAGAGAGCGAGCGAGCATGGGAGAGAGAGCGAGCGAGTGTGGGAGAGGGAGCGAGCGTGAGAGAGAGAGATCAAGTGAGCGTGAGATAGTGAGCAAATGAGCATGGGTGAGAGAGCGAGCGATCGTGGGAGAGAGAGTGAGCGAGCGTGGGGGAGAGAGCGAGCGAGCGAGGGACAGAGAGCGAGCGAGCGTGGGAGAGAGAGCGAGCGTGGGAGAGAGAGCGAGTGAGCGTGGGAGAAAGAGCGAGTGAGCGTGGGAGAGAGAGCAAGCAAGCATGGGAGAGAGAGCGGGCGAGCATGAGAGAGTGAGCAAGCATGGGAGAGAGCGAGCGAGCAAGTGTGGGAGAGCGAGCGAGTGTGGTAGAGTTAGCGAGCGAGCATGGGAGAGCGAGCAAGCATGGGAGAGATAGAGAGCGAGCGTGGAAGAGAGAGCGAGAGAACTTGGGAGAGTGAGCAAGCGAGTGTGGGAGAGTGAGCTAGCGTGGGAGAGAGGGCAAGCGAGCATGGGAGAGAGAGCGAGCGAGCGTGGGAGAGAGAGTGAGCGAGCGTGGGAAAGAGAGCAAGTGAGCATGGGAGAGAGAGTGAGCGAGCATAGGAGAGCAAGCGTGGGAGAGCGAGTGTGGGAGAGCGAGCGAGCGTGGGAGAGAGAGCGAGCCAGCGTGGGAGAGAGGGTGCGAGTGAGTGTGGGAGTGCGAGCAAGCGTGAGTGAGAGAGCGAGCGAGTGTGGGAGAGTGAGCGAGCGTGGGAGAGAGAGCGAGCCAGCGTGGGAGAGAGGGTGTGAGTGAGTGTGGGAGAGCGAGCGAGCGTGAGTGAGAGAGCGAGCGTGGGTGAGAGAGTGAGTGAGCGTGGCAGAGAGAGCGAACGAGCGTGGGTGAGAGCAAGAAAGCGTGGGAGAGATTGAGTGAGCGTGGGAGAGAGAGCGAGCATGGGAGAGAGAGCGAGCGAGTGTGAGAGACAGAGCGAGCGAGCTTGGGATAGAGCAAGAAAGCATGGGAGAGATAGCGAGCGAGCGTGGGAGAGAGAACGAGCGAACGTGGGAGGGAGCGAACGAGCGTGGGAGAGAGAACGAGCGAACGTGGGAGAGAGCGAACGAGCATGGGAGAGAGAGCGAGCGAACATGGGAGAGAGAGCGAGCGAGCATGGGAGAGCGAGCAAGCGTGGGAGAGAGAGCGAACGAGCATGGGTGAGAGAGCGAGCGATCTTGGGAGAGAGAGTGAGTGAGTGTGGGAGAAAGAGTGAGTGAGCTTGGGAGAGAGAGCGAGCGAGTGTGGGAGTGAGAGCGAGCGAGCGTGGGAGAGTGAGCGAGCTAGCATGGGAGAGACAGTGAGGGAGCGTGGCAGAGAGAGCAAGCTAGCGTGGGAGAGATTGAGCAAGCGTGGGAGAGAGAGCGAGCGAGCGTGGGAGAGCGAGCGATCGAGCGTGGGAGAGCAAGCGAGTGTGGGTGACAGAGCGAGCGAGCTTGGGAGAGAGCAAGCAAGCATGGGAGAGATAGCGAGCGAGCGTGGGAGAGAGAGTGAACGAGCGTGGGAGAGAGAGCGAGTGAACATGGGAGAGAGAGCGAGCGAGCATGGGAGAGCGAGCAAGCGTGGGAGAGAGAGCGAGTGAACATGGGAGAGAGAGCGAGCGAGCATGGGAGAGAGAGCGAGCGAGCATGGGAGAGCGAGCAAGCATGGGAGAGAGAGCGAGTGAGCGTGGGAGAGAGAGCAAGCAAGCATGGGAGAGAGAGCAGGCGAGCGTGAGAGAGTGAGCAAGCATGGGAGAGAGCGAGCGAGCAAGTGTGGGAGAGCGAGCGAGTGTGGTAGAGTTAGCGAGCGAGCGTGGGAGAGCGAGCAAGCATGGGAGAGATAGAGAGCGAGCGTGGAAGAGAGAGCGAGAGAACTTGGGAGAGTGAGCAAGCGAGTGTGGGAGAGTGAGCTAGCGTGGGAGAGAGGGCGAGCGAGCGTGGGAGAGAGAGTGAGCGAGCGTGGGAGAGAGAGCAAGTGAGCATGGGAGAGAGAGCGAGCGAGCATAGGAGAGCAAGCGTGGGAGAGCGAGTGTGGGAGAGCGAGCGAGCGTGGGAGAGAGAGCGAGCCAGCGTGGGAGAGAGAGCGAGCGAACTTGGGAGAGAGAGCGAGCGAGCATGGGAGAGTGAGCAAGCGTGGGAGAGAGAGCAAGTGAGCTTGGGAGAGAGAGCAAATGAGCATGGGTGAGAGAGCGAGCGATCGTGGGAGAGAGAGTGAGCAAGCGTGGGAGAGAGAGCGAGCGAGCGTGGGAGAGAGAGCGAGCGAGCGTGGGAGAGAGAGCGATCAAGCGTGGGAGAGAGAGCGATCGAGCGTGGGAGAGAGAGCGAGTGAGCGTGGGAGAAAGAGCGAGTGAGCGTGGGAGAGAGAGTGAGCGAGCATGGGAGAGAGAGCGAGTGAGTGAGGGAGAGAGAGTGGGCGAGCGTGAGAGAGTGAGCAAGCATGGGAGAGAGCGAGCGAGCGTGGGAGAGAGCGAGCGAGCGAGTGTGGGAGAGAGAGCGAGCGAGCGTGGGAGAGAGAGCGAGTGAGTGTGGGAGAGTTAGTGAGCGAGCGTGGGAGAGCGAGCAAGCATGGGAGAGATAGAGAGTGAGCATGGGAGAGAGAGCGAGAGAACTTGGAAGAGTGAGTGAGCAAGCGAGTGTGGGAGACTGAGCAACCGTGGGAGAGAGAGTGAGCTAGCATGGGATAGAGAGCGAGCGAGCATGGAAGAGAGAGCGAGCGAGCATGGGAGAGAGAGTGAGCGAGCATGGGAGAGAGAGCGAGCGAGCGTGGGAGAGAGAGCAAGCAAGCATGGGAGAGAGAGCGAGCAAGCATAGGAGAGCAAGCATGGGAGAGCGACTGTGGGAGAGCGAGCGAGCGTGGGTGAGAGAGCGAGTGAGCATGGGAGAGAGAGCGAGCCAGCGTGGGAGAGAGGGTGAGAGTGAGTGTGGGAGAGCCAGCGAGCATGGAATAGAGAGCGAGCGAGCGTGAGTGAGAGAGCGAGCGTGGGCGAGAGAGTGAGCGAGCGTGGCAGAGAGAGCGAGCGAGTGTGGGAGAGAGAGCGATCGAGCGTGGGAGAGCGAGCTTGGGGGAGAGAGCGAGCGAGTGAGTGTGGTAGAGCGAGTGAGCGAGCGTGGGAGTGCGAGCGAGCATGGGAGTGCGAGCAAGCATGGGAGAGATAGCGAGAGTGCTTTGGAGAGTGAGCAAGCGAGAGTGGGAGAGGGAGCGAGTGTGGGAGAGAGTGCGAGCTAGCATGGGAGAGACAGTGAGGGAGCGTGGCAGAGAGAGCAAGCTAGCGTGGGAGAGATTGAGCGAGCGTGGGAGAGAGAGCGAGCAAGCATGGGAGAGCGAGCGATCGAGCATGGGAGAGTAAGCGAGTGTGGGTGACAGAGCGAGCGAGCTTGGGAGAGAGCAAGCAAGCGTGGGAGAGATAGAGAGCGAGCGTGGGAGAGAGAGCAAGCGAGCGTGGGAGAGAGAACGAGCGAACGTGGGAGAGAGAGCGAACGAGCGTGAGAGAGAGAGCGAGCAAACTTGGGAGAGAGAGCAAATGAGCATGGGTGAGAGAGCGAGCGATCGTGGGAGAGAGAGTAAGCGAGCGTGGGAGACAGAACGAGCGAACGTGGGAGAGAGAGCGAGCGAGCGTGGGAGAGAGAGCAAGTGAGCGTGGGAGACAGAATGAGCGAACGTGGGAGGGAGCGAACGAGCATGGGAGACAGAGCGAGTGAGTGAGGGAGAGAGAGCGGGCGAGCGTGAGAGAGTGAGCAAGCATGGGAGAGAGCGAGCGAGCGTGGGAGAGAGCGAGCGAGCGAGTGTGGGAGAGAGAGCGAGCGAGTGTGGGAGAGTTAGCGAGCAAGCATGGGAGAGCGAGCAAGCATGGGAGAGATAGAGAGCGAGCATGGGAGAGAGAGCGAGAGAACTTGGAAGAGTGAGTGAGCAAGCGAGTGTGGGAGAGTGAGCAACCGTGGGAGAGAGAGTGAGCTAGCATGGGATAGAGAGCGAGCGAGCATGGGAGAGAGAGCGAGCGAGTGTGGGAGAGAGAGTGAGCGAGCGTGGGAGAGAGAGTGAGCGAGCGTGGGAGAGAGAGCAAGCGAGCATGGGAGAGGGAGCGAGCGAGCATAGGAGAGAAAGCGTGGGAGAGCGAGTGTGTGAGAGCGAGCGAGCGTGGGTGAGAGAGCGAGCGAGTGTGGGAGAGCGAGCGAGCGTGGGAGAGAGAGCGAGCCAGCGTGGGAGAGAAGTGCGAGTGAGTGTGGGAGAGCGAGTGAGCGTGGGAGTGATAGCGAGTGAGCGTGGGAGAGAGAGCGAGCGAGCGTGTGAGAGAGAGCGAGTATGGGAGAGAGAGCGAGCGTGGGAGAGACAGTGAGCGAGCGTGGGAAAGAGAGCGAGCGAGCGTGGGAAAGAGAGCGAGCGTGGGAGAGAGAGCAAGTGAGCGTGGGATAGAGAGAGTGAGTGAGTGTGGGAGAGAGAGAGTGAGTGAGTATCAGAGAGAGAGTGAGTGAGTGAGTGCATGCATGTTGCAGATTGCGTGTGGGAGAGGGGAGAGTAAGAGTGCTGGAGACAGAAAGAGTGAGTAAGTAAATGAGTGCATATGGCAGAAAGAGAAAGAGTGAGTGTGGGAGAGTGTGAGAGAGCGAGTAAGTGAGTGTGGGAGAGGGAAAGTGAGAGAGTGTGGGAGAGAAAGTGTGAGTGAATGTGGGAGAGAAAGTGTGAGTGAATGTGGGAGAGAGAGTGAGTGAGTATGGGAGAGAAAGAATGAGTGAGTGTGGGAGAGAGAGATTGAGTGAGTGTGGGAGAGAGAGAGTAAGCGAGTGTGGGAGAGAGTGAGTGAGTGAGTGCGGGAGAGAGAGTTTAAGTGAGTGGGAGATAGAGAATGAATGATTATGGGAGAGAGAGAGTGAGTCAGTGAGTGTGGGAAAGAGAGAGAGTGAGTGAGTGTGGGAGAGAGAGTTATTGAGTGCGGGAGAGAGGGTGGGTGAGTGTGGGAGAGAGTGAGTGAGTGCTCGAGTGAGAGAGAGTGATTTAGTGTGGGAGAGAGTGTGTGAGTGAGTGTGGGAGAGAGAGAAATTGAGAAAGGGAGGGAAAGAGAGAGCGAGAAAGTGTTGAAGAGAGAGCGAGCGAGCATGGGAGAGAGAGCGAGCGAGCGTGGGAGAGAGAGCGAGCGTGCGTGGGAGAGAGAGCGAGTGAGCGTTGGAAAGAGAGCGAGCGTGCATGGGAGAGAGAGCGAGCGGGCGTGGGAGAGTGAGCGAACGTGGGAGAGCGAGCCAGCGTGGGAGAAAGGGTGCGAGTGAGTGTGGGAGAGCGAGCGAGTGTGAGTGAGAGAGCGAGCGTGGGAGAGAGAGTGAGCGAGCGTGGCAGAGAGAGCGAGTGAGCGTGGGTGACAGCAAGAAAGCATGGGAGAGATTGAGTGAGCGTGGGAGAGAGCGAGCATGGGAGAGAGAGCGAGCGAGTGTGAGAGACAGAGCGAGCGAGCTTGGGAGAGAGCAAGAAAGCATGGGAGAGATAGCAAGCGAGCGTGGGAGAGAGAGCGAGCGAGCGTGGGAGACAGAACGAGTGAACGTGGGAGGGAGCGAACGAGCGTGGGAGAGAGAGCGAGCGAACGTGGGAGAGAGAGCGAGCGAGCATGGGAGAGCGAGCAAGCATGGGAGCGAGAGCGAACGAGCATGGGTGAGAGAGCGAGCGATCGTGGGAGAGAGAGTGAGCGAGCATGGGAGAGCGAGCAAGTGTGGGAGAGAGAGCGAGCGAGCATGGGAGAGAGAGTGAGCGAGCGTGGGAGAGAGTGAGCGAGCGATTGTGGGAGAGTTAGCGAACGAGCGTGGGAGAGCGAGCGAGTGTGGGAGAGATAGATAGCGAGCATGGGAGAGAGAGCGAGAGAACTTGGGAGAGTGAGCAAGCGAATGTGGGAGAGTGAGCGACCATGGGAGAGAGAGTGAGCTAGCGTGGGAGAGAGAGCGAGCGAGCATGGGAGAGAGAGCGAGTGAGCGTGAGAGAGAGAGTGAGCAAGCATGGGAGAGAGAGCAAGCGAGCATGGGAGAGAGAGCGAGCGAGCGTGGGTGTGAGAGCGAGTGAGTGTGGGAGAGTGAGCGAGCGTGGGAGAGAGAGCGAGTCAGCGTGGGAGAGAGGGTGAGAGTGAGTGTGAGAGAGCGAGCGAGCGTGGGAGAGAGAGCGAGCGAGCGTGAGTGAGAGAGCGAGCGTGGGTGAGAGAGTGAGCGAGCGTGGCAGAGAGAGTGAGCGAGTGTGGGAGAGAGAGCGAGCGAGCGTGGGTGAGAGAGTGAGTGAGTGTGGGAGAGAGAGCGATTGAGCGTGGGAGAGCGAGCTTGGGAGAGAGAGCGAGCGTGTGAGTGTGGTAGAGCGAGTGAGCGTGCGTGGGAGTGCGAGCAAGCATGGGAGAAATAGCGAGAGTGCTTCGCAGAGCGAGCAAGCGAGTGTGGGAGAGGGAGCGAGCATGGGAGAGAGTGCGAGCTAGCATGGGAGAGACAGTGAGGGAGCGTGCCAGAGAGAGCGAGCTAGCATGGGAGAGACAGTGAGGGAGCGTGCCAGAGAGAGCGAGCTAGCGTGGGAGAGATTGAGCGAGCATGGGAGAGAGAGCGAGCGAGCGTGGGAGAGTGAGCGAGTGTGGGTGACAGAGCGAGCGAGCTTGGGAGAGAGCTAGCAAGCATGGGAGAGATAGCGAGCGAGCGTGGGAGAGAGAGCAAGCGAGCGTGGGAGAGTGAGCGAGCGTGGGAGAGAGAGCAAGCGAGCATGGGAGAGATAGCGAGCGAGCATAGGAGAGAAAGCGTGGGAGAGCAAGTGTGTGAGAGCGAGCGAGCGTGGGTGAGAGAGCGAGCGAGTGTGGGAGAGTGAGCGAGCGTGGGAGAGAGAGCGAGCCAGCATGGGAGAGAAGTGCGAGTGAGTGTGGGAGAGCGAGTGAGCGTGAGAGAGATAGCGAGTGAGCGTGGGAGAGAGAGCGAGCGAGCGTGGGAGAGAGAGCGAGCATGGGAGAGAGAGCGAGTGTGGGAGAGACAGTGAGCGAACGTGGGAAAGAGAGCGAGCGAGCGTGGGAAAGAGAGCGAGCAAGCGTGGGAGAGAGAGCAAGCGAGCGTGGGATAGAGAGAGTGAGTGAGTGTGGGAGAGAGAGAGTGAGTGAGTATCGGAGAGAGAGTGAGTGAGTGAGTGCATGCATGTTGCAGATTGCATGTGGGAGAGGGGAGAGTAAGAGTGCTGGAGTCAGAAGGAGTAAGTAAATGAGTGCATATGGCAGAAAGAGAAAGAGTGAGTGTGGGAGAGCGTGAGAGAGCGAGTAAGTGAGTGTGGGAGAGGGAGAGTGAGAGAGTGTGGGAGAGAAAGTGTGAGTGAATGTGGGAGAGAAAGCGTGAGTGAATGTGGGAGAGTGAGTGAGTGAGTATGGGAGAGAAAGAATGAGTGAGTGTGGGAGAGAGAGATTGAGTGAGTGTGGGAGAGAGAGAGAGTAAGTGAGTGTGGGAGAGAGAGAGTGAGTGAGTGCGGGAGAGAGAGATTGAGTAAGTGGGAGATAGAGAATGAATGAATATGGGAGAGAGAGAGTGAGTCAGTGAGTGTGGGAAAGAGAGAGAGTGAGTGAGTGTGGGAGAGAGAGTGAATGAGTGCGGGAGAGAGGGTGGGTGAGTGTGGGAGAGAGTGAGTGAGTGCTCGATCGAGAGAGAGTGATTCAGTGTGGGAGAGAGTGTGTGAGTGAGGGTGGGAGAGAGAGAAATTGAGAAAGGGAGGGAAAGAGAGAGCGAGAAAACGTTGAAGAGAGAGCGAGCGAGCATGGGAGAGCGAGCGAGCGAGCGAGCATAGGAGAGCGAGCGAGCATGGGAGAGCGAGTGTGTGAGAGCGAGCGAGCGTGGGTGTGAGAGTGAGTTAGTGTGGGAGAGTGAGCGAGCGTGGGAGAGAGAGCGAGCCAGCGTGGGAGAGAGGGTGAGAGTGAGTGTGAGAGAGCGAGCGAGCGTGGGAGAGAGAGCGAGCGAGCGTGAGTGAGAGAGCGAGCGTGGGTGAGAGAGTGAGCGAGCGTGGCAGAGAGAGTGAGCGAGTGTGGGAGAGAGAGCGAGCGAGCATGGGTGAGAGAGTGAGCGTGGGAGAGAGAGCGATTGAGCGTGGGAGAGCGAGCTTGGGAGAGAGAGTGAGCGAGTGAGTGTGGTAGAGCGAGTGAGCGAGCGTGGGAGTGCGAGCAAGCATGGGAGAAATAGCGAGAGTGCTTCGGAGAGCGAGCAAGCGAGTGTGGGAGAGGGAGCGAGCGTGGGAGAGAGTGCGAGCTAGCATGGGAGAGACAGTGAGGGAGCATGCCAGAGAGAGCGAGCTAGCGTGGGAGAGATTGAGCGAGCGTGGGGGAGAGACCAAGCGAGCATGGGAGAGAGAGCGAGCGAGCATAGGAGAGCAAGCGTGGGAGAGCGAGTGTGTGAGAGCGAGCGAGCGTGGGTGTGAGAGCGAGTGAGTGTGGGAGAGTGAGCAAGCGTGGGAGAGAGAGCGAGCGTGGGAGAGAGAGCGAGCCAGCGTGGGAGAGAGGGTGAGAGTGAGTGTGAGAGAGCGAGCGAGCGTGGGAGAGAGAGCGAGCGAGCGTGAGTGAGAGGGCGAGCGTGGGTGAGAGAGTGAGCGAGCGTGGCAGAGAGAGTGAGCGAGTGTGGGAGAGAGAGCGAGCGAGCGTGGGTGAGAGAGTGAGCGAGTGTGGGAGAGAGAGCGATTGAGCGTGGGAGAGCGAGCTTGGGAGAGAGAGCGAGCGAGTGAGTGTGGTAGAGCGAGTGAGTGAGCGTGGGAGTGCGAGCAAGCATGGGAGAAATAGCGAGAGTGCTTCGGAGAGCGAGCAAGCGAGTGTGGGAGAGGGAGCGAGCATGGGAGAGAGTGCGAGCTAGCATGGGAGAGACAGTGAGGGAGCGTGCCAGAGAGAGCGAGCTAGCGTGGGAGAGATTGAGCGAGCGTGGGAGAGAGAGCGAGCGAGCGTGGGAGAGCGAGTGATCGAGCATGGGAGAGTGAGCGAGTGTGGGTGACAGAGCGAGCGAGCTTGGGAGAGAGCTAGCAAGCGTGGGAGAGATAGCGAGCGAGCGTGGGAGAGAGAGCAAGCGAGCGTGGGAGAGAGAACGAGCGAACGTGGGAGAGAGAGCGAACGAGCGTGAGAGAGAGAGTGAACGAGCGTGAGAGAGAGAGCGAGCGAACTTGGGAGAGAGAGCGAGCGAGCATGGGAGAGCGAGCAAGCGTGGGAGAGAGAGCGAGCGAGCGTGGGAGAGAGAGCAAATGCGCATGGGTGAGAGAGCGAGCGATCGTGGGAGAGAGAGTGAGCGAGCGAGCGTGGGAGAGAGAGCGAGCGAGCATGGGAGAGAGAGTGAGCGAGCGTGGGAGAGAGAGTGAGCGAGCGTGGGAGAGAGAGCGAGTGAGCATGGGAGAAAGAGCGAGTGAGCGTGGGAGAGAGAGTGAGCGAGCATGGGAGAGAGAGCAAGCAAGTGAGGGAGAGAGAGCGGGCGAGCGTGAGAGAGTGAGCAAGCATGGGAGAGAGCGAGCGAGCGAGTGTGGGAGAGAGAGCGAGCGAGCGTGGGAGAGAGAGCGAGCGAGTGTGGGAGAGTTAGCGAGCAAGCGTGGGAGAGAGCGAGCGAGTGTGGGAGAGAGAGCGAGCGAGCGTGGGAGAGCGAGCAAGCATGGGAGAGATAGAGAGCGAGCATGGGAGAGAGAGCGAGAGAACTTGGAAGAGTGAGTGAGCAAGCGAGTGTGGGAGAGTGAGCAACCGTGGGAGAGAGAGTGAGCTAGCGTGGGATAGAGAGTGAGCAAGCATGGGAGAGAGAGCGAGCGAGCGTGGGAGAGAGAGTGAGCGAACGTGGGAGAGAGAGCAAGCGAGCATGGGAGAGAGAGCGAGCGAGCATAGGAGAGAAAGCGTGGGAGAGCGAGTGTGTGAGAGCGAGCGAGCATGGGTGAGAGAGCGAGTGAGTGTGGGAGAGGGAGCGAGCGTGGGAGAGAGAGTGAGCCAGCGTGGGAGAGAAGTGCGAGTGAGTGTGGGAGAGCGAGCAAGCGTGAGAGAGATAGCGAGTGAGCATGGGAGAGAGAGCGAGCGAGCGTGGGAGAGAGAGCGAGCATGGGAGAGAGAGCGAGCGTGGGAGAGACAGTGAGTGAGCGTGGGAAAGAGAGTGAGCGAGCGTGGGAAAGAGAGCGAGCGAGCGTGGGAGAGAAGGCAAGCGAGCGTGGGATAGAGAGAGTGAGTGAGTGTGGGAGAGAGAGAGTGAGTGAGTATCGGAGAGAGAGTGAGTGAGTGAGTGCATGCATGTTGCAGATTGCATGTGGGAGAGGGGAGAGTAAGAGTGCTGGAGTCAGAAGGAGTAAGTAAATGAGTGCATATGGCAGAAAGAGAAAGAGTGAGTGTGGGAGAGCGTGAGAGAGCGGGTAAGTGAGTGTGGGGGAGGGAGAGTGAGAGAGTGTGGGAGAGAAAGTGTGAGTGAATGTGGGAGAGAAAGCGTGAGTGATTGTGGGAGAGTGAGTGAGTGAGTATGGGAGAGAAAGAATGAGTGCGTGTGGGAGAGAGATTGAGTGAGTGTGGGAGAGAGAGAGTAAGTGAGTGTGGGAGAGAGAGAGAGTGAGTGAGTGCGGGAGATAGAGATTGAGTGAGTGGGAGATAGAGAATGAATGAATATGGGAGAGAGAGAGTGAGTCAGTGAGTGTGGGAAAGAGAGAGAGTGAGTGAGTGTGGGAGAGAGAGTGAATGAGTGCGGGAGAGAGGGTGGGTGAGTGTGGGAGAGAATGAGTGAGTGCTCGAGCGGGAGAGAGTGATTCAGTGTGGGAGAGAGTGTGTGAGTGAGGGTGGGAGAGAGAGAAATTGAGAAAGGGAGGGAAAGAGAGAGCGAGAAAGTGTTGAAGAGAGAGCGAGTGAGCATGGGAGAGCGAGCGAGCGAGCTTGGGAGAGATAGTGAGTGTGGGAGAGTGAGCAAGCGTGGGAGTCTGAGCAAGCGAGCATGGGAGTGCGAGCGAGTGAGCGTGGGAGTATGAGTGAGTGAGCGTGGGAGAGAGAGCGAGTGTGGGAGAGAGAGCGAGCGACCATGGGAGAGTGAGCGAGCGAGCGTGGGAGAGGGAGCGAGCGTGAGAGGGAGAGAGAGCGAGTGATGAAGAGAGAGCGAGCGAGGAAAGAGAGAGCGAGCGAGCGAGTGTGGGAGAGAGAGCGAGCGGGTGTGGGAGTGAGAGCGAGCGGGCATGGGAGAGCGAGCAAGCGAGTGTGGGAGAGAGAGTAAGCGAGCGTGGGAGAGAGAGCGAGCGAGCATGGGAGAGAGAGCGAGCGAGTGTGGGAGAGAGACCGAGCGAGCGTGGGCGAGAGAACGAGTCAGCATGGACGAGGAAGCGAGCGAGCTTGGGAGAGATAGCAAGCGAGTGCAGGAGAGAGAGCATGGGAGCAAGAGAGTGAGCGTGTGAGTGAGCGAGCAATGGAGAGAGAGTGAGCAGACATGCGAGAGAAAGCGAGCGAGTGTGGGAGAGAGAGTGAGGGTGTGTCGGAGAGAGAGAGAGCAAGTGAGCATGGGAGAGAGAGTGAGCGAAGTGGGAGAGTGAGTGAGAGTGGGAGAGAGAGCGAGCAAACATGAGAGAGTGAGCGAGCATGAGAGAGAGAGAGATCGTGTGAGCCTGGGAGAGAGACCAAGTGAGCCTGGGAGAGAGAGCGAGCGAGTGTGGGAGAGAGAGCGAGCGAGCGTGGGAGAGAGAACGCGCGAGTGTGGGAGAGTGAGCGAGCCAGTGTGGGAGAGCGAGTGAGTGTGGGAGAGAGAATGAGCGAACGTGGGAGAGAGAGTGAAAGAGCGTGAGAGAGAGAGCGAGCGAACTTGGGAGAGAGAGCGAGCGAGCATGGGAGAGCAAGCAAGCGTGGGAAAGAGAGCGAGCGAGCGTGGATGAGAGAGCGAGCGTGGGAGAAAGAACGAGTGAGCGTGGGAGAGAGAGCGAGCGAGCATGGGAGTGAGAGCAAGAGAGATTGGGTGAGAGATCGAGCGAGTGTGGGAGAGAGAGCGGGCGAGCGTGAGAGCGTGAGCAAGCATGGGAGAGACCGAGCAAGCGTGGGAGAGAGCGAGCGAGCGAGTGTGGGAGAGACAGCGAGCGAGTGTGGGAGAGACAGCGAGCGAGCGTGGGAGAGAGAGCGAGGGAGCGTGGGAGAGAGAGCGAGCGAGTGTGGGAGAGAGAGCGATTGAGCATGGGAGAGAGCGAGCGAGCGAGTGTGGGAGAGTTAGCGAGCAAGCGTGGGAGAGCGAGCAAGCATGGGAGAGATAGAGACCGAGCGTGGGAGAGAGAGCGAGAGAAATTGGAAAAGTGAGCAAGCGAGTGTGGGAGAGTGAGCGACCGTGGGAGAGAGAGTGAGCTAGCGTGGGAGAGAGAGCGAACCAGCATAGGAGAGCAAGCGTGGGAGAGCGAGTGTGGGAGAGCGAGCGAGCGTTGGTGAGAGAGCGAGCGAATGTGGGAGAGCGAGCAAGTGTGGGAGAGAGAGAGCGAGCCAGCGTGGGAGAGAGGGTGACAGTGAGTGTGGGAGAGCGAGCGAGCATGGGAGAGCGAGCAAGCATAGGAGAGATAGCGAGCGAGCGTGGGAGAGAGAGCGAGTGAGCGTGGGAGAGAGAGCGAGTGAGCGTGGGAGAGAGAGCGAGCGAGCGTGGGAGAGACAGTGAGTGAGCGTGAGAAAGAGATCGAGCGAGCGTGGGAGAGAGAGAGTGAGTGAGTATCGGAGAGAGAGTGAGTGAGTATCGGAGAGAGAGTGAGTGAGTGCATGCATGTTGCAGATTGCGTGTGGGAGAGGGGAGAGTAAGAGTGCTGGAGACAGAAAGAGTGAGTAAGTAAATGAGTGCATATGGCAGAAAGAGAAAGAGTGAGTGTGGGAGAGCGTGAGAGAGCGAGTAAGTGAGTGTGGGAGAGGGAGAGTGAGAGAGTGTGGGAGAGAAAGTGTGAGTGAATGTGGGAGAGAAAGCGTGAGTGAATGTGGGAGAGTGAGTGAGTGAGTATGGGAGAGAAAGAATGAGTGAGTGTGGGAGAGAGAGATTGAGTGAGTGTGGGAGAGAGAGAGTAAGTGAGTGTGGGAGAGAGAGAGTGAGTGAGTGCGGGAGAGAGAGATTGAGTAAGTGGGAGATAGAGAATGAATGAATATGGGAGAGAGAGAGTGAGTCAGTGAGTGTGGGAAAGAGAGAGAGTGAGTGAGTGTGGGAGAGAGAGTGAATCAGTGTGGGAGAGAGGGTGGGTGAGTGTGGGAGAGAGTGAGTGAGTGCTCGAGCGAGAGAGAGTGATTCAGTGTGGGAGAGAGTGTGTGAGTGAGGGTGGGAGAGAGAGAAATTGAGAACGGGAGGGAAAGAGGGAGCGAGAAAGCATTGAAGAGAGAGCGAGCGAGCATGGGAGAGAGAGCGAGCGAGCGTGGGAGATAGAGCGAGCGTGCGTGGGAGAGAGACCGAGCGAGCATGGGGGAGAGAGCGAGTGAGCGTGGGAGACCGAGCGAGCGCGCGTGAGAGAGTGCGAGCTGGCATGGGAGAGACAGCGAGCGCCATGGGAGAGAGAGCGAGCATGCGTGGGAGATTGAGCGAGCGGGCGTGGGAGAGAGAGCGAGCGAGCATGGGAGAGAGAGCGAGCGAGCGAGCGGGGGTGAGAGAGCGAGCATGCGAGAGAGAGCGAGCGAACGAGGGAGAGCGAGCGAGCGAGTGTGGGAGAGAGAGCAAGCGAGCATGGGAGAGTGAGCAAGCGAGTGTGGCAGAGCGAGCGACCGCGGGAGAGAGAGTGAGCTAGCATGGGAGAGAGAGCGAGCGTGCATGGGAGAGAGAGCGAGCGAGCATGGGAGAGAGCGAGTGAGCAAGTGTGGTAGGGACAGCGAGCGGGTGTGGGGGAGAGAGCGAGCATGGGAGAGAGCGAGCAAGAGAGTGTGGGAGAGCAAGCGAGCGAGTGTGGGAGAGAGAGCGAGCGAGTGTGGGAGCGAGCGAGCGAGTGTGGGAGCGAGCGAGCGAGTGGGGGAGAGTGAGCGAGCAAGCGTGGGAGCGCAAGCAAGCATGGGAGAGATAGAGAGCGAGAGTGGGAGTGCGAGCGAGCGTGGGAGAGCAATCAAGCGTGTGAGAGATAGAGAGTGAGCGTGGGAGAGAGAGCGAGAGAACTTGGGAGAGTGAGCAAGCGAGTGTGGGAGAGAGCGAGCGAGCAAGGGTGGGAGAGACAGCGAGCGGGTGTGGGAGAGAGAGTGAGTGCGCGTGAGAGTGAGCGAGTGGGCGTTGGAGAGACAGCGAGCGGGTATGGGAGAGAGAGCGAGCGCACGTGGGAGAGAGAGCGAGCGAGTGTGGGAGAGAGAGCGAGCGAGTGTGGGAGAGAGCGAGTGAGCATGGGAGAGAGAGCGAGTGAGCGGCGAAGAGCAAGTGAGCATGGGAGAGATAGTGAGTGTGGGAGAGTGAGCGAGCGTGGGAGTCCGAGCGAGTGAGCATGGGAGTGCGAGCGAGTGAGCGTGGGAGTATGAGTGAGCGAGCGTGGGAGAGAGAGCGAGTGTGGGAGAGAGAGCGAGCGAGCATGGGAGAGAGAGCGAGCGAGCGTGGGAGAGGGAGCGAGCGTGAGAGAGAGAGATCGAGTGAGCGTGAGATAAAGAGCGAGTGAGCGAGGGAGAGAGAGCGAGTGAGGGAGAGAGAGCGAGCGAGAGAGAGAGAGCAAGCGAGCGAGTGTGGGAGAGAGAGCGAGCGTGTGTGGGAGTGAGAGCGAGCGGGCATGAGAGAGCGAGCAAGCGAGTGTGGGAGAGAGAGTAAGCGAGCGTGGGAGAGAGAGCGAGCGAGCGTGGGAGAGAGAGCGAGCGAGTGTGGGAGAGAGAGCGAGCGAGCGTGGGCGAGAGAACGAGTCAGCATGGACGAGGAAGCGAGCGAGCTTGGGAGAGATAGCAAGCGAGTGCCGGAGAGAGAGCATGGGAGCGAGAGAGTGAGCGAGTGAGTGAGCGAGCAATGGAGAGAGAGCGAGCAGGCATGCGAGAGAAAGCGAGCGAGTGTGGGAGAGAGAGTGAGGGTGTGTCGGAGAGAGAGAGCAAGTGAGCATGGGAGAGAGAGTGAGCGAAGTGGGAGAGTGAGTGAGAGTGGGAGAGCGAGCGAGCAAACATGAGAGAGTGAGCGAGCATGAGCGAGAGAGATCGTGTGAGCCTGGGAGAGAGACCAAGTGAGCCTGGGAGAGAGAGCGAGCGAGTGTGGGAGAGAGAGCGAGCGAGTGTGGGAGAGAGAACGCGCGAGTGTGGGAGAGCGAGCGAGCTAGTGTGGGAGAGAGAGCGAGCGAGTGTGGGAGAGAGAATGAGCGAACGTGGGAGAGAGAGTGAACGAGCGTGAGAGAGAGAGCGAGCGAACTTGGGAGAGAGAGCGAGCGAGCATGGGAGAGCAAGCAAGCGTGGGAAAGAGAGTGAGCGAGCGTGGATGAGAGAGCGAGCGTGGGAGAAAGAACGAGTGAGCGTGGGAGAGAGAGCGAGCGAGCATGGGAGTGAGGGCAAGAGAGATTGGGTGAGAGATCGAGCGAGTGTGGGAGAGAGAGCGGGCGAGCGTGAGAGCGTGAGCAAGCATGGGAGAGACCGAGCAAGCGTGGGAGAGAGCGAGCGAGCGAGTGTGGGAGAGACGGCGAGCGAGTGTGGGAGAGACAGCGAGCGAGCGTGGGAGAGAGAGCGAGGGAGAGAGAGCGAGCGAGTGTGGGAGAGAGAGTGATTGAGCGTGGGAGAGAGCGAGCGAGCGAGTGTGGGAGAGTTAGCGAGCGAGCGTGGGAGAGCGAGCAAGCATGGGAGAGATAGAGACCGAGCGTGGGAGAGAGAGCGAGAGAAATTGGGAAAGTGAGCAAGCGAGTGTGGGAGAGTGAGCGACCGTGGGAGAGAGAGTGAGCTAGCGTGGGAGAGAGAGCGAACCAGCATAGGAGAGCAAGCGTGGGAGAGCGAGTGTGGGAGAGCGAGCGAGCGTTGGTGAGAGAGCGAGCGAATGTGGGAGAGCGAGCAAGTGTGGGAGAGAGAGAGCGAGCCAGCGTGGGAGAGAGGGTGACAGTGAGTGTGGGAGAGCGAGCGAGCATGGGAGAGCGAGCGAGCATAGGAGAGATAGCGAGCGAGCGTGGGAGAGAGAGAGCGAGTGAGCGTGGGAGAGAGAGCGAGTGAGCGTGGGAGAGAGAGCGAGCGAGCGTGGGAGAGACAGTGAGTGAGCGTGAGAAAGAGAGCGAGCGAGCGTGGGAGAGAGAGAGTGAGTGAGTGTGGGAGAGAGAGAGTGAGTGAGTATCGGAGAGAGAGTGAGTGAGTATCGGAGAGAGAGTGAGTAAGTGCATGCATGATGCAGATTGCGTGTGGGAGAGGGGAGAGTAAGAGTGCTGGAGACAGAAAGAGTGAGTAAGTAAATGAGTGCATATGGCAGAAAGAGAAAGAGTGAGTGTGGGAGAGCGTGAGAGAGCGAGTAAGTGAGTGTGGGAGAGGGAGAGTGAGAGAGTGTGGGAGAGAAAGTGTGAGTGAATGTGGGAGAGAAAGCGTGAGTGAATGTGGGAGAGTGAGTGAGTGAGTATGGGAGAGAAAGAATGAGTGAGTGTGGGAGAGAGAGATTGAGTGAGTGTGGGAGAGAGAGAGTAAGTGAGTGTGGGAGAGAGAGAGTGAGTGAGTGCGGGAGAGAGAGATTGAGTGAGTGGGAGATAGAGAATGAATGAATATGGGAGAGAGAGAGTGAGTCAGTGAGTGTGGGAAAGAGAGAGAGTGAGTGAGTGTGGGAGAGAGAGTGAATGAGTGTGGGAGAGAGGGTGGGTGAGTGTGGGAGAGAGTGAGTGAGTGCTCGAGCGAGAGAGAGTGATTCAGTGTGGGAGAGAGTGTGTGAGTGAGGGTGGGAGAGAGAGAAATTGAGAAAGGGAGGGAAAGAGGGAGCGAGAAAGCATTGAAGAGAGAGCGAGCGAGCATGGGAGAGAGAGCGAGCGAGCGTGGGAGATAGAGCGAGCGTGCGTGGGAGAGAGACCGAGCGAGCGTGGGCGAGAGAATGAGCGAGCATGGACGAGGAAGCGAGTGAGCTTGGGAGAGATAGCAAGCGAGCGCAGGAGAGAGAGCATGGGAGCGAGAGAGTGAGCGAGCGAGTGAGCGAGCAATGGAGAGAGAGCGAGCAATCATGCGAGAGAAAGCGAGCGAGCGTGGGAGAGAGAGTGAGGGTGTGTCGGAGAGAGAGAGCAAGTGAGCATGGGAGAGAGAGTGAGCGAAGTGGGAGAGCGAACGAGAGTGGGAGAGAGAGCGAGCAAGCGTGAGAGAGTGAGCGAGCATGAGAGAGAGAGTTCAAGTGAGCCTGGGAGAGACTGAGCGAGCCTGGGAGAGAGAGCGAGCGTGCGTGGGAGAGGGAGCGAGCGTGCATGGGAGTGAGAGCGACCGGGCGTGGGAGAGAGAGCGAACAAGCGTGGATGAGCGAGCGAGCATGGGACAGAGAGCGAGCGTGGGAGAGATAGCGAGCGAGCATGGAAGAGAGAGTGAGTGAGTGTGGGAGAGAGACTGAGCAAGCGTGGGCGAGCGAACGAGCGAGCGTGGATGAGGAAGCGAGCGAGTTCGGGAGAGATAGCGAGCGAGCGTGTGAGAGAGAGAGCATGGGAGTGAGAGAGTGAGTGAGCGAGTGAACGAGCATGGGAGAGAGAGCGAGCAAGCGTGCGAGAGAGAGCGAGGGTGTGTAGGAGAGAGCAAGCAAGCATGGGAGAGAGAGCGAGCGAGCGTGGGAGCGGGAGCGAGCGTGAGAGAGAGAGATCGAGTGAGCGTGAGATAGAGAGTGAGCGAGCAAGGGAGAGAGAGCGAGTGAGGGAGAGAGAGCGAGCGAGGGAGAGAGAGCAAGCATGGGAGAGAGAGGTAGCGTGGGGGAGAGAGCGAGCGAGCATGGGGGAGAGAGCGAGTGAGCGTGGGAGAGAGAGCGAGAGAAATTGGGAAAGTGAGCAAGCGAGTGTGGGAGAGTGAGCGACCGTGGGAGAGAGAGTGAGCTAGCGTGGGAGAGAGAGCGAACCAGCATAGGAGAGCAAGCGTGGGAGAGCGAGTGTGGGAGAGCGAGCGAGCGTTGGTGAGAGAGCGAGCGAATGTGGGAGAGCGAGCAAGTGTGGGAGAGAGAGAGCGAGCCAGCGTGGGAGAGAGGGTGACAGTGAGTGTGGGAGAGCGAGCGAGCATGGGAGAGCGAGCGAGCATAGGAGAGATAGCGAGCGAGCGTGGGAGAGAGAGAGCGAGTGAGCGTGGGAGAGAGAGCGAGTGAGCGTTGGAGAGAGAGCGAGCGAGCGTGGGAGAGACAGTGAGCGAGCGTGAGAAAGAGAGCGAGCGAGCGTGGGAGAGAGAGAGTGAGTGAGTGTGGGAGAGAGAGAGTGAGTGAGTATCGGAGAGAGAGTGAGTGAGTATCGGAGAGAGAGTGAGTAAGTGCATGCATGTTGCAGATTGCGTGTGGGAGAGGGGAGAGTAAGAGTGCTGGAGACAGAAAGAGTGAGTAAGTAAATGAGTGCATATGGCAGAAAGAGAAAGAGTGAGTGTGGGAGAGCATGAGAGAGCGAGTAAGTGAGTGTGGGAGAGGGAGAGTGAGAGAGTGTGGGAGAGAAAGTGTGAGTGAATGTGGGAGAGAAAGCGTGAGTGAATGTGGGAGAGTGAGTGAGTGAGTATGGGAGAGAAAGAATGAGTGAGTGTGGGAGAGAGAGATTGAGTGAGTGTGGGAGAGAGAGAGTAAGTGAGTGTGGGAGAGAGAGAGTGAGTGAGTGCGGGAGAGAGAGATTGAGTGAGTGGGAGATAGAGAATGAATGAATATGGGAGAGAGAGAGTGAGTCAGTGAGTGTGGGAAAGAGAGAGAGTGAGTGAGTGTGGGAGAGAGAGTGAATGAGTGTGGGAGAGAGGGTGGGTGAGTGTGGGAGAGAGTGAGTGAGTGCTCGAGCGAGAGAGAGTGATTCAGTGTGGGAGAGAGTGTGTGAGTGAGGGTGGGAGAGAGAGAAATTGAGAAAGGGAGGGAAAGAGGGAGCGAGAAAGCATTGAAGAGAGAGCGAGCGAGCATGGGAGAGAGAGCGAGCGAGCGTGGGAGATAGAGCGAGCGTGCGTGGGAGAGAGACCGAGCGAGCGTGGGCGAGAGAATGAGCGAGCATGGACGAGGAAGCGAGTGAGCTTGGGAGAGATAGCAAGCGAGTGCAGGAGAGAGAGCATGGGAGCGAGAGAGTGAGCGAGCGAGTGAGCGAGCAATGGAGAGAGAGCGAGCAATCATGCGAGAGAAAGCGAGCGAGCGTGGGAGAGAGAGTGAGGGTGTGTCGGAGAGAGAGAGCAAGTGAGCATGGGAGAGAGAGTGAGCGAAGTGGGAGAGCGAACGAGAGTGGGAGAGAGAGCGAGCAAGCGTGAGAGAGTGAGCGAGCATGAGAGAGAGAGTTCAAGTGAGCCTGGGAGAGACTGAGCGAGCCTGGGAGAGAGAGCGAGCGTGCGTGGGAGAGGGAGCGAGCGTGCATGGGAGTGAGAGCGACCGGGCGTGGGAGAGAGAGCGAACAAGCGTGGATGAGCGAGCGAGCATGGGACAGAGAGCGAGCGTGGGAGAGATAGCGAGCGAGCATGGAAGAGAGAGTGAGTGAGTGTGGGAGAGAGACTGAGCAAGCGTGGGCGAGCGAACGAGCGAGCGTGGATGAGGAAGCGAGCGAGTTCGGGAGAGATAGCGAGCGAGCGTGTGAGAGAGAGAGCATGGGAGTGAGAGAGTGAGTGAGCGAGTGAACGAGCATGGGAGAGAGAGCGAGCAAGCGTGCGAGAGAGAGCGAGGGTGTGTAGGAGAGAGCAAGCAAGCATGGGAGAGAGAGCGAGCGAGCGTGGGAGCGGGAGCGAGCGTGAGAGAGAGAGATCGAGTGAGCGTGAGATAGAGAGTGAGCGAGCAAGGGAGAGAGAGCGAGTGAGGGAGAGAGAGCGAGCGAGGGAGAGAGAGCAAGCATGGGAGAGAGAGGTAGCGTGGGGGAGAGAGCGAGCGAGCATGGGGGAGAGAGCGAGTGAGCGTGGGAGACCGAGCGAGCGAGTGTGGGAGAGAGAGCAAGCGAGCATGGGAGAGTGAGCAAGCGAGTGTGGCAGAGCGAGCGGGCGTGGGAGAGAGAGCGAGCGAGCATGGGAGAGAGAGCGAGCGAGCGGGGGTGAGAGAGCGAGCGAGCATGGGAGAGAGAGCGAGCGAACGAGGGAGAGTGAGCGAGCGAGTGTGGGAGAGAGAGCAAGCGAGCATGGGAGAGTGAGCAAGCGAGTGTGGCAGAGCGAGCGACCGCGGGAGAGAGAGTGGGCTAGCATGGGAGAGAGAGCGAGCGTGCATGGGAGAGAGAGCGAGCGAGCATGGGAGAGAGCGAGCGAGCAAGTGTGGTAGGGACAGCGAGCGGGTGTGGGGGAGAGAGCGAGCATGGGAGAGAGCGAGAAAGAGAGTGTGGGAGAGCAAGCGAGCGAGTGTGGGAGAGAGAGCGAGCGAGTGTGGGAGCGAGCGAGCGAGTGTGGGAGCGAGTGAGCGAGTGGGGGAGAGTGAGCGAGCAAGCGTGGGAGCGCAAGCAAGCATGGGAGAGATAGAGAGCGAGCGTGGGAGTGCGAGCGAGCATGGGAAAGCAATCGAGCGTGGGAGAGATAGAGAGTGAGCGTGGGAGAGAGAGCGAGAGAACTTGGGAGAGTGAGCAAGCGAGTGTGGGAGAGAGTGAGCGAGCAAGGGTGGGAGAGACAGTGAGCGGGTGTGGGAGAGAGAGTGAGTGCACGTGAGAGTGAGTGAGTGGGCGTGGGAGAGACAGCGAGCGGGTATGGGAGAGAGAGCGAGCGCACGTGGGAGAGAGAGTGAGCGAGTGTGGGAGAGAGAGCGAGCGAGTGTGGGAGAGAGCAAGTGAGCATGGGAGAGAGAGCGAGTGAGCGGGGGAGAGCAAGTGAGCATGGGAGAGCGAGCGAGCATGGGAGAGATAGTGAGTGTGGGAGAGTGAGCGAGCGTGGGAGTCCGAGCGAGCGAGCATGGGAGTGCGAGCGAGTGAGCGTGGGAGTATGAGTGAGCGAGCGTGGGAGAGAGAGCGAGTGTGGGAGAGAGAGCGAGCGAGCATGGGAGAGAGAGCGAGCGAGCGTGGGAGAGGGAGCGAGTGAGGGAGAGAGAGCGAGCAAGGGAGAGAGAGCGAGCGAGCGAGTGTGGGAGAGAGAGCGAGCGTGTGTGGGAGTGAGAGCGAGTGGGCATGGGAGAGAGAGCGAGCAAGCATGTGAGAGAGAGCGAGGGTGTGTAGGAGAGACCAAGCAAGCATGGGAGAGAGAGCGAGCGAGCGTGGGAGAGGGAGCGAGCATGAGAGAGAGAGATCGAGTGAGCGTGAGATAGAGAGTGAGCGAGCGAGGGAGCGAGAGCGAGCGAGGGAGAGAGAGCGAGCGAGCGAGTGTGGGAGAGAGAGTGAGCGGGCATGGGAGTGAGAGCGAGCGGGCATGGGAGAGCGAGCAAGCGAGCGTGGGAGAGCGAGCAAGCGAGCGTGGGAGAGACAGCGAGCGGGTGTGGGAGACCGAGCGAGCGTGCGTGAGAGAGAGCGAGCTGGCATGGGAGAGAGAGCGAGCAAGCATGGGAGAGAGAGCGATTGAGCGGGGAGAGCAAGTGAGCATGGGAGAGCGAGCACGCATGGGAGAGCTAGTGAGTGTGGGAGAGCGAGCGAGCATGGGAGTGTGAGCGAGCATGGGAGAGAGAGCAAATGAACGTGGGAGAGAGAGCAAGCGAGCATGGGAGAGAGAGGTAGCGTGGGGGAGAGAGCGAGCGAGCATGGGGGAGAGAGCGAGTGAGCGTGGGAGACCGAGCGAGCGCGCGTGAGAGAGTGCGAGCTGGCATGGGAGAGACAGCGAGCGCCATGGGAGAGAGAGCGAGCATGCGTGGGAGATTGAGCGAGCGGGTGTGGGAGAGAGAGCGAGCTAGCATGGGAGAGAGAGCGAGCGAGCGAGCGGGGGTGAGAGAGCGAGCATGCGAGAGAGAGCGAGCGAACGAGGGAGAGCGAGCGAGCGAGTGTGGGAGAGAGAGCAAGCGAGCATGGGAGAGTGAGCAAGCGAGTGTGGCAGAGCGAGCGACCGTGGGAGAGAGAGCGAGCTAGCATGGGAGAGAGAGCGAGCGTGAATGGGAGAGAGAGCGAGCGAGCATGGGAGAGAGCGAGTGAGCAAGTGTGGTAGGGACAGCGAGCGGGTGTGGGGGAGAGAGCGAGCATGGGAGAGAGCGAGCAAGAGAGTGTGGGAGAGCAAGCGAGCGAGTGTGGGAGAGAGAGCGAGCGAGTGTGGGAGAGAGAGCGAGCGAGCGTGGGCGAGAGAACGAGTCAGCATGGACGAGGAAGCGAGCGAGCTTGGGAGAGATAGCAAGCGAGTGCAGGAGAGAGAGCATGGGAGCGAGAGAGTGAGCGAGTGAGTGAGCGAGCAATGGAGAGAGAGCGAGCAGGCATGCGAGAGAAAGCGAGCGAGTGTGGGAGAGAGAGTGAGGGTGTGTCGGAGAGAGAGAGCAAGTGAGCATGGGAGAGAGAGTGAGCGAAGTGGGAGAGTGAGTGAGAGTGGGAGAGAGAGCGAGCAAACATGAGAGAGTGAGCGAGCATGAGAGAGAGAGATCGTGTGAGCCTGGGAGAGAGACCAAGTGAGCCTGGGAGAGAGAGCGAGCGAGTGTGGGAGAGAGAGCGAGCGAGCGTGGGAGAGAGAACGCGCGAGTGTGGGAGAGCGAGCGAGCCAGTGTGGGAGAGAGAGCGAGCGAGTGTGGGAGAGAGAATGAGCGAACGTGGGAGAGAGAGTGAACGAGCGTGAGAGAGAGAGCGAGCGAACTTGGGAGAGAGAGCGAGCGAGCATGGGAGTGCAAGCAAGCGTGGGAAAGAGAGCGAGCGAGCGTGGATGAGAGAGCGAGCGTGGGAGAAAGAACGAGTGAGCGTGGGAGAGAGAGCGAGCGAGCATGGGAGTGAGAGCAAGAGAGATTGGGTGAGAGATCGAGCGAGTGTGGGAGAGAGAGCGGGCGAGCGTGAGAGCGTGAGCAAGCATGGGAGAGACCGAGCAAGCGTGGGAGAGAGCGAGCGAGCGAGTGTGGGAGAGACAGCGAGCGAGTGTGGGAGAGACAGCGAGCGAGCGTGGGAGAGAGAGCGAGGGAGCGTGGGAGAGAGAGCGAGCGAGTGTGGGAGAGAGAGTGATTGAGCGTGGGAGAGAGCGAGCGAGCGAGTGTGGGAGAGTTAGCGAGCGAGCGTGGGAGAGCGAGCAAGCATGGGAGAGATAGAGACCGAGCGTGGGAGAGAGAGCGAGAGAAATTGGAAAAGTGAGCAAGCGAGTGTGGGAGAGTGAGCGACCGTGGGAGAGAGAGTGAGCTAGCGTGGGAGAGAGAGCGAACCAGCATAGGAGAGCAAGCGTGGGAGAGCGAGTGTGGGAGAGCGAGCGAGCGTTGGTGAGAGAGCGAGCGAATGTGGGAGAGCGAGCAAGTGTGGGAGAGAGAGAGCGAGCCAGCGTGGGAGAGAGGGTGACAGTGAGTGTGGGAGAGCGAGCGAGCATGGGAGAGCGAGCAAGCATAGGAGAGATAGCGAGCGAGCGTGGGAGAGAGAGCGAGTGAGCGTGGGAGAGAGAGCGAGTGAGCGTGGGAGAGAGAGCGAGCGAGCGTGGGAGAGACAGTGAGCGAGCGTGAGAAAGAGAGCGAGCGAGCGTGGGAGAGAGAGAGTGAGTGAGTGTGGGAGAGAGAGAGTGAGTGAGTATCGGAGAGAGAGTGAGTGAGTATCGGAGAGAGAGTGAGTAAGTGCATGCATGTTGCAGATTGCGTGTGGGAGAGGGGAGAGTAAGAGTGCTGGAGACAGAGTGAGTAAGTAAATGAGTGCATATGGCAGAAAGAGAAAGAGTGAGTGTGGGAGAGCGTGAGAGAGCGAGTAAGTGAGTGTGGGAGAGGGAGAGTGAGAGAGTGTGGGAGAGAAAGTGTGAGTGAATGTGGGAGAGAAAGCGTGAGTGAATGTGGGAGAGTGAGTGAGTGAGTATGGGAGAGAAAGAATGAGTGAGTGTGGGAGAGAGAGATTGAGTGAGTGTGGGAGAGAGAGAGTAAGTGAGTGTGGGAGAGAGAGAGTGAGTGAGTGCGGGAGAGAGAGATTGAGTGAGTGGGAGATAGAGAATGAATGAATATGGGAGAGAGAGAGTGAGTCAGTGAGTGTGGGAAAGAGAGAGAGTGAGTGAGTGTGGGAGAGAGAGTGAATGAGTGTGGGAGAGAGGGTGGGTGAGTGTGGGAGAGAGTGAGTGAGTGCTCGAGCGAGAGAGAGTGATTCAGTGTGGGAGAGAGTGTGTGAGTGAGGGTGGGAGAGAGAGAAATTGAGAAAGGGAGGGAAAGAGGGAGCGAGAAAGCATTGAAGAGAGAGCGAGCGAGCATGGGAGAGAGAGCGAGTGAGCGTGGGAGATAGAGCGAGCGTGCGTGGGAGAGAGACCGAGCGAGCGTGGGCGAGAGAATGAGCGAGCATGGACGAGGAAGCGAGTGAGCTTGGGAGAGATAGCAAGCGAGTGCAGGAGAGAGAGCATGGGAGCGAGAGAGTGAGCGAGCGAGTGAGCGAGCAATGGAGAGAGAGCGAGCAATCATGCGAGAGAAAGCGAGCGAGCGTGGGAGAGAGAGTGAGGGTGTGTCGGAGAGAGAGAGCAAGTGAGCATGGGAGAGAGAGTGAGCGAAGTGGGAGAGCGAGCGAGAGTGGGAGAGAGAGCGAGCAAGCGTGAGAGAGTGAGCGAGCATGAGAGAGAGAGTTCGAGTGAGCCTGGGAGAGACTGAGCGAGCCTGGGAGAGAGAGCGAGTGTGCGTGGGAGAGGGAGCGAGCGTGCATGGGAGTGAGAGTGACCGGGCGTGGGAGAGAGAGCGAGCAAGCGTGGATGAGCGAGCGAGCATGGGAGAGAGAGCGAGCGTGGGAGAGATAGCGAGCGAGCATGGAAGAGAGAGTGAGTGAGTGTGGGAGAGAGACTGAGCAAGCGTGGGCGAGCGAACGAGCGAGCGTGGATGAGGAAGCGAGCGAGTTCGGGAGAGATAGCGAGCGAGCGTGTGAGAGAGAGAGCATGGGAGCGAGAGAGTGAGTGAGCGAGTGAACGAGCATGGGAGAGAGAGCGAGCAAGCGTGCGAGAGAGAGCGAGGGTGTGTAGGAGAGAGCAAGCAAGCATGGGAGAAAGAGCGAGCGAGCGTGGGAGCGGGAGCGAGCGTGAGAGAGAGAGATCGAGTGAGCGTGAGATAGAGAGTGAGCGAGCGAGGGAGAGAGAGCGAGCGAGGGAGAGAGAGCGAGCGAGGGAGAGAGAGCGAGCGAGGGAGAGAGAGCGAGCGAGCGAGTGTGGGAGAGAGAGCGAGCGGGCATGGGAGTGAGAGCGAGCGGGCATGGGAGAGACAGCGAGCGGGTGTGGGAGACCGAGCGAGCGTGCGTGAGAGAGAGCGAGCTGGCATGGGAGAGAGAGCAAGCAAGCATGGCAGAGAGAGCGATTGAGCGGGGAGAGCAAGTGAGCATGGGAGAGCGAGCACGCATGGGAGAGCTAGTGAGTGTGGGAGAGCGAGCGAGCGTGGGAGTGTGAGCGAGCATGGGAGAGAGCAAATGAACGTGGGAGAGAGAGCAAGCAAGCATGGGAGAGAGAGCGAGCGAGCGTGGGAGAGAGAGCAAGCATGGGAGAGAGAGGTAGCGTGGGGGAGAGAGCGAGCGAGCATGGGGGAGAGAGCGAGTGAGCGTGGGAGACCGAGCGAGCGAGTGTGGGAGAGAGAGCAAGCGAGCATGGGAGAGTGAGCATGTGAGTGTGGCAGAGCGAGCGGGCGTGGGAGAGAGAGCGAGCGAGCATGGGAGAGAGAGCGAGCGAGCGGGGGTGAGAGAGCGAGCGAGCATGGGAGAGAGAGCGAGCGAACGAGGGAGAGTGAGCGAGCGAGTGTGGGAGAGAGAGCAAGCGAGCATGGGAGAGTGAGCAAGCGAGTGTGGCAGAGCGAGCGACCGCGGGAGAGAGAGTGAGCTAGCATGGGAGAGAGAGCGAGCGTGCATGGGAGAGAGAGCGAGCGAGCATGGGAGAGAGCGAGCGAGCAAGTGTGGTAGGGACAGCGAGCGGGTGTGGGGGAGAGAGCGAGCATGGGAGAGAGCGAGAAAGAGAGTGTGGGAGAGCAAGCGAGCGAGTGTGGGAGAGAGAGCGAGCGAGTGTGGGAGCGAGCGAGCGAGTGTGGGAGCGAGCGAGCGAGTGGGAGAGAGTGAGCGAGCAAGCGTGGGAGCGCAAGCAAGCATGGGAGAGATAGAGAGCGAGCGTGGGAGTGCGAGCGAGCATGGGAAAGCAATCGAGCGTGGGAGAGATAGAGAGTGAGCGTGGGAGAGAGAGCGAGAGAACTTGGGAGAGTGAGCAAGCGAGTGTGGGAGAGAGCGAGCGAGCAAGGGTGGGAGAGACAGTGAGCGGGTGTGGGAGAGAGAGTGAGTGCGCGTGAGAGTGAGCGAGTGGGCGTGGGAGAGACAGCGAGCGGGTATGGGAGAGAGAGCGAGCGCACGTGGGAGAGAGAGTGAGCGAGTGTGGGAGAGAGAGCGAGCGAGTGTGGGAGAGAGAGCGAGCGAGTGTGGGAGAGAGCGAGTGAGCATGGGAGAGAGAGTGAGTGAGCGGGGGAGAGCAAGTGAGCATGGGAGAGCGAGCGAGCATGGGAGAGATAGTGAGTGTGGGAGAGTGAGCGAGCGTGGGAGTCCGAGCGAGCGAGCATGGGAGTGCGAGCGAGTGAGCGTGGGAGTATGAGTGAGCGAGCGTGGGAGAGAGAGCGAGTGTGGGAGAGAGAGCGAGCGAGCATGGGAGAGAGAGCGAGCGAACGTGGGAGAGGGAGCGAGCGTGAGAGAGAGATCGAGTGAGCGTGAGATAGAGAGCGAGCGAGCGAGGGAGAGAGAGCGAGTGAGGGAGAGAGAGCGAGCAAGGGAGAGAGAGCGAGCGAGCGAGTGTGGGAGAGAGAGCGAGCCTGTGTGGGAGTGAGAGCGAGCGGGCATGGGAGAGAGAGCGAGCAAGCATGTGAGAGAGAGCGAGGGTGTGTAGGAGAGACCAAGCAAGCATGGGAGAGAGAGCGAGCGAGCGTGGGAGAGGGAGCGAGCATGAGAGAGAGAGATCGAGTGAGCGTGTGATAGAGAGTGAGCGAGCGAGGGAGCGAGAGCGAGCGAGGGAGAGAGAGCGAGCGAGCGAGTGTGGGAGAGAGAGTGAGCGGGCATGGGAGTGAGAGCGAGCGGGCATGGGAGAGCGAGCAAGCGAGTGTGGGAGAGCGAGCAAGCGAGCGTGGGAGAGAGAACGAGCGAGCGTGGGAGAGACAGCGAGTGGGTGTGGGAGACCGAGCGAGCGTGCGTGAGAGAGAGCGAGCTGGCATGGGAGAGAGAGCGAGCAAGCATGGGAGAGAGAGCGATTGAGCGGGGAGAGCAAGTGAGCATGGGAGAGCGAGCACGCATGGGAGAGCTAGTGAGTGTGGGAGAGCGAGCGAGCGTGGGAGTGTGAGCGAGCATGGGAGAGAGCAAATGAACGTGGGAGAGAGAGCAAGCGAGCATGGGAGAGAGAGGTAGCGTGGGGGAGAGAGCGAGCGAGCATGGGAGAGTGAGCAAGCGAGTGTGGCAGAGCGAGCGACCGCGGGAGAGAGAGTGAGCTAGCATGGGAGAGAGAGCGAGCGTGCATGGGAGAGAGAGCGAGCGAGCATGGGAGAGAGCGAGCGAGCAAGTGTGGTAGGGACAGCGAGCGGGTGTGGGGGAGAGAGCGAGCATGGGAGAGAGCGAGAAAGAGAGTGTGGGAGAGCAAGCGAGCGAGTGTGGGAGAGAGAGCGAGCGAGTGTGGGAGCGAGCGAGCGAGTGTGGGAGCGAGCGAGCGAGTGGGAGAGAGTGAGCGAGCAAGCGTGGGAGCGCAAGCAAGCATGGGAGAGATAGAGAGCGAGCGTGGGAGTGCGAGCGAGCATGGGAAAGCAATCGAGCGTGGGAGAGATAGAGAGTGAGCGTGGGAGAGAGAGCGAGAGAACTTGGGAGAGTGAGCAAGCGAGTGTGGGAGAGAGCGAGCGAGCAAGGGTGGGAGAGACAGTGAGCGGGTGTGGGAGAGAGAGTGAGTGCGCGTGAGAGTGAGCGAGTGGGCGTGGGAGAGACAGCGAGCGGGTATGGGAGAGAGAGCGAGCGCACGTGGGAGAGAGAGTGAGCGAGTGTGGGAGAGAGAGCGAGCGAGTGTGGGAGAGAGAGCGAGCGAGTGTGGGAGAGAGCGAGTGAGCATGGGAGAGAGAGTGAGTGAGCGGGGGAGAGCAAGTGAGCATGGGAGAGCGAGCGAGCATGGGAGAGATAGTGAGTGTGGGAGAGTGAGCGAGCGTGGGAGTCCGAGCGAGCGAGCATGGGAGTGCGAGCGAGTGAGCGTGGGAGTATGAGTGAGCGAGCGTGGGAGAGAGAGCGAGTGTGGGAGAGAGAGCGAGCGAGCATGGGAGAGAGAGCGAGCGAGCGTGGGAGAGGGAGCGAGCGTGAGAGAGAGATCGAGTGAGCGTGAGATAGAGAGCGAGCGAGCGAGGGAGAGAGAGCGAGTGAGGGAGAGAGAGCGAGCAAGGGAGAGAGAGCGAGGCGAGCGAGTGTGGGAGAGAGAGCGAGCGTGTGTGGGAGTGAGAGCGAGTGGGCATGGGAGAGAGAGCGAGCAAGCATGTGAGAGAGAGCGAGGGTGTGTAGGAGAGACCAAGCAAGCATGGGAGAGAGAGCGAGCGAGCGTGGGAGAGGGAGCGAGCATGAGAGAGAGAGATCGAGTGAGCGTGTGATAGAGAGTGAGCGAGCGAGGGAGCGAGAGCGAGCGAGGGAGAGAGAGCGAGCGAGCGAGTGTGGGAGAGAGAGTGAGCGGGCATGGGAGTGAGAGCGAGCGGGCATGGGAGAGCGAGCAAGCGAGTGTGGGAGAGCGAGCAAGCGAGCGTGGGAGAGAGAACGAGCGAGCGTGGGAGAGACAGCGAGCGGGTGTGGGAGACCGAGCGAGCGTGCGTGAGAGAGAGCGAGCTGGCATGGGAGAGAGAGCGAGCAAGCATGGGAGAGAGAGCGATTGAGCGGGGTGAGCAAGTGAGCATGGGAGAGCGAGCACGCTTGGGAGAGCTAGTGAGTGTGGGAGAGCGAGCGAGCGTGGGAGTGTGAGCGAGCATGGGAGAGAGCAAATGAACGTGGGAGAGAGAGCAAGCGAGCATGGGAGAGAGAGGTAGCGTGGGGGAGAGAGCGAGCGAGCATGGGGGAGAGAGCGAGTGAGCGTGGGAGACCGAGCGAGCGCGCGTGAGAGAGTGCGAGCTGGCATGGGAGAGACAGCGAGCGGGCATGGGAGAGAGAGCGAGCATGCGTGGGAGATTGAGCCAGTGGGCGTGGGAGAGAGAGCGAGCGAGCATGGGAGAGAGAGCGAGCGAGCGAGCGGGGGTGAGAGAGCGAGCATGCGAGAGAGAGCGAGCGAACGAGGTAGAGCGAGCGAGCGTGGGAGAGAGAGCAAGCGAGCATGGGAGAGTGAGCAAGCGAGTGTGGCAGAGCGAGCGACCGCGGGAGAGAGAGTGAGCTAGCATGGGAGAGAGAGTGAGCGTGCATGGGAGAGAGAGCGAGCGAGCATGGGAGAGAGCGAGCGAGCAAGTGTGGTAGGGATAGCGAGCGGGTGTGGGGGAGAGAGCGAGCATGGGAGAGAGCGAGCAAGAGAGTGTGGGAGAGCAAGCGAGCAAGTGTGGGAGAGAGAGCGAGCGAGCATGGGGGAGAGAGCGAGTGAGCGTGGGAGACCGAGCGAGCGCGCGTGAGAGAGTGCGAGCTGGCATGGGAGAGACAGCGAGCGGGCATGGGAGAGAGAGCGAGCACGCGTGGGAGATCGAGCGAGCGGGCGTGGGAGAGAGAGCGAGCGAGCATGGAAGAGAGAGTGAGCGAGCATGGGAGAGAGAGCGAGCGAGCGGGGATGAGAGAGCGAGGGAGCATGGGAGAGTGAGCAACCGCGGGAGAGAGAGTGAGCTAGCATGGGAGAGAGAACGAGCGTGCATGGGAGAGAGAGCGAGCGAGCATGGGAGAGAGCGAGCAAGAGAGTGTGGGAGAGCAAGCGAGCGAGTGTGGGAGAGAGAGCGAGCGAGTGTGGGAGCGAGCGAGCGAGTGTGGGAGCGAGCGAGCGAGTGGGGGAGAGTGAGCGAGCAAGCGTGGGAGCGCAAGCAAGCATGGGAGAGATAGAGAGCGAGCGTGGGAGAGCGAGCGAGCGTGGGAGAGCAATCAAGCATGGGAGAGATAGAGAGTGAGCGTGGGAGAGAGAGCGAGAGAACTTGGGAGAGTGAGCAAGCGAGTGTGGGAGAGAGCGAGCGAGCAAGGGTGGGAGAGACAGCGAGCGGGTGTGGGAGAGAGAGTGAGTGCGCGTGAGAGTGAGCGAGTGGGCGTGGGAGAGACAGCGAGCGGGTATGGGAGAGAGAGCGAGCGCACGTGGGAGAGAGAGTGAGCGAGTGTGGGAGAGAGAGCGAGCGAGTGTGGGAGAGAGCGAGTGAGCATGGGAGAGAGAGCGAGTGAGCGGGGGAGAGCAAGTGAGCATGGGGGAGTGAGCGAGCAGGGGAGAGATAGTGAGTGTGGGAGAGTGAGCGAGCGTGGGAGTCCGAGCGAGCGAGCATGGGAGTGCGAGCGAGTGAGCGTGGGAGTATGAGTGAGCGAGCGTGGGAGAGAGAGCGAGTGTGGGAGAGAGAGCGAGGGAGCATGGGAGAGAGAGCGAGCGAGCGTGGGAGAGGGAGCGAGTGAGGGAGAGAGAGCGAGCAAGGGAGAGAGAGCGAGCGAGCGAGTGTGGGAGAGAGAGCGAGCGAGCGTGGGAGAGAGAATGAGCGAGCGTGGGAGAGACAGCGAGCGGGTGTGGGAGACCGAGCGAGCGTGGGTGAGAGAGAGCGAGCTGGCATGGGAGAGAGAGCGAGCAAGCATGGGAGAGAGAGCGAGCATGCGTGGGAGATTGAGCGAGCGGGCGTGGGAGAGAGAGCGAGCGAGCATGGGAGAGAGAGCGAGCGAGTGAGCGGGGGTGAGAGAGCGAGCATGCGAGAGAGAGCGAGCGAACGAAGTAGAGCGAGCGAGCGAGTGTGGGAGAGAGAGCAAGCGAGCATGGGAGAGTGAGCAAGCGAGTGTGGCAGAGCGAGCGACCGCGGGAGAGAGAGTGAGCTAGCATGGGAGAGAGAGTGAGCGTGCATGGGAGAGAGAGCGAGCGAGCATGGGAGAGAGCGAGCGAGCAAGTGTGGTAGGGATAGCGAGCGGGTGTGGGGGAGAGAGCGAGCATGGGAGAGAGCGAGCAAGAGAGTGTGGGAGAGCAAGCGAGCAAGTGTGGGAGAGAGAGCGAGCGAGCATGGGGGAGAGAGCGAGTGAGCGTGGGAGACCGAGCGAGCGCGCGTGAGAGAGTGCGAGCTGGCATGGGAGAGACAGCGAGCGGGCATGGGAGAGAGAGCGAGCACGCGTGGGAGATCGAGCGAGCGGGCGTGGGAGAGAGAGCGAGCGAGCATGGGAGAGAGAGTGAGCGAGCATGGGAGAGAGAGCGAGCGAGCGGGGATGAGAGAGCGAGGGAGCATGGGAGAGTGAGCGACCGCGGGAGAGAGAGTGAGCTAGCATGGGAGAGAGAACGAGCGTGCATGGGAGAGAGAGCGAGCGAGCATGGGAGAGAGCGAGCAAGAGAGTGTGGGAGAGCAAGCGAGCGAGTGTGGGAGAGAGAGCGAGCGAGTGTGGGAGCGAGCGAGCGAGTGTGGGAGCGAGCGAGCGAGTGGGGGAGAGTGAGCGAGCAAGCGTGGGAGCGCAAGCAAGCATGGGAGAGATAGAGAGCGAGCGTGGGAGAGCGAGCGAGCGTGGGAGAGCAATCAAGCATGGGAGAGATAGAGAGTGAGCGTGGGAGAGAGAGCGAGAGAACTTGGGAGAGTGAGCAAGCGAGTGTGGGAGAGAGCGAGCGAGCAAGGGTGGGAGAGACAGCGAGCGGGTGTGGGAGAGAGAGTGAGTGCGCGTGAGAGTGAGCGAGTGGGCGTGGGAGAGACAGCGAGCGGGTATGGGAGAGAGAGCGAGCGCACGTGGGAGAGAGAGTGAGCGAGTGTGGGAGAGAGAGCGAGCGAGTGTGGGAGAGAGCGAGTGAGCATGGGAGAGAGAGCGAGTGAGCGGGAGAGAGCAAGTGAGCATGGGGGAGTGAGCGAGCAGGGGAGAGATAGTGAGTGTGGGAGAGTGAGCGAGCGTGGGAGTCCGAGCGAGCGAGCATGGGAGTGCGAGCGAGTGAGCGTGGGAGTATGAGTGAGCGAGCGTGGGAGAGAGAGCGAGTGTGGGAGAGAGAGCGAGCGAGCATGGGAGAGAGCGTGAGCGAGCGTGGGAGAGAGAGCGAGCGAGCGTGGGAGACCGAGCGAGCGCGCGTGAGAGAATGCGAGCTGGCATGGGAGAGACTGCGAGCGGGCATGGGAGAGAGAGCGAGCAAGCGTGGGAGATCGAGCGAGCGGGCGTGGGAGAGAGAGCGAGCGAGCATGGGAGAGAGAGCGAGCGAGCATGGGAGAGAGAGAGAGCGAGCGGGGATGAGAGAGCGAGGGAGCATGGGAGAGTGAGCGACTGTGGGAGAGAGAGTGAGCTAGCATGGGAGAGAGAGCGAGCGTGCATGGGAGAGAGAGCGAGCGAGCATGGGAGAGAGCGAGCAAGAGAGTGTGGGAGAGCAAGCGACCGAGTGTGGGAGAGAGAGCGAGCGAGTGTGGGAGCGAGCGAGCGAGTGTGGGAGCGAGCGAGCGAGTGGGGGAGAGTGAGCGAGCAAGCGTGGGAGCGCAAGCAAGCATGGGAGAGATAGAGAGCGAGCGTGGGAGAGCGAGCGAGCGTGGGAGAGCAATCAAGCGTGGGAGAGATAGAGAGTGAGCATGGGAGAGAGAGCGAGAGAACTTGGGAGAGTGAGCAAGCGAGTGTGGGAGAGAGCGAGCGAGCAAGGGTGGGAGAGACAGCGAGCGGGTGTGGGAGAGAGAGTGAGTGCGCGTGAGAGTGAGCGAGTGGGCGTGGGAGAGACAGCGAGCGGGTATGGGAGAGAGAGCGAGCGCACGTGGGAGAGAGAGTGAGCGAGTGTGGGAGAGAGAGCGAGCGACTGTGGGAGAGAGCGAGTGAGGATGGGAGAGAGAGCGAGTGAGCGGGGGGAGAGCAAGTGAGCATGGGGGAGCGAGCGAGCATGGGAGCGATAGTGAGTGTGGGAGAGTGAGCGAGCATGGGAATCCGAGCGAGCGAGCATGGGAGTGCGAGCGAGTGAGCGTGGGAGTATGAGTGAGCGAGCGTGGGAGAGAGAGCGAGTGTGGGAGAGAGAGCGAGCGAGCGTGGGAGAGAGAGCGAGCGAGCGTGGGAGAGAGAGCGAGCGAGCGTGGGAGAGGGAGCGAGCGAGCGTGGGAGAGAGAGCGAGCGAGCGTGGGAGACAGAGCGAGCGAGCGTGGGAGAGAGAGCGAGCGAGCCTTGGAGGGAGCGAGCGAGCGTGGGAGAGAGAGCGAGCGAGCGTGGGAGACAGAGCGAGTGAGCGTGGGAGAGATAGCGAGCAAGCATTGGAGAGAGCGAGTGAGCGTGGGAGAGAGAGCGAGCAAACGTGGGAGAGAGAGCAAGCGAACATGGGAGAGCGAGCGAGCATGGGAGAGAGAGTGAATGAACGTGGGAGAGAGAGAGTCAATGAGCGTGGGAGAGAGAGAGAGACAACAAGCTTGGGAGTGAGAGAGCGAGAGTGGGAGAGAGAGACAAAGCGAGCGTGGGAGAGCGTGCAATTGCGAGTGAGCGTGGGAGAGAGAGCGATCAAGTGTGGAAGAGAGAGGGAGCGAGCGTGGGAGAGAGCGCGAGCGAACATGGGAGAGTGAGCGAGCGAGCGTGGGAGAGAGAGTGAGCGAGTGTGGGAGAGAGACCGAGGAAGCGTGGGCGAGCGAACGAGCGAGCGTGGATGAGGAAGCGAGCGAGTTTGGGAGAGATAGCGAGCGAGCGTGAGAGAGAGCATGGGAGCGAGAGAGTAAGTGAGCGAGTGAACGAGCATGGGAGAGAGAGTGAGCAAGTGTGTGAGAGAGAGCGAGGGTGTGTAGGAGAGAGCAAGCAAGCATGGGAGAGAGAGCGAGCGAGCGTGGGAGAGGTAGTGAGCGTGAGAGAGAGATCGAGTGAGCGTGAGATAGAGAGTGAGCGAGCGAGGGAGAGAGAGCGAGTGAGGGAGAGAGAGCAAGCGAGGGAGAGAGCGCGAGCGAGCGAGTGTGGGAGAGAGAGCGAGCAGGCATGGGAGTGAGAGCAAGCGGGCATGGGAGAGCGAGCAAGCGAGTGTGGGAGAGCGAGCAAGCGAGCGTGGGAGAGAGAGCGAGCGAGCGTGGGAGAGAGAGCGAGCGAGCATGGGGGTGAGAGCGAGTGAGCGTGGGAGTCCGAGCGAGCGCGCGTGAGCGAGTGCAAGCTGGCATGGGAGAGACAGCGAGCGGGCATGGGAGAGAGAGCGAGCACGCGTGGGAGATCGAGCGAGCGGGCGTGGGAGAGCGAGCGAGCATGGGAGAGAGAGCGAGCGAGCGGGGGTGAGAGAGCGAGCGAGCATGGGAGAGAGTGAGCGAACGAGGGAGAGCGAGCGAGCGAGTGTGGGAGAGAGAGCAAGCGAGCATGGGAGAGTGAGCAAGCGAGTGTGGCAGACCGAGCGACCGCGGGAGAGAGAGTGAGCTAGCATGGGAGAGAGAGTGAGCGTGCATGGGAGAGAGAGCGAGCGAGCATGGGAGAGAGTGAGCGAGCAAGTGTGGGAGAGACAGCGTGCGGGTGTGGGGGAGAGAGCGAGCATGGGAGAGAGCGAGCAAGAGAGTGTGGGAGAGCAAGCGAGCGAGTGTGGGAGAGAGAGCGAGCGATTGTGGGAGCGAGCGAGCGAGTGTGGGAGCGAGCGAGCGAGTGGGGGAGAGTGAGCGAGCAAGCGTGGGAGCGCAAGCAAGCATGGGAGAGATAGAGAGCGAGCGTGGGAGAGCGAGCGAGCATGGGAGAGCAATCGAGCGTGGGAGAGATAGAGAGTGAGCGTGGGAGAGAGAGCAAGAGAACTTGGGAGAGTGAGCAAGCGAGTGTGGGAGAGAGCGAGTGAGCAAGGGTGGGAGAGACAGCGAGCGGGTGTGGGAGAGAGAGTGAGTGCACGTGAGAGTGAGCGAGTGGGCGTGGGAGAGACAGCGAGCGGGTATGGGAGAGAGAGCGAGCGCACGTGGGAGAGAGAGTGAGCGAGTGTGGGAGAGAGAGCGAGCGAGTGTGGGAGAGAACGAGTGAGCATGGGAGAGAGAGCGAGTGAGCGGGGGAGAGCAAGTGAGCATGGGAGAGCGAGCGAGCATGGGAGAGATAGTGAGTGTGGGAGAGTGAGCGAGCGTGGGAGTCCGAGCGAGCGAGCATGGGAGTGCGAGCGAGTGAGCGTGGGAGTATGAGTGAGCGAGCGTGGGAGAGAGAGCGAGTGTGGGAGAGAGAGCGAGCGAGCATGGGAGAGAGAGCGAGCGAGCGTGGGAGAGGGAGCGAGCATGAGAGAGAGAGATCGAGTGAGCGTGAGATAGAGAGCGAGCGAGTGAGGGAGAGAGAGCGAGTGAGGGAGAGAGAGCGAGCGAGGGAGAGAGAGCGAGCGAGCGAGTGTGGGAGAGAGAGCGAGCGTGTGTGGGAGTGAGAGCGAGCGGGCATGGGAGAGCGAGCAAGCGAGTGTGGGAGAGAGAGTAAGCGAGCGTGGGAGAGAGAGCGAGCGAGCGTGGGAGAGAGAGCGAGCGAGTGTGGGAGAGAGGCTGAGCGAGCGTGGGCGAGAGAACGAGTCAGCATGGACGAGGAAGCGAGCGAGCTTGGGAGAGATAGCAAGCGAGTGCAGGAGAGAGAGCATGGGAGCGAGAGAGTGAGCGAGTGAGTGAGCGAGCAATGGAGAGAGAGTGAGCAGGCATGCGAGAGAAAACGAGCGAGCGTGGGAGAGAGAGTGAGGGTGTGTCGGAGAGAGAGAGCAAGTGAGCATGGGAGAGAGAGTGAGCGAAGTGGGAGAGTGAGCGAGAGTGGGAGAGAGAGCGAGCAAACATGAGAGAGTGAGCGAGCATGAGAGAGAGAGATCGTGTGAGCCTGGGAGAGAGACCAAGTGAGCCTGGGAGAGAGAGCGAGCGTGCGTGGGAGTGCGAGCAAGCGAGTGTGGGAGAGAGAGCGGGCGAACGAGCATGGGAGAGAGCGAGCGAGCGAGTGTGGGAGAGACAGCGAGCGGGTGTGGGAGAGAGAGCGAGCGTGCGTGAAAGAGAGTGAGCGGGCGTGGGAGAGGGAGCGAGCGAGCGTGGGAGAGAGAGCGAGCGGGCGTGGGAGAGGGAGCGAGCGAGCGAGGGAGAGAGAGCGAGCGAGCGAGTGTGGGAGAGAGAGCGAGCGTGTGTGGGAGTGAGAGCGAGCGGGCATGGGAGAGCGAGCAAGCGAGTGTGGGAGAGAGAGTAAGCGAGCGTGGGAGAGAGAGCGAGCGAGCGTGGGAGAGAGAGCGAGCGAGTGTGGGAGAGAGGCTGAGCGAGCGTGGGCGAGAGAACGAGTCAGCATGGACGAGGAAGCGAGCGAGCTTGGGAGAGATAGCAAGCGAGTGCAGGAGAGAGAGCATGGGAGCGAGAGAGTGAGCGAGTGAGTGAGCGAGCAATGGAGAGAGAGTGAGCAGGCATGCGAGAGAAAACGAGCGAGCGTGGGAGAGAGAGTGAGGGTGTGTCGGAGAGAGAGAGCAAGTGAGCATGGGAGAGAGAGTGAGCGAAGTGGGAGAGTGAGCGAGAGTGGGAGAGAGAGCGAGCAAACATGAGAGAGTGAGCGAGCATGAGAGAGAGAGATCGTGTGAGCCTGGGAGAGAGACCAAGTGAGCCTGGGAGAGAGAGCGAGCGTGCGTGGGAGTGCGAGCAAGCGAGTGTGGGAGAGAGAGCGGGCGAACGAGCATGGGAGAGAGCGAGCGAGCGAGTGTGGGAGAGACAGCGAGCGGGTGTGGGAGAGAGAGCGAGCGTGCGTGAAAGAGACTGAGCGGGCGTGGGAGAGGGAGCGAGCGAGCGTGGGAGAGAGAGCGAGCGGGCGTGGGAGAGGGAGCGAGCGAGCGTGGGAGAGAGAGCGAGCGAGCGTGGGAGACAGAGCGAGCGAGCGTGGGAGAGAGAGCGAGCGAGCCTTGGAGGGAGCGAGCGAGCGTGGGAGAGAGAGCGAGCGAGCGTGGGAGACAGAGCGAGTGAGCGTGGGAGAGATAGCAAGCAAGCATTGGAGAGAGCGAGTGAGCGTGGGAGAGAGAGCGAGCAAACGTGGGAGAGAGAGCAAGCGAACATGGGAGAGCGAGCGAGCATGGGAGAGAGAGTGAATGAACGTGGGAGAGAGAGAGTCAATGAGCGTGGGAGAGAGAGAGAGACAACAAGCTTGGGAGTGAGAGAGCGAGAGTGGGAGAGAGAGACAAAGCGAGCATGGGAGAGCGTGCAATTGCGAGTGAGCGTGGGAGAGAGAGCGATCAAGTGTGGAAGAGAGAGGGAGCGAGCGTGGGAGAGAGCGCGAGCGAACATGGGAGAGTGAGCGAGCGAGCGTGGGAGAGAGAGTGAGCGAGTGTCGGAGAGAGACCGAGGAAGCGTGGGCGAGCGAACGAGCGAGCGTGGATGAGGAAGCGAGCGAGTTTGGGAGAGATAGCGAGCGAGCGTGAGAGAGAGCATGGGAGCGAGAGAGTAAGTGAGCGAGTGAACGAGCATGGGAGAGAGAGCGAGCAAGTGTGTGAGAGAGAGCGAGGGTGTGTAGGAGAGAGCAAGCAAGCATGGGAGAGAGAGCGAGCGAGCGTGGGAGAGGTAGTGAGCGTGAGAGAGAGATCGAGTGAGCGTGAGATAGAGAGTGAGCGAGCGAGGGAGAGAGAGCGAGTGAGGGAGAGAGAGCAAGCGAGGGAGAGAGCACGAGCGAGCGAGTGTGGGAGAGAGAGCGAGCAGGCATGGGAGTGAGAGCAAGCGGGCATGGGAGAGCGAGCAAGCGAGTGTGGGAGAGCGAGCAAGCGAGCGTGGGAGAGAGAGCGAGCGAGCGTGGGAGAGAGAGCGAGCGAGCATGGGGGTGAGAGCGAGTGAGCGTGGGAGTCCGAGCGAGCGCGCGTGAGAGAGTGCAAGCTGGCATGGGAGAGACAGCGAGCGGGCATGGGAGAGAGAGCGAGCATGCGTGGGAGATCGAGCGAGCGGGCGTGGGAGAGCGAGCGAGCATGGGAGAGAGAGCGAGCGAGCGGGGGTGAGAGAGCGAGCGAGCATGGGAGAGAGTGAGCGAACGAGGGAGAGCGAGCGAGCGAGTGTGGGAGAGAGAGCAAGCGAGCATGGGAGAGTGAGCAAGCGAGTGTGGCAGACCGAGCGACCGCGGGAGAGAGAGTGAGCTAGCATGGGAGAGAGAGGGAGCGTGCATGGGAGAGAGAGCGAGCGAGCATGGGAGAGAGTGAGCGAGAGAGTGTGGGAGAGACAGCGTGCGGGTGTGGGGGAGAGAGCGAGCATGGGAGAGAGCGAGCAAGAGAGTGTGGGAGAGCAAGCGAGCGAGTGTGGGAGAGAGAGCGAGCGATTGTGGGAGCGAGCGAGCGAGTGTGGGAGCGAGCGAGCGAGTGGGGGAGAGTGAGCGAGCAAGCGTGGGAGCGCAAGCAAGCATGGGAGAGATAGAGAGCGAGCGTGGGAGAGCGAGCGAGCGTGGGAGAGCAATCGAGCGTGGGAGAGATAGAGAGTGAGCGTGGGAGAGAGAGCAAGAGAACTTGGGAGAGTGAGCAAGCGAGTGTGGGAGAGAGCGAGTGAGCAAGGGTGGGAGAGACAGCGAGCGGGTGTGGGAGAGAGAGTGAGTGCACGTGAGAGTGAGCGAGTGGGCGTGGGAGAGACAGCGAGCGGGTATGGGAGAGAGAGCGAGCGCACGTGGGAGAGAGAGTGAGCGAGTGTGGGAGAGAGAGCGAGCGAGTGTGGGAGAGAACGAGTGAGCATGGGAGAGAGAGCGAGTGAGCGGGGGAGAGCAAGTGAGCATGGGAGAGCGAGCGAGCATGGGAGAGATAGTGAGTGTGGGAGAGTGAGCGAGCGTGGGAGTCCGAGCGAGCGAGCATGGGAGTGCGAGCGAGTGAGCGTGGGAGTATGAGTGAGCGAGCGTGGGAGAGAGAGCGAGTGTGGGAGAGAGAGCGAGCGAGCATGGGAGAGAGAGCGAGCGAGCGTGGGAGAGGGAGCGAGCATGAGAGAGAGAGATCGAGTGAGCGTGAGATAGAGAGCGAGCGAGTGAGGGAGAGAGAGCGAGTGAGGGAGAGAGAGCGAGCGAGGGAGAGAGAGCGAGCGAGCAAGTGTGGGAGAGAGAGCGAGCGTGTGTGGGAGTGAGAGCGAGCGGGCATGGGAGAGCGAGCAAGCGAGTGTGGGAGAGAGAGTAAGCGAGCGTGGGAGAGAGAGCGAGCGAGCGTGGGAGAGAGAGCGAGCGAGCATGGGAGAGAGAGCGAGCGAGCGTGGGAGAGGGAGCGAGCATGAGAGAGAGAGATCGAGTGAGCGTGAGATAGAGAGCGAGCGAGTGAGGGAGAGAGAGCGAGTGAGGGAGAGAGAGCGAGCGAGGGAGAGAGAGCGAGCGAGCAAGTGTGGGAGAGAGAGCGAGCGTGTGTGGGAGTGAGAGCGAGCGGGCATGGGAGAGCGAGCAAGCGAGTGTGGGAGAGAGAGTAAGCGAGCGTGGGAGAGAGAGCGAGCGAGCGTGGGAGAGAGAGCGAGCGAGTGTGGGAGAGAGGCTGAGCGAGCGTGGGCGAGAGAACGAGTCAGCATGGACGAGGAAGCGAGCGAGCTTGGGAGAGATAGCAAGCGAGTGTAGGAGAGAGAGCATGGGAGCGAGAGAGTGAGCGAGTGAGTGAGCGAGCAATGGAGAGAGAGTGAGCAGGCATGCGAGAGAAAGCGAGCGAGCGTGGGAGAGAGAGTGAGGGTGTGTCGGAGAGAGAGAGCAAGTGAGCATGGGAGAGAGAGTGAGCGAAGTGGGAGAGTGAGCGAGAGTGGGAGAGAGAGCGAGCAAACATGAGAGAGTGAGCGAGCATGAGAGAGAGAGATCGTGTGAGCCTGGGAGAGAGACCAAGCGAGCCTGGGAGAGAGAGCGAGCGGGCGTGGGAGAGCGAGCAAGCGAGTGTGGGAGAGAGAGCGGTGTGAGCGAGCATGGGAGAGAGCGAGCGAGCTAGTGTGGGAGAGACAGCGAGCGGGTGTGGGAGAGAGAGCGAGCGTGCGTGAAAGAGAGCGAGCGGGTGTGGGAGAGGGAGCGAGCGAGCGTGGGAGAGAGAGCGAGCGAGCGTGGGAGAGGGAGCGAGCATGAGAGAGAGAGATCGAGTGAGCGTGAGATAGAGAGCGAGCGAGTGAGGGAGAGAGAGCGAGTGAGGGAGAGAGAGCGAGCGAGGGAGAGAGAGCGAGCGAGCAAGTGTGGGAGAGAGAGCGAGCGTGTGTGGGAGTGAGAGCGAGCGGGCATGGGAGAGCGAGCAAGCGAGTGTGGGAGAGAGAGTAAGCGAGCGTGGGAGAGAGAGCGAGCGAGCGTGGGAGAGAGAGCGAGCGAGTGTGGGAGAGAGGCTGAGCGAGCGTGGGCGAGAGAACGAGTCAGCATGGACGAGGAAGCGAGCGAGCTTGGGAGAGATAGCAAGCGAGTGTAGGAGAGAGAGCATGGGAGCGAGAGAGTGAGCGAGTGAGTGAGCGAGCAATGGAGAGAGAGTGAGCAGGCATGTGAGAGAAAGCGAGCGAGCGTGGGAGAGAGAGTGAGGGTGTGTCGGAGAGAGAGAGCAAGTGAGCATGGGAGAGAGAGTGAGCGAAGTGGGAGAGTGAGCGAGAGTGGGAGAGAGAGCGAGCAAACATGAGAGAGTGAGCGAGCATGAGAGAGAGAGATCGTGTGAGCCTGGGAGAGAGACCAAGCGAGCCTGGGAGAGAGAGCGAGCGGGCGTGGGAGAGGGAGCGAGCGAGCGTGGGAGAGAGAGCGAGCGAGCGTGGGAGACAGAGCGAGCGAGCGTGGGAGAGAGAGCGAGCGAGCCTTGGAGGGAGCGAGCGAGCGTGGGAGAGAGAGCGAGCGAGCGTGGGAGACAGAGCGAGTGAGCGTGGGAGAGATAGCGAGCAAGCATTGGAGAGAGCGAGTGAGCGTGGGAGAGAGAGCGAGCAAACGTGGGAGAGAGAGCAAGCGAACATGGGAGAGCGAGCGAGCATGGGAGAGAGAGTGAATGAACGTGGGAGAGAGAGAGTCAATGAGCGTGGGAGAGAGAGAGAGACAACAAGCTTGGGAGTGAGAGAGCGAGAGTGGGAGAGAGAGACAAAGCGAGCGTGGGAGAGCGTGCAATTGCGAGTGAGCGTGGGAGAGAGAGCGATCAAGTGTGGAAGAGAGAGGGAGCGAGCGTGGGAGAGAGCGCGAGCGAACATGGGAGAGTGAGCGAGCGAGCGTGGGAGAGAGAGTGAGCGAGTGTGGGAGAGAGACCGAGGAAGCGTGGGCGAGCGAACGAGCGAGCGTGGATGAGGAAGCGAGCGAGTTTGGGAGAGATAGCGAGCGAGCGTGAGAGAGAGCATGGGAGCGAGAGAGTAAGTGAGCGAGTGAACGAGCATGGGAGAGAGAGCGAGCAAGTGTGTGAGAGAGAGCGAGGGTGTGTAGGAGAGAGCAAGCAAGCATGGGAGAGAGAGCGAGCGAGCGTGGGAGAGGTAGTGAGCGTGAGAGAGAGATCGAGTGAGCGTGAGATAGAGAGTGAGCGAGCGAGGGAGAGAGAGCGAGTGAGGGAGAGAGAGCAAGCGAGGGAGAGAGCGCGAGCGAGCGAGTGTGGGAGAGAGAGCGAGCAGGCATGGGAGTGAGAGCAAGCGGGCATGGGAGAGCGAGCAAGCAAGTGTGGGAGAGCGAGCAAGCGAGCGTGGGAGAGAGAGCGAGCGAGCGTGGGAGAGAGAGCGAGCGAGCATGGGGGTGAGAGCGAGTGAGCGTGGGAGTCCGAGCGAGCGCGCGTGAGAGAGTGCAAGCTGGCATGGGAGAGACAGCGAGCGGGCATGGGAGAGAGAGCGAGCATGCGTGGGAGATCGAGCGAGCGGGCGTGGGAGAGCGAGCGAGCATGGGAGAGAGAGCGAGCGAGCGGGGGTGAGAGAGCGAGCGAGCATGGGAGAGAGTGAGCGAACGAGGGAGAGCGAGCGAGCGAGTGTGGGAGAGAGAGCAAGCGAGCATGGGAGAGTGAGCAAGCGAGTGTGGCAGACCGAGCGACCGCGGGAGAGAGAGTGAGCTAGCATGGGAGAGAGAGGGAGCGTGCATGGGAGAGAGAGCGAGCGAGCATGGGAGAGAGTGAGCGAGCAAGTGTGGGAGAGACAGCGTGCGGGTGTGGGGGAGAGAGCGAGCATGGGAGAGAGCGAGCAAGAGAGTGTGGGAGAGCAAGCGAGCGAGCGTGGGAGAGAGAGCGAGCGAGCGTGGGAGAGAGAGCGAGCGAGTGTGGGAGAGAGGCTGAGCGAGCGTGGGCGAGAGAACGAGTCAGCATGGACGAGGAAGCGAGCGAGCTTGGGAGAGATAGCAAGCGAGTGTAGGAGAGGGAGCATGGGAGCGAGAGAGTGAGCGAGTGAGTGAGCGAGCAATGGAGAGAGAGTGAGCAGGCATGCGAGAGAAAGCGAGCGAGCGTGGGAGAGAGAGTGAGGGTGTGTCGGAGAGAGAGAGCAAGTGAGCATGGGAGAGAGAGTGAGCGAAGTGGGAGAGTGAGCGAGAGTGGGAGAGAGAGCGAGCAAACATGAGAGAGTGAGCGAGCATGAGAGAGAGAGATCGTGTGAGCCTGGGAGAGAGACCAAGCGAGCCTGGGAGAGAGAGCGAGCGGGCGTGGGAGAGCGAGCAAGCGAGTGTGGGAGAGAGAGCGGGTGAGCGAGCATGGGAGAGAGCGAGCGAGCGAGTCTGGGAGAGACAGCGAGCGGGTGTGGGAGAGAGAGCGAGCGTGCGTGAAAGAGAGCGAGCGGGTGTGGGAGAGGGAGCGAGCGAGCGTGGGAGAGAGAGCGAGCGAGCGTGGGAGAGGGAGCGAGCATGAGAGAGAGAGATCGAGTGAGCGTGAGATAGAGAGCGAGCGAGTGAGGGAGAGAGAGCGAGTGAGGGAGAGAGAGCGAGCGAGGGAGAGAGAGCGAGCGAGCAAGTGTGGGAGAGAGAGCGAGCGTGTGTGGGAGTGAGAGCGAGCGGGCATGGGAGAGCGAGCAAGCGAGTGTGGGAGAGAGAGTAAGCGAGCGTGGGAGAGAGAGCGAGCGAGCGTGGGAGAGAGAGCGAGCGAGTGTGGGAGAGAGGCTGAGCGAGCGTGGGCGAGAGAACGAGTCAGCATGGACGAGGAAGCGAGCGAGCTTGGGAGAGATAGCAAGCGAGTGTAGGAGAGAGAGCATGGGAGCGAGAGAGTGAGCGAGTGAGTGAGCGAGCAATGGAGAGAGAGTGAGCAGGCATGTGAGAGAAAGCGAGCGAGCGTGGGAGAGAGAGTGAGGGTGTGTCGGAGAGAGAGAGCAAGTGAGCATGGGAGAGAGAGTGAGCGAAGTGGGAGAGTGAGCGAGAGTGGGAGAGAGAGCGAGCAAACATGAGAGAGTGAGCGAGCATGAGAGAGAGAGATCGTGTGAGCCTGGGAGAGAGACCAAGCGAGCCTGGGAGAGAGAGCGAGCGGGCGTGGGAGAGCGAGCAAGCGAGTGTGGGAGAGAGAGCGGGTGAGCGAGCATGGGAGAGAGCGAGCGAGCGAGTGTGGGAGAGACAGCGAGCGGGTGTGGGAGAGAGAGCGAGCGTGTGTGAAAGAGAGCGAGCGGGTGTGGGAGAGGGAGCGAGCGAGCGTGGGAGAGAGAGTGAGCAAGAGAGTGTGGGAGAGCAAGCGAGCGAGTGTGGGAGAGAGAGCGAGCGAGTGTGGGAGCGAGCGAACGAGTGTGGGAGCGAGCGAGCGAGTGGGGGAGAGTGAGCGAGCAAGCGTGGGAGCGCAAGCAAGCATGGGAGAGATAGAGAGCGAGCGTGGGAGAGCGAGCGAGCGTGGGAGAGCAATCGAGCGTGGGAGAGATAGAGAGTGAGCGTGGGAGAGAGAGCGAGAGAACTTGGGAGAGTGAGCAAGCGAGTGTGGGAGAGAGCGAGCGAGCAAGGGTGGGAGAGACAGCGAGCGGGTGTGGGAGAGAGAGTGAGTGCACGTGAGAGTGAGCGAGTGGGCGTGGGAGAGACAGCGAGCGGGTATGGGAGAGAGAGCGAGCGCACATGGGAGAGAGAGTGAGCGAGTGTGGGAGAGAGAGCGAGCGAGTGTGGGAGAGAGCGAGTGAGCATGGGAGAGAGAGCGAGTGAGCGGGGGAGAGCAAGTGAGCATGGGAGAGCGAGCGAGCATGGGAGAGATAGTGAGTGTGGGAGAGTGAGCGAGCGTGGGAGTCCGAGCGAGCGAGCATGGGTGTGTGAGCGAGTGAGCGTGGGAGTATGAGTGAGCGAGCGTGGGAGAGAGAGCGAGTGTGGGAGAGAGAGCGAGCGAGCATGGGAGAGAGAGCGAGCGAGCGTGGGAGAGGGAGCGAGCGTGAGAGAGAGAGATCGAGTGAGCGTGAGATAGAGAGCGAGCGAGTGAGGGAGAGAGAGCGAGTGAGGGAGAGAGAGCGAGCGAGGGAGAGAGAGCGAGCGAGCGAGTGTGGGAGAGAGAGCGAGCGTGTGTGGGAGTGAGAGCGAGCGGGCATGGGAGAGCGAGCAAGCGAGTGTGGGAGAGAGAGTAAGCGAGCATGGGAGAGAGAGCGAGCGAGCGTGGGAGAGAGAGCGAGCGAATGTGGGAGAGAGGCTGAGCGAGCGTGGGCGAGAGAACGAGTCAGCATGGACGAGGAAGCGAGCTAGCTTGGGAGAGATAGCAAGCGAGTGCCGGAGAGAGAGCATGGGAGCGAGAGAGTGAGCGAGTGAGTGAGCGAGCAATGGAGAGAGAGTGAGCAGGCATGCGAGAGAAAGCGAGCGAGCGTGGGAGAGAGAGTGAGGGTGTGTCGGAGAGAGAGAGCAAGTGAGCATGGGAGAGAGAGTGAGCGAAGTGGGAGAGTGAGCGAGAGTGGGAGAGAGAGCGAGCAAACATGAGAGAGTGAGCGAGCATGAGAGAGAGAGATCGTGTGAGCCTGGGAGAGAGACCAAGCGAGCCTGGGAGAGAGAGCGAGCGGGCGTGGGAGAGCGAGCAAGCGAGTGTGGGAGAGAGAGCGGGTGAGCGAGCATGGGAGAGAGCGAGCGAGCGAGTGTGGGAGAGACAGCGAGCGGGTGTGGGAGAGAGAGCGAGCGTGCGTGAAAGAGAGCGAGCGGGTGTGGGAGAGGGAGCGAGCGAGCGTGGGAGAGAGAGTGAGCGGGCATGGGAGAGGGAGCGAGCGGGCATGGGAGAGGGAGCGAGCGAGCGTGGGAGAGAGAGCGAGCGAGCGTTGGGGAGAGCGAGCGAGCGTGTGAGAGAGAGCGAGCGAGCGTGGGAGAGAGAGCGAGCGAGCGTGGGAGACAGAGCGAGCGAGCGTGGGAGAGAGAGCGTGCAAGCGTTGGAGAGAGCGAGCGACCGTGGGAGAGAGAGCGAGCAAACGTGGGAGAGAGAGCAAGCAAACATGGGAGAGCGAGCGAGCATGGGAGAGAGAGTGAATGAACGTGGGAGAGAGAGAGTCAATGAGCGTGGGAGAGAGAGAGAGAGACAACGAGCTTGGGAGTGAGAGAGCGAGTGTGGGAGAGAGAGACAAAGCGAGCGTGGGAGAGCATGCAATTGCGAGTGAGCGTGGGAGAGAGAGTGATCAAGTGTGGAAGAGAGAGGGAGCGAGCGTGGGAGAGAGAGTGAGCGAGTGTGGGAGAGAGACCGAGGAAGCGTGGGCGAGCGAACGAGCGAGTGTGGATGAGGAAGCGAGCGAGTTTGGGAGAGATGGTGAGCGAGCGTGGGAGAGAGAGAGCATGGGAGCGAGAGAGTGAGTGAGCGAGTGAATGAGCATGGGAGAGAGAGCGAGCAAGCGTGTGAGAGAGAGCGAGGGTGTGTAGGAGAGAGCAAGCAAGCATGGGAGAGAGAGCGAGCGAGCGTGGGAGAGGGAGCGAGCGTGAGAGAGAGAGATCGAGTCAGTGTGAGATAGAGAGTGAGCGTGTGAGGGAGAGAGAGCGAGTGAGTGAGAGAGAGCGAGCGAGGGAGAGAGAGCGAGCGAGCGAGTGTGAGAGAGAGAGCGAGCAGGCATGGGAGTGAGAGCGAGCGGGCATGGGAGAGCGAGCAAGCGAGTGTGGGAGAGCGAGCAAGCGAGCGTGGGAGAGCGAGCGAGCGTGGGAGAGACAGTGAGCGGGTGTGGGAGACCGAGCGAGCGTGCGTGAGAGAGAGCGAGCTGGCATGGGAGAGAGAGCGAGCAAGCATGGGAGAGAGAGCGATTGAGTGGGGAGAGCAAGTGAGCATGGGAGAGCGAGCAAGCATGGGAGAGCTAGTGAGTGTGGGAGAGCGAGCGAGCGTGGGAGTGTGAGCGAGCATGGGAGAGAGAGCAAATGAACGTGGGAGAGAGAGCAAGCGAGCATGGGAGAGAGAGCGAGCGAGCGTGGGAGAGAGAGCGAGCATGGGAGAGAGAGGTAGCATGGGAGAGAGAGCGAGCGAGCATGGGGAGAGAGCGAGTGAGCGTGGGAGACCGAGCGAGCGTGCGTGAGAGAGTGCGAGCTGGCATGGGAGAGACAGCGAGCGGGCATGGGAGAGAGAGCGAGCACGCGTGGGAGATCGAGCGAGCGGGCGTGGGAGAGAGAGCGAGCGAGCATGGGAGAGAGAGCGATCGAGCGGGGGTGAGAGAGCGAGCGAGCATGGGAGAGAGAGCGACCGCGGGAGAGAGAGTGAGCTAGCATGGGAGAGAGAGCGAGCGTGCATGGGAGACAGAGCGAGCGAGCATGGGAGAGAGTGAGCGAGCAAGTGTGGGAGAGACAGCGTGCGGGTGTGGGGGAGAGAGCGAGCATGGGAGAGAGCGAGCAAGAGAGTGTGGGAGAGCAAGCGAGCGAGTGTGGGAGAGAGAGCGAGCGATTGTGGGAGCGAGCGAGCGAGTGTGGGAGCGAGCGAGCGAGTGGGGGAGAGTGAGCGAGCAAGCGTGGGAGCGCAAGCAAGCATGGGAGAGATAGAGAGCGAGCGTGGGAGAGCGAGCGAGCGTGGGAGAGCAATCGAGCGTGGGAGAGATAGAGAGTGAGCGTGGGAGAGAGAGCGAGAGAACTTGGGAGAGTGAGCAAGCGAGTGTGGGAGAGAGCGAGTGAGCAAGGGTGGGAGAGACAGCGAGCGGGTGTGGGAGAGAGATTGAGTGCACGTGAGAGTGAGCGAGTGGGCGTGGGAGAGACAGCGAGCGGGTATGGGAGAGAGAGCGAGCGCACATGGGAGAGAGAGTGAGCGAGTGTGGGAGAGAGAGCGGGCGAGTGTGGGAGAGAGCGAGTGAGCATGGGAGAGAGAGCGAGTGAGCGGGGGAGAGCAAGTGAGCATGGGAGAGCGAGCGAGCATGGGAGAGATAGTGAGTGTGGGAGAGTGAGCGAGCGTGGGAGTCCGAGCGAGCGAGCATGGGAGTGCGAGCGAGTGAGCGTGGGAGTATGAGTGAGCGAGCGTGGGAGAGAGAGCGAGTGTGGGAGAGAGAGCGAGCGAGCATGGGAGAGAGAGCGAGCGAGCGTGGGAGAGGGAGCGAGCGTGAGAGAGAGAGATCGAGTGAGCGTGAGATAGAGAGCGAGCGAGTGAGGGAGAGAGAGCGAGTGAGGGAGAGAGAGCGAGCGAGGGAGAGAGAGCGAGCGAGCGAGTGTGGGAGAGAGAGCGAGCGTGTGTGGGAGTGAGAGCGAGCGGGCATGGGAGAGCGAGCAAGCGAGTGTGGGAGAGAGAGTAAGCGAGCATGGGAGAGAGAGCGAGCGAGCGTGGGAGAGAGAGCGAGCGAGTGTGGGAGAGAGGCTGAGCGAGCGTGGGCGAGAGAACGAGTCAGCATGGACGAGGAAGCGAGCGAGCTTGGGAGAGATAGCAAGCGAGTGTAGGAGAGAGAGCATGGGAGCGAGAGAGTGAGCGAGTGAGTGAGCGAGCAATGGAGAGAGAGTGAGCAGGCATGCGAGAGAAAGCGAGCGAGCGTGGGAGAGAGAGTGAGGGTGTGTCGGAGAGAGAGAGCAAGTGAGCATGGGAGAGAGAGTGAGCGAAGTGGGAGAGTGAGCGAGAGTGGGAGAGAGAGCGAGCAAACATGAGAGAGTGAGCGAGCATGAGAGAGAGAGATCGTGTGAGCCTGGGAGAGAGACCAAGCGACCCTGGGAGAGAGAGCGAGCGGGCGTGGGAGAGCGAGCAAGCGAGTGTGGGAGAGAGAGCGGGTGAGCGAGCATGGGAGAGAGCGAGCGAGCGAGTGTGGGAGAGACAGCGAGCGGGTGTGGGAGAGAGAGCGAGCGTGCATGAAAGAGAGCGAGCGGGTGTGGGAGAGGGAGCGAGCGAGCGTGGGAGAGAGAGTGAGCGGGCATGGGAGAGGGAGCGAGCGAGCGTGGGAGAGAGAGCGAGCGAGCATTGGAGAGAGCGAGCGAGCGTGGGAGAGAGAGCGAGCGAGCGTGGGAGAGAGAGCGAGCGAGCGTGGGAGACAGAGCGAGCGAGCGTGGGAGAGAGAGCGTGCAAGCGTTGGAGAGAGCGAGCGAGCGTGGGAGAGAGAGCGAGCAAACGTGGGAGAGAGAGCAAGCAAACATGGGAGAGCGAGCGAGCATGGGAGAGAGAGTGAATGAACGTGGGAGAGAGAGAGTCAATGAGCGTGGGAGAGAGAGAGAGACAACGAGCTTGGGAGTGAGAGAGCGAGTGTGGGAGAGAGAGACAAAGCGAGCGTGGGAGAGCGTGCAATTGCGAGTGAGCGTGGGAGAGAGAGCGATCAAGTGTGGAAGAGAGAGGGAGCGAGCGTGGGAGAGAGCGCGAGCGAACATGGGAGAGTGAGCGAGCGAGCGTGGGAGAGAGAGTGAGCGAGTGTGGGAGAGAGACCGAGGAAGCGTGGGCGAGCGAACGAGTGAGCGTGGATGAGGAAGCGAGCGAGTTTGGGAGAGATAGTGAGCGAGCATGAGAGAGAGAGAGCATGGGAGCGAGAGAGTGAGTGAGCGAGTGAACGAGCATGGGAGAGAGAGCGAGCAAGCGTGTGAGAGAGAGCGAGGGTGTGTAGGAGAGAGCAAGCAAGCATGGGAGAGAGAGCGAGCGAGCGTGGGAGAGGGAGCGAGCGTGAGAGAGAGAGCGAGGGTGTGTAGGAGAGAGCAAGCAAGCATGGGAGAGAGAGCGAGCGAGCGTGGGAGAGGGAGCGAGCGTGAGAGAGAGAGATCGAGTCAGTGTGAGATAGAGAGTGAGCGTGTGAGGGAGAGAGAGCGAGTGAGTGAGAGAGAGCGAGCGAGGGAGAGAGAGCGAGCGAGCGAGTGTGAGAGAGAGAGCGAGCAGGCATGGGAGTGAGAGCGAGCGGGCATGGGAGAGCGAGCAAGCGAGTGTGGGAGAGCGAGCAAGCGAGCGTGGGAGAGCGAGCGAACGTGGGAGAGACAGTGAGCGGGTGTGGGAGACCGAGCGAGCGTGCGTGAGAGAGAGCGAGCTGGCATGGGAGAGAGAGCGAGCAAGCATGGGAGAGAGAGCGATTGAGTGGGGAGAGCAAGTGAGCATGGGAGAGCGAGCAAGCATGGGAGAGCTAGTGAGTGTGGGAGAGCGAGCGAGCGTGGGAGTGTGAGCGAGCATGGGAGAGAGAGCAAATGAACGTGGGAGAGAGAGCAAGCGAGCATGGGAGAGAGAGCGAGCGAGCGTGGGAGAGAGAGCGAGCATGGGAGAGAGAGGTAGCGTGGGGGAGAGAGCGAGCGAGCATGGGGGAGAGAGCGAGTGAGCGTGGGAGACCGAGCGAGCGCGCGTGAGAGAGTGCGAGCTGGCATGGGAGAGACAGCGAGCGGGCATGGGAGAGAGAGCGAGCACGCATGGGAGATCGAGCGAGCGGGCGTGGGAGAGAGAGCGAGCGAGCATGGGAGAGAGCGCGATCGAGCGGGGGTGAGAGAGCGAGCGAGCATGGGAGAGGGAGCGACCGCGGGAGAGAGAGTGAGCTAGCATGGGAGAGAGAGCGAGCGTGCATGGGAGAGAGAGCGAGCGAGCATGGGAGAGAGAGCGAGCGAGCATGGGAGAGAGTGAGCGAGCAAGTGTGGGAGAGACAGCGTGCGGGTGTGGGGGAGAGAGCGAGCATGGGAGAGAGCGAGCAAGAGAGTGTGGGAGAGCAAGCGAGCGAGTGTGGGAGAGAGAGCGAGCGATTGTGGGAGCGAGCGAGCGAGTGTGGGAGCGAGCGAGCGAGTGGGGGAGAGTGAGCGAGCAAGCGTGGGAGCGCAAGCAAGCATGGGAGAGATAGAGAGCGAGCGTGGGAGAGCGAGCGAGCGTGGGAGAGCAATCAAGCATGGGAGAGATAGAGAGTGAGCGTGGGAGAGAGAGCAAGAGAACTTGGGAGAGTGAGCAAGCGAGTGTGGGAGAGAGCGAGTGAGCAAGGGTGGGAGAGACAGCGAGCGGGTGTGGGAGAGAGAGTGAGTGCACGTGAGAGTGAGCGAGTGGGCGTGGGAGAGACAGCGAGCGGGTATGGGAGAGAGAGCGAGCGCACATGGGAGAGAGAGTGAGCGAGTGTGGGAGAGAGAGCGAGCGAGTGTGGGAGAGAATGAGTGAGCATGGGAGAGAGAGCGAGTGAGCGGGGGAGAGCAAGTGAGCATGGGAGAGCGAGCGAGCATGGGAGAGATAGTGAGTGTGGGAGAGTGAGCGAGCGTGGGAGTCCGAGCGAGCGAGCATGGGAGTGCGAGCGAGTGAGCGTGGGAGTATGAGTGAGCGAGCGTGGGAGAGAGAGCGAGTGTGGGAGAGAGAGCGAGCGAGCATGGGAGAGAGAGCGAGCGAGCGTGGGAGAGGGAGAGAGCGTGAGAGAGAGAGATTGAGTGAGCGTGATATAGAGAGCGAGCGAGCGAGGGAGAGAGAGCGAGTGAGGGAGAGAGAGCGAGCGAGGGAGAGAGAGCGAGCGAGCGAGTGTGGGAGAGAGAGCGAGCGTGTGTGGGAGTGAGAGCGAGCGGGCATGGGAGAGCGAGCAAGCGAGTGTGGGAGAGAGAGTAAGCGAGCATGGGAGAGAGAGCGAGCGAGCGTGGGAGAGAGAGCGAGCGAATGTGGGAGAGAGGCTGAGCGAGCGTGGGTGAGAGAACGAGTCAGCATGGACGAGGAAGCGAGCTAGCTTGGGAGAGATAGCAAGCGAGTGCCGGAGAGAGAGCATGGGAGCGAGAGAGTGAGCGAGTGAGTGAGCGAGCAATGGAGAGAGAGTGAGCAGGCATGCGAGAGAAAGCGAGCGAGCGTGGGAGAGAGAGTGAGGGTGTGTCGGAGAGAGAGAGCAAGTGAGCATGGGAGAGAGAGTGAGCGAAGTGGGAGAGTGAGCGAGAGTGGGAGAGAGAGCGAGCAAACATGAGAGAGTGAGCGAGCATGAGAGAGAGAGATCGTGTGAGCCTGGGAGAGAGACCAAGCGAGCCTGGGAGAGAGAGCGAGCGGGCGTGGGAGAGCGAGCAAGCGAGTGTGGGAGAGAGAGCGGTGTGAGCGAGCATGGGAGAGAGCGAGCGAGCGAGTGTGGGAGAGACAGCGAGCGGGTGTGGGAGAGCGAGCGAGCGTGCGTGAAAGAGAGCGAGCGGGTGTGGGAGAGGGAGCGAGCGAGCGTGGGAGAGAGAGTGAGCGGGCATGGGAGAGGGAGCGAGCGGGCATGGGAGAGGGAGCGAGCGAGCGTGGGAGAGAGAGCGAGCGAGCGTTGGGGAGAGCGAGCGAGCGTGTGAGAGAGAGCGAGCGAGCGTGGGAGAGAGAGCGAGCGAGCGTGGGAGACAGAGCGAGCGAGCGTGGGAGAGAGAGCGTGCAAGCGTTGGAGAGAGCGAGCGACCGTGGGAGAGAGAGCGAGCAAACGTGGGAGAGAGAGCAAGCAAACATGGGAGAGCGAGCGAGCATGGGAGAGAGAGTGAATGAACGTGGGAGAGAGAGAGTCAATGAGCGTGGGAGAGAGAGAGAGAGACAACGAGCTTGGGAGTGAGAGAGCGAGTGTGGGAGAGAGAGACAAAGCGAGCGTGGGAGAGCATGCAATTGCGAGTGAGCGTGGGAGAGAGAGTGATCAAGTGTGGAAGAGAGAGGGAGCGAGCGTGGGAGAGAGAGTGAGCGAGTGTGGGAGAGAGACCGAGGAAGCGTGGGCGAGCGAACGAGCGAGTGTGGATGAGGAAGCGAGCGAGTTTGGGAGAGATGGTGAGCGAGCGTGGGAGAGAGAGAGCATGGGAGCGAGAGAGTGAGTGAGCGAGTGAATGAGCATGGGAGAGAGAGCGAGCAAGCGTGTGAGAGAGAGCGAGGGTGTGTAGGAGAGAGCAAGCAAGCATGGGAGAGAGAGCGAGCGAGCGTGGGAGAGGGAGCGAGCGTGAGAGAGAGAGATCGAGTCAGTGTGAGATAGAGAGTGAGCGTGTGAGGGAGAGAGAGCGAGTGAGTGAGAGAGAGCGAGCGAGGGAGAGAGAGCGAGCGAGCGAGTGTGAGAGAGAGAGCGAGCAGGCATGGGAGTGAGAGCGAGCGGGCATGGGAGAGCGAGCAAGCGAGTGTGGGAGAGCGAGCAAGCGAGCGTGGGAGAGCGAGCGAGCGTGGGAGAGACAGTGAGCGGGTGTGGGAGACCGAGCGAGCGTGCGTGAGAGAGAGCGAGCTGGCATGGGAGAGAGAGCGAGCAAGCATGGGAGAGAGAGCGATTGAGTGGGGAGAGCAAGTGAGCATGGGAGAGCGAGCAAGCATGGGAGAGCTAGTGAGTGTGGGAGAGCGAGCGAGCGTGGGAGTGTGAGCGAGCATGGGAGAGAGAGCAAATGAACGTGGGAGAGAGAGCAAGCGAGCATGGGAGAGAGAGCGAGCGAGCGTGGGAGAGAGAGCGAGCATGGGAGAGAGAGGTAGCATGGGAGAGAGAGCGAGCGAGCATGGGGAGAGAGCGAGTGAGCGTGGGAGACCGAGCGAGCGTGCGTGAGAGAGTGCGAGCTGGCATGGGAGAGACAGCGAGCGGGCATGGGAGAGAGAGCGAGCACGCGTGGGAGATCGAGCGAGCGGGCGTGGGAGAGAGAGCGAGCGAGCATGGGAGAGAGAGCGATCGAGCGGGGGTGAGAGAGCGAGCGAGCATGGGAGAGAGAGCGACCGCGGGAGAGAGAGTGAGCTAGCATGGGAGAGAGAGCGAGCGTGCATGGGAGACAGAGCGAGCGAGCATGGGAGAGAGTGAGCGAGCAAGTGTGGGAGAGACAGCGTGCGGGTGTGGGGGAGAGAGCGAGCATGGGAGAGAGCGAGCAAGAGAGTGTGGGCCAGCAAGCGAGCGAGTGTGGGAGAGAGAGCGAGCGATTGTGGGAGCGAGCGAGCGAGTGTGGGAGCGAGCGAGCGAGTGGGGGAGAGTGAGCGAGCAAGCGTGGGAGCGCAAGCAAGCATGGGAGAGATAGAGAGCGAGCGTGGGAGAGCGAGCGAGCGTGGGAGAGCAATCGAGCGTGGGAGAGATAGAGAGTGAGCGTGGGAGAGAGAGCGAGAGAACTTGGGAGAGTGAGCAAGCGAGTGTGGGAGAGAGCGAGTGAGCAAGGGTGGGAGAGACAGCGAGCGGGTGTGGGAGAGAGATTGAGTGCACGTGAGAGTGAGCGAGTGGGCGTGGGAGAGACAGCGAGCGGGTATGGGAGAGAGAGCGAGCGCACATGGGAGAGAGAGTGAGCGAGTGTGGGAGAGAGAGCGGGCGAGTGTGGGAGAGAGCGAGTGAGCATGGGAGAGAGAGCGAGTGAGCGGGGGAGAGCAAGTGAGCATGGGAGAGCGAGCGAGCATGGGAGAGATAGTGAGTGTGGGAGAGTGAGCGAGCGTGGGAGTCCGAGCGAGCGAGCATGGGAGTGCGAGCGAGTGAGCGTGGGAGTATGAGTGAGCGAGCGTGGGAGAGAGAGCGAGTGTGGGAGAGAGAGCGAGCGAGCATGGGAGAGAGAGCGAGCGAGCGTGGGAGAGGGAGCGAGCGTGAGAGAGAGAGATCGAGTGAGCGTGAGATAGAGAGCGAGCGAGTGAGGGAGAGAGAGCGAGTGAGGGAGAGAGAGCGAGCGAGGGAGAGAGAGCGAGCGAGCGAGTGTGGGAGAGAGAGCGAGCGTGTGTGGGAGTGAGAGCGAGCGGGCATGGGAGAGCGAGCAAGCGAGTGTGGGAGAGAGAGTAAGCGAGCATGGGAGAGAGAGCGAGCGAGCGTGGGAGAGAGAGCGAGCGAGTGTGGGAGAGAGGCTGAGCGAGCGTGGGCGAGAGAACGAGTCAGCATGGACGAGGAAGCGAGCGAGCTTGGGAGAGATAGCAAGCGAGTGTAGGAGAGAGAGCATGGGAGCGAGAGAGTGAGCGAGTGAGTGAGCGAGCAATGGAGAGAGAGTGAGCAGGCATGCGAGAGAAAGCGAGCGAGCGTGGGAGAGAGAGTGAGGGTGTGTCGGAGAGAGAGAGCAAGTGAGCATGGGAGAGAGAGTGAGCGAAGTGGGAGAGTGAGCGAGAGTGGGAGAGAGAGCGAGCAAACATGAGAGAGTGAGCGAGCATGAGAGAGAGAGATCGTGTGAGCCTGGGAGAGAGACCAAGCGACCCTGGGAGAGAGAGCGAGCGGGCGTGGGAGAGCGAGCAAGCGAGTGTGGGAGAGAGAGCGGGTGAGCGAGCATGGGAGAGAGCGAGCGAGCGAGTGTGGGAGAGACAGCGAGCGGGTGTGGGAGAGAGAGCGAGTGTGCATGAAAGAGAGCGAGCGGGTGTGGGAGAGGGAGCGAGCGAGCGTGGGAGAGAGAGTGAGCGGGCATGGGAGAGGGAGCGAGCGAGCGTGGGAGAGAGAGCGAGCGAGCATTGGAGAGAGCGAGCGAGCGTGGGAGAGAGAGCGAGCGAGCGTGGGAGAGAGAGCGAGCGAGCGTGGGAGACAGAGCGAGCGAGCGTGGGAGAGAGAGCGTGCAAGCGTTGGAGAGAGCGAGCGAGCGTGGGAGAGAGAGCGAGCAAACGTGGGAGAGAGAGCAAGCAAACATGGGAGAGCGAGCGAGCATGGGAGAGAGAGTGAATGAACGTGGGAGAGAGAGAGTCAATGAGCGTGGGAGAGAGAGAGAGACAACGAGCTTGGGAGTGAGAGAGCGAGTGTGGGAGAGAGAGACAAAGCGAGCGTGGGAGAGCGTGCAATTGCGAGTGAGCGTGGGAGAGAGAGCGATCAAGTGTGGAAGAGAGAGGGAGCGAGCGTGGGAGAGAGCGCGAGCGAACATGGGAGAGTGAGCGAGCGAGCGTGGGAGAGAGAGTGAGCGAGTGTGGGAGAGAGACCGAGGAAGCGTGGGCGAGCGAACGAGTGAGCGTGGATGAGGAAGCGAGCGAGTTTGGGAGAGATAGTGAGCGAGCATGAGAGAGAGAGAGCATGGGAGCGAGAGAGTGAGTGAGCGAGTGAACGAGCATGGGAGAGAGAGCGAGCAAGCGTGTGAGAGAGAGCGAGGGTGTGTAGGAGAGAGCAAGCAAGCATGGGAGAGAGAGCGAGCGAGCGTGGGAGAGGGAGCGAGCGTGAGAGAGAGAGCGAGGGTGTGTAGGAGAGAGCAAGCAAGCATGGGAGAGAGAGCGAGCGAGCGTGGGAGAGGGAGCGAGCGTGAGAGAGAGAGATCGAGTCAGTGTGAGATAGAGAGTGAGCGTGTGAGGGAGAGAGAGCGAGTGAGTGAGAGAGAGCGAGCGAGGGAGAGAGAGCGAGCGAGCGAGTGTGAGAGAGAGAGCGAGCAGGCATGGGAGTGAGAGCGAGCGGGCATGGGAGAGCGAGCAAGCGAGTGTGGGAGAGCGAGCAAGCGAGCGTGGGAGAGCGAGCGAACGTGGGAGAGACAGTGAGCGGGTGTGGGAGACCGAGCGAGCGTGCGTGAGAGAGAGCGAGCTGGCATGGGAGAGAGAGCGAGCAAGCATGGGAGAGAGAGCGATTGAGTGGGGAGAGCAAGTGAGCATGGGAGAGCGAGCAAGCATGGGAGAGCTAGTGAGTGTGGGAGAGCGAGCGAGCGTGGGAGTGTGAGCGAGCATGGGAGAGAGAGCAAATGAACGTGGGAGAGAGAGCAAGCGAGCATGGGAGAGAGAGCGAGCGAGCGTGGGAGAGAGAGCGAGCATGGGAGAGAGAGGTAGCGTGGGGGAGAGAGCGAGCGAGCATGGGGGAGAGAGCGAGTGAGCGTGGGAGACCGAGCGAGCGCGCGTGAGAGAGTGCGAGCTGGCATGGGAGAGACAGCGAGCGGGCATGGGAGAGAGAGCGAGCACGCATGGGAGATCGAGCGAGCGGGCGTGGGAGAGAGAGCGAGCGAGCATGGGAGAGAGCGCGATCGAGCGGGGGTGAGAGAGCGAGCGAGCATGGGAGAGGGAGCGACCGCGGGAGAGAGAGTGAGCTAGCATGGGAGAGAGAGCGAGCGTGCATGGGAGAGAGAGCGAGCGAGCATGGGAGAGAGAGCGAGCGAGCATGGGAGAGAGTGAGCGAGCAAGTGTGGGAGAGACAGCGTGCGGGTGTGGGGGAGAGAGCGAGCATGGGAGAGAGCGAGCAAGAGAGTGTGGGAGAGCAAGCGAGCGAGTGTGGGAGAGAGAGCGAGCGATTGTGGGAGCGAGCGAGCGAGTGTGGGAGCGAGCGAGCGAGTGGGGGAGAGTGAGCGAGCAAGCGTGGGAGCGCAAGCAAGCATGGGAGAGATAGAGAGCGAGCGTGGGAGAGCGAGCGAGCGTGGGAGAGCAATCAAGCATGGGAGAGATAGAGAGTGAGCGTGGGAGAGAGAGCAAGAGAACTTGGGAGAGTGAGCAAGCGAGTGTGGGAGAGAGCGAGTGAGCAAGGGTGGGAGAGACAGCGAGCGGGTGTGGGAGAGAGAGTGAGTGCACGTGAGAGTGAGCGAGTGGGCGTGGGAGAGACAGCGAGCGGGTATGGGAGAGAGAGCGAGCGCACATGGGAGAGAGAGTGAGCGAGTGTGGGAGAGAGAGCGAGCGAGTGTGGGAGAGAATGAGTGAGCATGGGAGAGAGAGCGAGTGAGCGGGGGAGAGCAAGTGAGCATGGGAGAGCGAGCGAGCATGGGAGAGATAGTGAGTGTGGGAGAGTGAGCGAGCGTGGGAGTCCGAGCGAGCGAGCATGGGAGTGCGAGCGAGTGAGCGTGGGAGTATGAGTGAGCGAGCGTGGGAGAGAGAGCGAGTGTGGGAGAGAGAGCGAGCGAGCATGGGAGAGAGAGCGAGCGAGCGTGGGAGAGGGAGAGAGCGTGAGAGAGAGAGATTGAGTGAGCGTGATATAGAGAGCGAGCGAGCGAGGGAGAGAGAGCGAGTGAGGGAGAGAGAGCGAGCGAGGGAGAGAGAGCGAGCGAGCGAGTGTGGGAGAGAGAGCGAGCGTGTGTGGGAGTGAGAGCGAGCGGGCATGGGAGAGCGAGCAAGCGAGTGTGGGAGAGAGAGTAAGCGAGCGTGGGAGAGAGAGCGAGCGAGCGTGGGGGAGAGAGCGAGCGAGTGTGGGAGAGAGGCTGAGCGAGCGTGGGCGAGAGAACGAGTCAGCATAGACGAGGAAGCGAGCGAGCTTGGGAGAGATAGCAAGCGAGTGTAGGAGAGAGAGCATGGGAGCGAGAGAGTGAACGAGTGAGTGAGCGAGCAATGGAGAGAGAGTGAGCAGGCATGCGAGAGAAAGCGAGCGAGCGTGGGAGAGAGAGTGAGGGTGTGTTGGAGAGAGAGAGCAAGTGAGCATGGGAGAGAGAGTGAGCGAAGTGGGAGAGTGAGCGAGAGTGGGAGAGAGAGCGAGCAAACATGAGAGAGTGAGCGAGCATGAGAGAGAGAGATCGTGTGAACCTCGGAGAGAGACCAAGCGAGCCTGGGAGAGAGAGCGAGCGGGCGTGGGAGAGCGAGCAAGCGAGTGTGGGAGAGAGAGCGGGCGAGCGAGCATGGGAGAGAGCGAGCGAGCGAGTGTGGGAGAGACAGCGAGCGGGTGTGGGAGAGAGAGCGAGCGTGCGTGAAAGAGAGCGAGCGGGTGTGGGAGAGGGAGCGAGCGAGCGTGGGAGAGAGAGTGAGCGGGCATGGGAGAGGGAGCGAGCGAGCGTGGGAGAGAGAGCGAGCGAGCGTGGGAAACAGAGCGAGCTAGCGTGGGAGAGAGAGCGAGCGAGCGTTGGAGAGAGCGAGCGAGTGTGGGAGAGAGAGCGAGCGAGCGTGGGAGAGAGAGCGAGCGAGCGTGGGAGACAGAGCGAGTGAGCGTGGGAGAGATAGCGAGCAAGCATTGGAGAGAGCGAGTGAGCGTGGGAGAGAGAGCGAGCAAACGTGGGAGAGAGAGCAAGCGAACATGGGAGAGCGAGCGAGCATGGGAGAGAGAGTGAATGAATGTGGGAGAGAGAGAGTCAATGAGCGTGGGAGAGAGAGAGAGACAACAAGCTTGGGAGTGAGAGAGCGAGAGTGGGAGAGAGAGACAAAGCGAGCGTGGGAGAGCGTGCAATTGCGAGTGAGCATGGGAGAGAGAGCGATCAAGTGTGGAAGAGAGAGGGAGCGAGCGTGGGAGAGAGCGCGAGTGAACATGGGAGAGTGAGCGAGCGAGCGTGGGAGAGAGAGTGAGCGAGTGTGGGAGAGAGACCGAAGAAGCGGTGGGCGAGCGAAGGAGCGAGCGTGGATGAGGAAGCGAGCGAGTTTGGGAGAGATAGCGAGCGAGCGTGAGAGAGAGCATGGGAGCGAGAGAGTGAGTGAACGATGTGAACGAGCATGGGAGAGAGAGCGAGCAAGCGTGTGAGAGAGAGTGAGGGTGTGTAGGAGAGAGCAAGGAAGCATGGGAGAGAGAGCGAGCGAGCGTGGGAGAGGTAGCGAGCGTGAGAGAGAGAGATCGAGTGAGCGTGAGATAGAGAGTGAGCGAGCGAGGGAGAGAGAGCGAGTGAGGGAGAGAGAGCGAGCGAGGGAGAGAGCACGAGCGAGCGAGTGTGGGAGAGAGAGCGAGCAGGCATGGGAGTGAGAGCGAGCGGGCATGGGAGAGCGAGCAAGCGAGTGTGGCAGAGCGAGCAAGCGAGCTTGGGAGAGAGAGCGAGCGAGCGTGGGAGAGAGAGCGAGCGAGCATGGGGGTGAGAGCGAGTGAGCGTGGGAGTCCGAGCGAGCGCGCGTGAGAGAGTGCAAGGTGGCATGGGAGAGACAGCGAGCGGGCATGGGAGAGAGAGCGAGCACGCGTGGGAGATCGAGCGAGCGGGCGTGGGAGAGCGAGCGAGCATGGGAGAGATAGCGAGCGAGCGGGGGTGAGAGAGCGAGCGAGCATGGGAGAGAGTGAGCGAATGAGGGAGAGCGAGCGAGCGAGTGTGGGAGAGAGAGCAAGCGAGCATGGGAGAGTGAGCAAGCGAGTGTGGCAGACCGAGCGACCGCGGGAGAGAGAGTGAGATAGCATGGGAGGGAGAGCGAGCGTGCATGGGAGAGAGAGCGAGCGAGCATGGGAGAGAGTGAGCGAGCAAGTGTGGGAGAGACAGCGAGCGGGTGTGGGGGAGAGAGCGAGCATGGGAGAGAGCGAGCAAGAGAGTGTGGGAGAGCAAGCGAGCGAGTGTGGGAGAGAGAGCGAGCGAGTGTGGGAGCGAGCGAGCGAGTGTGGGAGCGAGCGAGCGAGTGGGGGAGAGTGAGCGAGCAAGCGTGGGAGCGCAAGCAAGCATGGGAGAGATAGAGAGCGAGCGTGGGAGAGCGAGCGAGCGTGGGAGAGCAATCGAGCGTGTGAGAGATAGAGAGTGAGCGTGGGAGAGAGAGCGAGAGAACTTGGGAGAGTGAGCAAGCGAGTGTGGGAGAGAGCGAGCGAGCAAGGGTGGGAGAGACAGCGAGCAGGTGTGGGAGAGAGAGTGAGTGCGCGTGAGAGTGAGCGAGTGGGCGTGGGAGAGACAGCGAGCGGGTATGGGAGAGAGAGCGAGCGCACGTGGGAGAGAGAGTGAGCGAGTGTGGGAGAGAGAGCGAGCAAGTGTGGGAGAGAGAGCGAGCGAGTGTGGGAGAGAGCGAGTGAGCATGGGAGAGAGAGCGAGTGAGCGGGGGAGAGCAAGTGAGCATGGGAGAGCGAGCGAGCATGGGAGAGATAGTGAGTGTGGGAGAGTGAGCGAGCGTGGGAGTCCGAGCGAGCGAGCATGGGAGAGCGAGCGAGCATGGGAGAGATAGTGAGTGTGGGAGAGTGAGCGAGCGTGGGAGTCCGAGCGAGCGAGCATGGGAGTGCGAGCGAGTGAGCGTGGGAGTATGAGTGAGCGAGCGTGGGAGAGAGAGCGAGTGTGGGAGAGAGAGCGAGCGAGCATGGGAGAGAGAGCGAGCGAGCGTGGGAGAGGGAGCCAGCGTGAGAGAGAGAGATCGAGTGAGCATGAGATAGAGAGCGAGCGAGCGAGGGAGAGAGAGCGAGCGAGCGTTGGAGAGAGCGAGCGAGCGTGGGAGAGAGCGAGCGAGCGTGGGAGAGAGAGCGAGCAAACGTGGGAGAGAGAGCAAGCGAACATGGGAGAGCGAGCGGAGCATGGGAGAGCGAGTGAATGAACGTGGGAGAGAGAGAGTCAATGAGCGTGGGAGAGAGAGAGAGACAACGAGCTTGGGAGTGAGAGAGCGAGTGTGGGAGAGAGAGACAAAGCGAGCGTGGGAGAGCGTGCAATTGTGAGTGAGCGTGGGAGAGAGAGCGATCAAGTGTGGAAGAGAGAGGGAGCGAGCGTGGGAGAGAGACCGAGGAAGCGTGGGCGAGCGAACGAGCGAGCGTGGATGACGAAGCGAGCGAGTTTGGGAAAGATAGTGAGCGAGCGTGGGAGAGAGAGAGCATGCGAGCGAGAGAGTGAGTGAGCGAGTGAACGAGCATGGGAGAGAGAGCGAGCAAGCATGTGAGAGAGAGCGAGGGTGTGTAGGAGAGAGCAAGCAAGCATGGGAGAGAGAGCGAGCGAGCGTGGGAGAGGGAGCGAGCGTGAGAGAGAGAGATCGAGTCAGTGTGAGATAGAGAGTGAGCGTGTGAGGGAGAGAGAGCGAGTGAGTGAGAGAGAGCGAGCGAGGGAGAGAGAGCGAGCGAGCGAGTGTGAGAGAGAGAGCGAGCAGGCATGGGAGTGAGAGCGAGCAGGCATGGGAGAGCGAGCAAGCGAGTGTGGGAGAGCGAGCAAGCGAGCGTGGGAGAGTGAGCGAGCGTGGGAGAGACAGTGAGCGGGTGTGGGAGACCGAGCGAGCGTGCGTGAGAGAGAGCGAGCTGGCATGGGAGAGAGAGCGAGCAAGCATGGGAGAGAGAGCGATTGAGTGGGGAGAGCAAGTGAGCATGGGAGAGCGAGCAAGCATGGGAGAGCTAGTGAGTGTGGGAGAGCGAGCGAGCGTGGGAGTGTGAGCGAGCATGGGAGAGAGAGCAAATGAACGTGGGAGAGAGAGCAAGCGAGCATGGGAGAGAGAGCGAGCGAGTGTGGGAGAGAGAGCGGGTGAGCGAGCATGGGAGAGAGCGAGCGAGCGAGTGTGGGAGAGACAGCGAGCGGGTGTGGGAGAGAGAGCGAGCGTGTGTGAAAGAGAGCGAGCGGGTGTGGGAGAGGGAGCGAGCGAACGTGGGAGAGAGAGTGAGCGGGCATGGGAGAGGGAGCGAGCGAGCGTGGGAGAGAGAGCGAGCGAGCGTTGGAGAGAGCGAGCGAGCGTGGGAGAGAGAGCGAGCGAGCGTGGGAGAGAGAGCAAATGAACGTGGGAGAGAGAGCAAGCGAGCATGGGAGAGAGAGCGAGCGAGCGTGGGAGAGAGAGCGAGCATGGGAGAGAGAGGTAGCGTGGGGGAGAGAGCGAGCGAGCATGGGGGAGAGAGCGAGTGAGCGTGGGAGACCGAGCGAGCGCGCGTGAGAGAGTGCGAGCTGGCATGGGAGAGACAGCGAGCGGGCATGGGAGAGAGAGCGAGCACGCGTGGGAGATCGAGCGAGCGGGCGTGGGAGAGAGAGCGAGCGAGCATGGGAGAGAGAGCGATCGAGCGGGGGTGAGAGAGCGAGCGAGCATGGGAGAGAGAGCGACCGCGGGAGAGAGAGTGAGCTAGCATGGGAGAGAGAGCGAGCGTGCATGGGAGAGAGAGCGAGCGAGCATGGGAGAGAGTGAGCGAGCAAGTGTGGGAGAGACAGCGTGCGGGTGTGTGGGGGAGAGAGCGAGCATGGGAGAGAGCGAGCAAGAGAGTGTGGGAGAGCAAGCGAGCGAGTGTGGGAGAGAGAGCGAGCGATTGTGGGAGCGAGCGAGCGAGTGTGGGAGCGAGCGAGCGAGTGGGGGAGAGTGACCGAGCAAGCGTGGGAGCGCAAGCAAGCATGGGAGAGATAGAGAGCGAGCGTGGGAGAGCGAGCGAGCGTGGGAGAGCAATCGAGCATGGGAGAGATAGAGAGTGAGCGTGGGAGAGAGAGCGAGAGAACTTGGGAGAGTGAGCAAGCGAGTGTGGGAGAGAGCGAGCGAGAAAGGGTGGGAGAGACAGCGAGCGGGTGTGGGAGAGAGAGTGAGTGCACGTGAGAGTGAGCGAGTGGGCGTGGGAGAGACAGCGAGCGGGTATGGGAGAGAGAGCGAGCGCACGTGGGAGAGAGAGTGAGCGAGTGTGGGAGAGAGAGCGAGCGAGTGTGGGAGAGAGCGAGTGAGCATGGGAGAGAGAGCGAGTGAGCGGGGGAGAGCAAGTGAGCATGGGAGAGCGAGCGAGCATGGGAGAGATAGTGAGTGTGGGAGAGTGAGCGAGCGTGGGAGTCCGAGCGAGCGAGCATGGGAGTGCGAGCGAGTGAGCGTGGGAGTATGAGTGAGCGAGCGTGGGAGAGAGAGCGAGTGTGGGAGAGAGAGCGAGCGAGCATGGGAGAGAGAGCGAGCGAGCGTGGGAGAGGGAGCGAGCGTGAGAGAGAGAGATCGAGTGAGCGTGAGATAGAGAGCGAGCGAGTGAGGGACAGAGAGCGAGTGAGGGAGAGAGAGCGAGCGAGGGAGAGAGAGCGAGCGAGCGAGTGTGGGAGAGAGAGCGAGCGTGTGTGGGAGTGAGAGCGAGCGGGCATGGGAGAGCGAGCAAGCGAGTGTGGGAGAGAGAGTAAGCGAGCATGGGAGAGAGAGCGAGCGAGCGTGGGAGAGAGAGCGAGCGAGTGTGGGAGAGAGGCTGAGCGAGCGTGGGCGAGAGAACGAGTCAGCATGGACGAGGAAGCGAGCGAGCTTGGGAGAGATAGCAAGCGAGTGTAGGAGAGAGAGCATGGGAGCGAGAGAGTGAGCGAGTGAGTGAGCGAGCAATGGAGAGAGAGTGAGCAGGCATGCGAGAGAAAGCGAGCGAGCGTGGGAGAGAGAGTGAGGGTGTGTCGGAGAGAGAGAGCAAGTGAGCATGGGAGAGAGAGTGAGCGAAGTGGGAGAGTGAGCGAGAGTGGGAGAGAGAGCGAGCAAACATGAGAGAGTGAGCGAGCATGAGAGAGAGAGATCGTGTGAGCCTGGGAGAGAGACCAAGCGAGCCTGGGAGAGAGAGCGAGCGGGCGTGGGAGAGCGAGCAAGCGAGTGTGGGAGAGAGAGCGGGTGAGCGAGCATGGGAGAGAGCGAGCGAGCGAGTGTGGGAGAGACAGCGAGCGGGTGTGGGAGAGAGAGCGAGCGTGCGTGAAAGAGAGCGAGCGGGTGTGGGAGAGGGAGCGAGCGAGCGTGGGAGAGAGAGTGAGCGGGCATGGGAGAGGGAGCGAGCGGGCATGGGAGAGGGAGCGAGCGAGCGTGGGAGAGAGAGCGAGCGAGCGTTGGGGAGAGCGAGCGAGCGTGTGAGAGAGAGCGAGCGAGCGTGGGAGAGAGAGCGAGCGAGCGTGGGAGACAGAGCGAGCGAGCGTGGGAGAGAGAGCGTGCAAGCGTTGGAGAGAGCGAGCGACCGTGGGAGAGAGAGCGAGCAAACGTGGGAGAGAGAGCAAGCAAACATGGGAGAGCGAGCGAGCATGGGAGAGAGAGTGAATGAACGTGGGAGAGAGAGAGTCAATGAGCGTGGGAGAGAGAGAGAGAGACAACGAGCTTGGGAGTGAGAGAGCGAGTGTGGGAGAGAGAGACAAAGCGAGCGTGGGAGAGCATGCAATTGCGAGTGAGCGTGGGAGAGAGAGTGATCAAGTGTGGAAGAGAGAGGGAGCGAGCGTGGGAGAGAGAGTGAGCGAGTGTGGGAGAGAGACCGAGGAAGCGTGGGCGAGCGAACGAGCGAGTGTGGATGAGGAAGCGAGCGAGTTTGGGAGAGATGGTGAGCGAGCGTGGGAGAGAGAGAGCATGGGAGCGAGAGAGTGAGTGAGCGAGTGAATGAGCATGGGAGAGAGAGCGAGCAAGCGTGTGAGAGAGAGCGAGGGTGTGTAGGAGAGAGCAAGCAAGCATGGGAGAGAGAGCGAGCGAGCGTGGGAGAGGGAGCGAGCGTGAGAGAGAGAGATCGAGTCAGTGTGAGATAGAGAGTGAGCGTGTGAGGGAGAGAGAGCGAGTGAGTGAGAGAGAGCGAGCGAGGGAGAGAGAGCGAGCGAGCGAGTGTGAGAGAGAGAGCGAGCAGGCATGGGAGTGAGAGCGAGCGGGCATGGGAGAGCGAGCAAGCGAGTGTGGGAGAGCGAGCAAGCGAGCGTGGGAGAGCGAGCGAGCGTGGGAGAGACAGTGAGCGGGTGTGGGAGACCGAGCGAGCGTGCGTGAGAGAGAGCGAGCTGGCATGGGAGAGAGAGCGAGCAAGCATGGGAGAGAGAGCGATTGAGTGGGGAGAGCAAGTGAGCATGGGAGAGCGAGCAAGCATGGGAGAGCTAGTGAGTGTGGGAGAGCGAGCGAGCGTGGGAGTGTGAGCGAGCATGGGAGAGAGAGCAAATGAACGTGGGAGAGAGAGCAAGCGAGCATGGGAGAGAGAGCGAGCGAGCGTGGGAGAGAGAGCGAGCATGGGAGAGAGAGGTAGCGTGGGGGAGAGAGCGAGCGAGCATGGGGAGAGAGCGAGTGAGCGTGGGAGACCGAGCGAGCGTGCGTGAGAGAGTGCGAGCTGGCATGGGAGAGACAGCGAGCGGGCATGGGAGAGAGAGCGAGCACGCGTGGGAGATCGAGCGAGCGGGCGTGGGAGAGAGAGCGAGCGAGCATGGGAGAGAGAGCGATCGAGCGGGGGTGAGAGAGCGAGCGAGCATGGGAGAGAGAGCGACCGCGGGAGAGAGAGTGAGCTAGCATGGGAGAGAGAGCGAGCGTGCATGGGAGACAGAGCGAGCGAGCATGGGAGAGAGTGAGCGAGCAAGTGTGGGAGAGACAGCGTGCGGGTGTGGGGGAGAGAGCGAGCATGGGAGAGAGCGAGCAAGAGAGTGTGGGAGAGCAAGCGAGCGAGTGTGGGAGAGAGAGCGAGCGATTGTGGGAGCGAGCGAGCGAGTGTGGGAGCGAGCGAGCGAGTGGGGGAGAGTGAGCGAGCAAGCGTGGGAGCGCAAGCAAGCATGGGAGAGATAGAGAGCGAGCGTGGGAGAGCGAGCGAGCGTGGGAGAGCAATCGAGCGTGGGAGAGATAGAGAGTGAGCGTGGGAGAGAGAGCGAGAGAACTTGGGAGAGTGAGCAAGCGAGTGTGGGAGAGAGCGAGTGAGCAAGGGTGGGAGAGACAGCGAGCGGGTGTGGGAGAGAGATTGAGTGCACGTGAGAGTGAGCGAGTGGGCGTGGGAGAGACAGCGAGCGGGTATGGGAGAGAGAGCGAGCGCACATGGGAGAGAGAGTGAGCGAGTGTGGGAGAGAGAGCGAGCGAGTGTGGGAGAGAGCGAGTGAGCATGGGAGAGAGAGCGAGTGAGCGGGGGAGAGCAAGTGAGCATGGGAGAGCGAGCGAGCATGGGAGAGATAGTGAGTGTGGGAGAGTGAGCGAGCGTGGGAGTCCGAGCGAGCGAGCATGGGAGTGCGAGCGAGTGAGCGTGGGAGTATGAGTGAGCGAGCGTGGGAGAGAGAGCGAGTGTGGGAGAGAGAGCGAGCGAGCATGGGAGAGAGAGCGAGCGAGCGTGGGAGAGGGAGCGAGCGTGAGAGAGAGAGATCGAGTGAGCGTGAGATAGAGAGCGAGCGAGTGAGGGAGAGAGAGCGAGTGAGGGAGAGAGAGCGAGCGAGGGAGAGAGAGCGAGCGAGCGAGTGTGGGAGAGAGAGCGAGCGTGTGTGGGAGTGAGAGCGAGCGGGCATGGGAGAGCGAGCAAGCGAGTGTGGGAGAGAGAGTAAGCGAGCATGGGAGAGAGAGCGAGCGAGCGTGGGAGAGAGAGCGAGCGAGTGTGGGAGAGAGGCTGAGCGAGCGTGGGCGAGAGAACGAGTCAGCATGGACGAGGAAGCGAGCGAGCTTGGGAGAGATAGCAAGCGAGTGTAGGAGAGAGAGCATGGGAGCGAGAGAGTGAGCGAGTGAGTGAGCGAGCAATGGAGAGAGAGTGAGCAGGCATGCGAGAGAAAGCGAGCGAGCGTGGGAGAGAGAGTGAGGGTGTGTCGGAGAGAGAGAGCAAGTGAGCATGGGAGAGAGAGTGAGCGAAGTGGGAGAGTGAGCGAGAGTGGGAGAGAGAGCGAGCAAACATGAGAGAGTGAGCGAGCATGAGAGAGAGAGATCGTGTGAGCCTGGGAGAGAGACCAAGCGACCCTGGGAGAGAGAGCGAGCGGGCGTGGGAGAGCGAGCAAGCGAGTGTGGGAGAGAGAGCGGGTGAGCGAGCATGGGAGAGAGCGAGCGAGCGAGTGTGGGAGAGACAGCGAGCGGGTGTGGGAGAGAGAGCGAGCGTGCATGAAAGAGAGCGAGCGGGTGTGGGAGAGGGAGCGAGCGAGCGTGGGAGAGAGAGTGAGCGGGCATGGGAGAGGGAGCGAGCGAGCGTGGGAGAGAGAGCGAGCGAGCATTGGAGAGAGCGAGCGAGCGTGGGAGAGAGAGCGAGCGAGCGTGGGAGAGAGAGCGAGCGAGCGTGGGAGACAGAGCGAGCGAGCGTGGGAGAGAGAGCGTGCAAGCGTTGGAGAGAGCGAGCGAGCGTGGGAGAGAGAGCGAGCAAACGTGGGAGAGAGAGCAAGCAAACATGGGAGAGCGAGCGAGCATGGGAGAGAGAGTGAATGAACGTGGGAGAGAGAGAGTCAATGAGCGTGGGAGAGAGAGAGAGACAACGAGCTTGGGAGTGAGAGAGCGAGTGTGGGAGAGAGAGACAAAGCGAGCGTGGGAGAGCGTGCAATTGCGAGTGAGGTGGGAGAGAGAGCGATCAAGTGTGGAAGAGAGAGGGAGCGAGCGTGGGAGAGAGCGCGAGCGAACATGGGAGAGTGAGCGAGCGAGCGTGGGAGAGAGAGTGAGCGAGTGTGGGAGAGAGACCGAGGAAGCGTGGGCGAGCGAACGAGTGAGCGTGGATGAGGAAGCGAGCGAGTTTGGGAGAGATAGTGAGCGAGCATGAGAGAGAGAGAGCATGGGAGCGAGAGAGTGAGTGAGCGAGTGAACGAGCATGGGAGAGAGAGCGAGCAAGCGTGTGAGAGAGAGCGAGGGTGTGTAGGAGAGAGCAAGCAAGCATGGGAGAGAGAGCGAGCGAGCGTGGGAGAGGGAGCGAGCGTGAGAGAGAGAGCGAGGGTGTGTAGGAGAGAGCAAGCAAGCATGGGAGAGAGAGCGAGCGAGCGTGGGAGAGGGAGCGAGCGTGAGAGAGAGAGATCGAGTCAGTGTGAGATAGAGAGTGAGCGTGTGAGGGAGAGAGAGCGAGTGAGTGAGAGAGAGCGAGCGAGGGAGAGAGAGCGAGCGAGCGAGTGTGAGAGAGAGAGCGAGCAGGCATGGGAGTGAGAGCGAGCGGGCATGGGAGAGCGAGCAAGCGAGTGTGGGAGAGCGAGCAAGCGAGCGTGGGAGAGCGAGCGAACGTGGGAGAGACAGTGAGCGGGTGTGGGAGACCGAGCGAGCGTGCGTGAGAGAGAGCGAGCTGGCATGGGAGAGAGAGCGAGCAAGCATGGGAGAGAGAGCGATTGAGTGGGGAGAGCAAGTGAGCATGGGAGAGCGAGCAAGCATGGGAGAGCTAGTGAGTGTGGGAGAGCGAGCGAGCGTGGGAGTGTGAGCGAGCATGGGAGAGAGAGCAAATGAACGTGGGAGAGAGAGCAAGCGAGCATGGGAGAGAGAGCGAGCGAGCGTGGGAGAGAGAGCGAGCATGGGAGAGAGAGGTAGCGTGGGGGAGAGAGCGAGCGAGCATGGGGGAGAGAGCGAGTGAGCGTGGGAGACCGAGCGAGCGCGCGTGAGAGAGTGCGAGCTGGCATGGGAGAGACAGCGAGCGGGCATGGGAGAGAGAGCGAGCACGCATGGGAGATCGAGCGAGCGGGCGTGGGAGAGAGAGCGAGCGAGCATGGGAGAGAGCGCGATCGAGCGGGGGTGAGAGAGCGAGCGAGCATGGGAGAGAGAGCGACCGCGGGAGAGAGAGTGAGCTAGCATGGGAGAGAGAGCGAGCGTGCATGGGAGAGAGAGCGAGCGAGCATGGGAGAGAGAGCGAGCGAGCATGGGAGAGAGTGAGCGAGCAAGTGTGGGAGAGACAGCGTGCGGGTGTGGGGGAGAGAGCGAGCATGGGAGAGAGCGAGCAAGAGAGTGTGGGAGAGCAAGCGAGCGAGTGTGGGAGAGAGAGCGAGCGATTGTGGGAGCGAGCGAGCGAGTGTGGGAGCGAGCGAGCGAGTGGGGGAGAGTGAGCGAGCAAGCGTGGGAGCGCAAGCAAGCATGGGAGAGATAGAGAGCGAGCGTGGGAGAGCGAGCGAGCGTGGGAGAGCAATCAAGCATGGGAGAGATAGAGAGTGAGCGTGGGAGAGAGAGCAAGAGAACTTGGGAGAGTGAGCAAGCGAGTGTGGGAGAGAGCGAGTGAGCAAGGGTGGGAGAGACAGCGAGCGGGTGTGGGAGAGAGAGTGAGTGCACGTGAGAGTGAGCGAGTGGGCGTGGGAGAGACAGCGAGCGGGTATGGGAGAGAGAGCGAGCGCACATGGGAGAGAGAGTGAGCGAGTGTGGGAGAGAGAGCGAGCGAGTGTGGGAGAGAACGAGTGAGCATGGGAGAGAGAGCGAGTGAGCGGGGGAGAGCAAGTGAGCATGGGAGAGCGAGCGAGCATGGGAGAGATAGTGAGTGTGGGAGAGTGAGCGAGCGTGGGAGTCCGAGCGAGCGAGCATGGGAGTGCGAGCGAGTGAGCGTGGGAGTATGAGTGAGCGAGCGTGGGAGAGAGAGCGAGTGTGGGAGAGAGAGCGAGCGAGCATGGGAGAGAGAGTGAGCGAGCGTGGGAGAGGGAGAGAGCGTGAGAGAGAGAGATTGAGTGAGCGTGATATAGAGAGCGAGCGAGCGAGGGAGAGAGAGCGAGTGAGGGAGAGAGAGCGAGCGAGGGAGAGAGAGCGAGCGAGCGAGTGTGGGAGAGAGAGCGAGCGTGTGTGGGAGTGAGAGCGAGCGGGCATGGGAGAGCGAGCAAGCGAGTGTGGGAGAGAGAGTAAGCGAGCGTGGGAGAGAGAGCGAGCGAGCGTGGGGGAGAGAGCGAGCGAGTGTGGGAGAGAGGCTGAGCGAGCGTGGGCGAGAGAACGAGTCAGCATAGACGAGGAAGCGAGCGAGCTTGGGAGAGATAGCAAGCGAGTGTAGGAGAGAGAGCATGGGAGCGAGAGAGTGAACGAGTGAGTGAGCGAGCAATGGAGAGAGAGTGAGCAGGCATGCGAGAGAAAGCGAGCGAGCGTGGGAGAGAGAGTGAGGGTGTGTTGGAGAGAGAGAGCAAGTGAGCATGGGAGAGAGAGTGAGCGAAGTGGGAGAGTGAGCGAGAGTGGGAGAGAGAGCGAGCAAACATGAGAGAGTGAGCGAGCATGAGAGAGAGAGATCGTGTGAACCTCGGAGAGAGACCAAGCGAGCCTGGGAGAGAGAGCGAGCGGGCGTGGGAGAGCGAGCAAGCGAGTGTGGGAGAGAGAGCGGGCGAGCGAGCATGGGAGAGAGCGAGCGAGCGAGTGTGGGAGAGACAGCGAGCGGGTGTGGGAGAGAGAGCGAGCGTGCGTGAAAGAGAGCGAGCGGGTGTGGGAGAGGGAGCGAGCGAGCGTGGGAGAGAGAGTGAGCGGGCATGGGAGAGGGAGCGAGCGAGCGTGGGAGAGAGAGCGAGCGAGCGTGGGAAACAGAGCGAGCTAGCGTGGGAGAGAGAGCGAGCGAGCGTTGGAGAGAGCGAGCGAGTGTGGGAGAGAGAGCGAGCGAGCGTGGGAGAGAGAGCGAGCGAGCGTGGGAGACAGAGCGAGTGAGCGTGGGAGAGATAGCGAGCAAGCATTGGAGAGAGCGAGTGAGCGTGGGAGAGAGAGCGAGCAAACGTGGGAGAGAGAGCAAGCGAACATGGGAGAGCGAGCGAGCATGGGAGAGAGAGTGAATGAATGTGGGAGAGAGAGAGTCAATGAGCGTGGGAGAGAGAGAGAGACAACAAGCTTGGGAGTGAGAGAGCGAGAGTGGGAGAGAGAGACAAAGCGAGCGTGGGAGAGCGTGCAATTGCGAGTGAGCATGGGAGAGAGAGCGATCAAGTGTGGAAGAGAGAGGGAGCGAGCGTGGGAGAGAGCGCGAGTGAACATGGGAGAGTGAGCGAGCGAGCGTGGGAGAGAGAGTGAGCGAGTGTGGGAGAGAGACCGAAGAAGCGTGGGCGAGCGAAGGAGCGAGCGTGGATGAGGAAGCGAGCGAGTTTGGGAGAGATAGCGAGCGAGCGTGAGAGAGAGCATGGGAGCGAGAGAGTGAGTGAACGAGTGAACGAGCATGGGAGAGAGAGCGAGCAAGCGTGTGAGAGAGAGTGAGGGTGTGTAGGAGAGAGCAAGGAAGCATGGGAGAGAGAGCGAGCGAGCGTGGGAGAGGTAGCGAGCGTGAGAGAGAGAGATCGAGTGAGCGTGAGATAGAGAGTGAGCGAGCGAGGGAGAGAGAGCGAGTGAGGGAGAGAGAGTGAGCGAGGGAGAGAGCACGAGCGAGCGAGTGTGGGAGAGAGAGCGAGCAGGCATGGGAGTGAGAGCGAGCGGGCATGGGAGAGCGAGCAAGCGAGTGTGGCAGAGCGAGCAAGCGAGCTTGGGAGAGAGAGCGAGCGAGCGTGGGAGAGAGAGCGAGCGAGCATGGGGGTGAGAGCGAGTGAGCGTGGGAGTCCGAGCGAGCGCGCGTGAGAGAGTGCAAGGTGGCATGGGAGAGACAGCGAGCGGGCATGGGAGAGAGAGCGAGCACGCGTGGGAGATCGAGCGAGCGGGCGTGGGAGAGCGAGCGAGCATGGGAGAGATAGCGAGCGAGCGGGGGTGAGAGAGCGAGCGAGCATGGGAGAGAGTGAGCGAATGAGGGAGAGCGAGCGAGCGAGTGTGGGAGAGAGAGCAAGCGAGCATGGGAGAGTGAGCAAGCGAGTGTGGCAGACCGAGCGACCGCGGGAGAGAGAGTGAGATAGCATGGGAGGGAGAGCGAGCGTGCATGGGAGAGAGAGCGAGCGAGCATGGGAGAGAGTGAGCGAGCAAGTGTGGGAGAGACAGCGAGCGGGTGTGGGGGAGAGAGCGAGCATGGGAGAGAGCGAGCAAGAGAGTGTGGGAGAGCAAGCGAGCGAGTGTGGGAGAGAGAGCGAGCGAGTGTGGGAGCGAGCGAGCGAGTGTGGGAGCGAGCGAGCGAGTGGGGGAGAGTGAGCGAGCAAGCGTGGGAGCGCAAGCAAGCATGGGAGAGATAGAGAGCGAGCGTGGGAGAGCGAGCGAGCGTGGGAGAGCAATCGAGCGTGTGAGAGATAGAGAGTGAGCGTGGGAGAGAGAGCGAGAGAACTTGGGAGAGTGAGCAAGCGAGTGTGGGAGAGAGCGAGCGAGCAAGGGTGGGAGAGACAGCGAGCAGGTGTGGGAGAGAGAGTGAGTGCGCGTGAGAGTGAGCGAGTGGGCGTGGGAGAGACAGCGAGCGGGTATGGGAGAGAGAGCGAGCGCACGTGGGAGAGAGAGTGAGCGAGTGTGGGAGAGAGAGCGAGCAAGTGTGGGAGAGAGAGCGAGCGAGTGTGGGAGAGAGCGAGTGAGCATGGGAGAGAGAGCGAGTGAGCGGGGGAGAGCAAGTGAGCATGGGAGAGCGAGCGAGCATGGGAGAGATAGTGAGTGTGGGAGAGTGAGCGAGCGTGGGAGTCCGAGCGAGCGAGCATGGGAGAGCGAGCGAGCATGGGAGAGATAGTGAGTGTGGGAGAGTGAGCGAGCGTGGGAGTCCGAGCGAGCGAGCATGGGAGTGCGAGCGAGTGAGCGTGGGAGTATGAGTGAGCGAGCGTGGGAGAGAGAGCGAGCGAGTGTGGGAGAGAGAGCGGGTGAGCGAGCATGGGAGAGAGCGAGCGAGCGAGTGTGGGAGAGACAGCGAGCGGGTGTGGGAGAGAGAGCGAGCGTGCGTGAAAGAGAGCGAGCGGGTGTGGGAGAGGGAGCGAGCGAGCGTGGGAGAGAGAGTGAGCGGGCATGGGAGAGGGAGCGAGCGAGCGTGGGAGAGAGAGCGAGCGAGCGTGGGAAACAGAGCGAGCTAGCGTGGGAGAGAGAGCGAGCGAGCGTTGGAGAGAGCGAGCGAGTGTGGGAGAGAGAGCGAGCGAGCGTGGGAGAGAGAGCGAGCGAGCGTGGGAGACAGAGCGAGTGAGCGTGGGAGAGATAGCGAGCAAGCATTGGAGAGAGCGAGTGAGCGTGGGAGAGAGAGCGAGCAAACGTGGGAGAGAGAGCAAGCGAACATGGGAGAGCGAGCGAGCATGGGAGAGAGAGTGAATGAATGTGGGAGAGAGAGAGTCAATGAGCGTGGGAGAGAGAGAGAGACAACAAGCTTGGGAGTGAGAGAGCGAGAGTGGGAGAGAGAGACAAAGCGAGCGTGGGAGAGCGTGCAATTGCGAGTGAGCATGGGAGAGAGAGCGATCAAGTGTGGAAGAGAGAGGGAGCGAGCGTGGGAGAGAGCGCGAGTGAACATGGGAGAGTGAGCGAGCGAGCGTGGGAGAGAGAGTGAGCGAGTGTGGGAGAGAGACCGAAGAAGCGTGGGCGAGCGAAGGAGCGAGCGTGGATGAGGAAGCGAGCGAGTTTGGGAGAGATAGCGAGCGAGCGTGAGAGAGAGCATGGGAGCGAGAGAGTGAGTGAACGAGGTGAACGAGCATGGGAGAGAGAGCGAGCAAGCGTGTGAGAGAGAGTGAGGGTGTGTAGGAGAGAGCAAGGAAGCATGGGAGAGAGAGCGAGCGAGCGTGGGAGAGGTAGCGAGCGTGAGAGAGAGAGATCGAGTGAGCGTGAGATAGAGAGTGAGCGAGCGAGGGAGAGAGAGCGAGTGAGGGAGAGAGAGCGAGCGAGGGAGAGAGCACGAGCGAGCGAGTGTGGGAGAGAGAGCGAGCAGGCATGGGAGTGAGAGCGAGCGGGCATGGGAGAGCGAGCAAGCGAGTGTGGCAGAGCGAGCAAGCGAGCTTGGGAGAGAGAGCGAGCGAGCGTGGGAGAGAGAGCGAGCGAGCATGGGGGTGAGAGCGAGTGAGCGTGGGAGTCCGAGCGAGCGCGCGTGAGAGAGTGCAAGGTGGCATGGGAGAGACAGCGAGCGGGCATGGGAGAGAGAGCGAGCACGCGTGGGAGATCGAGCGAGCGGGCGTGGGAGAGCGAGCGAGCATGGGAGAGATAGCGAGCGAGCGGGGGTGAGAGAGCGAGCGAGCATGGGAGAGAGTGAGCGAATGAGGGAGAGCGAGCGAGCGAGTGTGGGAGAGAGAGCAAGCGAGCATGGGAGAGTGAGCAAGCGAGTGTGGCAGACCGAGCGACCGCGGGAGAGAGAGTGAGATAGCATGGGAGGGAGAGCGAGCGTGCATGGGAGAGAGAGCGAGCGAGCATGGGAGAGAGTGAGCGAGCAAGTGTGGGAGAGACAGCGAGCGGGTGTGGGGGAGAGAGCGAGCATGGGAGAGAGCGAGCAAGAGAGTGTGGGAGAGCAAGCGAGCGAGTGTGGGAGAGAGAGCGAGCGAGTGTGGGAGCGAGCGAGCGAGTGTGGGAGCGAGCGAGCGAGTGGGGGAGAGTGAGCGAGCAAGCGTGGGAGCGCAAGCAAGCATGGGAGAGATAGAGAGCGAGCGTGGGAGAGCGAGCGAGCGTGGGAGAGCAATCGAGCGTGTGAGAGATAGAGAGTGAGCGTGGGAGAGAGAGCGAGAGAACTTGGGAGAGTGAGCAAGCGAGTGTGGGAGAGAGCGAGCGAGCAAGGGTGGGAGAGACAGCGAGCAGGTGTGGGAGAGAGAGTGAGTGCGCGTGAGAGTGAGCGAGTGGGCGTGGGAGAGACAGCGAGCGGGTATGGGAGAGAGAGCGAGCGCACGTGGGAGAGAGAGTGAGCGAGTGTGGGAGAGAGAGCGAGCAAGTGTGGGAGAGAGAGCGAGCGAGTGTGGGAGAGAGCGAGTGAGCATGGGAGAGAGAGCGAGTGAGCGGGGGAGAGCAAGTGAGCATGGGAGAGCGAGCGAGCATGGGAGAGATAGTGAGTGTGGGAGAGTGAGCGAGCGTGGGAGTCCGAGCGAGCGAGCATGGGAGAGCGAGCGAGCATGGGAGAGATAGTGAGTGTGGGAGAGTGAGCGAGCGTGGGAGTCCGAGCGAGCGAGCATGGGAGTGCGAGCGAGTGAGCGTGGGAGTATGAGTGAGCGAGCGTGGGAGAGAGAGCGAGTGTGGGAGAGAGAGCGAGCGAGCATGGGAGAGAGAGCGAGCGAGCGTGGGAGAGGGAGCCAGCGTGAGAGAGAGAGATCGAGTGAGCATGAGATAGAGAGCGAGCGAGCGAGGGAGAGAGAGCGAGCGAGCGTTGGAGAGAGCGAGCGAGCGTGGGAGAGAGCGAGCGAGCGTGGGAGAGAGAGCGAGCAAACGTGGGAGAGAGAGCAAGCGAACATGGGAGAGCGAGCGAGCATGGGAGAGCGAGTGAATGAACGTGGGAGAGAGAGAGTCAATGAGCGTGGGAGAGAGAGAGAGACAACGAGCTTGGGAGTGAGAGAGCGAGTGTGGGAGAGAGAGACAAAGCGAGCGTGGGAGAGCGTGCAATTGTGAGTGAGCGTGGGAGAGAGAGCGATCAAGTGTGGAAGAGAGAGGGAGCGAGCGTGGGAGAGAGACCGAGGAAGCGTGGGCGAGCGAACGAGCGAGCGTGGATGACGAAGCGAGCGAGTTTGGGAAAGATAGTGAGCGAGCGTGGGAGAGAGAGAGCATGGGAGCGAGAGAGTGAGTGAGCGAGTGAACGAGCATGGGAGAGAGAGCGAGCAAGCATGTGAGAGAGAGCGAGGGTGTGTAGGAGAGAGCAAGCAAGCATGGGAGAGAGAGCGAGCGAGCGTGGGAGAGGGAGCGAGCGTGAGAGAGAGAGATCGAGTCAGTGTGAGATAGAGAGTGAGCGTGTGAGGGAGAGAGAGCGAGTGAGTGAGAGAGAGCGAGCGAGGGAGAGAGAGCGAGCGAGCGAGTGTGAGAGAGAGAGCGAGCAGGCATGGGAGTGAGAGCGAGCAGGCATGGGAGAGCGAGCAAGCGAGTGTGGGAGAGCGAGCAAGCGAGCGTGGGAGAGTGAGCGAGCGTGGGAGAGACAGTGAGCGGGTGTGGGAGACCGAGCGAGCGTGCGTGAGAGAGAGCGAGCTGGCATGGGAGAGAGAGCGAGCAAGCATGGGAGAGAGAGCGATTGAGTGGGGAGAGCAAGTGAGCATGGGAGAGCGAGCAAGCATGGGAGAGCTAGTGAGTGTGGGAGAGCGAGCGAGCGTGGGAGTGTGAGCGAGCATGGGAGAGAGAGCAAATGAACGTGGGAGAGAGAGCAAGCGAGCATGGGAGAGAGAGCGAGCGAGTGTGGGAGAGAGAGCGGGTGAGCGAGCATGGGAGAGAGCGAGCGAGCGAGTGTGGGAGAGACAGCGAGCGGGTGTGGGAGAGAGAGCGAGCGTGTGTGAAAGAGAGCGAGCGGGTGTGGGAGAGGGAGCGAGCGAACGTGGGAGAGAGAGTGAGCGGGCATGGGAGAGGGAGCGAGCGAGCGTGGGAGAGAGAGCGAGCGAGCGTTGGAGAGAGCGAGCGAGCGTGGGAGAGAGAGCGAGCGAGCGTGGGAGAGAGAGCAAATGAACGTGGGAGAGAGAGCAAGCGAGCATGGGAGAGAGAGCGAGCGAGCGTGGGAGAGAGAGCGAGCATGGGAGAGAGAGGTAGCGTGGGGGAGAGAGCGAGCGAGCATGGGGGAGAGAGCGAGTGAGCGTGGGAGACCGAGCGAGCGCGCGTGAGAGAGTGCGAGCTGGCATGGGAGAGACAGCGAGCGGGCATGGGAGAGAGAGCGAGCACGCGTGGGAGATCGAGCGAGCGGGCGTGGGAGAGAGAGCGAGCGAGCATGGGAGAGAGAGCGATCGAGCGGGGGTGAGAGAGCGAGCGAGCATGGGAGAGAGAGCGACCGCGGGAGAGAGAGTGAGCTAGCATGGGAGAGAGAGCGAGCGTGCATGGGAGAGAGAGCGAGCGAGCATGGGAGAGAGTGAGCGAGCAAGTGTGGGAGAGACAGCGTGCGGGTGTGTGGGGGAGAGAGCGAGCATGGGAGAGAGCGAGCAAGAGAGTGTGGGAGAGCAAGCGAGCGAGTGTGGGAGAGAGAGCGAGCGATTGTGGGAGCGAGCGAGCGAGTGTGGGAGCGAGCGAGCGAGTGGGGGAGAGTGACCGAGCAAGCGTGGGAGCGCAAGCAAGCATGGGAGAGATAGAGAGCGAGCGTGGGAGAGCGAGCGAGCGTGGGAGAGCAATCGAGCATGGGAGAGATAGAGAGTGAGCGTGGGAGAGAGAGCGAGAGAACTTGGGAGAGTGAGCAAGCGAGTGTGGGAGAGAGCGAGCGAGAAAGGGTGGGAGAGACAGCGAGCGGGTGTGGGAGAGAGAGTGAGTGCACGTGAGAGTGAGCGAGTGGGCGTGGGAGAGACAGCGAGCGGGTATGGGAGAGAGAGCGAGCGCACGTGGGAGAGAGAGTGAGCGAGTGTGGGAGAGAGAGCGAGCGAGTGTGGGAGAGAGCGAGTGAGCATGGGAGAGAGAGCGAGTGAGCGGGGGAGAGCAAGTGAGCATGGGAGAGCGAGCGAGCATGGGAGAGATAGTGATTGTGGGAGAGTGAGCGAGCGTGGGAGTCCGAGCGAGCGAGCATGGGAGTGCGAGCGAGTGAGCGTGGGAGTATGAGTGAGCGAGCGTGGGAGAGAGAGCGAGTGTGGGAGAGAGAGCGAGCGAGCATGGGAGAGAGAGCGAGCGAGCGTGGGAGAGGGAGCGAGCGTGAGAGAGAGAGATCGAGTGAGCGTGAGATAGAGAGCGAGCGAGTGAGGGACAGAGAGCGAGTGAGGGAGAGAGAGCGAGCGAGGGAGAGAGAGCGAGCGAGCGAGTGTGGGAGAGAGAGCGAGCGTGTGTGGGAGTGAGAGCGAGCGGGCATGGGAGAGCGAGCAAGCGAGTGTGGGAGAGAGAGTAAGCGAGCATGGGAGAGAGAGCGAGCGAGCGTGGGAGAGAGAGCGAGCGAGTGTGGGAGAGAGGCTGAGCGAGCGTGGGCGAGAGAACGAGTCAGCATGGACGAGGAAGCGAGCGAGCTTGGGAGAGATAGCAAGCGAGTGTAGGAGAGAGAGCATGGGAGCGAGAGAGTGAGCGAGTGAGTGAGCGAGCAATGGAGAGAGAGTGAGCAGGCATGCGAGAGAAAGCGAGCGAGCGTGGGAGAGAGAGTGAGGGTGTGTCGGAGAGAGAGAGCAAGTGAGCATGGGAGAGAGAGTGAGCGAAGTGGGAGAGTGAGCGAGAGTGGGAGAGAGAGCGAGCAAACATGAGAGAGTGAGCGAGCATGAGAGAGAGAGATCGTGTGAGCCTGGGAGAGAGACCAAGCGAGCCTGGGAGAGAGAGCGAGCGGGCGTGGGAGAGCGAGCAAGCGAGTGTGGGAGAGAGAGCGGGTGAGCGAGCATGGGAGAGAGCGAGCGAGCGAGTGTGGGAGAGACAGCGAGCGGGTGTGGGAGAGAGAGCGAGCGTGCGTGAAAGAGAGCGAGCGGGTGTGGGAGAGGGAGCGAGCGAGCGTGGGAGAGAGAGTGAGCGGGCATGGGAGAGGGAGCGAGCGGGCATGGGAGAGGGAGCGAGCGAGCGTGGGAGAGAGAGCGAGCGAGCGTTGGGGAGAGCGAGCGAGCGTGTGAGAGAGAGCGAGCGAGCGTGGGAGAGAGAGCGAGCGAGCGTGGGAGACAGAGCGAGCGAGCGTGGGAGAGAGAGCGTGCAAGCGTTGGAGAGAGCGAGCGACCGTGGGAGAGAGAGCGAGCAAACGTGGGAGAGAGAGCAAGCAAACATGGGAGAGCGAGCGAGCATGGGAGAGAGAGTGAATGAACGTGGGAGAGAGAGAGTCAATGAGCGTGGGAGAGAGAGAGAGACAACGAGCTTGGGAGTGAGAGAGCGAGTGTGGGAGAGAGAGACAAAGCGAGCGTGGGAGAGCGTGCAATTGCGAGTGAGCGTGGGAGAGAGAGCGATCAAGTGTGGAAGAGAGAGGGAGCGAGCGTGGGAGAGAGCGCGAGCGAACATGGGAGAGTGAGCGAGTGAGCGTGGGAGAGAGAGTGAGCGAGTGTGGGAGAGAGACCGAGGAAGCGTGGGCGAGCGAACGAGCGAGCGTGGATGAGGAAGCGAGCGAGTTTGGGAGAGTTAGTGAGCGAGCGTGGGAGAGAGAGAGCATGGGAGCGAGAGAGTGAGTGAGCGAGTGAATGAGCATGGGAGAGAGAGCGAGCAAGCGTGTGAGAGAGAGCGAGGGTGTGTAGGAGAGAGCAAGCAAGCATGGGAGAGAGAGCGAGCGAGCGTGGGAGAGGGAGCGAGCGTGAGAGAGAGAGATCGAGTCAGTGTGAGATAGAGAGTGAGCGTGTGAGGGAGAGAGAGCGAGTGAGTGAGAGAGAGCGAGCGAGGGAGAGAGAGCGAGCGAGCGAGTGTGAGAGAGAGAGCGAGCAGGCATGGGAGTGAGAGCGAGCGGGCATGGGAGAGCGAGCAAGCGAGTGTGGGAGAGCGAGCAAGCGAGCGTGGGAGAGCGAGCGAGCGTGGGAGAGACAGTGAGCGGGTGTGGGAGACCGAGCGAGCGTGCGTGAGAGAGAGCGAGCTGGCATGGGAGAGAGAGCGAGCAAGCATGGGAGAGAGAGCGATTGAGTGGGGAGAGCAAGTGAGCATGGGAGAGCGAGCAAGCATGGGAGAGCTAGTGAGTGTGGGAGAGCGAGCGAGCGTGGGAGTGTGAGCGAGCATGGGAGAGAGAGCAAATGAACGTGGGAGAGAGAGCAAGCGAGCATGGGAGAGAGAGCGAGCGAGCGTGGGAGAGAGAGCGAGCATGGGAGAGAGAGGTAGCGTGGGGGAGAGAGCGAGCGAGCATGGGGGTGAGAGCGAGTGAGCGTGGGAGTCCGAGCGAGCGCGCGTGAGAGAGTGCAAGGTGGCATGGGAGAGACAGCGAGCGGGCATGGGAGAGAGAGCGAGCACGCGTGGGAGATCGAGCGAGCGGGCGTGGGAGAGCGAGCGAGCATGGGAGAGATAGCGAGCGAGCGGGGGTGAGAGAGCGAGCGAGCATGGGAGAGAGTGAGCGAATGAGGGAGAGCGAGCGAGCGAGTGTGGGAGAGAGAGCAAGCGAGCATGGGAGAGTGAGCAAGCGAGTGTGGCAGACCGAGCGACCGCGGGAGAGAGAGTGAGATAGCATGGGAGGGAGAGCGAGCGTGCATGGGAGAGAGAGCGAGCGAGCATGGGAGAGAGTGAGCGAGCAAGTGTGGGAGAGACAGCGAGCGGGTGTGGGGGAGAGAGCGAGCATGGGAGAGAGCGAGCAAGAGAGTGTGGGAGAGCAAGCGAGCGAGTGTGGGAGAGAGAGCGAGCGAGTGTGGGAGCGAGCGAGCGAGTGTGGGAGCGAGCGAGCGAGTGGGGGAGAGTGAGCGAGCAAGCGTGGGAGCGCAAGCAAGCATGGGAGAGATAGAGAGCGAGCGTGGGAGAGCGAGCGAGCGTGGGAGAGCAATCGAGCGTGTGAGAGATAGAGAGTGAGCGTGGGAGAGAGAGCGAGAGAACTTGGGAGAGTGAGCAAGCGAGTGTGGGAGAGAGCGAGCGAGCAAGGGTGGGAGAGACAGCGAGCAGGTGTGGGAGAGAGAGTGAGTGCGCGTGAGAGTGAGCGAGTGGGCGTGGGAGAGACAGCGAGCGGGTATGGGAGAGAGAGCGAGCGCACGTGGGAGAGAGAGTGAGCGAGTGTGGGAGAGAGAGCGAGCAAGTGTGGGAGAGAGAGCGAGCGAGTGTGGGAGAGAGCGAGTGAGCATGGGAGAGAGAGCGAGTGAGCGGGGGAGAGCAAGTGAGCATGGGAGAGCGAGCGAGCATGGGAGAGATAGTGAGTGTGGGAGAGTGAGCGAGCGTGGGAGTCCGAGCGAGCGAGCATGGGAGAGCGAGCGAGCATGGGAGAGATAGTGAGTGTGGGAGAGTGAGCGAGCGTGGGAGTCCGAGCGAGCGAGCATGGGAGTGCGAGCGAGTGAGCGTGGGAGTATGAGTGAGCGAGCGTGGGAGAGAGAGCGAGTGTGGGAGAGAGAGCGAGCGAGCATGGGAGAGAGAGCGAGCGAGCGTGGGAGAGGGAGCCAGCGTGAGAGAGAGAGATCGAGTGAGCATGAGATAGAGAGCGAGCGAGCGAGGGAGAGAGAGCGAGCGAGCGTTGGAGAGAGCGAGCGAGCGTGGGAGAGAGCGAGCGAGCGTGGGAGAGAGAGCGAGCAAACGTGGGAGAGAGAGCAAGCGAACATGGGAGAGCGAGCGAGCATGGGAGAGCGAGTGAATGAACGTGGGAGAGAGAGAGTCAATGAGCGTGGGAGAGAGAGAGAGACAACGAGCTTGGGAGTGAGAGAGCGAGTGTGGGAGAGAGAGACAAAGCGAGCGTGGGAGAGCGTGCAATTGTGAGTGAGCGTGGGAGAGAGAGCGATCAAGTGTGGAAGAGAGAGGGAGCGAGCGTGGGAGAGAGACCGAGGAAGCGTGGGCGAGCGAACGAGCGAGCGTGGATGACGAAGCGAGCGAGTTTGGGAAAGATAGTGAGCGAGCGTGGGAGAGAGAGAGCATGGGAGCGAGAGAGTGAGTGAGCGAGTGAACGAGCATGGGAGAGAGAGCGAGCAAGCATGTGAGAGAGAGCGAGGGTGTGTAGGAGAGAGCAAGCAAGCATGGGAGAGAGAGCGAGCGAGCGTGGGAGAGGGAGCGAGCGTGAGAGAGAGAGATCGAGTCAGTGTGAGATAGAGAGTGAGCGTGTGAGGGAGAGAGAGCGAGTGAGTGAGAGAGAGCGAGCGAGGGAGAGAGAGCGAGCGAGCGAGTGTGAGAGAGAGAGCGAGCAGGCATGGGAGTGAGAGCGAGCAGGCATGGGAGAGCGAGCAAGCGAGTGTGGGAGAGCGAGCAAGCGAGCGTGGGAGAGTGAGCGAGCGTGGGAGAGACAGTGAGCGGGTGTGGGAGACCGAGCGAGCGTGCGTGAGAGAGAGCGAGCTGGCATGGGAGAGAGAGCGAGCAAGCATGGGAGAGAGAGCGATTGAGTGGGGAGAGCAAGTGAGCATGGGAGAGCGAGCAAGCATGGGAGAGCTAGTGAGTGTGGGAGAGCGAGCGAGCGTGGGAGTGTGAGCGAGCATGGGAGAGAGAGCAAATGAACGTGGGAGAGAGAGCAAGCGAGCATGGGAGAGAGAGCGAGCGAGTGTGGGAGAGAGAGCGGGTGAGCGAGCATGGGAGAGAGCGAGCGAGCGAGTGTGGGAGAGACAGCGAGCGGGTGTGGGAGAGAGAGCGAGCGTGTGTGAAAGAGAGCGAGCGGGTGTGGGAGAGGGAGCGAGCGAACGTGGGAGAGAGAGTGAGCGGGCATGGGAGAGGGAGCGAGCGAGCGTGGGAGAGAGAGCGAGCGAGCGTTGGAGAGAGCGAGCGAGCGTGGGAGAGAGAGCGAGCGAGCGTGGGAGAGAGAGCAAATGAACGTGGGAGAGAGAGCAAGCGAGCATGGGAGAGAGAGCGAGCGAGCGTGGGAGAGAGAGCGAGCATGGGAGAGAGAGGTAGCGTGGGGGAGAGAGCGAGCGAGCATGGGGGAGAGAGCGAGTGAGCGTGGGAGACCGAGCGAGCGCGCGTGAGAGAGTGCGAGCTGGCATGGGAGAGACAGCGAGCGGGCATGGGAGAGAGAGCGAGCACGCGTGGGAGATCGAGCGAGCGGGCGTGGGAGAGAGAGCGAGCGAGCATGGGAGAGAGAGCGATCGAGCGGGGGTGAGAGAGCGAGCGAGCATGGGAGAGAGAGCGACCGCGGGAGAGAGAGTGAGCTAGCATGGGAGAGAGAGCGAGCGTGCATGGGAGAGAGAGCGAGCGAGCATGGGAGAGAGTGAGCGAGCAAGTGTGGGAGAGACAGCGTGCGGGTGTGTGGGGGAGAGAGCGAGCATGGGAGAGAGCGAGCAAGAGAGTGTGGGAGAGCAAGCGAGCGAGTGTGGGAGAGAGAGCGAGCGATTGTGGGAGCGAGCGAGCGAGTGTGGGAGCGAGCGAGCGAGTGGGGGAGAGTGACCGAGCAAGCGTGGGAGCGCAAGCAAGCATGGGAGAGATAGAGAGCGAGCGTGGGAGAGCGAGCGAGCGTGGGAGAGCAATCGAGCATGGGAGAGATAGAGAGTGAGCGTGGGAGAGAGAGCGAGAGAACTTGGGAGAGTGAGCAAGCGAGTGTGGGAGAGAGCGAGCGAGAAAGGGTGGGAGAGACAGCGAGCGGGTGTGGGAGAGAGAGTGAGTGCACGTGAGAGTGAGCGAGTGGGCGTGGGAGAGACAGCGAGCGGGTATGGGAGAGAGAGCGAGCGCACGTGGGAGAGAGAGTGAGCGAGTGTGGGAGAGAGAGCGAGCGAGTGTGGGAGAGAGCGAGTGAGCATGGGAGAGAGAGCGAGTGAGCGGGGGAGAGCAAGTGAGCATGGGAGAGCGAGCGAGCATGGGAGAGATAGTGAGTGTGGGAGAGTGAGCGAGCGTGGGAGTCCGAGCGAGCGAGCATGGGAGTGCGAGCGAGTGAGCGTGGGAGTATGAGTGAGCGAGCGTGGGAGAGAGAGCGAGTGTGGGAGAGAGAGCGAGCGAGCATGGGAGAGAGAGCGAGCGAGCGTGGGAGAGGGAGCGAGCGTGAGAGAGAGAGATCGAGTGAGCGTGAGATAGAGAGCGAGCGAGTGAGGGACAGAGAGCGAGTGAGGGAGAGAGAGCGAGCGAGGGAGAGAGAGCGAGCGAGCGAGTGTGGGAGAGAGAGCGAGCGTGTGTGGGAGTGAGAGCGAGCGGGCATGGGAGAGCGAGCAAGCGAGTGTGGGAGAGAGAGTAAGCGAGCATGGGAGAGAGAGCGAGCGAGCGTGGGAGAGAGAGCGAGCGAGTGTGGGAGAGAGGCTGAGCGAGCGTGGGCGAGAGAACGAGTCAGCATGGACGAGGAAGCGAGCGAGCTTGGGAGAGATAGCAAGCGAGTGTAGGAGAGAGAGCATGGGAGCGAGAGAGTGAGCGAGTGAGTGAGCGAGCAATGGAGAGAGAGTGAGCGTGTGAGGGAGAGAGAGCGAGTGAGTGAGAGAGAGCGAGCGAGGGAGAGAGAGCGAGCGAGCGAGTGTGAGAGAGAGAGCGAGCAGGCATGGGAGTGAGAGCGAGCGGGCATGGGAGAGCGAGCGAGTGTGGGAGAGCGAGCAAGCGAGCGTGGGAGAGCGAGCGAGCGTGGGAGAGACAGTGAGCGGGTGTGGGAGACCGAGCGAGCGTGCGTGAGAGAGAGCGAGCTGGCATGGGAGAGAGAGCGAGCAAGCATGGGAGAGAGAGCGATTGAGTGGGGAGAGCAAGTGAGCATGGGAGAGCGAGCAAGCATGGGAGAGCTAGTGAGTGTGGGAGAGCGAGCGAGCGTGGGAGTGTGAGCGAGCATGGGAGAGAGAGCAAATGAACGTGGGAGAGAGAGCAAGCGAGCATGGGAGAGAGAGCGAGCGAGCGTGGGAGAGAGAGCGAGCATGGGAGAGAGAGGTAGCGTGGGGGAGAGAGCGAGCGAGCAAGGGGGAGAGAGCGAGTGAGCGTGGGAGACCGAGCGAGCGCGCGTGAGAGAGTGCGAGCTGGCATGGGAGAGACAGCGAGCGGGCATGGGAGAGAGAGCGAGCGAGCATGGGAGAGAGAGCGATCGAGCGGGGGTGAGAGAGTGAGCGAGCATGGGAGAGAGAGCGATCGAGCGGGGGTGAGAGAGCGAGCGAGCATGGGAGAGAGAGCGACCGCGGGAGAGAGAGTGAGCTAGCATGGGAGAGAGAGCGAGCGTGCATGGGAGAGAGAGCGAGCGAGCATGGGAGAGAGTGAGCGAGCAAGTGTGGGAGAGACAGCGTGCGGGTGTGGGGGAGAGAGCGAGCATGGGAGAGAGCGAGCAAGAGAGTGTGGGAGAGCAAGCGAGCGAGTGTGGGAGAGAGAGCGAGCGATTGTGGGAGCGAGCGAGCGAGTGTGGGAGCGAGCGAGCGAGTGGGGGAGAGTGAGCGAGCAAGCGTGGGAGCGCAAGCAAGCATGGGAGAGATAGAGAGCGAGCGTGGGAGAGCGAGCGAGCGTGGGAGAGCAATCGAGCGTGGGAGAGATAGAGAGTGAGCGTGGGAGAGAGAGCGAGAGAACTTGGGAGAGTGAGCAAGCGAGTGTGGGAGAGAGCGAGCGAGCAAGGGTGGGAGAGACAGCGAGCGGGTGTGGGAGAGAGAGTGAGTGCACGTGAGAGTGAGCGAGTGGGCGTGGGAGAGACAGCGAGCGGGTATGGGAGAGAGAGCGAGCGCACGTGGGAGAGAGAGTGAGCGAGTGTGGGAGAGAGAGCGAGCGAGTGTGGGAGAGAGCGAGTGAGCATGGGAGAGAGAGCGAGTGAGCGGGGGAGAGCAAGTGAGCATGGGAGAGCGAGCGAGCATGGGAGAGATAGTGAGTGTGGGAGAGTGAGCGAGCGTGGGAGTCCGAGCAAGCGAGCATGGGAGTGCGAGCGAGTGAGCGTGGGAGTATGAGTGAGCGAGCGTGGGAGAGAGAGCAAGTGTGGGAGAGAGAGCGAGCGAGCATGGGAGAGAGAGCGAGCGAGCGTGGGAGAGGGAGCGAGCGTGAGAGAGAGAGATCGAGTGAATGTGAGATAGAGAGCGAGCGAGTGAGGGAGAGAGAGCGAGCGAGGGAGAGAGAGCGAGCGAGCGAGTGTGGGAGAGAGAGCGAGCGTGTGTGGGAGAGAGAGCGAGCGTGTGTGGGAGTGAGAGCGAGCGGGCATGGGAGAGCGAGCAAGCGAGTGTGGGAGAGAGAGTAAGCGAGCATGGGAGAGAGAGCGAGCGAGCATGGGAGAGAGAGCGAGCGAGTGTGGGAGAGAGGCTGAGCGAGCGTGGGCGAGAGAACGAGTCAGCATGGACGAGGAAGCGAGCGAGCTTGGGAGAGATAGCAAGCGAGTGTAGGAGAGAGAGCATGGGAGCGAGAGAGTGAGCGAGTGAGTGAGCGAGCAATGGAGAGAGAGTGAGCAGGCATGCGAGAGAAAGCGAGCGAGCGTGGGAGAGAGAGTGAGGGTGTGTCGGAGAGAGAGAGCAAGTGAGCATGGGAGAGAGAGTGAGCGAAGTGGGAGAGTGAGCGAGAGTGGGAGAGAGAGCGAGCAAACAAGAGCGAGTTAGCGAGCATGAGAGAGAGAGATCGTGTGAGCCTGGGAGAGAGACCAAGCGAGCCTGGGAGAGAGAGCGAGCGGGCGTGGGAGAGCGAGCAAGCGAGTGTGGGAGAGAGAGCGGGTGAGCGAGCATGGGAGAGAGCGAGCGAGCGAGTGTGGGAGAGACAGCGAGCGGGTGTGGGAGAGAGAGCGAGCGTGTGTGAAAGAGGGCGAGCGGGTGTGGGAGAGGGAGCGAGCGAGCGTGGGAGAGAGAGTGAGCGGGCATGGGAGAGAGAGCGAGCGAGCGTTGGAGAGAGCGAGCGAGCGTGGGAGAGAGAGCGAGCGAGCGTGGGAGAGAGAGCGAGCATGGGAGAGAGAGCAAATGTGTGAGAGCGAGCGAGCGTGGGAGAGCGAGCATGGGAGAGAGAGCGAGCGTGCATGGGAGAGAGAGTGAGCGCGCATGGGAGAGAGAGCCAGTGAGCGTGGGAGAGAGAGCGAGTGAATGTGGGAGAGAGAGCGAGCGGGCGTGGGAGAGAGATCGAGCGGGCGTGGGGGAGAGGGCGAGCAAGCGTGGGAGAGAGAGCGAGCTAGCGTGGGAGAGAGAGCGAGCGGGCATGGGAGAGAGAGCGAGCGGGGAGAGAGAGCGAGCAAACGTGGGAGAGAGAGCAAGCGAACATGGGAGAGCGAGCGAGCATGGGAGAGAGAGTGAATGAACGTGGGAGAGAGAGAGTCAATGAGCGTGGGAGAGAGAGAGAGACAACGAGCTTGGGAGTGAGAGAGCGAGCATGGGAGAGAGAGACCAAGCGAGCGTGGGTGAGAGAACGAGTCAGCATGGACGAGGAAGCGAGCGAGCTTGGGAGAGATAGCAAGCGAGCGCAGGAGAGAGAGCATGGGAGCGAGAGGGTGAGCGAGTGAGTGAGCGAGCAATGGAGAGAGAGCGAGCAGGCATGCGAGAGAAAGCGAGCGAGCGTGGGAGAGAGAGTGAGGGTGTGTCGGAGAGAGAGAGCAAGTGAGCATGGGAGAGAGAGTGAGCGAAGTGGGAGAGTGAGCGAGAGTGGGAGAGAGAGCGTGGGAGAGAGAGCGAGCGTGGGAGAGAGGGAGCGAGCGCGCATGGGAGAGAGAGCCAGTGAGTGTGGGAGAGAGAGCGAGTGAATGTGGGAGAGAGAGCGAGCGGGCGTGGGAGAGAGATCGAGTGGGCGTGGGAGAGAAATCGAGCAAGCGTGGGAGAGAGAGCGAGCAAGCGTGGGAGAGAGAGCGAGCGGGCATGGGAGAGAGAGCGAGCGGGCGTGGGAGACAGAGCGAGCGAGCGTGGGAGCGAGAGCGAGCGAGCGTTGGAGAGAGCGAGCGAGTGTGGGAGAGAGAGCGAGCAAACGTGGGAGAGAGAGCAAGCGAACATGGGAGAGCGAGCGAGCATGGGAGAGAGAGTGAATGAACGTGGGAGAGAGAGAGTCAATGAGCGTGGGAGAGAGAGAGAGACAACGGGCTTGGGAGTGAGAGAGCGAGCGTGGGAGAGAGAGACCAAGCGAGCGTGGGAGAGCGCGCAATTGCGAGTGAGCATGGGAGAGAGAGCGATCAAGTGTGGAAGAGAGAGGGAGCGAGCGTGGGAGAGAGCGTGAGCGAACATGGGAGAGTGAGCGAGCGAGCATGGGAGAGAGAGCGCGCGAGCGTGGGAGAGAGACCAAGCGAGCATGGGCGAGGGAACGAGTGAGCATGGACGAGGAAACGAGCGAGCTTGGGAGAGATAGCAAGCGAGCGCAGGAGAGAAAGCATGGGAGCGAGAGAGTGAGCGAGTGAGTGAGCGAGCAATGGAGAGAGAGCGAGCAGGCATGCGAGAGAAAGCGAGCATGCGTGGGAGAGAGAGTGAGGGTGTGTCGGAGTGAGAGAGCAAGTGAGCATGGGAGAGAGAGTGAGCGAAGTGGGAGAGTGAGCGAGAGTGGGAGAGAGAGCGAGCAAACGTGAGAGAGTGAGCGAGCATGAGAGAGAGAGATCGTGTGAGCCTGGGAGAGAGAACAAGCAAGCCTGGGAGAGAGAGCGAGCGGGCGTGGGTGAGCGAGCAAGCGAGTGTGGGAGAGAGAGCGGGCGAGCGAGCGTGGGAGGGAGCGAGCGAGCGAGTGTGGGAGAGACAGTGAGCAGGTGTGGGAGAGAGAGCGAGCGAGCACGCGTGAAAGAGAGTGAGCGGGTGTGGGAGAGTCAGCGAGCAGGCATGGGAGAGAGAGCAAGCGCACGTGGGAGAGAGAGCGAGCGAGTGTGGGAGAGAGCGAGTGAGCATGGGAGAGCGAGCGAGCATGGGAGAGCTAGTGAATGTGGGAGAGCGAGCGAGTGTGGGAGTGCGAGTGAGCGAGCATGGGAGTGCGAGTGAGTGAGCGTGTGAGTATGAGTCAGCGAGCGTGGGAGAGAGATCGAGCGAGCGTAGGAGAGAGAGCGAGCCAGCGTGGGAGAGAGACCGAGCAACCATGGATAGAGAGTGAGCGAGGGTGGGAGAGTGAGCGAGTGAGCGTGTGAGAGCGAGCGAGCATGGGAGAGAGAGCGAGCATGGGAGAGCTAGTGAGTATGGGAGAGCGAGTGAGCGTGGGAGTGCGAGTGAGCAAGCATGGGAGTGCGAGCGAGTGAGCGTGTGAGTATGAGTCAGTGAGCGTGGGAGAGAGAGCGAGCGAGCGTAGGAGAGAAAGCGAGCCAGCGTGGGAGAGAGACCGAGCAAGCATGGATAGAGAGCAAGCGAGGGTGGGAGAGAGAGCGAGCGAGCGTGTGAGAGCGAGCGAGCATGGGAGAGAGAGCGAGCATGGAAGAGAGAGCGAGCATGGGAGAGAGAGCGAGCGAGCATGGGAGAGAGAGCGAGCGAGTGTGGGAGAGAGAGCGAGCGAGCGTGGGAGAGAGAGCGAGCAAGCGTGGGAGAGAGAGCGAGCGAGCGTGGGAGAGAGAGCGAGCGAGCGTGGGAGAGAGAGCGAGCGAGCGTGGGAGAGAGAACGAGCGAGCGTGGGAGAGAGAGCGAGCGAGCGTGGGAGAGAGAGCGAGCGAGCGTGGGAGAGCGCGCGAGCATGGGAGAGAGAGCGAGCCTGTGAGTGAGAGCGAGCGAGCATGGGAGAGACAGCAAGCGAGCGTGGAAAAGAGAGTGAGCGAGCGTGGGAAAGAGAGCGAGCGAGCATGGGAGAGAGAGAACAAGCGAGCGTGGGATAGAGAGAGTGAGTGAGTGTGGGAGAGAGAGAGTGAGTGAGTATCGGAGAGAGAGTGAGTGAGTGCATGCATGTTGCAGATTGTGTGTGGGAGAGGGGAATGTAAGAGTGCTGGAGACAGAAAGAGTGAGTAAGTAAATGAGTGCATATGGCAGAAAGAGAAAGAGTGAGTGTGGGAGAGTGTGAGAGAGCGAGTAAGTGAGTGTGAGAGAGGGAGAGTGAGACAGTGTGGGAGAGAAAGTGTGAGTGAATGTGGGAGAGAAATTCTGAGTGATTGTGGGAGAGAGAGTGAGTGAGTATGGGAGAGAAAGAATGAGTGAGTGTGGGAGAGAGAGATTGAGTGAGTGTGGGAGAGAGAGAGTAAGTGAGTGTTAGAGAGAGAGTGAGTGAGTGCGGGAGAGAGAGATTGAGTGAGTGGGAGACAGAGAATGAATGAGCATGGGAGAGAGAGAGTGAGTCAGTGGGTGTGGGAAAGAGAGAGAGTGAGTGAGTGTGGGAGAGAGATGAATGAGTGCGGGAGAGAGGGTGGGTGAGTGTGGGAGAGAGTGAGTGAGTGCTCGAGCGAGAGAGAATGATTCAGTGTGGGAGAGAGTGTGTGAGTGAGGGTGAGAGAAAGAGAAATTGAGAAAGGGAGGGAAAGAGAGAGCGAGAATGCATTGAAGAGAGATCGAGTGAGCGTGGGAGAGAGAGCAAGCGAGCGTGGGAGAGCGAGCAAGAGTGCGTGGGAGAGAGAGCGAGTGGGTGTGGGAGAGAGAGCAAATGTGTGAGAGCGAGTGAGCGTGGGAGACCGAGCGAGCATGGGAGAGAGAGCGAGCGATGCATGGGAGAGAGAGCGAGCAAGTGTGGGAGAGAGAGCGAGCGGGCGTGTGAGTGAGAGCGAGCGGGCGTGGGATTGAGAGCGAGCGGGCATGGGAGAGCGAGCAAGCGAGTGTGGGAGAGAGTGTAAGCGAGCGTGGTAGAGAGAGTGAGCGAGCATGGGAGAGAGAGCGAGCGAGTGTGGGAGAGAGACCGAGCGAGCGTGGGTGAGAGAACGAGTGAGCATGGACGAGGAAGCAAGCGAGCTTGGGAGAGATAGCAAGCGAGCGCAGGAGAGAGAGCATGGGAGCGAGAGAGTGAGCGAGTGAGTGAGCGAGCAATGGAGAGAGAGCGAGCAGGCATGCGAGAGAAAGCGAGCGAGCGTGGGAGAGAGAGTGAGGGTGTGTCGGAGAGAGAGAGCAAGTGAGCATGGGAGAGAGAGTGAGCGAAGTGGGAGAGTGAGCGAGAGTGGGAGAGAGAGCGAGCAAACGTGAGAGAGTGAGCGAGCATGAGAGAGAGAGATCGTGTGAGCCTGGGAGAGAGACCAAGCGAGCCTGGGAGAGAGACCGAGCGGGCGTGGATAGAGAGCGAGCGAGGGTGGGAGTGAGAGCGAGCGAGCGTGGGAGAGCGAGCGAGCATGGGAGAGAGAGCAAATGTGTGAGAGCGAGCGAGCGTGGGAGAGCGAGCGTGGGAGAGAGAGCGAGCGTGCGTGGGAGAGAGAGCGAGCGCGCATGGGAGAGAGAGCCAGTGAGCGTGGGAGAGAGAGCGAGTGAATGTGGGAGAGAGAGCGAGAGGGCGTGGGAGAGAGATCGAGCGGGCATGGGGGAGAGGGCGAGCAAGCGTGGGAGAGAGAGCGAGCTAGCGTGGGAGAGAGAGCGAGCGGGCATGGGAGAGAGAGCGAGCGGGGGAGAGAGAGCGAGCAAACGTGGGAGAGAGAGCAAGCGAACATGGGAGAGTGAGCGAGCATGGGAGAGAGAGTGAATGAACGTGGGAGAGAGAGAGTCAATGAGCGTGGGAGAGAGAGAGTCAATGAGCGTGGGAGAGAGAGAGAGACAACGAGCTTGGGAGTGAGAGAGCGAGCATGGGAGAGAGAGACCAAGCGAGCGTGGGAGAGCGCGCAATTGCGAGTGAGCATGGGAGAGAGAGCGATCAAGTGTGGAAGAGAGAGGGAGCGAGCGTGGGAGAGAGCGCGAGCGAACATGGGAGAGTGAGCGAGCGAGTGTGGGAGAGCGAGCGAGCGTGGGAGAGAGACCAAGCGAGCGTGGGCGAGAGAACGAGTGAGCATGGATGAGGAAACGAGCGAGCTTGGGAGAGATAGCAAGCGAGCGCAGGAGAGAAAGCATGGGAGCGAGAGAGTGAGCGAGTGAGTGAGCGAGCAATGGAGAGAGAGTGAGCAGGCATGCGAGAGAAAGCGAGCATGCGTGGGAGAGAGAGTGAGGGTGTGTCGGAGAGAGAGAGCAAGTGAGCATGGGAGGGAGAGTGAGCGAAGTGGGAGAGCGAGCGAGAGTGGGAGAGAGAGCGAGCAAACGTGAGAGAGTGAGCGAGCATGAGAGAGAGAGATCATGTGAGCCTGGGAGAGAGACCAAGTGAGCCTGGGAGAGAGAGCGAGCGGGCGTGGGTGAGCGAGCAAGCGAGTGTGGGAGAGAGAGCCGGCGAGCGAGCGTGGGAGAGAGCGAGCGAGCGAGTGTGGGAGAGACAGTGAGCGGGTGTGGGAGAGAGAGCGTTCACGCGTGAAAGAGAGCGAGCGGGAGTGGGAGAGTCAGCGAACAGGCATGGGAGAGAGAGCGAGCGCACGTGGGAGAGAGTGCGAGCGAGTGTGGGAGAGAGCGAGTGAGCATGGGAGAGCGAGCGAGCATGGGAGAGCTAGTGAGTGTGGGAGAGCGAGCGAGCGTGGGAGTGCGAGTGAGCGAGCATGGGAGTGCGAGTGAGTGTGGGAGAGAGCGAGTGAGCATGGGAGAGCGAGCGAGCATGGGAGAGCTAGTGAGTGTGGGAGAGCGAGCGAGCGTGGGAGTGCGAGTGAGCGAGCATGGGAGTGCGAGCGAGTGAGCTTGTGAGTATGAGTCAGCGAGCGTGGGAGAGAGAGCGAGCGAGCGTAGGAGAGAGAGCGAGCCAGCGTGGGAGAGAGACTGAGCAAGCATGGATAGAGAGCGAGCGAGGGTGGGAGAGTGAGCGAGCGAGCGTGTGAGAGCGAGCGAGCATGGGAGAGAGAGCGAGCATGGGAGAGAGAGCGAGCATGGGAGAGAGAGCGAGCGAGCGGGGGAGAGCAATTGAGCATGGGAGAGGGAGCAAGCATGGGAGAGCTAGTGAGTGTGGGAGAGAGAGAGAGCGTGGGAGTGCGAGTGAGCGAGCGTGGGAGTATGAGCGAGTGTGGGAGAGAGAGCGAATGAGCATGGGAGAGAGAGCAAGAGAGTGTGGGAGAGAGAGCGAGCGAGCGTGGGAGAGAGAGCGAGCGAGCGTGGGAGAGAGAGCGAGCGAGCGTGGGAGAGAGAGCGAGCGAGCGTGGGAGAGAGAGCGAGCGAGCGTGGGAGAGAGAGCGAGCGAGCGTGGGAGAGAGAGCGAGCGAGTGTGGGAGAGAGAGCGAGCGAGCGTGGGAGAGAGAGGGAGCGAGCGTGGGAGAGAGCGCGAGCATGGGAGAGAGAGTGAGCCTGGGAGTGAGAGCGAGCGAGCATGGGAGAGACAGCAAGCGAGCGTGGAAAAGAGAGTGAGCGAGCGTGGGAAAGAGAGCGAGCGAGCGTGGGATAGAGAGAGTGAGTGAGTGTGGAAGAGAGAGAGTGAGTGAGTATCGGAGATAGAGTGAGTGAGTGAGTGCATGCATGTTGCAGATTGCGTGTGGGAGAGGGGAGAGTAAGAGTGCTGGAGACAGAAAGAGTGAGTAAGTAAATGAGTGCATATGGCAGAAAGAGAAAGAGTGAGCGTGGGAGAGAGAGCGAGTGAGCATGGGAGTGAGAGAGAATGTGGGAGTGCGAGTGAGCGAGCGTGGGAGTATGAGCGAGTGTGGGAGAGAGAGCGAATGAGCATGGGAGAGAGAGCGAGCCAGTGTGGGAGAGAGACTGAGCGAGCATTGATAGAGAGCGAGCGAGGGTGGGAGTGAGAGCGAGCGAGGGTGGGAGTGAGAGCGAGCGAGCATGGGAGAGAGAGCAAATGTGTGAGAGCGAGCGGGCGTGGGAGAGCGAGCGTGGGAGAGAGAGCGAGCGAGCGTGGGAGAGAGAGCGAGCGCGCATGGGAGAGAGAGCCAGTGAGCGTGGGAGAGAGAGCGAGTGAGCGTGGTAGAGAGAGCAAGCGAATGTGGGAGAGAGAGATTGAGCGAGCGTGGGAGTGAGTGCGAGAGGGCGTGGAAATGAGAGCGTGCGGGCATGGGAGAGAGAGCGAGCGAGCGTGGGAAAGAGAGTGAGCGAGCATGGGAAAGAGAGCGAGCGAGCGTGGGAGAGAGAGAACAAGCGAGTGCAGGATAGAGAGAGTGAGTGAGTGCGGGAGAGAGAGAGTGAGTTAGTATCGGAGAGAGAGTGAGTGAGTGCATGCATGTTGCAGATTGTGTGTGGGAGAGGGGAAAGTAAGAGTGCTGGAGACAGAAAGAGTAAGTAAATGAGTGCATATGGCAGAAAGAGAAAGAATGAGTGTGGGAGAGTGTGAGAGAGCGAGTAAGTGAGTGTGGGAGAGGGAGAGTGAGACAGTGTGGGAGAGAAAGTGTGAGTGAATGTGGGAGAGAAAGTCTGAGTGATTGTGGGAGAGAGAGTGAGTGAGTATGGGAGAGAAAGAATGAGTGAGTGTGGGAGAGAGAGATTGAGTGAGTGTGGGAGAGAGAGAGTAAGTGAGTGTTAGAGAGAGAGTGAGTGAGTGCGGGAGAGAAAGATTGAGAGAGTGGGAGATAGAGAATGAATGAGCATGGGAGAGAGAGAGTGAGTCAGTGGGTGTGGGAAAGAGAGAGAGTGAGTGAGTGTGGGAGAGAGAGTGAATGAGTGCGGGAGAGAGGGTGGGTGAGTGTGGGAGGGAGTGAGTGAGTGCTCGAGGGAGAGAGAATGATTCAGTGTGGGAGAGAGAGTGTGAGTGAGGGTGAGAGAAAGAGAAATTGAGAAAGGGAGGGAAAGAGAGAGCGAGAAAGCATTGAAGAGAGATCGAGCGAGCGTGGGAGAGAGAGCGAGCGAGCGTGGGAGAGAGAGAGCGAGCGAGCGTGGGAGAGAGAGCGAGCGAGCGTGGGAGAGAGAGCGAGCGTGCGTGGGAGAGAGAGCGAGCGGGTGTGGGAGAGAGAGCAAATGTGTGAGAGCGAGTGAGCGTGGGAGACCGCGCGAGCATGGGAGAGAGAGCGAGCGATGCATGGGAGAGAGAGCGAGCAAGTGTGGGAGAGAGAGCGAGCGGGCATGTGAGTGAGAGCGAGCGGGTGTGGGATTGAGAGCTAGCGGGCATGGGAGAGCGAGCAAGCGAGTGTAGGAGAGAGAGTAAGCGAGCGTGGTAGAGAGAGCGAGCGAGCATGGGAGAGAGAGCGAGCGAGCGTGGGAGAGAGACCGAGCGCGCGTGGCGAGAGAACGAGCGAGCATGGACGAGGAAGCGAGCGAGCTTGGGAGAGATAGCAAGCAAACGCAGGAGAGAGAGCATGGGAGCGAGAGAGTGAGCGAGTGAGTGAGCGAGCAATGGAGAGAGAGCGAGCAGGCATGCGAGAGAAAGCGAGCGAGCGTGGGAGAGAGAGTGAGGGTGTGTTGGAGAGAGAGAGCAAGTAAGCATGGGAGAGAGAGTGAGCGAAGTGGGAGAGCGAGCGAGAGTGGGAGAGAGAGCGAGCAAATGTGAGAGAGTGAGCGAGCATGAGAGAGAGAGAACGTGTGAGCCTGGGAGAGGGACCAAGCGAGCCTGGGAGAGAGAGCGAGTGGGCGTGAGAGAGCGAGCAATCGAGTGTGGGAGAGAGAGCGGGCGAGCAAGCGTGGGAGAGAGCGAGCGAGCGAGTGTGGGAGAGACAGTGAGCAGGTGTGGGAGAGAGAGCGAGCGAGCACGTGTGAAAGAGAGCGAGCGGGTGTGGGAGAGTCAGCGAGCAGGCATGGGAGAGAGAGCAAGCGCACGTGGGAGAGAGAGCGAGCGAGTGTGGGAGAGAGCGAGTGAGCATGGGAGAGCGAGCGAGCATGGGAGAGCTAGTGAGTGTGGGAGAGCGAGCGAGTGTGGGAGTGCGAGTGAGCGAGCATGGGAGTGCGAGCGAGTGAGCGTGTGAGTATGAGTCAGCGAGCGTGGGAGAGAGATCGAGCGAGCGTAGGAGAGAGAGCGAGCCAGCGTGGGAGAGAGACCGAGGAACCATGGATAGAGAGTGAGCGAGGGTGGGAGAGTGAGCGAGTGAGCGTGTGAGAGCGAGCGAGCATGGGAGAGAGAGCGAGCATGGGAGAGCTAGTGAGTATGGGAGAGCGAGTGAGCGTGGGAGTGCGAGTGAGCAAGCATGGGAGTGCGAGCGAGTGAGCGTGTGAGTATGAGTCAGTGAGCGTGGGAGAGAGAGCGAGCGAGCGTAGGAGAGAAAGCGAGCCAGCGTGGGAGAGAGACCGAGCAAGCATGGATAGAGAGCAAGCGAGGGTGGGAGAGAGAGCGAGCGAGCGTGTGAGAGCGAGCGAGCATGGGAGAGAGAGCGAGCACGGGAGAGAGAGCGAGCATGGGAGAGAGAGCGAGCGAGCTGGGGAGAGCAAGTGAGCATGGGAGAGCGAGCAAGCATGGGAGAGCTAGTGAGTGTGGGAGAGAGAGAGAGTGTGGGAGTGCGAGTGAGCGAGCGTGGGAGTATAAGCGAGTGTGGGAGAGAGAGCGAATGAGCATGGGAGAGAAAGCAAGAGAGCGTGGGAGAGAGAGCGAGCGAGCGTGGGAGAGAGAGCGAGCGAGCGTAGGAGAGAGAGCGAGCCAGCGTGGGAGAGAGACCGAGCAAGCATGGATAGAGAGCGAGCGAGGGTGGGAGAGAGCACGAATGAGCATGGGAGAGAAAGCAAGAGAGCGTGGGAGAGAGAGCGAGCATGGGAGAGAGAGCGAGCGAGCGTGGGAGAGAGAGCGAGAGAGCGTGGGAGAGAGAGCGAGCGAGCGTGGGAGAGAGAGCGAGCGAGCGTGGGAGAGAGAGCGAGCGAGCGTGGGAGAGAGAGCGAGCGAGTGTGGGAGAGAGAGCGAGCGAGCGTGGGAGAGAGAGCGAGCGAGCGTGGGAGAGAGAGCGAGTGAGCGTGGGAGAGCGCGCGAGCATGGGAGAGAGAGCGAGCCTGGGAGTGAGAGCGAGCGAGCATGGGAGAGACAGCAAGCGAGCGTGGAAAAGATTGAGCGAGCGTGGGAAAGAGAGCGAGCGAGCATGGGAGAGAGAGAACAAGCGAGCGTGGGATAGAAAGAGTGAGTGAGTGTGGGAGAGAGAGAGTGAGTGAGTATCGGAGAGAGAGTGAGTGAGTGCATGCATGTTGCAGATTGTGTGTGGGAGAGGGGAATGTAAGAGTGCTGGAGACAGAAAGAGTGAGTAAGTAAATGAGTGCATATGGCAGAAAGAGAAAGAGTGAGTGTGGGAGAGTGTGAGAGAGCGAGTAAGTGAGTGTGGGAGAGGGAGAGTGAGACAGTGTGGGAGAGAAAGTGTGAGTGAATGTGGGAGAGAAAGTCTGAGTGATTGTGGGAGAGAGAGTGAGTGAGTATGGGAGAGAAAGAATGAGTGAGTGTGGGAGAGAGAGATTGAGAGAGTGTGGGAGAGAGAGAGTAAGTGAGTGTTAGAGAGAGAGTGAGTGAGTGCGGGAGAGAGAGATTGAGTGAGTGGGAGACAGAGAATGAATGAGCATGGGAGAGAGAGAGTGAGTCAGTGGGTGTGGGAAAGAGAGAGAGTGAGTGAGTGTGGGAGAGAGAGTGAATGAGGGCGGGAGAGAGGGTGGGTGAGTGTGGGAGAGAGTGAGTGAGTGCTCGAGCGAGAGAGAATGATTCAGTGTGGGAGAGAGAGTGTGAGTGAGGGTGAGAGAAAGAGAAATTGAGAAAGGGAGGGAAAGAGAGAGCGAGAATGCATTGAAGAGAGATCGAGTGAGCGTGGGAGAGAGAGCAAGCGAGCGTGGGAGAGCGAGCGAGAGTGCGTGGGAGAGAGAGCGAGTGGGTGTGGGAGAGAGTGCAAATGTGTGAGAGCGAGTGAGCGTGGGAGACCGCGCGAGCATGGGAGAGAGAGCGAGCGATGCATAGGAGAGAGAGCGAGCAAGTGTGGGAGAGAGAGCGAGCGGGCGTGTGAGTGAGAGCGAGCGGGCGTGGGATTGAGAGCGAGCGGGCATGGGAGAGCGAGCAAGCGAGTATGGGAGAGAGCGTAAGCGAGCGTGGGAGAGAGAGCGAGCGAGCGTGGGAGAGAGACCGAGCGAGCGTGGGTGAGAGAACGAGTGAGCATGGACGAGGAAGCAAGCGAGCTTGGGAGAGATAGCAAGCGAGCGCAGGAGAGAGAGCATGGGAGCGAGAGAGTGAGCGAGTGAGTGAGCGAGCAATGGAGAGAGAGCGAGCAGGCATGCGAGAGAAAGCGAGCGAGCGTGGGAGAGAGAGTGAGGGTGTGTCGGAGAGAGAGAGCAAGTGAGCATGGGAGAGAGAGTGAGCGAAGTGGGAGAGTGAGCGAGAGTGGGAGAGAGAGCGAGCAAACGTGAGAGAGTGAGCGAGCATGAGAGAGAGAGATCGTGTGAGCCTGGGAGAGAGACCAAGCGAGCCTGGGAGAGAGACCGAGCGGGCGTGGATAGAGAGCGAGCGAGGGTGGGAGTGAGAGCGAGCGAGTGTGGGAGAGCGAGCGAGCATGGGAGAGAGAGCAAATGTGTGAGAGCGAGCGAGCGTGGGAGAGCGAGCGTGGGAGAGAGAGCGAGCGTGTGTGGGAGAGAGAGCGAGCGCGCATGGGAGAGAGAGCCAGTGAGCGTGGGAGAGAGAGCGAGCTAGCGTGGGAGAGAGAGCGAGCGGGCGTGGGAGAGAGAGCGAGCGGGGGAGAGAGAGCGAGCAAACGTGGGAGAGAGAGCAAGCGAACATGGGAGAGCGAGCAAGCATGGGACAGAGAGTGAATGAACGTGGGAGAGAGAGAGTCAATGAGCGTGGGAGAGAGAGAGAGACAACGAGCTTGGGAGTGAGAGAGCGAGCATGGGAGAGAGAGACCAAGCGAGCGTGGGAGAGCGCGCAATTGCGAGTGAGCATGGGAGAGAGAGCGATCAAGTGTGGAAGAGAGAGGGAGCGAGCGTGGGAGAGAGCGCGAGCGAACATGGGAGAGTGAGCGAGCGAGTGTGGGAGAGCGAGCGAGCGTGGGAGAGAGACCAAGCGAGCGTGGGCGAGAGAACGAGTGAGCATGGATGAGGAAACGAGCGAGCTTGGGAGAGATAGCAAGCGAGCGCAGGAGAGAAAGCATGGGAGCGAGAGAGTGAGCGAGTGAGTGAGCGAGCAATGGAGAGAGAGTGAGCAGGCATGCGAGAGAAAGCGAGCATGCGTGCGAGAGAGAGTGAGGGTGTGTCGGAGAGAGAGAGCAAGTGAGAATGGGAGGGAGAGTGAGCGAAGTGGGAGAGCGAGCGAGAGTGGGAGAGAGAGCGAGCAAACGTGAGAGAGTGAGCGAGCATGAGAGAGAGAGATCATGTGAGCCTGGGAGAGAGACCAAGTGAGCCTGGGAGAGAGAGCGAGCGGGCGTGGGTGAGCGAGCAAGCGAGTGTGGGAGAGAGAGCCGGCGAGCGAGCGTGGGAGAGAGCGAGCGAGCGAGTGTGGGAGAGACAGTGAGCGGGTGTGGGAGAGAGAGCGTTCACGCGTGAAAGAGAGCGAGCGGGTGTGGGAGAGTCAGCGAGCAGGCATGGGAGAGAGAGCGAGCGCACGTGGGAGAGAGTGCGAGCGAGTGTGGGAGAGAGCGAGTGAGCATGGGAGAGCGAGCGAGCATGGGAGAGCTAGTGAGTGTGGGAGAGCGAGCGAGCGTGGGAGTGCGAGTGAGCGAGCATGGGAGTGCGAGCGAGTGAGCTTGTGAGTATGAGTCAGCGAGTGTGGGAGAGAGAACGAGCGAGCGTAGGAGAGAGAGCGAGCCAGCGTGGGAGAGAGACCGAGCAAGCATGGATAGAGAGCGAGCGAGGGTGGGAGAGAGAGCGAATGAGCATGGGAGAGAAAGCAAGAGAGCGTGGGAGAGAGAGCGAGCGAGCGTGGGAGAGAGAGCGAGCGAGCGTGGGAGAGAGAGCGAGCGAGCGTGGGAGAGAGAGCGAGCGAGCGTGGGAGAGAGAGCGAGCGAGCGTGGGAGAGAGAGCGAGCGAGCGTGGGAGAGAGAGCGAGCGAGCGTGGGAGAGAGAGCGAGCGAGCTTGGGAGAGAGAGCGAGCGAGCGTGGGAGAGCGCGCGAGCATGGGAGAGAGAGCGAGCCTGGGAGTGAGAGCGAGCGAGCATGGGAGAGACAGCAAGCGAGCGTGGAAAAGAGTGAGTGAGTGTGGGAAAGAGAGCGAGCGAGCATGGGAGAGAGAGAACAAGCGAGCGTGGGATAGAGAGAGTGAGTGAGTGTGGGAGTGAGAGAGTGAGTGAGTATCGGAGAGAGAGTGAGTGAGTGCATGCATGTTGCAGATTGTGTGTGGGAGAGGGGAATGTAAGAGTGCTGGAGACAGAAAGAGTGAGTAAGTAAATGAGTGCATATGGCAGAAAGAGAAAGAGTGAGTGTGGGAGAGTGTGAGAGAGCGAGTAAGTGAGTGTGGGAGAGGGAGAGTGAGACAGTGTGGGAGAGAAAGTGTGAGTGAATGTGGGAGAGAAAGTCTGAGTGATTGTGGGAGAGAGAGTGAGTGAGTATGGGAGAGAAAGACTGATTGAGTGTGGGAGAGAGAGATTGAGTGAGTGTGGGAGAGAGAGAGTAAGTGAGTGTTAGAGAGAGAGTGAGTGAGTGCAGGAGAGAGAGATTGAGTGAGTGGGAGACAGAGAATGAATGAGCATGGGAGAGAGAGAGTGAGTCAGTGGGTGTGGGAAAGAGAGAGAGTGAGTGAGTGTGGGAGAGAGAGTGAATGAGTGCGGGAGAGAGGGTGGGTGAGTGTGGGAGAGAGTGAGTGAGTGCTCGAGCGAGAGGGAATGATTCAGTGTGGGAGAGAGAGTGTGAGTGAGGGTGAGAGAAAGAGAAATTGAGAAAGGGAGGGAAAGAGAGAGCGAGAATGCATTGAAGAGAGATCGAGTGAGCATGGGAGAGAGAGCAAGCGAGCGTGGGAGAGCGAGCGAGAGTGCGTGGGAGAGAGAGCGAGTGGGTGTGGGAGAGAGAGCAAATGTGTGAGAGTGAGTGAGCGTGGGAGACCGAGCGAGCATGGGAGAGAGAGCGAGCGATGCATGGGAGAGAGAGCGAGCAAGTGTGGGAGAGACAGCGAGCGGGCGTGTGAGTGAGAGCGAGCGGGCGTGGGATTGAGAGCGAGCGGGCATGGGAGAGCGAGCAAGCGAGTGTGGGAGAGAGCGTAAGCGAGCGTGGTAGACAGAGCGAGTGAGCGTGGGAGAGAGAGCGAGCGAGTGTGGGAGAGAGACCGAGCGAGCGTGGGTGAGAGAACGAGTGAGCATGGACGAGGAAGCAAGCGAGCTTGGGAGAGATAGCAAGCGAGCGCAGGAGAGAGAGCATGGGAGCGAGAGAGTGAGCGAGTGAGTGAGCGATCAATGGAGAGAGAGCGAGCAGGCATGCGAGAGAAAGCGAGCGAGCGTGGGAGAGAGAGTGAGGGTGTGTCGGAGAGAGAGAGCAAGTGAGCATGGGAGAGAGAGTGAGCGAAGTGGGAGAGTGAGCGAGAGTGGGAGAGAGAGCGAGCAAACGTGAGAGCGTGAGCGAGCATGAGAGAGAGAGATCGTGTGAGCCTGGGAGAGAGACCAAGCGAGCCTGGGAGAGAGACCGAGCGGGCGTGGATAGAGAGCGAGCGAGGGTGGGAGTGAGAGCGAGCGAGTGTGGGAGAGCGAGCGAGCATGGGAGAGAGAGCAAATGTGTGTGAGCGAGCGAGCGTGGGAGAGCGAGCATGGGAGAGAGAGCGAGCGTGCGTGGGAGAGAGAGCGAGCGCGCATGGGAGAGAGAGCCAGTGAGCGTGGGAGAGAGAGCGAGTGAATGTGGGAGAGAGAGCGAGCGGGCGTGGGAGAGAGATCGAGCGGGCGTGGGGGAGAGGGCGAGCAAGCGTGGGAGAGAGAGCGAGCTAGCGTGGGAGAGAGAGCGGGCGGGCATGGGAGAGAGAGCGAGCGGGGGAGAGAGAGCGAGCAAACGTGGGAGAGAGAGCAAGCGAACATGGGAGAGCGAGCGAGCATGGGAGAGAGAGTGAATGAACGTGGGAGAGAGAGAGTCAATGAGCGTGGGAGAGAGAGAGAGACAACGAGCTTGGGAGTGAGAGAGCGAGCATGGGAGAGAGAGACCAAGCGAGCGTGGGAGAGCGCGCAATTGCAAGTGAGCATGGGAGAGAGAGCGATCAAGTGTGGAAGAGAGAGGGAGCGAGCGTGGGAGAGAGCGCGAGCGAACATGGGAGAGTGAGCGAGCGAGTGTGGGAGAGAGAGCGAGCGTGGGAGAGAGACCAAGCGAGCGTGGGCGAGAGAACGAGTGAGCATGGATGAGGAAACGAGCGAGCTTGGGAGAGATAGCAAGCGAGCGCAGGAGAGAAAGCATGGGAGCGAGAGAGTGAGCGAGTGAGTGAGCGAGCAATGGAGAGAGAGTGAGCAGGCATGCGAGAGAAAGCGAGCATGCGTGGGAGAGAGAGTGAGGGTGTGTCGGAGAGAGAGAGCAAGTGAGCATGGGAGGGAGAGTGAGCGAAGTGGGAGAGCGAGCGAGAGTGGGAGAGAGAGTGAGCAAACGTGAGAGAGTGAGCGAGCATGAGAGAGAGAGATCATGTGAGCCTGGGAGAGAGACCAAGTGAGCCTGGGAGAGAGAGCGAGCGGGCGTGGGTGAGCGAGCAAGCGAGTGTGGGAGAGAGAGCCAGCGAGCGAGTGTGGGAGAGAGCGAGCGAGCGAGTGTGGGAGAGACAGTGAGTGGGTGTGGGAGAGAGAGCGTTCACGCGTGAAAGAGAGCGAGCGGGTGTGGGAGAGTCAGCGAGCAGGCATGGGAGAGAGAGCGAGCGCACGTGGGAGAGAGTGCGAGCGAGTGTGGGAGAGAGCGAGTGAGCATGGGAGAGCGAGCGAGCATGGGAGAGCCAGTGAGTGTGGGAGAGCGAGCGAGCGTGGGAGTGCGAGTGAGCGAGCATGGGAGTGCGAGCGAATGAGCTTGTGAGTATGAGTCAGCGAGCGTGGGAGAGAGAGCGAGCGAGCGTAGGAGAGAGAGCGAGCCAGCGTGGGAGAGAGACTGAGCAAGCATGGATAGAGAGCGAGCGAGGGTGGGAGAGTGAGCGAGCGAGCGTGTGAGAGCGAGCGAGCATGGGAGAGAGAGCGAGCATGGGAGAGAGAGCGAGCATGGGAGAGAGAGCGAGCATGGGAGAGAGAGCGAGCGAGCGGGGGAGAGCAATTGAGCATGGGAGAGCGAGCAAGCATGGGAGAGCTAGTGAGTGTGGGAGAGAGAGAGAGCGTGGGAGTGGGAGTGAGCGAGCGTGGGAGTATGAGCGAGTGTGGGAGAGAGAGCGAATGAGCATGGGAGAGAGAGCAAGAGAGTGTGGGAGAGCGAGCGAGCGAGCGTGGGAGAGAGAGCGAGCGAGCGTGGGAGAGAGAGCGAGCGAGCGTGGGAGAGAGAGCGAGCGAGCGTGGGAGAGAGAGCGAGCGAGCGTGGGAGAGAGAGCTGCGAGCGTGGGAGAGAGAGCTGCGAGCGTGGGAGAGAGAGGGAGCGAGCGTGGGAGAGAGCGCGAGCATGGGAGAGAGAGTGAGCCTGGGAGTGAGAGCGAGCGAGCATGGGAGAGACAGCAAGCGAGCGTGGAAAAGAGAGTGAGCGAGCATGGGAAAGAGAGCGAGCGAGCGTGGGATAGAGAGAGTGAGTGAGTGTGGAAGAGAGAGAGTGAGTGAGTATCGGAGATAGAGTGAGTGAGTGAGTGCATGCATGTTGCAGATTGCGTGTGGGAGAGGGGAGAGTAAGAGTGCTGGAGACAGAAAGAGTGAGTAAGTAAATGAGTGCATATGGCAGAAAGAGAAAGAGTGAGCGTGGGAGAGAGAGCGAGTGAGCATGGGAGTGAGAGAGAACGTGGGAGTGCGAGTGAGCGAGCGTGGGAGTATGAGCGAGTGTGGGAGAGAGAGCGAATGAGTATGGGAGAGAGAGCGAGCCAGTGTGGGAGAGAGACTGAGCGAGCATTGATAGAGAGCGAGCGAGGGTGGGAGTGAGAGCGAGCGAGCGTGGGAGAGCGAGCGAGCATGGGAGAGAGAGCAAATGTGTGAGAGCGAGCGAGCGTGGGAGAGCGAGCGTGGGAGAGAGAGCGAGCGAGCGTGGGAGAGAGAGCGAGCGCGCATGGGAGAGAGAGCCAGTGAGCGTGGGAGAGAGAGCGAGTGAGCGTGGTAGAGAGAGCAAGCGAATGTGGGAGAGAGAGATTGAGCGAGCGTGGGAGTGAGTGCGAGAGGGCGTGGAAATGAGAGCGTGCGGGCATGGGAGAGAGAGCGAGCGAGCGTGGGAAAGAGAGTGAGCGAGCATGGGAAAGAGAGCGAGTGAGCGTGGGAGAGAGAGAGCAAGCGAGTGCAGGATAGAGAGAGTGAGTGAGTGCGGGAGAGAGAGAGTGAGTTAGTATCGGAGAGAGAGTGAGTGAGTGCATGCATGTTGCAGATTGTGTGTGGGAGAGGGGAAAGTAAGAGTGCTGGAGACAGAAAGAGTAAGTAAATGAGTGCATATGGCAGAAAGAGAAAGAGTGAGTGTGGGAGAGTGTGAGAGAGTGAGTAAGTGAGTGTGGGAGAGGGAGAGTGAGACAGTGTGGGAAAGAAAGTGTGAGTGAATGTGGGAGAGAAAGTCTGAGTGATTGTGGGAGAGAGAGTGAGTGAGTATGGGAGAGAAAGAATGAGTGAGTGTGGGAGAGAGAGATTGAGTGAGTGTGGGAGAGAGAGAGTAAGTGAGTGTTAGAGAGAGAGTGAGTGAGTGCGGGAGAGAAAGATTGAGAGAGTGGGAGATAGAGAATGAATGAGCATGGGAGAGAGAGAGTGAGTCAGTGGGTGTGGGAAAGAGAGAGAGTGAGTGAGTGTGGGAGAGAGAGTGAATGAGTGCGGGAGAGAGGGTGGGTGAGTGTGGGAGGGAGTGAGTGAGTGCTCGAGCGAGAGAGAATGATTCAGTGTGGGAGAGAGAGTGTGAGTGAGGGTGAGAGAAAGAGAAATTGAGAAAGGGAGGGAAAGAGAGAGCGAGAAAGCATTGAAGAGAGATCGAGCGAGCGTGGGAGAGAGAGCGAGCGGGTGTGGGAGAGAGAGCGAGCGAGCATGGGAGAGAGAGCGAGCATGCGTGGGAGAGAGAGCGAGCGGGTGTGGGAGAGAGAGCAAATGTGTGAGAGCGAGTGAGCGTGGGAGACCGAGCGAGCATGGGAGAGAGAGCGAGCGATGCATGGGAGAGAGAGCGAGCAAGTGTGGGAGAGAGAGCGAGCGGGCATGTGAGTGAGAGCGAGCGGGTGTGGGATTGAGAGCTAGCGGGCATGGGAGAGCGAGCAAGCGAGTGTAGGAGAGAGAGTAAGCGAGCGTGGTAGAGAGAGCGAGCGAGCATGGGAGAGAGAGCGAGCGAGCGTGGGAGCGAGACCGAAGGCGCGTGGTGAGAGAACGAGCGAGCATGGACGAGGAAGCGAGCGAGCTTGGGAGAGATAGCAAGCGAACGCAGGAGAGAGAGCATGGGAGCGAGAGAGTGAGCGAGTGAGTGAGCGAGCAATGGAGAGAGAGCGAGCAGGCATGTGAGAGAAAGCGAGCGAGCGTGGGAGAGAGAGTGAGGGTGTGTTGGAGAGAGAGAGCAAGTAAGCATGGGAGAGAGAGTGAGCGAAGTGGGAGAGCGAGCGAGAGTGGGAGAGAGAGCGAGCAAACGTGAGAGAGTGAGCGAGCATGAGAGAGAGAGAACGTGTGAGCCTGGGAGAGGGACCAAGCGAGCCTGGGAGAGAGAGCGAGTGGGCGTGAGAGAGCGAGCAAGCGAGTGTGGGAGAGAGAGCGGGCGAGCGAGCGTGGGAGAGAGCGAGCGAGCGAGTGTGGGAGAGACAGCGAGTGGGCATGGGATAGAGAGCAAGCGAGCGTGGGATAGAGAGAGTGAGTGAGTTTGGGAGAGAGAGAGTGAGTGAGTATCGGAGAGAGAGTGAGTGAGTGAGTGCATGCATGTTGCAGATTGCGTGTGGGAGAGGGGAGAGTAAGAGTGCTGGAGACAGAAAGAGTGAGTAAGTAAATGAGTGCATATGGCAGAAAGAGAAAGAGTGAGTGTGGGAGAGTGTGAGAGAGCGAGTAAGTGAGTGTGGGAGAGGGAAAGTGAGAGAGTGTGGGAGAGAAAGTGTGAGTGAATGTGGGAGAGAAAGTGTGAGTGAATGTGGGAGAGAGAGTGAGTGAGTGTGGGAGAGAAAGAATGAGTGAGTGTGGGAGAGAGTGAGTGAGTGAGTGCGGGAGAGAGAGTTTAAGTGAGTGGGAGATAGAGAATGAATGAGTATGGGAGAGAGAGAGTGAGTCAGTGAGTGTGGGAAAGAGAGAGAGTGAGTGAGTGTGGGAGAGAGAGTGAATGAGTGCAGGAGAGAGGGTGGGTGAGTGTGGGAGAGAGTGAGTGAGTGCTCGAGCGAGAGACAGTGATTCAGTACGGGATAGAATGTGTGAGTGAGGGTGGGAGAGAGAGAAATTGAGAAAGGGAGGGAAAGAGAGAGTGAGAAAGTGTTGAAGAGAGAGCGAGGGAGCGTGCAAGAGAGAGCGAGCGAGCGTGGGAGAGAGAGCGAGCGTGCGTGGAAGAGAGAGCGTGCGAGCGTGGGAGAGAGTGTGAGCGTGCGTGGGAGAGAGAGCGAGCGGGTGTGGGAGAGAGAGCAAATGTGTGAGAGCGAGCGTGGGAGAGTGAGCGAGTGTGGGAGAGAGAGCGAGCGAGCGTGGGAGAGAGAGCGAGCGCGCGTGGGCGAGAGAGCGAGCGACCGTGGGAGAGAGAGTGAGCGGGCGTGGGAGAGAGAGCGAGCGGGCGTGGGAGAGAGAGCGAGCGAGCGTGGGACAGAGAGCGAGCGACTGTGGGAGAGAGAGTGAGCGGGCGTGGGAGAGAGAGCGAGCGGGCGTGGGAGAGGGTGCGAGCGAGCGTGGGAGAGAGAGCGAGCGAGCGTGGGAGAGAGAGTGAGCGAGCGTGGGAGAGAGAGCAAGTGAGCGTGGGAGAGAGAGCGAGCAAACGTGGGAGAGAGAGCAAGCGAACATGGGAGAACGAGCGAGCGTGGGAGAGAGAGTGAATGAACATGGGAGAGAGAGAGTCAATGAGCGTGGGAGAGAGAGAGAGACAACGAGCATGGGAGTGAGAGAGCGAGCGTGGGAGAGAGAGACCAAGCGAGCGTGGGAGACCGCGCAATTGCGAGTTAGCGTGGGAGAGAGAGCGAGCGAGCGTGGGAGAGAGAGCGAGCGAGCGAGCGTGGGAGAGAGAGCGAGCGAGCATGGGAGAGAGAGTGAGCGAGCGTGGGAGAGAGAGCGAGCATGGGAGAGAGGGTGAGCCTGGGAGTGAGAGCGAGCGAGCATGGGAGAGACAGCAAGCGAGCATGGAAAAGAGAGTGAGCGAGCGTGGGAAAGAAAGCGAGCGAGCATGGGAGAGAGAGAACAAGCAAGCGTGGGATAGAGAGAGTGAGTGAGTGTGGGAGAGAGAGAGTGAGTGAGTATCGGAGAGAGAGTGAGTGAGTGAGTGCATGCATGTTGCAGATTGCGTGTGGGAGAAGGGAGAGTAAGAGTGCTGGAGACAGAAAGAGTGAGTAAGTAAATGAGTGCATATGGCAGAAAGAGAAAGAGTGAGCGTGGGAGAGCATGAGAGAGCGAGTAAGTGTGTGTGGGAGGGGGAGAGTGAGAGAGTGTGGGAGAGAAAGTGTGAGTGAATGTGGGAGAGAAAGTGTGAGTGAATGTGGGAGAGAGAGTGAGTGAGTTTGGGAGAGAAAGAATGAGTGAGTGTGGGAGAGAGAGATTGAGTGAGTGTGGGAGAGAGCGAGTAAGTGAGTGTGGGAGAGAGAGAGTGAGTGTGGGAGAGAGAGAGTGAGTGTGGGAGAGAGAGATCGAGTGAGTGGGAGATAGAGAATGAATGAGTATGGGAGAGAGTGAGTCAGTGAGTGTGGGAAAGAGAGAGAGTGAGTGAGTGTGGGAGAGAGAGTGAATGAGTGCAGGAGAGAGGGTGGGTGAGTGTGGGAGAGAGTGAGTGAGTGCTCGAGCGAGAGACAGTGATTCAGTATGGGATAGAATGTGTGAGTGAGGGTGAGAGAGAGAGAAATTGAGAAAGGGAGGGAAAGAGAGAGTGAGAAAGTGTTGAAGAGAGAGCGAGGGAGCGTGCGAGAGAGAGCGAGCGAGCGTGGGAGAGAGAGCGAGCATGCGTGGAAGAGAGAGCGTGCGAGCGTGGGAGAGAGTGTGAGCGTGCGTGGGAGAGAGAGCGAGCGGGTGTGGGAGAGAGAGCAAATGTGTGAGAGCGAGCGTGGGAGAGTGAGCGAGTGTGGGAGAGAGAGCGAGCGAGCGTGGGAGAGAGAGCGAGCGCGCGTGGGCGAGAGAGCGAGCGACCGTGGGAGAGAGAGTGAGCGGGCGTGGGAGAGAGAGCGAGCGGGCGTGGGAGAGAGAGCGAGCGACCGTGGGAGAGAGAGTGAGCGGGCGTGGGAGAGAGAGCGAGCGGGCGTGGGAGAGGGTGCGAGCGAGCGTGGGAGAGAGAGCGAGCGAGCGTGGGAGAGAGAGCGAGCGAGCGTGGGAGAGAGAGCAAGTGAGCGTGGGAGAGAGAGCGAGCAAACGTGGGAGAGAGAGCAAGCGAACATGGGAGAGCGAGCGAGCGTGGGAGAGAGAGTGAATGAACATGGGAGAGAGAGAGTCAATGAGCGTGGGAGAGAGAGAGAGACAACGAGCATGGGAGTGAGAGAGCGAGCGTGGGAGAGAGAGACCAAGCGAGCGTGGGAGACCGCGCAATTGCGAGTTAGCGTGGGAGAGAGAGCGAGCGAGCGTGGGAGAGAGAGCGAGCGAGCGAGCGTGGGAGAGAGAGCGAGCGAGCATGGGAGAGTGAGCGAGCGTGGGAGAGAGAGCGAGCATGGGAGAGAGGGTGAGCCTGGGAGTGAGAGCGAGCGAGCATGGGAGAGACAGCAAGCGAGCATGGAAAAGAGAGTGAGCGAGCGTGGGAAAGAGAGCGAGCGAGCATGGGAGAGAGAACAAGCGAGCGTGGGATAGAGAGAGTGAGTGAGTGTGGGAGAGAGAGAGTGAGTGAGTATCAGAGAGAGAGTGAGTGAGTGAGTGCATGCATGTTGCAGATTGCGTGTGGGAGAGGGGAGAGTAAGAGTGCTGGAGACAGAAAGAGTGAGTAAGTAAATGAGTGCATATGGCAGAAAGAGAAAGAGTGAGCGTGGGAGAGAGAGCGTGCGTGGGAGAGAGAGCGAGCGCGCATGGGAGAGAGAGCCAGTGAGCGTGGGAGAGAGAGCGAGTGAATGTGGGAGAGAGAGCAAGCGGGCGTGGGAGAGAGATCGAGCGGGCGTGGGGGAGAGGGCGAGCAAACGTGGGAGAGAGAGCGAGCTAGCGTGGGAGAGAGAGCGAGCTAGCGTGGGAGAGAGAGCGAGCGGGCATGGGAGAGAGAGCGAGCGGGGGAGAGAGAGCGAGCAAACGTGGGAGAGAGAGCAAGCGAACATGGGAGAGCGAGCGAGCATGGGAGAGAGAGTCAATGAGCGTGGGAGAGAGAGAGAGACAACGAGCTTGGGAGTGAGAGAGCGAGCATGGGAGAGAGAGACCAAGCGAGCGTGGGAGAGCGCGCAATTGCGAGTGAGCATGGGAGAGAGAGCGATCAAGTGTGGAAGAGAGAGGGAGCGAGCGTGGGAGAGAGCGCGAGCGAACATGGGAGAGTGAGCGAGCGAGTGTGGGAGAGAGAGCGAGCGTGTGTGGAAGAGAGAGCGTGCGAGCGTGGGAGAGAGAGCGTGCAAGCGTGGGAGAGAGTGTGAGCGTGCGTGGGAGAGAGGGCGAGCGGGTGTGGGAGAGAGAGCAAATGTGTGAGAGCGAGCGTGGGAGAGCAAGCGAGCGTGGGAGAGAGAGCGAGCGAGCGTGGGAGAGAGAGCGAATGCGCGTGGGAGAGAGAGCCAGTGAGCGTGGGAGAGAGAGCGAGAGAGCGTGGGAGAGAGAGCGAGCGTGGGCGAGAGAGCGAGTGTGCGTGGCAGAGAGAGCGAGCGAGCGTGGGAGAGAGAGCGAGCGAGCGTGGGAGAGAGAGCGAGTGCGCGTGGGAGAGAGAGCCAGTGAGCGTGGGAGAGAGAGCGAGAGAGCGTGGGAGAGAGAGCGAGCGTGGGCGAGAGAGCGAGTGTGCGTGGCAGAGAGAGCGAGCGAGCGTGGGAGAGAGAGCGAGCGGGCGTGGGAGAGAGAGCGAGCGGGCATGTGAGAGAGAGTGAGCAAGCGTGGGAGAGAGAGCGAGCGACCGTGGGAGAGAGAGTGAGCGGGCGTGGGAGAGAGAGCGAGCGGGTGTGGGAGAGGGTGTGAGCGAGTGTGGGAGAGAGATAGAGCGAGCGTGGGAGAGAGAGCGAGCAAACGTGGGAGAGAGAGCAAGCAAACATGGGAGAGCGAGCGAGCATGGGAGAGAGAGTGAATGAACATGGGAGAGAGAGAGTCAATGAGCGTGGAAGAGAGAGAGAGACAACGAGCATGGGAGTGAGAGAGCGAGCGTGGGAGAGAGAGACCAAGCGAGCGTGGGAGAGCGCGCAATTGCGAGTGAGCATGGGAGAGAGAGCGATCAAGCGTGGAAGAGTGAGGGAGCGAGCGTGGGAGAGAGAGCGAGCGAACGTGAGAGAGTGAGCGAGCGAACGTGAGAGAGTGAGCGAGCGAGCGTGGGAGAGAGAGCGAGCGAACGTGGGAGAGAGACCGAGCACGCGTGGTGAGAGAACGAGCGAGCATGGATGAGGAAGTGAGCGAGCTTGGGAGAGATAGCAAGCGAGCGCAGGAGAGAGAGCATGGGAGCGAGAGAGTGAGCGAGTGAGTGAGCGAGCAATGGAGAGAGAGCGAGCAGGCATGCGAGAGAAAGCGAGCGAGAGTGGGAGAGAGAGTGAGGGTGTGTTGGAGAGAGAGAGCAAGTGAGCATGGGAGAGAGTGAGCGAAGTGGGAGAGCGAGCGAGAGTGGGAGAGAGAGCGAGCAAACGTGAGAGAGTGAGCGAGCATGAGAGAGAGAGAACGTGTGAGCCTGGGAGAGGGACCAAGCGAGCCTGGGAGAGAGAGCGAGTGGGCGTGAGAGAGCAAGCAAGCGAGTGTGGGAGAGAGAGCGGGCGAGCGAGCGTGGGAGAGAGCGAGCGAGCGAGTGTGGGAGAGACAGTGAGCGGGTGTGGGAGAGAGAGCGAGCACGCGTGAAAGACAGCGAGCGGGCATGGGAGAGTCAGCGAGCAGGCATGGGAGAGAGAGCGAGCGCACGTGGGAGAGAGAGCGAGCGAGTGTGCGAGAGAGCGAGTGAGCATGGGAGAGTGCGCGAGCAAGCGTGGGAGAGAGCGAGCGAGCGAGTGTGGGAGAGACAGTGAGTGGGTGTGGGAGAGAGAGCGAGCACGCGTGAAAGAGAGCGAGCGGGCATGGGAGAGTCAGCGAGCAGGCATGGGAGAGAGAGCGAGCGCACGTGGGAGAGAGAGCGAGCGAGTGTGCGAGAGAGCGAGTGAGCATGGGAGAGTGAGCAAGAGAGCGTGGGAGAGAGAGCGAGCGAGCGTGGGCGAGAGACCGAGCGAGCGTGGGAGAGAGAGCGAGCGAGTGTGGGAGAGAGAGCGAGTGGGCATGGGATAGAGAGCAAGCGAGCGTGGGATAGAGAGAGTGAGTGAGTTTGGGAGAGAGAGAGTGAGTGAGTATCGGAGAGAGAGTGAGTGAGTGAGTGCATGCATGTTGCAGATTGCGTGTGGGAGAGGGGAGAGTAAGAGTGCTGGAGACAGAAAGAGTGAGTAAGTAAATGAGTGCATATGGCAGAAAGAGAAAGAGTGAGTGTGGGAGAGTGTGAGAGAGCGAGTAAGTGAGTGTGGGAGAGGGAAAGTGAGAGAGTGTGGGAGAGAAAGTGTGAGTGAATGTGGGAGAGAAAGTGTGAGTGAATGTGGGAGAGAGAGTGAGTGAGTATGGGAGAGAAAGAATGAGTGAGTGTGGGAGAGAGTGAGTGAGTGAGTGCGGGAGAGAGAGTTTAAGTGAGTGGGAGATAGAGAATGAATGAGTATGGGAGAGAGAGAGTGAGTCAGTGAGTGTGGGAAAGAGAGAGAGTGAGTGAGTGTGGGAGAGAGAGTGAATGAGTGCAGGAGAGAGGGTGGGTGAGTGTGGGAGAGAGTGAGTGAGTGCTCGAGCGAGAGACAGTGATTCAGTATGGGATAGAATGTGTGAGTGAGGGCGGGAGAGAGAGAAATTGAGAAAGGGAGGGAAAGAGAGAGTGAGAAAGTGTTGAAGAGAGAGCGAGGGAGCGTGCGAGAGAGAGCGAGCGAGTGTGGGAGAGAGAGCGAGCGTGCGTGGAAGAGAGAGCGTGCGAGCGTGGGAGAGAGTGTGAGCGTGCATGGGAGAGAGAGCGAGCGGGTGTGGGAGAGAGAGCAAATGTGTGAGAGCGAGCGTGGGAGAGTGAGCGAGTGTGGGAGAGAGAGCGAGCGAGCGTGGGAGAGAGAGCGAGCGCGCGTGGGCGAGAGAGCGAGCGACCGTGGGAGAGAGAGTGAGCGGGCGTGGGAGAGAGAGCGAGCGGGCGTGGGAGAGAGAGCGAGCGAGCGTGGGACAGAGAGCGAGCGACCGTGGGAGAGAGAGTGAGCGGGCGTGGGAGAGAGAGCGAGCGGGCGTGGGAGAGGGTGCGAGCGAGCGTGGGAGAGAGAGCGAGCGAGCGTGGGAGAGAGAGCGAGCGAGCGTGGGAGAGAGAGCAAGTGAGCGTGGGAGAGAGAGCGAGCAAACGTGGGAGATAGAGCAAGCGAACATGGGAGAGCGAGCGAGCGTGGGAGAGAGAGTGAATGAACATGGGAGAGAGAGAGTCAATGAGCGTGGGAGAGAGAGAGAGACAACGAGCATGGGAGTGAGAGAGCGAGCGTGCGAGAGAGAGACCAAGCGAGCGTGGGAGACCGCGCAATTGCGAGTTAGCGTGGGAGAGAGAGCGAGCAAGCGTGGGAGAGAGAGCGAGCGAGCGAGCGTGGGAGAGAGAGCGAGCGAGCATGGGAGAGAGAGTGAGCGAGCGTGGGAGAGAGAGCGAGCATGGGAGAGAGGGTGAGCCTGGGAGTGAGAGCGAGCGAGCATGGGAGAGACAGCAAGCGAGCATGGAAAAGAGAGTGAGCGAGCGTGGGAAAGAGAGCGAGCGAGCATGGGAGAGAGAGAACAAGCGAGCGTGGGATAGAGAGAGTGAGTGAGTGTGGGAGAGAGAGAGTGAGTGAGTATCGGAGAGAGAGTGAGTGAGTGAGTGCATGCATGTTGCAGATTGCGTGTGGGAGAAGGGAGAGTAAGAGTGCTGGAGACAGAAAGAGTGAGTAAGTAAATGAGTGCATATGGCAGAAAGAGAAAGAGTGAGCGTGGGAGAGCATGAGAGAGCGAGTAAGTGTGTGTGGGAGGGGGAGAGTGAGAGAGTGTGGGAGAGAAAGTGTGAGTGAATGTGGGAGAGAAAGTGTGAGTGAATGTGGGAGAGAGAGTGAGTGAGTTTGGGAGAGAAAGAATGAGTGAGTGTGGGAGAGAGAGATTGAGTGAGTGTGGGAGAGAGCGAGTAAGTGAGTGTGGGAGAGAGAGAGTGAGTGTGGGAGAGAGAGATCGAGTGAGTGGGAGATAGAGAATGTATGAGTATGGGAGAGAGTGAGTCAGTGAGTGTGGGAAAGAGAGAGAGTGAGTGAGTGTGGGAGAGAGAGTGAATGAGTGCAGGAGAGAGGGTGGGTGAGTGTGGGAGAGAGTGAGTGAGTGCTCGAGCGAGAGACAGTGATTCAGTATGGGATAGAATGTGTGAGTGAGGGTGAGAGAGAGAGAAATTGAGAAAGGGAGGGAAAGAGAGAGTGAGAAAGTGTTGAAGAGAGAGCGAGGGAGCGTGCGAGAGAGAGCGAGCGAGCGTGGGAGAGAGAGCGAGCATGCGTGGAAGAGAGAGCGTGCGAGCGTGGGAGAGAGTGTGAGCGTGCGTGGGAGAGAGAGCGAGCGGGTGTGGGAGAGAGAGCAAATGTGTGAGAGCGAGCGTGGGAGAGTGAGCGAGTGTGGGAGAGAGAGCGAGCGAGCGTGGGAGAGAGAGCGAGCGCGCGTGGGCGAGAGAGCGAGCGACCGTGGGAGAGAGAGTGAGCGGGCGTGGGAGAGAGAGCGAGCGGGCGTGGGAGAGAGAGCGAGCGACCGTGGGAGAGAGAGTGAGCGGGCGTGGGAGAGAGAGCGAGCGGGCGTGGGAGAGGGTGCGAGCGAGCGTGGGAGAGAGAGCGAGCGAGCGTGGGAGAGAGAGCGAGCGAGCGTGGGAGAGAGAGCAAGTGAGCGTGGGAGAGAGAGCGAGCAAACGTGGGAGAGAGAGCAAGCGAACATGGGAGAGCGAGCGAGCGTGGGAGAGAGAGTGATTGAACATGGGAGAGAGAGAGTCAATGAGCGTGGGAGAGAGAGAGAGACAACGAGCATGGGAGTGAGAGAGCGAGCGTGGGAGAGAGAGACCAAGCGAGCGTGGGAGACCGCGCAATTGCGAGTTAGCGTGGGAGAGAGAGCGAGCGAGCGTGGGAGAGAGAGCGAGCGAGCGAGCGTGGGAGAGAGAGCGAGCGAGCATGGGAGAGAGAGTGAGCGAGCGTGGGAGAGAGAGCGAGCATGGGAGAGAGGGTGAGCCTGGGAGTGAGAGCGAGCGAGCATGGGAGAGACAGCAAGCGAGCATGGAAAAGAGAGTGAGCGAGCGTGGGAAAGAGAGCGAGCGAGCATGGGAGAGAGAGAACAAGCAAGCGTGGGATAGAGAGAGTGAGTGAGTGTGGGAGAGAGAGAGTGAGTGAGTATCAGAGAGAGAGTGAGTGAGTGAGTGCATGCATGTTGCAGATTGCGTGTGGGAGAGGGGAGAGTAAGAGTGCTGGAGACAGAAAGAGTGAGTAAGTAAATGAGTGCATATGGCAGAAAGAGAAAGAGTGAGCGTGGGAGAGAGAGCGAGCGTGCGTGGGAGAGAGAGCGAGCGCGCATGGGAGAGAGAGCCAGTGAGCGTGGGAGAGAGAGCGAGTGAATGTGGGAGAGAGAGCGAGCGGGCGTGGGAGAGAGATCGAGCGGGCGTGGGGGAGAGGGCGAGCAAGCGTGGGAGAGAGAGCGAGCTAGCGTGGGAGAGAGAGCGAGCTAGCGTGGGAGAGAGAGCGAGCGGGCATGGGAGAGAGAGCGAGCGGGGGAGAGAGAGCGAGCAAACGTGGGAGAGAGAGCAAGCGAACATGGGAGAGCGAGCGAGCATGGGAGAGAGAGTCAATGAGCGTGGGAGAGAGAGAGAGACAACGAGCTTGGGAGTGAGAGAGCGAGCATGGGAGAGAGAGACCAAGCGAGCGTGGGAGAGCGCGCAATTGCGAGTGAGCATGGGAGAGAGAGCGATCAAGTGTGGAAGAGAGAGGGAGCGAGCGTGGGAGAGAGCGCGAGCGAACATGGGAGAGTGAGCGAGCGAGTGTGGGAGAGAGAGCGAGCGTGTGTGGAAGAGAGAGCGTGCGAGCGTGGGAGAGAGAGCGTGCAAGCGTGGGAGAGAGTGTGAGCGTGCGTGGGAGAGAGGGCGAGCGGGTGTGGGAGAGAGAGCAAATGTGTGAGAGCGAGCGTGGGAGAGCGAGCGAGCGTGGGAGAGAGAGCGAGCGAGCGTGGGAGAGAGAGCGAGTGCGCGTGGGAGAGAGAGCCAGTGAGCGTGGGAGAGAGAGCGAGAGAGCGTGGGAGAGAGAGCGAGCGTGGGCGAGAGAGCGAGTGTGCGTGGCAGAGAGAGCGAGCGAGCGTGGGAGAGAGAGCGAGCGGGCGTGGGAGAGAGAGCGAGCGGGCATGTGAGAGAGAGTGAGCGAGCGTGGGAGAGAGAGCGAGCGACCGTGGGAGAGAGAGTGAGCGGGCGTGGGAGAGAGAGCGAGCGGGTGTGGGAGAGGGTGTGAGCGAGTGTGGGAGAGAGATAGAGCGAGCGTGGGAGAGAGAGCGAGCAAACGTGGGAGAGAGAGCAAGCAAACATGGGAGAGCGAGCGAGCATGGGAGAGAGAGTGAATGAACATGGGAGAGAGAGAGTCAATGAGCGTGGAAGAGAGAGAGAGACAACGAGCATGGGAGTGAGAGAGCGAGCGTGGGAGAGAGAGACCAAGCGAGCGTGGGAGAGCGCGCAATTGCGAGTGAGCGTGGGAGAGAGAGCGATCAAGCGTGGAAGAGTGAGGGAGCGAGCGTGGGAGAGAGAGCGAGCGAACGTGAGAGAGTGAGCGAGCGAACGTGAGAGAGTGAGCGAGCGAGCGTGGGAGAGAGAGCGAGCGAACGTGGGAGAGAGACCGAGCACGCGTGGTGAGAGAACGAGCGAGCATGGATGAGGAAGTGAGCGAGCTTGGGAGAGATAGCAAGCGAGCGCAGGAGAGAGAGCATGGGAGCGAGATAGTGAGCGAGTGAGTGAGCGAGCAATGGAGAGAGAGCGAGCAGGCATGCGAGAGAAAGCGAGCGAGAGTGGGAGAGAGAGTGAGGGTGTGTTGGAGAGAGAGAGCAAGTGAGCATGGGAGAGAGTGAGCGAAGTGGGAGAGCGAGCGAGAGTGGGAGAGAGAGCAAGCAAACGTCAGAGAGTGAGCGAGCATGAGAGAGAGAGAACGTGTGAGCCTGGGAGAGGGACCAAGCGAGCCTGGGAGAGAGAGCGAGTGGGCGTGAGAGAGCAAGCAAGCGAGTGTGGGAGAGAGAGCGGGCGAGCGAGCGTGGGAGAGAGCGAGCGAGCGAGTGTGGGAGAGACAGTGAGCGGGTGTGGGAGAGAGAGCGAGCACACGTGAAAGACAGCGAGCGGGCATGGGAGAGTCAGCGAGCAGGCATGGGAGAGAGAGCGAGCGCACGTGGGAGAGAGAGCGAGCGAGTGTGCGAGAGAGCGAGTGAGCATGGGAGAGTGCGCGAGCAAGCGTGGGAGAGAGCGAGCGAGCGAGTGTGGGAGAGACAGTGAGTGGGTGTGGGAGAGAGAGCGAGCACGCGTGAAAGAGAGCGAGCGGGCATGGGAGAGTCAGCGAGCAGGCATGGGAGAGAGAGCGAGCGCACGTGGGAGAGAGAGCGAGCGAGTGTGCGAGAGAGCGAGTGAGCATGGGAGAGTGAGCAAGAGAGCGTGGGAGAGAGAGCGAGCGAGCGTGGGCGAGAGACCGAGCGAGCGTGGGAGAGAGAGCGAGCGAGTGTGGGAGAGAGAGCGAGTGGGCATGGGATAGAGAGCAAGCGAGCGTGGGATAGAGAGAGTGAGTGAGTTTGGGAGAGAGAGAGTGAGTGAGTATCGGAGAGAGAGTGAGTGAGTGAGTGCATGCATGTTGCAGATTGCGTGTGGGAGAGGGGAGAGTAAGAGTGCTGGAGACAGAAAGAGTGAGTAAGTAAATGAGTGCATATGGCAGAAAGAGAAAGAGTGAGTGTGGGAGAGTGTGAGAGAGCGAGTAAGTGAGTGTGGGAGAGGGAAAGTGAGAGAGTGTGGGAGAGAAAGTGTGAGTGAATGTGGGAGAGAAAGTGTGAGTGAATGTGGGAGAGAGAGTGAGTGAGTATGGGAGAGAAAGAATGAGTGAGTGTGGGAGAGAGTGAGTGAGTGAGTGCGGGAGAGAGAGTTTAAGTGAGTGGGAGATAGAGAATGAATGAGTATGGGAGAGAGAGAGTGAGTCAGTGAGTGTGGGAAAGAGAGAGAGTGAGTGAGTGTGGGAGAGAGAGTGAATGAGTGCAGGAGAGAGGGTGGGTGAGTGTGGGAGAGAGTGAGTGAGTGCTCGAGCGAGAGACAGTGATTCAGTATGGGATAGAATGTGTGAGTGAGGGCGGGAGAGAGAGAAATTGAGAAAGGGAGGGAAAGAGAGAGTGAGAAAGTGTTGAAGAGAGAGCGAGGGAGCGTGCGAGAGAGAGCGAGCGAGTGTGGGAGAGAGAGCGAGCGTGCGTGGAAGAGAGAGCGTGCGAGCGTGGGAGAGAGTGTGAGCGTGCGTGGGAGAGAGAGCGAGCGGGTGTGGGAGAGAGAGCAAATGTGTGAGAGCGAGCGTGGGAGAGTGAGCGAGTGTGGGAGAGAGAGCGAGCGAGCGTGGGAGAGAGAGCGAGCGCGCGTGGGCGAGAGAGCGAGCGACCGTGGGAGAGAGAGTGAGCGGGCGTGGGAGAGAGAGCGAGCGGGCGTGGGAGAGAGAGCGAGCGAGCGTGGGAGAGAGAGCGAGCGACCGTGGGAGAGAGAGTGAGCGGGCGTGGGAGAGAGAGCGAGCGGGCGTGGGAGAGGGTGCGAGCGAGCGTGGGAGAGAGAGCGAGCGAGCGTGGGAGAGAGAGCGAGCGAGCGTGGGAGAGAGAGCAAGTGAGCGTGGGAGAGAGAGCGAGCAAACGTGGGAGAGAGAGCAAGCGAACATGGGAGAGCGAGCGAGCGTGGGAGAGAGAGTGAATGAACATGGGAGAGAGAGAGTCAATGAGCGTGGGAGAGAGAGAGAGACAACGAGCATGGGAGTGAGAGAGCGAGCGTGGGAGAGAGAGACCAAGCGAGCGTGGGAGACCGCGCAATTGCGAGTTAGCGTGGGAGAGAGAGCGAGCGAGCATGGGAGAGAGAGCGAGCGAGCGAGCGTGGGAGAGAGAGCGAGCGAGCATGGGAGAGAGAGTGAGCGAGCGTGGGAGAGAGAGCGAGCATGGGAGAGAGGGTGAGCCTGGGAGTGAGAGCGAGCGAGCATGGGAGAGACAGCAAGCGAGCATGGAAAAGAGAGTGAGCGAGCGTGGGAAAGAGAGCGAGCGAGCATGGGAGAGAGAGAACAAGCGAGCGTGGGATAGAGAGAGTGAGTGAGTGTGGGAGAGAGAGAGTGAGTGAGTATCGGAGAGAGAGTGAGTGAGTGAGTGCATGCATGTTGCAGATTGCGTGTGGGAGAAGGGAGAGTAAGAGTGCTGGAGACAGAAAGAGTGAGTAAGTAAATGAGTGCATATGGCAGAAAGAGAAAGAGTGAGCGTGGGAGAGCATGAGAGAGCGAGTAAGTGTGTGTGGGAGGGGGAGAGTGAGAGAGTGTGGGAGAGAAAGTGTGAGTGAATGTGGGAGAGAAAGTGTGAGTGAATGTGGGAGAGAGAGTGAGTGAGTTTGGGAGAGAAAGAATGAGTGCGTGTGGGAGAGAGAGATTGAGTGAGTGTGGGAGAGAGCGAGTAAGTGAGTGTGGGAGAGAGAGAGTGAGTGTGGGAGAGAGAGATCGAGTGAGTGGGAGATAGAGAATGTATGAGTATGGGAGAGAGTGAGTCAGTGAGTGTGGGAAAGAGAGAGAGTGAGTGAGTGTGGGAGAGAGAGTGAATGAGTGCAGGAGAGAGGGTGGGTGAGTGTGGGAGAGAGTGAGTGAGTGCTCGAGCGAGAGACAGTGATTCAGTATGGGATAGAATGTGTGAGTGAGGGTGAGAGAGAGAGAAATTGAGAAAGGGAGGGAAAGAGAGAGTGAGAAAGTGTTGAAGAGAGAGCGAGGGAGCGTGCGAGAGAGAGCGAGCGAGCGTGGGAGAGAGAGCGAGCATGCGTGGAAGAGAGAGCGTGCGAGCGTGGGAGAGAGTGTGAGCGTGCGTGGGAGAGAGAGCGAGCGGGTGTGGGAGAGAGAGCAAATGTGTGAGAGCGAGCGTGGGAGAGTGAGCGAGTGTGGGAGAGAGAGCGAGCGAGCGTGGGAGAGAGAGCGAGCGCGCGTGGGCGAGAGAGCGAGCGACCGTGGGAGAGAGAGTGAGCGGGCGTGGGAGAGAGAGCGAGCGGGCGTGGGAGAGAGAGCGAGCGACCGTGGGAGAGAGAGTGAGCGGGCGTGGGAGAGAGAGCGAGCGGGCGTGGGAGAGGGTGCGAGCGAGCGTGGGAGAGAGAGCGAGCGAGCGTGGGAGAGAGAGCGAGCGAGCGTGGGAGAGAGAGCAAGTGAGCGTGGGAGAGAGAGCGAGCAAACGTGGGAGAGAGAGCAAGCGAACATGGGAGAGCGAGCGAGCGTGGGAGAGAGAGTGAATGAACATGGGAGAGAGAGAGTCAATGAGCGTGGGAGAGAGAGAGAGACAACGAGCATGGGAGTGAGAGAGCGAGCGTGGGAGAGAGAGACCAAGCGAGCGTGGGAGACCGCGCAATTGTGAGTTAGCGTGGGAGAGAGAGCGAGCGAGCGTGGGAGAGAGAGCGAGCGAGCGAGCGTGGGAGAGAGAGCGAGCGAGCATGGGAGAGTGAGCGAGCGTGGGAGAGAGAGCGAGCATGGGAGAGAGGGTGAGCCTGGGAGTGAGAGCGAGCGAGCATGGGAGAGACAGCAAGCGAGCATGGAAAAGAGAGTGAGCGAGCGTGGGAAAGAGAGCGAGCGAGCATGGGAGAGAGAACAAGCGAGCGTGGGATAGAGAGAGTGAGTGAGTGTGGGAGAGAGAGAGTGAGTGAGTATCAGAGAGAGAGTGAGTGAGTGAGTGCATGCATGTTGCAGATTGCGTGTGGGAGAGGGGAGAGTAAGAGTGCTGGAGACAGAAAGAGTGAGTAAGTAAATGAGTGCATATGGCAGAAAGAGAAAGAGTGAGCGTGGGAGAGAGAGCGAGCGTGCGTGGGAGAGAGAGCGAGCGCGCATGGGAGAGAGAGCCAGTGAGCGTGGGAGAGAGAGCGAGTGAATGTGGGAGAGAGAGCAAGCGGGCGTGGGAGAGAGATCGAGCGGGCGTGGGGGAGAGGGCGAGCAAACGTGGGAGAGAGAGCGAGCTAGCGTGGGAGAGAGAGCGAGCTAGCGTGGGAGAGAGAGCGAGCGGGCATGGGAGAGAGAGCGAGCGGGGGAGAGAGAGCGAGCAAACGTGGGAGAGAGAGCAAGCGAACATGGGAGAGCGAGCGAGCATGGGAGAGAGAGTCAATGAGCGTGGGAGAGAGAGAGAGACAACGAGCTTGGGAGTGAGAGAGCGAGCATGGGAGAGAGAGACCAAGCGAGCGTGGGAGAGCGCGCAATTGCGAGTGAGCATGGGAGAGAGAGCGATCAAGTGTGGAAGAGAGAGGGAGCGAGCGTGGGAGAGAGCGCGAGCGAACATGGGAGAGTGAGCGAGCGAGTGTGGGAGAGAGAGCGAGCGTGTGTGGAAGAGAGAGCGTGCGAGCGTGGGAGAGAGAGCGTGCAAGCGTGGGAGAGAGTGTGAGCGTGCGTGGGAGAGAGGGCGAGCGGGTGTGGGAGAGAGAGCAAATGTGTGAGAGCGAGCGTGGGAGAGCAAGCGAGCGTGGGAGAGAGAGCGAGTGAGCGTGGGAGAGAGAGCGAGTGCGCGTGGGAGAGAGAGCCAGTGAGCGTGGGAGAGAGAGCGAGAGAGCGTGGGAGAGAGAGCGAGCGTGGGCGAGAGAGCGAGTGTGCGTGGCAGAGAGAGCGAGCGAGCGTGGGAGAGAGAGCGAGCGAGCGTGGGAGAGAGAGCGAGTGCGCGTGGGAGAGAGAGCCAGTGAGCGTGGGAGAGAGAGCGAGAGAGCGTGGGAGAGAGAGCGAGCGTGGGCGAGAGAGCGAGTGTGCGTGGCAGAGAGAGCGAGCGAGCGTGGGAGAGAGAGCGAGCGGGCGTGGGAGAGAGAGCGAGCGGGCATGTGAGAGAGAGTGAGCGAGCGTGGGAGAGAGAGCGAGCGACCGTGGGAGAGAGAGTGAGCGGGCGTGGGAGAGAGAGCGAGCGGGTGTGGGAGAGGGTGTGAGCGAGTGTGGGAGAGAGATAGAGCGAGCGTGGGAGAGAGAGCGAGCAAACGTGGGAGAGAGAGCAAGCAAACATGGGAGAGCGAGCGAGCATGGGAGAGAGAGTGAATGAACATGGGAGAGAGAGAGTCAATGAGCGTGGAAGAGAGAGAGAGACAACGAGCATGGGAGTGAGAGAGCGAGCGTGGGAGAGAGAGACCAAGCGAGCGTGGGAGAGCGCGCAATTGCGAGTGAGCATGGGAGAGAGAGCGATCAAGCGTGGAAGAGTGAGGGAGCGAGCGTGGGAGAGAGAGCGAGCGAACGTGAGAGAGTGAGCGAGCGAACGTGAGAGAGTGAGCGAGCGAGCGTGGGAGAGAGAGCGAGCGAACGTGGGAGAGAGACCGAGCACGCGTGGTGAGAGAACGAGCGAGCATGGATGAGGAAGTGAGCGAGCTTGGGAGAGATAGCAAGCGAGCGCAGGAGAGAGAGCATGGGAGCGAGAGAGTGAGCGAGTGAGTGAGCGAGCAATGGAGAGAGAGCGAGCAGGCATGCGAGAGAAAGCGAGCGAGAGTGGGAGAGAGAGTGAGGGTGTGTTGGAGAGAGAGAGCAAGTGAGCATGGGAGAGAGTGAGCGAAGTGGGAGAGCGAGCGAGAGTGGGAGAGAGAGCGAGCAAACGTGAGAGAGTGAGCGAGCATGAGAGAGAGAGAACGTGTGAGCCTGGGAGAGGGACCAAGCGAGCCTGGGAGAGAGAGCGAGTGGGCGTGAGAGAGCAAGCAAGCGAGTGTGGGAGAGAGAGCGGGCGAGCGAGCGTGGGAGAGAGCGAGCGAGCGAGTGTGGGAGAGACAGTGAGCGGGTGTGGGAGAGAGAGCGAGCACGCGTGAAAGACAGCGAGCGGGCATGGGAGAGTCAGCGAGCAGGCATGGGAGAGAGAGCGAGCGCACGTGGGAGAGAGAGCGAGCGAGTGTGCGAGAGAGCGAGTGAGCATGGGAGAGTGCGCGAGCAAGCGTGGGAGAGAGCGAGCGAGCGAGTGTGGGAGAGACAGTGAGTGGGTGTGGGAGAGAGAGCGAGCACGCGTGAAAGAGAGCGAGCGGGCATGGGAGAGTCAGCGAGCAGGCATGGGAGAGAGAGCGAGCGCACGTGGGAGAGAGAGCGAGCGAGTGTGCGAGAGAGCGAGTGAGCATGGGAGAGTGAGCAAGAGAGCGTGGGAGAGAGAGCGAGCGAGCGTGGGCGAGAGACCGAGCGAGCGTGGGAGAGAGAGCGAGCGAGTGTGGGAGAGAGAGCGAGTGGGCATGGGATAGAGAGCAAGCGAGCGTGGGATAGAGAGAGTGAGTGAGTTTGGGAGAGAGAGAGTGAGTGAGTATCGGAGAGAGAGTGAGTGAGTGAGTGCATGCATGTTGCAGATTGCGTGTGGGAGAGGGGAGAGTAAGAGTGCTGGAGACAGAAAGAGTGAGTAAGTAAATGAGTGCATATGGCAGAAAGAGAAAGAGTGAGTGTGGGAGAGTGTGAGAGAGCGAGTAAGTGAGTGTGGGAGAGGGAAAGTGAGAGAGTGTGGGAGAGAAAGTGTGAGTGAATGTGGGAGAGAAAGTGTGAGTGAATGTGGGAGAGAGAGTGAGTGAGTATGGGAGAGAAAGAATGAGTGAGTGTGGGAGAGAGTGAGTGAGTGAGTGCGGGAGAGAGAGTTTAAGTGAGTGGGAGATAGAGAATGAATGAGTATGGGAGAGAGAGAGTGAGTCAGTGAGTGTGGGAAAGAGAGAGAGTGAGTGAGTGTGGGAGAGAGAGTGAATGAGTGCAGGAGAGAGGGTGGGTGAGTGTGGGAGAGAGTGAGTGAGTGCTCGAGCGAGAGACAGTGATTCAGTATGGGATAGAATGTGTGAGTGAGGGCGGGAGAGAGAGAAATTGAGAAAGGGAGGGAAAGAGAGAGTGAGAAAGTGTTGAAGAGAGAGCGAGGGAGCGTGCGAGAGAGAGCGAGCGAGTGTGGGAGAGAGAGCGAGCGTGCGTGGAAGAGAGAGCGTGCGAGCGTGGGAGAGAGTGTGAGCGTGCATGGGAGAGAGAGCGAGCGGGTGTGGGAGAGAGAGCAAATGTGTGAGAGCGAGCGTGGGAGAGTGAGCGAGTGTGGGAGAGAGAGCGAGCGAGCGTGGGAGAGAGAGCGAGCGCGCGTGGGCGAGAGAGCGAGCGACCGTGGGAGAGAGAGTGAGCGGGCGTGGGAGAGAGAGCGAGCGGGCGTGGGAGAGAGAGCGAGCGAGCGTGGGACAGAGAGCGAGCGACCGTGGGAGAGAGAGTGAGCGGGCGTGGGAGAGAGAGCGAGCGGGCGTGGGAGAGGGTGCGAGCGAGCGTGGGAGAGAGAGCGAGCGAGCGTGGGAGAGAGAGCGAGCGAGCGTGGGAGAGAGAGCAAGTGAGCGTGGGAGAGAGAGCGAGCAAACGTGGGAGATAGAGCAAGCGAACATGGGAGAGCGAGCGAGCGTGGGAGAGAGAGTGAATGAACATGGGAGAGAGAGAGTCAATGAGCGTGGGAGAGAGAGAGAGACAACGAGCATGGGAGTGAGAGAGCGAGCGTGCGAGAGAGAGACCAAGCGAGCGTGGGAGACCGCGCAATTGCGAGTTAGCGTGGGAGAGAGAGCGAGCAAGCGTGGGAGAGAGAGCGAGCGAGCGAGCGTGGGAGAGAGAGCGAGCGAGCATGGGAGAGAGAGTGAGCGAGCGTGGGAGAGAGAGCGAGCATGGGAGAGAGGGTGAGCCTGGGAGTGAGAGCGAGCGAGCATGGGAGAGACAGCAAGCGAGCATGGAAAAGAGAGTGAGCGAGCGTGGGAAAGAGAGCGAGCGAGCATGGGAGAGAGAGAACAAGCGAGCGTGGGATAGAGAGAGTGAGTGAGTGTGGGAGAGAGAGAGTGAGTGAGTATCGGAGAGAGAGTGAGTGAGTGAGTGCATGCATGTTGCAGATTGCGTGTGGGAGAAGGGAGAGTAAGAGTGCTGGAGACAGAAAGAGTGAGTAAGTAAATGAGTGCATATGGCAGAAAGAGAAAGAGTGAGCGTGGGAGAGCATGAGAGAGCGAGTAAGTGTGTGTGGGAGGGGGAGAGTGAGAGAGTGTGGGAGAGAAAGTGTGAGTGAATGTGGGAGAGAAAGTGTGAGTGAATGTGGGAGAGAGAGTGAGTGAGTTTGGGAGAGAAAGAATGAGTGAGTGTGGGAGAGAGAGATTGAGTGAGTGTGGGAGAGAGCGAGTAAGTGAGTGTGGGAGAGAGAGAGTGAGTGTGGGAGAGAGAGATCGAGTGAGTGGGAGATAGAGAATGTATGAGTATGGGAGAGAGTGAGTCAGTGAGTGTGGGAAAGAGAGAGAGTGAGTGAGTGTGGGAGAGAGAGTGAATGAGTGCAGGAGAGAGGGTGGGTGAGTGTGGGAGAGAGTGAGTGAGTGCTCGAGCGAGAGACAGTGATTCAGTATGGGATAGAATGTGTGAGTGAGGGTGAGAGAGAGAGAAATTGAGAAAGGGAGGGAAAGAGAGAGTGAGAAAGTGTTGAAGAGAGAGCGAGGGAGCGTGCGAGAGAGAGCGAGCGAGCGTGGGAGAGAGAGCGAGCATGCGTGGAAGAGAGAGCGTGCGAGCGTGGGAGAGAGTGTGAGCGTGCGTGGGAGAGAGAGCGAGCGGGTGTGGGAGAGAGAGCAAATGTGTGAGAGCGAGCGTGGGAGAGTGAGCGAGTGTGGGAGAGAGAGCGAGCGAGCGTGGGAGAGAGAGCGAGCGCGCGTGGGCGAGAGAGCGAGCGACCGTGGGAGAGAGAGTGAGCGGGCGTGGGAGAGAGAGCGAGCGGGCGTGGGAGAGAGAGCGAGCGACCGTGGGAGAGAGAGTGAGCGGGCGTGGGAGAGAGAGCGAGCGGGCGTGGGAGAGGGTGCGAGCGAGCGTGGGAGAGAGAGCGAGCGAGCGTGGGAGAGAGAGCGAGCGAGCGTGGGAGAGAGAGCAAGTGAGCGTGGGAGAGAGAGCGAGCAAACGTGGGAGAGAGAGCAAGCGAACATGGGAGAGCGAGCGAGCGTGGGAGAGAGAGTGATTGAACATGGGAGAGAGAGAGTCAATGAGCGTGGGAGAGAGAGAGAGACAACGAGCATGGGAGTGAGAGAGCGAGCGTGGGAGAGAGAGACCAAGCGAGCGTGGGAGACCGCGCAATTGCGAGTTAGCGTGGGAGAGAGAGCGAGCGAGCGTGGGAGAGAGAGCGAGCGAGCGAGCGTGGGAGAGAGAGCGAGCGAGCATGGGAGAGAGAGTGAGCGAGCGTGGGAGAGAGAGCGAGCATGGGAGAGAGGGTGAGCCTGGGAGTGAGAGCGAGCGAGCATGGGAGAGACAGCAAGCGAGCATGGAAAAGAGAGTGAGCGAGCGTGGGAAAGAGAGCGAGCGAGCATGGGAGAGAGAGAACAAGCAAGCGTGGGATAGAGAGAGTGAGTGAGTGTGGGAGAGAGAGAGTGAGTGAGTATCAGAGAGAGAGTGAGTGAGTGAGTGCATGCATGTTGCAGATTGCGTGTGGGAGAGGGGAGAGTAAGAGTGCTGGAGACAGAAAGAGTGAGTAAGTAAATGAGTGCATATGGCAGAAAGAGAAAGAGTGAGCGTGGGAGAGAGAGCGAGCGTGCGTGGGAGAGAGAGCGAGCGCGCATGGGAGAGAGAGCCAGTGAGCGTGGGAGAGAGAGCGAGTGAATGTGGGAGAGAGAGCGAGCGGGCGTGGGAGAGAGATCGAGCGGGCGTGGGGGAGAGGGCGAGCAAGCGTGGGAGAGAGAGCGAGCTAGCGTGGGAGAGAGAGCGAGCTAGCGTGGGAGAGAGAGCGAGCGGGCATGGGAGAGAGAGCGAGCGGGGGAGAGAGAGCGAGCAAACGTGGGAGAGAGAGCAAGCGAACATGGGAGAGCGAGCGAGCATGGGAGAGAGAGTCAATGAGCGTGGGAGAGAGAGAGAGACAACGAGCTTGGGAGTGAGAGAGCGAGCATGGGAGAGAGAGACCAAGCGAGCGTGGGAGAGCGCGCAATTGCGAGTGAGCATGGGAGAGAGAGCGATCAAGTGTGGAAGAGAGAGGGAGCGAGCGTGGGAGAGAGCGCGAGCGAACATGGGAGAGTGAGCGAGCGAGTGTGGGAGAGAGAGCGAGCGTGTGTGGAAGAGAGAGCGTGCGAGCGTGGGAGAGAGAGCGTGCAAGCGTGGGAGAGAGTGTGAGCGTGCGTGGGAGAGAGGGCGAGCGGGTGTGGGAGAGAGAGCAAATGTGTGAGAGCGAGCGTGGGAGAGCGAGCGAGCGTGGGAGAGAGAGCGAGCGAGCGTGGGAGAGAGAGCGAGTGCGCGTGGGAGAGAGAGCCAGTGAGCGTGGGAGAGAGAGCGAGAGAGCGTGGGAGAGAGAGCGAGCGTGGGCGAGAGAGCGAGTGTGCGTGGCAGAGAGAGCGAGCGAGCGTGGGAGAGAGAGCGAGCGGGCGTGGGAGAGAGAGCGAGCGGGCATGTGAGAGAGAGTGAGCGAGCGTGGGAGAGAGAGCGAGCGACCGTGGGAGAGAGAGTGAGCGGGCGTGGGAGAGAGAGCGAGCGGGTGTGGGAGAGGGTGTGAGCGAGTGTGGGAGAGAGATAGAGCGAGCGTGGGAGAGAGAGCGAGCAAACGTGGGAGAGAGAGCAAGCAAACATGGGAGAGCGAGCGAGCATGGGAGAGAGAGTGAATGAACATGGGAGAGAGAGAGTCAATGAGCGTGGAAGAGAGAGAGAGACAACGAGCATGGGAGTGAGAGAGCGAGCGTGGGAGAGAGAGACCAAGCGAGCGTGGGAGAGCGCGCAATTGCGAGTGAGCGTGGGAGAGAGAGCGATCAAGCGTGGAAGAGTGAGGGAGCGAGCGTGGGAGAGAGAGCGAGCGAACGTGAGAGAGTGAGCGAGCGAACGTGAGAGAGTGAGCGAGCGAGCGTGGGAGAGAGAGCGAGCGAACGTGGGAGAGAGACCGAGCACGCGTGGTGAGAGAACGAGCGAGCATGGATGAGGAAGTGAGCGAGCTTGGGAGAGATAGCAAGTGAGCGCAGGAGAGAGAGCATGGGAGCGAGATAGTGAGCGAGTGAGTGAGCGAGCAATGGAGAGAGAGCGAGCAGGCATGCGAGAGAAAGCGAGCATGCGTGGGAGAGAGAGTGAGGGTGTGTCGGAGAGAGAGAGCAAGTGAGCATGGGAGGGAGAGTGAGCGAAGTGGGAGAGCGAGCGAGAGTGGGAGAGAGAGCGAGCAAACGTGAGAGAGTGAGCGAGCATGAGAGAGAGAGATCATGTGAGCCTGGGAGAGAGACCAAGTGAGCCTGGGAGAGAGAGCGAGCGGGCGTGGGTGAGCGAGCAAGCGAGTGTGGGGGAGAGAGCCGGCGACCGAGCGTGGGAGAGAGCGAGCGAGCGAGTGTGGGAGAGACAGTGAGCGGGTGCGGGAGAGAGAGCGTTCACGCGTGAAAGAGAGCGAGCGGGTGTGGGAGAGTCAGCGAGCAGGCACGTGGGAGAGAGTGCGAGCGAGTGTGGGAGAGAGCGAGTGAGCATGGGAGAGCGAGCGAGCATGGGAGAGCTAGTGAGTGTGGGAGAGCGAGCGAGCGTGGGAGTGCGAGTGAGCGAGCATGGGAGTGCGAGCGAGTGAGCTTGTGAGTATGAGTCAGTGAGCGTGGGAGAGAGAGCGAGCGAGCGTAGGAGAGAGAGCGAGCCAGCGTGGGAGAGAGACTGAGCAAGCATGGATAGAGAGCGCGCGAGGGTGGGAGAGTGAGCGAGCGAGCGTGTGAGAGTGAGCGAGCATGGGAGAGAGAGCGAGCATGGGAGAGAGAGCGAGCATGGGAGAGAGAGCGAGCGAGCGGGGGGGGAGCAATTGAGCATGGGAGAGCGAGCAAGCCTGGGAGAGCTACTGAGTGTGGGAGAGAGAGAGAGCGTGGGAGTGTGAGTGAGCGAGCGTGGGAGTATGAGCGAGTGTGGGAGAGAGAGCGAATGAGCATGGGAGAGAGAGCAAGAGAGTGTGGGAGAGAGAGCGAGCGAGCGTGGGAGAGAGAGCGAGCGAGCGTGGGAGAGAGAGCGAGCGAGCGTGGGAGAGAGAGCGAGCGAGCGTGGGAGAGAGAAGGAGCGAGCGTGGGAGAGAGCGCGAGCATGGGAGAGAGAGTGAGCCTGGGAGTGAGAGCGAGCGAGCATGGGAGAGACAGCAAGCGAGCGTGGAAAAGAGAGTGAGCGAGCGTGGGAAAGAGAGCGAGCGAGCGTGGGATAGAGAGAGTGAGTGAGTGTGGAAGAGAGAGAGTGAGTGAGTATCGGAGATAGAGTGAGTGAGTGAGTGCATGCATGTTGCAGATTGAGTGTGGGAGAGGGGAGAGTAAGAGTGCTGGAGACAGAAAGAGTGAGTAAGTAAATGAGTGCATATGGCAGAAAGAGAAAGAGTGAGCGTGGGAGAGAGAGCGAGTGAGCATGGGAGTGAGAGAGAACGTGGGAGTGCGAGTGAGCGAGCGTGGGAGTATGAGCGAGTGTGGGAGAGAGAGCGAATGAGCATGGGAGAGAGAGCGAGCCAGTGTGGGAGAGAGACTGAGCGAGCATTGATAGAGAGCGAGCGAGGGTGGGAGTGAGAGCGAGCGAGCGTCGGAGAGCGAGCGAGCATGGGAGAGAGAGCGTGGGAGAGAGAGCAAGCGAGCGTGGGAGAGAGAGCGAGCGCGCATGGGAGAGAGAGCCAGTGAGCGTGGGAGAGAGAGCGAGTGAGCGTGGTAGAGAGAGCAAGCGAATGTGGGAGAGAGAGATTGAGCGAGCGTGGGAGTGAGTGCGAGAGAGCGTGGGAGAGAGAGCGAGCAAACGTGGGAGAGAGAGCAAGCGAACATGGGAGAGCGAGCGAGCATGGGAGAGAGAGTGAATGAACATGGGAGAGAGAGAGTCAATGAGCGTGGAAGAGAGAGAGAGACAACGAGCATGGGAGTGAGAGAGCGAGCGTGGGAGAGAGAGACCAAGCGAGCGTGGGAGAGCGCGCAATTGCGAGTGAGCGTGGGAGAGAGAGCGATCAAGCATGGAAGAGTGAGGGAGCGAGCGTGGGAGAGAGAGCGAGCGAACGTGGGAGAGTGAGCGAGCGAACGTGGGAGAGTGAGCGAGCGAGCGTGGGAGAGAGAGCGAGCGAATGTGGGAGAGAGACCGAGCGCGCGTGGTGAGAGAACGAGCGAGCATGGATGAGGAAGTGAGCGAGCTTGGGAGAGATAGCAAGCGAGCGCAGGAGAGAGAGCATGGGAGCGAGAGAGTGAGCGAGTGAGTGAGCGAGCAATGGAGAGAGAGCGAGCAGGCATGGGAGAGAGAGCGAGCGCACGTGGGAGAGAGAGCGAGCGAGTGTGCGAGAGAGCGAGTGAGCATGGGAGAGTGAGCAAGAGAGCGTGGGAGAGAGAGCGAGCGTGGGCGAGAGAGCGAGCGAGCGTGGGAGAGAGAGCGAGCGAGTGTGGGAGAGAGAGCGAGTGGGCGTGGGATAGAGAGCAAGCGAGCGTGGGATAGAGAGAGTGAGTGAGTGTGGGAGAGAGAGAGTGAGTGAGTATCGGAGAGAGAGTGAGTGAGTGAGTGCATGCATGTTGCAGATTGCGTGTGGGAGAGGGGAGAGTAAGAGTGCTGGAGACAGAAAGAGTGAGTAAGTAAATGAGTGCATATGGCAGAAAGAGAAAGAGTGAGTGTGGGAGAGCGTGAGAGAGCGCGTAAGTGAGTGTGGGAGAGGGAGAGTGAGAGAATGTGGGAGAGAAAGTGTGAGTGAATGTGGGAGAGAAAGTGTGAGTGATTGTGGGAGAGAGAGATTGAGTGAGTGTGGGAGAGAGAGAGTAAGTGAGTGTTAGAGAGAGAGTGAGTGAGTGCGGGAGAGAGAGATTGAGTGAGTGGGAGATAGAGAATGAATGAGCATGGGAGAGAGAGAGTAGGTCAGTGAGTGTGGGAAAGAGAGAGTGAGTGAGTGTGGGAGAGATAGTGAATGAGTGTGGGAGAGAGGGTGGGTGAGTGTGGGAGAGAGTGAGTGAGTGCTCGAGCGAGAGAGAATGATTCACTGTGGGAGAGAGAGTGTGAGTGAGGGTGAGAGAAAGAGAAATGGAGAAAGGGAGGGAAAGAGAGAGCGAGAATGCATTGAAGAGAGATCGAGTGAGCGTGGGAGAGAGAGCAAGCGAGCGTGGGAGAGCGAGCGAGAGTGCGTGGGAGAGAGAGCGAGTGGGTGTGGGAGAGAGAGCAAATGTGTGAGAGCGAGTGAGCGTGGGAGACCGAGCGAGCATGGGAGAGAGAGCGAGCGATGCATGGGAGAGAGAGCGAGCAAGTGTGGGAGAGAGAGCGAGCGGGCGTGTGAGTGAGAGTGAGCGGGCGTGGGATTGAGAGCGAGCGGGCATGGGAGAGCGAGCAAGCGAGTGTGGGAGAGAGCGTAAGCGAGCGTGGTAGAGAGAGCGAGCGAGCGTGGGAGAGAGAGCGAGCGAGTGTGGGAGAGAGACCGAGCGAGCGTGGGTGAGAGAACGAGTGAGCATGGACGAGGAAGCAAGCGAGCTTGGGAGAGATAGCAAGCGAGCACAGGAGAGAGAGCATGGGAGCGAGAGAGTGAGCGAGTGAGTGAGCGATCAATGGAGAGAGAGAGAGCAGGCATGCGAGAGAAAGCGAGCGAGCGTGGGAGAGAGAGTGAGGGTGTGTCGGAGAGAGAGAGCAAGTGAGCATGGGAGAGAGAGTGAGCGAAGTGGGAGAGTGAGCGAGAGTGGGAGAGAGAGCGAGCAAACGTGAGAGAGTGAGCGAGCATGAGAGAGAGACATCGTGTGAGCCTGGGAGAGAGACCAAGTGAGCCTGGGAGAGAGACCGAGCGGGCGTGGATAGAGAGCGAGCGAGGGTGGGAGTGAGAGCGAGCGAGTGTGGGAGAGCGAGCGAGCATGGGAGAGAGAGCAAATGTGTGAGAGCGAGCAAGCGTGGGAGAGCGAGCATGGGAGAGAGAGCGAGCGTGCGTGGGAGAGAGAGCGAGCGCGCATGGGAGAGAGAGCCAGTGAGCGTGGGAGAGAGAGCGAGTGAATGTGGGAGAGAGAGCGAGCGGGCGTGGGAGAGAGATCGAGCGGGCGTGGGGGAGAGGGCGAGCAAGCGTGGGAGAGAGAGCGAGCTAGCGTGGGAGAGAGAGCGAGCTAGCGTGGGAGAGAGAGCAAGCGGGCATGGGAGAGAGAGCGAGCGGGGGAGAGAGAGCGAGCAAACGTGGGAGAGAGAGCAAGCGAACATGGGAGAGCGAGCGAGCATGGGAGAGAGAGTCAATGAGCGTGGGAGAGAGAGAGAGACAATGAGCTTGGGAGTGAGAGAGCGAGCATGGGAGAGAGAGACCAAGCGAGCGTGGGAGAGCGCGCAATTGCGAGTGAGCATGGGAGAGAGAGCGATCAAGTGTGGAAGAGAGAGGGAGCGAGCGTGGGAGAGAGCGCGAGCGAACATGGGAGAGTGAGCGAGCGAGTGTGGGAGAGCGAGCGAGCGTGGGAGAGAGACCAAGCGAGCGTGGGCGAGAGAACGAGTGAGCATGGATGAGGAAACGAGCGAGCTTGGGAGAGATAGCAAGCGAGCGCAGGAGAGAAAGCATGGGAGCGAGAGAGTGAGCGAGTGAGTGAGCGAGCAATGGAGAGAGAGTGAGCAGGCATGCGAGAGAAAGCGAGCATGCGTGGGAGAGAGAGTGAGGGTGTGTCGGAGAGAGAGAGCAAGTGAGCATGGGAGGGAGAGTGAGCGAAGTGGGAGAGCGAGCGAGAGTGGGAGAGAGAGCGAGCAAACGTGAGAGAGTGAGCGAGCATGAGAGAGAGAGATCATGTGAGCCTGGGAGAGAGACCAAGTGAGCCTGGGAGAGAGAGCGAGCGGGCGTGGGTGAGCGAGCAAGCGAGTGTGGGAGAGAGAGCCGGCGAGCGAGCGTGGGAGAGAGCGAGCGAGCGAGTGTGGGAGAGACAGTGAGCGGGTGTGGGAGAGAGAGCATTCACGCGTGAAAGAGAGCGAGCGGGTGTGGGAGAGTCAGCGAGCAGGCATGGGAGAGAGAGCGAGCGCACGTGGGAGAGAGTGCGAGCGAGTGTGGGAGAGAGCGAGTGAGCATGGGAGAGCGAGCGAGCATGGGAGAGCTAGTGAGTGTGGGAGAGCGAGCGAGCGTGGGAGTGCGAGTGAGCGAGCATGGGAGTGCGAGCGAGTGAGCTTGTGAGTATGAGTCAGCGAGCGTGGGAGAGAGAGCGAGCGAGCGTAGGAGAGAGAGCGAGCCAGCGTGGGAGAGAGACTGAGCAAGCATGGATAGAGAGCGAGCGAGGGTGGGAGAGTGAGCGAGCGAGCGTGTGAGAGCGAGCGAGCATGGGAGAGAGAGCGAGCATGGGAGAGAGAGCGAGCATGGGAGAGAGAGCGAGCGAGCAGGGGGGAGCAATTGAGCATGGGAGAGCGAGCAAGCATGGGAGAGCTAGTGAGTGTGGGAGAGAGAGAAAGCGTGGGAGTGCGAGTGAGCGAGCGTGGGAGTATGAGCGAGTGTGGGAGAGAGAGCGAATGAGCATGGGAGAGAGAGCAAGAGAGTGTGGGAGAGAGAGCGAGCGAGCGTGGGAGAGAGAGCGAGCGAGCGTGGGAGAGAGAGCGAGCGAGTGTGGGAGAGAGAGCGAGCGAGCGTGGGAGAGAGAGGGAGCGAGCGTGGGAGAGAGCGCGAGCATGGGAGAGAGAGTGAGCCTGGGAGTGAGAGCGAGCGAGCATGGGAGAGACAGCAAGCGAGCGTGGAAAAGAGAGTGAGCGAGCGTGGGAAAGAGAGCGAGCGAGCGTGGGATAGAGAGAGTGAGTGAGTGTGGAAGAGAGAGAGTGAGTGAGTATCGGAGATAGAGTGAGTGAGTGAGTGCATGCATGTTGCAGATTGTGTGTGGGAGAGGGGCAAGTAAGAGTGCTGGAGACAGAAAGAGTAAGTAAATGAGTGCATATGGCAGAAAGAGAAAGAGTGAGTGTGGGAGAGTGTGAGAGAGCGAGTAAGTGAGTGTGGGAGAGGGAGAGTGAGACAGTGTGGGAAAGAAAGTGTGAGTGAATGTGGGAGAGAAAGTCTGAGTGATTGTGGGAGAGAGAGTGAGTGAGTATGGGAGAGAAAGAATGACTGAGTGTGGGAGAGAGAGATTGAGTGAGTGTGGGAGAGAGAGAGTAAGTGAGTGTTAGAGAGAGAGTGAGTGAGTGCGGGAGAGAAAGATTGAGAGAGTGGGAGATAGAGAATGAATGAGCATGGGAGAGAGAGAGTGAGTCAGTGGGTGTGGGAAAGAGAGAGAGTGAGTGAGTGTGGGAGAGAGAGTGAATGAGTGCGGGAGAGAGGGTGGGTGAGTGTGGGAGGGAGTGAGTGAGTGCTCGAGCGAGAGAGAATGATTCAGTGTGGGAGAGAGTGTGTGAGTGAGGGTGAGAGAAAGAGAAATTGAGAAAGGGAGGGAAAGAGAGAGCGAGAATGCATTGAAGAGAGATCGAGCGAGCGTGGGAAAGAGAGCGAGCGAGCGTGGGAGAGAGAGCGAGCGATCGTGGGAGAGAGAGCGAGCGTGCATGGGAGAGAGAGCGAGCGGGTGTGGGAGAGAGAGCAAATGTGTGAGAGCGAGTGAGCGTGGGAGACCGAGCGAGCATGGGAGAGAGAGCGAGCGATGCATGGGAGAGAGAGCGAGCAAGTGTGGGAGAGAGAGCGAGCGGGCATGTGAGTGAGAGTGAGCGGGTGTGGGATTGAGAGCTAGCGGGCATGGGAGAGCGAGCAAGCGAGTGTAGGAGAGAGAGTAAGCGAGCGTGGTAGAGAGAGCGAGCGAGCATGGGAGAGAGAGCGAGCGAGCGTGGGAGAGAGACCGAGCACGCGTGGCGAGAGAACGAGCGAGCATGGACGAGGAAGCGAGCGAGCTTGGGAGAGATAGCAAGCGAACGCAGGAGAGAGAGCATGGGAGCGAGAGAGTGAGCGAGTGAGTGAGCGAGCAATGGAGAGAGAGCGAGCAGGCATGCGAGAGAAAGCGAGCGAGCGTGGGAGAGAGAGTGAGGGTGTGTTGGAGAGAGAGAGCAAGTAAGCATGGGAGAGAGAGTGAGCGAAGTGGGAGAGCAAGCGAGAGTGGGAGAGAGAGCGAGCAAACATGAGAGAGTGAGCGAGCATGAGAGAGAGAGAACGTGTGAGCCTGGGAGAGGGACCAAGCGAGCCTGGGAGAGAGAGCGAGTGGGCGTGAGAGAGCGAGCAAGCGAGTGTGGGAGAGAGAGCGGGCGAGCGAGCGTGGGAGAGAGCGAGTGAGCGAGTGTGGGAGAGACAGCGAGTGGGTGTGGGAGAGAGAGCGAGCGCATGTGAAAGAGAGCGAGCGGGTGTGGGAGAGTCAGCGAGCAGGCATGGGAGAGAGAGCGAGCGCACGTGGGAGAGAGAGCGAGCGAGTGTGGGAGAGAGCGAGTGAGCATGGGAGAGAGAGTGAGCGAGCGTGGGAGAGAGCGAGCGAGCGAGTGTGGGAGAGACAGTGAGCGTGTGTGGGAGAGAGAGCGAGCACGCGTGAAAGAGAGCGAGTGGGCATGGGAGAGTCAGCGAGCAGGCATGGGAGAGAGAGCGAGCGCACATGGGAGAGAGAGCGAGCGAGTGTGCGAGAGAGCGAGTGAGCATGGGAGAGTGAGCGAGAGAGCGTGGGAGACAGAGCGAGCAAGCGTGGGCGAGAGAGCGAGCGTGCATGGCAGAGAGCGCGAGCGAGCGTGGGAGAGAGAGCGAGCGTGTGTGGAAGAGAGAGCGTGCGAGCGTGGGAGAGAGAGCGTGCAAGCGTGGGAGAGAGTGTGAGCGTGCGTGGGAGAGAGGGCGAGCGGGTGTGGGAGAGAGAGCAAATGTGTGAGAGCGAGCGTGGGAGAGCGAGCGAGCGTGGGAGAGAGAGCGAGCGAGCGTGGGAGAGAGAGCGAGTGCGCGTGGGAGAGAGAGCCAGTGAGCGTGGGAGAGAGAGCGAGAGAGCGTGGGAGAGAGAGCGAGCGAGCGTGGGCGAGAGAGCGAGTGTGCGTGGCAGAGAGAGCGAGCGAGCGTGGGAGAGAGAGCGAGCGGGCGTGGAAGAGAGAGCGAGCGGGCATGTGAGAGACAGCGAGCGAGCGTGGGAGAGAGAGCGAGCGACCGTGGGAGAGAGAGTGAGCGGGCGTGGGAGAGAGAGCGAGCGGGTGTGGGAGAGGGTGTGAGCGAGTGTGGGAGAGAGATAGAGCGAGTGTGGGAGAGAGAGCGAGCAAACGTGGGAGAGAGAGCAAGCGAACATGGGAGAGCGAGCGAGCATGGGAGAGAGAGTGAATGAACATGGGAGAGAGAGAGTCAATGAGCGTGGAAGAGAGAGAGAGACAACGAGCATGGGAGTGAGAGAGCGAGCGTGGGAGAGAGAGACCAAGCGAGCGTGGGAGAGAGAGCGAGCGAGTGTGGGAGAGAGACCGAGCGAGCGTGGGTGAGAGAACGAGTGAGCATGGACGAGGAAGCAAGCGAGCTTGGGAGAGATAGCAAGCGAGCACAGGAGAGAGAGCATGGGAGCGAGAGAGTGAGCGAGTGAGTGAGCGATCAATGGAGAGAGAGAGAGCAGGCATGCGAGAGAAAGCGAGCGAGCGTGGGAGAGAGAGTGAGGGTGTGTCGGAGAGAGAGAGCAAGTGAGCATGGGAGAGAGAGTGAGCGAAGTGGGAGAGTGAGCGAGAGTGGGAGAGAGAGCGAGCAAACGTGAGAGAGTGAGCGAGCATGAGAGAGAGACATCGTGTGAGCCTGGGAGAGAGACCACGTGAGCCTGGGAGAGAGACCGAGTGGGCGTGGATAGAGAGCGAGCGAGGGTGGGAGTGAGAGCGAGCGAGTGTGGGAGAGCGAGCGAGCATGGGAGAGAGAGCAAATGTGTGAGAGCGAGCGAGCGTGGGAGAGCGAGCATGGGAGAGAGAGCGAGCGTGCGTGGGAGAGAGAGCGAGCGTGCATGGGAGAGAGAGCCAGTGAGCGTGGGAGAGAGAGCGAGTGAATGTGGGAGAGAGAGCGAGCGGGCGTGGGAGAGAGATCAAGCGGGCGTGGGGGAGAGGGCGAGCAAGCGTGGGAGAGAGAGCAAGCTAGCGTGGGAGAGAGAGCGAGCTAGCGTGGGAGAGAGAGCGAGCGGGCATGGGAGAGAGAGCGAGCGGGGGAGAGAGAGCGAGCAAACGTGGGAGAGAGAGCAAGCGAACATGGGAGAGCGAGCGAGCATGGGAGAGAGAGTCAATGAGCGTGGGAGAGAGAGAGAGACAACGAGCTTGGGAGTGAGAGAGCGAGCATGGGAGAGAGAGACCAAGCGAGCGTGGGAGAGCGCGCAATTGCGAGTGAGCATGGGAGAGAGAGCGATCAAGTGTGGAAGAGAGAGGGAGCGAGCGTGGGAGAGAGCGCGAGCGAACATGGGAGAGTGAGCGAGCGAGTGTGGGAGAGCGAGCGAGCGTGGGAGAGAGACCAAGCGAGCGTGGGCGAGAGAACGAGTGAGCATGGATGAGGAAACGAGCGAGCTTGGGAGAGATAGCAAGCGAGCGCAGGAGAGAAAGCATGGGAGCGAGAGAGTGAGCGAGTGAGTGAGCGAGCAATGGAGAGAGAGTGAGCAGGCATGCGAGAGAAAGCGAGCATGCGTGGGAGAGAGAGTGAGGGTGTGTCGGAGAGAGAGAGCAAGTGAGCATGGGAGGGAGAGTGAGCGAAGTGGGAGAGCGAGCGAGAGTGGGAGAGAGAGCGAGCAAACGTGAGAGAGTGAGCGAGCATGAGAGAGAGAGATCATGTGAGCCTGGGAGAGAGACCAAGTGAGCCTGGGAGAGAGAGCGAGCGGGCGTGGGTGAGCGAGCAAGTGAGTGTGGGAGAGAGAGCCGGCGAGCGAGTGTGGGAGAGAGCGAGCGAGCGAGTGTGGGAGAGACAGTGAGCGGGTGTGGGAGAGAGAGCGTTCACGCGTGAAAGAGAGCGAGCGGGTGTGGGAGAGTCAGCGAGCAGGCATGGGAGAGAGAGCGAGCGCACGTGGGAGAGAGTGCGAGCGAGTGTGGGAGAGAGCGAGTGAGCATGGGAGAGCGAGCGAGCATGGGAGAGCTAGTGAGTGTGGGAGAGCAAGCGAGCTTGGGAGTGCGAGTGAGCGAGCATGGGAGTGCGAGCGAGTGAGCTTGTGAGTATGAGTCAGCGAGCGTGGGAGAGAGAGCGAGCGAGCGTAGGAGAGAGAGCGAGCCAGCGTGGGAGAGAGACTGAGCAAGCATGGATAGAGAGCGAGCGAGGGTGGGAGAGTGAGCGAGCGAGCGTGTGAGAGCGAGCGAGCATGGGAGAGAGAGCGAGCATGGGAGAGAGAGCGAGCATGGGAGAGAGAGCGAGCGAGCGGGGGGGAGCAATTGAGCATGGGAGAGCGAGCAAGCATGGGAGAGCTAGTGAGTGTGGGAGAGAGAGAGAGCGTGGGAGTGCGAGTGAGCGAGCATGGGAGTATGAGCGAGTGTGGGAGAGAGAGCGAATGAGCATGGGAGAGAGAGCAAGAGAGTGTGGGAGAGAGAGCGAGCGAGCGTGGGAGAGAGAGCGAGCGAGCGTGGGAGAGAGAGCGAGCGAGCGTGGGAGAGAGAGCGAGCGAGCGTGGGAGAGAGAGCGAGCGAGTGTGGGAGAGAGAACGAGCGAGCGTGGGAGAGAGAGGGAGCGAGCATGGGAGAGAGCGTGAACATGGGAGAGAGAGTGAGCCTGGGAGTGAGAGCGAGCGAGCATGGGAGAGACAGCAAGCGAGCGTGGAAAAGAGAGTGAGTGAGCGTGGGAAAGAGAGCGAGCGAGCGTGGGATAGAGAGAGTGAGTGAGTGTGGAAGAGAGAGAGTGAGTGAGTATCGGAGATAGAGTGAGTGAGTGAGTGCATGCATGTTGCAGATTGAGTGTGGGAGAGGGGAGAGTAAGAGTGCTGGAGACAGAAAGAGTGAGTAAGTAAATGAGTGCATATGGCAGAAAGAGAAAGAGTGAGCGTGGGAGAGAGAGCGAGTGAGCATGGGAGTGAGAGAGAACGTGGGAGTGCGAGTGAGCGAGCGTGGGAGTATGAGCGAGTGTGGGAGAGAGAGCGAATGAGCATGGGAGAGAGAGCGAGCCAGTGTGGGAGAGAGACTGAGCGAGCATTGATAGAGAGCGAGCGAGGGTGGGAGTGAGAGCGAGCGAGCGTGGGAGAGCGAGCGAGCATGGGAGAGAGAGCAAATGTGTGAGAGCGAGCGAGCGTGGGAGAGCGAGCGTGGGAGAGAGAGCGAGCGAGCGTGGGAGAGAGAGCGAGCGCGCATGGGAGAGAGAGCCAGTGAGCGTGGGAGAGAGAGCGAGTGAGCGTGGTAGAGAGAGCAAGCGAATGTGGGAGAGAGAGATTGAGCGAGCGTGGGAGTGAGTGCGAGAGGGCGTGGAAATGAGAGCGTGCAGGCATGGGAGAGAGAGCGAGCGAGCGTGGGAAAGAGAGTGAGCGAGCATGGGAAAGAGAGCGAGCGAGCGTGGGAGAGAGAGAGCAAGCGAGTGCAGGATAGAGAGAGTGAGTGAGTGCGGGAGAGAGAGAGTGAGTTAGTATCGGAGAGAGAGTGAGTGAGTGCATGCATGTTGCAGATTGTGTGTGGGAGAGGGGAAAGTAAGAGTGCTGGAGACAGAAAGAGTAAGTAAATGAGTGCATATGGCAGAAAGAGAAAGAGTGAGTGTGGGAGAGTGTGAGAGAGCGAGTAAGTGAGTGTGGGAGAGGGAGAGTGAGACAGTGTGGGAAAGAAAGTGTGAGTGAATGTGGGAGAGAAAGTCTGAGTGATTGTGGGAGAGAGAGTGAGTGAGTATGGGAGAGAAAGAATGACTGAGTGTGGGAGAGAGAGATTGAGTGAGTGTGGGAGAGAGAGAGTAAGTGAGTGTTAGAGAGAGAGTGAGTGAGTGCGGGAGAGAAAGATTGAGAGAGTGGGAGATAGAGAATGAATGAGCATGGGAGAGAGAGAGTGAGTCAGTGGGTGTGGGAAAGAGAGAGAGTGAGTGAGTGTGGGAGAGAGAGTGAATGAGTGCGGGAGAGAGGGTGGGTGAGTGTGGGAGGGAGTGAGTGAGTGCTCGAGCGAGAGAGAATGATTCAGTGTGGGAGAGAGTGTGTGAGTGAGGGTGAGAGAAAGAGAAATTGAGAAAGGGAGGGAAAGAGAGAGCGAGAATGCATTGAAGAGAGATCGAGCGAGCGTGGGAAAGAGAGCGAGCGATCGTGGGAGAGAGAGCGAGCGAACATGGGAGAGTGAGCGAGCGAGTGTGGGAGAGCGAGCGAGCGTGGGAGAGAGACCAAGCGAGCGTGGGCGAGAGAACGAGTGAGCATGGATGAGGAAACGAGCGAGCTTGGGAGAGATAGCAAGCGAGCGCAGGAGAGAAAGCATGGGAGCGAGAGAGTGAGCGAGTGAGTGAGCGAGCAATGGAGAGAGAGTGAGCAGGCATGCGAGAGAAAGCGAGCATGCGTGGGAGAGAGAGTGAGGGTGTGTCGGAGAGAGAGAGCAAGTGAGCATGGGAGGGAGAGTGAGCGAAGTGGGAGAGCGAGCGAGAGTGGGAGAGAGAGCGAGCAAACGTGAGAGAGTGAGCGAGCATGAGAGAGAGAGATCATGTGAGCCTGGGAGAGAGACCAAGTGAGCCTGGGAGAGAGAGCGAGCGGGCGTGGGTGAGCGAGCAAGCGAGTGTGGGAGAGAGAGCCGGCGAGCGAGCGTGGGAGAGAGCGAGCGAGCGAGTGTGGGAGAGACAGTGAGCGGGTGTGGGAGAGAGAGCGTTCACGCGTGAAAGAGAGCGAGCGGGTGTGGGAGAGTCAGCGAGCAGGCATGGGAGAGAGAGCGAGCGCACGTGGGAGAGAGTGCGAGCGAGTGTGGGAGAGAGCGAGTGAGCATGGGAGAGCGAGCGAGCATGGGAGAGCTAGTGAGTGTGGGAGAGCGAGCGAGCGTGGGAGTGCGAGTGAGCGAGCATGGGAGTGCGAGCGAGTGAGCTTGTGAGTATGAGTCAGCGAGCGTGGGAGAGAGAGCGAGCGAGCGTAGGAGAGAGAGCGAGCCAGCGTGGGAGAGAGACTGAGCAAGCATGGATAGAGAGCGAGCGAGGGTGGGAGAGTGAGCGAGCGAGCGTGTGAGAGCGAGCGAGCATGGGAGAGAGAGCGAGCATGGGAGAGTGAGCGAGCATGGGAGAGAGAGCGAGCGAGCAGGGGGGAGCAATTGAGCATGGGAGAGCGAGCAAGCATGGGAGAGCTAGTGAGTGTGGGAGAGAGAGAAAGCGTGGGAGTGCGAGTGAGCGAGCGTGGGAGTATGAGCGAGTGTGGGAGAGAGAGCGAATGAGCATGGGAGAGAGAGCAAGAGAGTGTGGGAGAGAGAGCGAGCGAGCGTGGGAGAGAGAGCGAGCGAGCGTGGGAGAGAGAGCGAGCGAGTGTGGGAGAGAGAGCGAGCGAGCGTGGGAGAGAGAGGGAGCGAGCGTGGGAGAGAGCGCGAGCATGGGAGAGAGAGTGAGCCTGGGAGTGAGAGCGAGCGAGCATGGGAGAGACAGCAAGCGAGCGTGGAAAAGAGAGTGAGCGAGCGTGGGAAAGAGAGCGAGCGAGCGTGGGATAGAGAGAGTGAGTGAGTGTGGAAGAGAGAGAGTGAGTGAGTATCGGAGATAGAGTGAGTGAGTGAGTGCATGCATGTTGCAGATTGTGTGTGGGAGAGGGGCAAGTAAGAGTGCTGGAGACAGAAAGAGTAAGTAAATGAGTGCATATGGCAGAAAGAGAAAGAGTGAGTGTGGGAGAGTGTGAGAGAGCGAGTAAGTGAGTGTGGGAGAGGGAGAGTGAGACAGTGTGGGAAAGAAAGTGTGAGTGAATGTGGGAGAGAAAGTCTGAGTGATTGTGGGAGAGAGAGTGAGTGAGTATGGGAGAGAAAGAATGACTGAGTGTGGGAGAGAGAGATTGAGTGAGTGTGGGAGAGAGAGAGTAAGTGAGTGTTAGAGAGAGAGTGAGTGAGTGCGGGAGAGAAAGATTGAGAGAGTGGGAGATAGAGAATGAATGAGCATGGGAGAGAGAGAGTGAGTCAGTGGGTGTGGGAAAGAGAGAGAGTGAGTGAGTGTGGGAGAGAGAGTGAATGAGTGCGGGAGAGAGGGTGGGTGAGTGTGGGAGGGAGTGAGTGAGTGCTCGAGCGAGAGAGAATGATTCAGTGTGGGAGAGAGTGTGTGAGTGAGGGTGAGAGAAAGAGAAATTGAGAAAGGGAGGGAAAGAGAGAGCGAGAATGCATTGAAGAGAGATCGAGCGAGCGTGGGAAAGAGAGCGAGCGAGCGTGGGAGAGAGAGCGAGCGATCGTGGGAGAGAGAGCGAGCGTGCATGGGAGAGAGAGCGAGCGGGTGTGGGAGAGAGAGCAAATGTGTGAGAGCGAGTGAGCGTGGGAGACCGAGCGAGCATGGGAGAGAGAGCGAGCGATGCATGGGAGAGAGAGCGAGCAAGTGTGGGAGAGAGAGCGAGCGGGCATGTGAGTGAGAGCGAGCGGGTGTGGGATTGAGAGCTAGCGGGCATGGGAGAGCGAGCAAGCGAGTGTAGGAGAGAGAGTAAGCGAGCGTGGTAGAGAGAGCGAGCGAGCATGGGAGAGAGAGCGAGCGAGCGTGGGAGAGAGACCGAGCACGCGTGGCGAGAGAACGAGCGAGCATGGACGAGGAAGCGAGCGAGCTTGGGAGAGATAGCAAGCGAACGCAGGAGAGAGAGCATGGGAGCGAGAGAGTGAGCGAGTGAGTGAGCGAGCAATGGAGAGAGAGCGAGCAGGCATGCGAGAGAAAGCGAGCGAGCGTGGGAGAGAGAGTGAGGGTGTGTTGGAGAGAGAGAGCAAGTAAGCATGGGAGAGAGAGTGAGCGAAGTGGGAGAGCAAGCGAGAGTGGGAGAGAGAGCGAGCAAACGTGAGAGAGTGAGCGAGCATGAGAGAGAGAGAACGTGTGAGCCTGGGAGAGGGACCAAGCGAGCCTGGGAGAGAGAGCGAGTGGGCGTGAGAGAGCGAGCAAGCGAGTGTGGGAGAGAGAGCGGGCGAGCGAGCGTGGGAGAGAGCGAGTGAGCGAGTGTGGGAGAGACAGCGAGTGGGTGTGGGAGAGAGAGCGAGCGCATGTGAAAGAGAGCGAGCGGGTGTGGGAGAGTCAGCGAGCAGGCATGGGAGAGAGAGCGAGCGCACGTGGGAGAGAGAGCGAGCGAGTGTGGGAGAGAGCGAGTGAGCATGGGAGAGAGAGTGAGCGAGCGTGGGAGAGAGCGAGCGAGCGAGTGTGGGAGAGACAGTGAGCGTGTGTGGGAGAGAGAGCGAGCACGCGTGAAAGAGAGCGAGTGGGCATGGGAGAGTCAGCGAGCAGGCATGGGAGAGAGAGCGAGCGCACATGGGAGAGAGAGCGAGCGAGTGTGCGAGAGAGCGAGTGAGCATGGGAGAGTGAGCGAGAGAGCGTGGGAGACAGAGCGAGCAAGCGTGGGCGAGAGAGCGAGCGTGCATGGCAGAGAGCGCGAGCGAGCGTGGGAGAGAGAGCGAGCGTGTGTGGAAGAGAGAGCGTGCGAGCGTGGGAGAGAGAGCGTGCAAGCGTGGGAGAGAGTGTGAGCGTGCGTGGGAGAGAGGGCGAGCGGGTGTGGGAGAGAGAGCAAATGTGTGAGAGCGAGCGTGGGAGAGCGAGCGAGCGTGGGAGAGAGAGCGAGCGAGCGTGGGAGAGAGAGCGAGTGCGCGTGGGAGAGAGAGCCAGTGAGCGTGGGAGAGAGAGCGAGAGAGCGTGGGAGAGAGAGCGAGCGAGCGTGGGCGAGAGAGCGAGTGTGCGTGGCAGAGAGAGCGAGCGAGCGTGGGAGAGAGAGCGAGCGGGCGTGGAAGAGAGAGCGAGCGGGCATGTGAGAGACAGCGAGCGAGCGTGGGAGAGAGAGCGAGCGACCGTGGGAGAGAGAGTGAGCGGGCGTGGGAGAGAGAGCAAGCGGGTGTGGGAGAGGGTGTGAGCGAGTGTGGGAGAGAGATAGAGCGAGCGTGGGAGAGAGAGCGAGCAAACGTGGGAGAGAGAGCAAGCGAACATGGGAGAGCGAGCGAGCATGGGAGAGAGAGTGAATGAACATGGGAGAGAGAGAGTCAATGAGCGTGGAAGAGAGAGAGAGACAACGAGCATGGGAGTGAGAGAGCGAGCGTGGGAGAGAGAGACCAAGCGAGCGTGGGAGAGAGAGCGAGCGAGTGTGGGAGAGAGACCGAGCGAGCGTGGGTGAGAGAACGAGTGAGCATGGACGAGGAAGCAAGCGAGCTTGGGAGAGATAGCAAGCGAGCACAGGAGAGAGAGCATGGGAGCGAGAGAGTGAGCGAGTGAGTGAGCGATCAATGGAGAGAGAGAGAGCAGGCATGCGAGAGAAAGCGAGCGAGCGTGGGAGAGAGAGTGAGGGTGTGTCGGAGAGAGAGAGCAAGTAAGCATGGGAGAGAGTGTGAGCGAAGTGGGAGAGTGAGCGAGAGTGGGAGAGAGAGCGAGCAAACGTGAGAGAGTGAGCGAGCATGAGAGAGAGACATCGTGTGAGCCTGGGAGAGAGACCACGTGAGCCTGGGAGAGAGACCGAGCGGGCGTGGATAGAGAGCGAGCGAGGGTGGGAGTGAGAGCGAGCGAGTGTGGGAGAGCGAGCGAGCATGGGAGAGAGAGCAAATGTGTGAGAGCGAGCGAGCGTGGGAGAGCGAGCATGGGAGAGAGAGCGAGCGTGCGTGGGAGAGAGAGCGAGCGTGCATGGGAGAGAGAGCCAGTGAGCGTGGGAGAGAGAGCGAGTGAATGTGGGAGAGAGAGCGAGCGGGCGTGGGAGAGAGATCGAGCGGGCGTGGGGGAGAGGGCGAGCAAGTGTGGGAGAGAGAGCAAGCTAGCGTGGGAGAGAGAGCGAGCTAGCGTGGGAGAGAGAGCGAGCGGGCATGGGAGAGAGAGCGAGCGGGGGAGAGAGAGCGAGCAAACGTGGGAGAGAGAGCAAGCGAACATGGGAGAGCGAGCGAGCATGGGAGAGAGAGTCAATGAGCGTGGGAGAGAGAGAGAGACAACGAGCTTGGGAGTGAGAGAGCGAGCATGGGAGAGAGAGACCAAGCGAGCGTGGGAGAGCGCGCAATTGCGAGTGAGCATGGGAGAGAGAGCGATCAAGTGTGGAAGAGAGAGGGAGCGAGCGTGGGAGAGAGCGCGAGCGAACATGGGAGAGTGAGCGAGCGAGTGTGGGAGAGCGAGCGAGCGTGGGAGAGAGACCAAGCGAGCGTGGGCGAGAGAACGAGTGAGCATGGATGAGGAAACGAGCGAGCTTGGGAGAGATAGCAAGCGAGCGCAGGAGAGAAAGCATGGGAGCGAGAGAGTGAGCGAGTGAGTGAGCGAGCAATGGAGAGAGAGTGAGCAGGCATGCGAGAGAAAGCGAGCATGCGTGGGAGAGAGAGTGAGGGTGTGTCGGAGAGAGAGAGCAAGTGAGCATGGGAGGGAGAGTGAGCGAAGTGGGAGAGCGAGCGAGAGTGGGAGAGAGAGCGAGCAAACGTGAGAGAGTGAGCGAGCATGAGAGAGAGAGATCATGTGAGCCTGGGAGAGAGACCAAGTGAGCCTGGGAGAGAGAGCGAGCGGGCGTGGGTGAGCGAGCAAGTGAGTGTGGGAGAGAGAGCCGGCGAGCGAGTGTGGGAGAGAGCGAGCGAGCGAGTGTGGGAGAGACAGTGAGCGGGTGTGGGAGAGAGAGCGTTCACGCGTGAAAGAGAGCGAGCGGGTGTGGGAGAGTCAGCGAGCAGGCATGGGAGAGAGAGCGAGCGCACGTGGGAGAGAGTGCGAGCGAGAGTGGGAGAGAGCGAGTGAGCATGGGAGAGCGAGCGAGCATGGGAGAGCTAGTGAGTGTGGGAGAGCGTGCGAGCTTGGGAGTGCGAGTGAGCGAGCATGGGAGTGCGAGCGAGTGAGCTTGTGAGTATGAGTCAGCGAGCGTGGGAGAGAGAGCGAGCGAGCGTAGGAGAGAGAGCGAGCCAGCGTGGGAGAGAGACTGAGCAAGCATGGATAGAGAGCGAGCGAGGGTGGGAGAGTGAGCGAGCGAGCGTGTGAGAGCGAGCGAGCATGGGAGAGAGAGCGAGCATGGGAGAGAGAGCGAGCATGGGAGAGAGAGCGAGCGAGCGGGGGGGAGCAATTGAGCATGGGAGAGCGAGCAAGCATGGGAGAGCTAGTGAGTGTGGGAGAGAGAGAGAGCGTGGGAGTGCGAGTGAGCGAGCGTGGGAGTATGAGCGAGTGTGGGAGAGAGAGCGAATGAGCATGGGAGAGAGAGCAAGAGAGTGTGGGAGAGAGAGCGAGCGAGCGTGGGAGAGAGAGCGAGCGAGCGTGGGAGAGAGAGCGAGCGAGCGTGGGAGAGAGAGCGAGCGAGCGTGGGAGAGAGAGCGAGCGAGCGTGGGAGAGAGAGCGAGCGAGTGTGGGAGAGAGAGCGAGCGAGCGTGGGAGAGAGAGGGAGCGAGCATGGGAGAGAGCGTGAACATGGGAGAGAGAGTGAGCCTGGGAGTGAGAGCGAGCGAGCATGGGAGAGACAGCAAGCGAGCGTGGAAAAGAGAGTGAGCGAGCGTGGGAAAGAGAGCGAGCGAGCGTGGGATAGAGAGAGTGAGTGAGTGTGGAAGAGAGAGAGTGAGTGAGTATCGGAGATAGAGTGAGTGAGTGAGTGCATGCATGTTGCAGATTGAGTGTGGGAGAGGGGAGAGTAAGAGTGCTGGAGACAGAAAGAGTGAGTAAGTAAATGAGTGCATATGGCAGAAAGAGAAAGAGTGAGCGTGGGAGAGAGAGCGAGTGAGCATGGGAGTGAGAGAGAACGTGGGAGTGCGAGTGAGCGAGCGTGGGAGTATGAGCGAGTGTGGGAGAGAGAGCGAATGAGCATGGGAGAGAGAGCGAGCCAGTGTGGGAGAGAGACTGAGCGAGCATTGATAGAGAGCGAGCGAGGGTGGGAGTGAGAGCGAGCGAGCGTGGGAGAGCGAGCGAGCATGGGAGAGAGAGCAAATGTGTGAGAGCGAGCGAGCGTGGGAGAGCGAGCGTGGGAGAGAGAGCGAGCGAGCGTGGGAGAGAGAGCGAGCGCGCATGGGAGAGAGAGCCAGTGAGCGTGGGAGAGAGAGCGAGTGAGCGTGGTAGAGAGAGCAAGCGAATGTGGGAGAGAGAGATTGAGCGAGCGTGGGAGTGAGTGCGAGAGGGCGTGGAAATGAGAGCGTGCGGGCATGGGAGAGAGAGCGAGCGAGCGTGGGAAAGAGAGTGAGCGAGCATGGGAAAGAGAGCGAGCGAGCGTGGGAGAGAGAGAGCAAGCGAGTGCAGGATAGAGAGAGTGAGTGAGTGCGGGAGAGAGAGAGTGAGTTAGTATCGGAGAGAGAGTGAGTGAGTGCATGCATGTTGCAGATTGTGTGTGGGAGAGGGGAAAGTAAGAGTGCTGGAGACAGAAAGAGTAAGTAAATGAGTGCATATGGCAGAAAGAGAAAGAGTGAGTGTGGGAGAGTGTGAGAGAGCCAGTAAGTGAGTGTGGGAGAGGGAGAGTGAGACAGTGTGGGAAAGAAAGTGTGAGTGAATGTGGGAGAGAAAGTCTGAGTGATTGTGGGAGAGAGAGTGAGTGAGTATGGGAGAGAAAGAATGAGTGAGTGTGGGAGAGAGAGATTGAGTGAGTGTGGGAGAGAGAGAGTAAGTGAGTGTTAGAGAGAGAGTGAGTGAGTGCGGGAGAGAAAGATTGAGAGAGTGGGAGATAGAGAATGAATGAGCATGGGAGAGAGAGAGTGAGTCAGTGGGTGTGGGAAAGAGAGAGAGTGAGTGAGTGTGGGAGAGAGAGTGAATGAGTGCGGGAGAGAGGGTGGGTGAGTGTGGGAGGGAGTGAGTGAGTGCTCGAGCGAGAGAGAATGATTCAGTGTGGGAGAGAGTGTGTGAGTGAGGGTGAGAGAAAGAGAAATTGAGAAAGGGAGGGAAAGAGAGAGCGAGAATGCATTGAAGAGAGATCGAGCGAGCGTGGGAGAGAGAGCGAGCGAGCGTGGGAGAGAGAGCGAGCGATCGTGGGAGAGAGAGCGAGCGTGCATGGGAGAGAGAGCGAGCGGGTGTGGGAGAGAGAGCAAATGTGTGAGAGCGAGTGAGCGTGGGAGACCGAGCGAGCATGGGAGAGAGAGCGAGCGATGCATGGGAGAGAGAGCGAGCAAGTGTGGGAGAGAGAGCGAGCGGGCATGTGAGTGAGAGCGAGCGGGTGTGGGATTGAGAGCTAGCGGGCATGGGAGAGCGAGCAAGCAAGTGTAGGAGAGAGAGTAAGCGAGCGTGGTAGAGAGAGCGAGCGAGCATGGGAGAGAGAGCGAGCGAGCGTGGGAGAGAGACCGAGCGCGCGTGGCGAGAGAACGAGCGAGCATGGACGAGGAAGCGAGCGAGCTTGGGAGAGATAGCAAGCGAACGCAGGAGAGAGAGCATGGGAGCGAGAGAGTGAGCGAGTGAGTGAGCGAGCAATGGAGAGAGAGCGAGCAGGCATGCAAGAGAAAGCGAGCGAGCGTGGGAGAGAGAGTGAGGGTGTGTTGGAGAGAGAGAGCAAGTAAGCATGGGAGAGAGAGTGAGCGAAGTGGGAGAGCAAGCGAGAGTGGGAGAGAGAGCGAGCAAACGTGAGAGAGTGAGCGAGCATGAGAGAGAGAGAACGTGTGAGCCTGGGAGAGGGACCAAGCGAGCCTGGGAGAGAGAGCGAGTGGGCGTGAGAGAGCGAGCAAGCGAGTGTGGGAGAGAGAGCGGGCGAGCGAGCGTGGGAGAGAGCGAGTGAGCGAGTGTGGGAGAGACAGCGAGTGGGTGTGGGAGAGAGAGCGAGCGCATGTGAAAGAGAGCGAGCGGGTGTGGGAGAGTCAGCGAGCAGGCATGGGAGAGAGAGCGAGCGCACGTGGGAGAGAGAGCGAGCGAGTGTGGGAGAGAGCGAGTGAGCATGGGAGAGAGAGTGAGCGAGCGTGGGAGAGAGCGAGCGAGCGAGTGTGGGAGAGACAGTGAGCGTGTGTGGGAGAGAGAGCGAGCACGCGTGAAAGAGAGCGAGTGGGCATGGGAGAGTCAGCGAGCAGGCATGGGAGAGAGAGCGAGCGCACATGGGAGAGAGAGCGAGCGAGTGTGCGAGAGAGCGAGTGAGCATGGGAGAGTGAGCGAGAGAGCGTGGGAGAAAGAGCGAGCGTGTGTGGAAGAGAGAGCGTGCGAGCGTGGGAGAGTGAGAGTGCAAGCGTGGGAGAGAGTGTGAGCGTGCGTGGGAGAGAGGGCGAGCGGGTGTGGGAGAGAGTGCAAATGTGTGAGAGCGAGCGTGGGAGAGCGAGCGAGCGAGCGTGGGAGAGAGAGCGAGTGCGCGTGGGAGAGAGAGCCAGTGAGCGTGGGAGAGAGAGCGAGAGAGCGTGGGAGAGAGAGCGAGCGAGCGTGGGCGAGAGAGCGAGTGTGCGTGGCAGAGAGAGCGAGCGAGCGTGGGAGAGAGAGCGAGCGGGCGTGGGAGAGAGAGCGAGCGGGCGTGGGAGAGAGAGCGAGCGGGCATGTGAGAGACAGCGAGCGAGCGTGGGAGAGAGAGCGAGCGACCGTGGGAGAGAGAGTGAGCGGGCGTGGGAGAGAGAGCGAGCGGGTGTGGGAGAGGGTGTGAGCGAGTGTGGGAGAGAGATAGAGCGAGCGTGGGAGAGAGAGCGAGCAAACGTGGGAGAGAGAGCAAGCGAACATGGGAGAGCGAGCGAGCATGGGAGAGAGAGTGAATGAACATGGGAGAGAGAGAGTCAATGAGCGTGGAAGAGAGAGAGAGACAACGAGCATGGGAGTGAGAGAGCGAGCGTGGGAGAGAGAGACCAAGCGAGCGTGGGAGAGCGCGCAATTGCGAGTGAGCGTGGGAGAGAGAGCGATCAAGCATGGAAGAGTGAGGGAGCGAGCGTGGGAGAGAGAGCGAGCGAACGTGGGAGAGTGAGCGAGCGAACGTTGGAGAGTGAGCGAGCGAGCGTGGGAGAGAGAGCGAGCGAACGTGGGAGAGAGACCGAGCGCGCGTGGTGAGAGAACGAGCGAGCATGGATGAGGAAGTGAGCGAGCTTGGGAGAGATAGCAAGCGAGCGCAGGAGAGAGAGCATGGGAGCGAGAGAGTGAGCGAGTGAGTGAGCGAGCAATGGAGAGAGAGCGAGCAGGCATGGGAGAGAGAGCGAGCGCACGTGGGAGAGAGAGCGAGCGAGTGTGCGAGAGAGCGAGTGAGCATGGGAGAGTGAGCAAGAGAGCGTGGGAGAGAGAGCGAGCGTGGGCGAGAGAGCGAGCGAGCGTGGGAGAGAGAGCGAGCGAGTGTGGGAGAGAGAGTGAGTGGGCGTGGGATAGAGAGCAAGCGAGCGTGGGATAGAGAGAGTGAGTGAGTGTGGGAGAGAGAGAGTGAGTGAGTATCGGAGAGAGAGTGAGTGAGTGAGTGCATGCATGTTGCAGATTGCGTGTGGAAGAGGGGAGAGTAAGAGTGCTGGAGACAGAAAGAGTGAGTAAGTAAATGAGTGCATATGGCAGAAAGAGAAAGAGTGAGTGTGGGAGAGTGTGAGAGAGCGAGTAAGTGAGTGTGGGAGAGGGAAAGTGAGAGAGTGTGGGAGAGAAAGTGTGAGTGAATGTGGGAGAGAAAGTGTGAGTGAATGTGGGAGAGAGAGTGAGTGAGTATGGGAGAGAAAGAATGAGTGAGTGTGGGAGAGAGTGAGTGAGTGAGTGCGGGAGAGAGAGTTTAAGTGAGTGGGAGATAGAGAATGAATGAGTATGGGAGAGAGAGAGTGAGTCAGTGAGTGTGGGAAAGAGAGAGAGTGAGTGAGTGTGGGAGAGAGAGTGAATGAGTGCAGGAGAGAGGGTGGGTGAGTGTGGGAGAGAGTGAGTGAGTGCTCGAGCGAGAGACAGTGATTCAGTATGGGATAGAATGTGTGAGTGAGGGTGGGAGAGAGAGAAATTGAGAAAGGGAGGGAAAGAGAGAGTGAGAAAGTGTTGAAGAGAGAGCGAGGGAGCGTGCGAGAGAGAGCGAGCGAGCGTGGGAGAGAGAGCGAGCGTGCGTGGAAGAGAGAGCATGCGAGCGTGGGAGAGAGTGTGAGCGTGCGTGGGAGAGAGAGCGAGCGGGTGTGGGAGAGAGAGCAAATGTGTGAGAGCGAGCGTGGGAGAGTGAGCGAGTGTGGGAGAGAGAGCGAGCGAGCGTGGGAGAGAGAGCGAGCGCGCGTGGGCGAGAGAGCTAGCGACCGTGGGAGAGAGAGTGAGCGGGCGTGGGAGAGAGAGCGAGCGGGCGTGGGAGAGAGAGCGAGCGAGCGTGGGAGAGAGAGCGAGTGACCGTGGGAGAGAGAGTGAGCGGGCATGGGAGAGAGAGCGAGCGGGCGTGGGAGAGGGTGCGAGCGAGCGTGGGAGAGAGAGCGAGCGAGCGTGGGAGAGAGAGCGAGCGAGCGTGGGAGAGAGAGCAAGTGAGCGTGGGAGAGAGAGCGAGCAAACGTGGGAGAGAGAGCAAGCGAACATGGGAGAGCGAGCGAGCGTGGGAGAGAGAGTGAATGAACATGGGAGAGAGAGAGTCAATGAGCGTGGGAGAGAGAGAGAGACAACGAGCATGGGAGTGAGAGAGCGAGCGTGGGAGAGAGAGACCAAGCGAGCGTGGGAGAGCGCGCAATTGCGAGTTAGCGTGGGAGAGAGAGCGAGCGAGCGTGGGAGAGAGAGCGAGCGAGCGAGCGTGGGAGAGAGAGCGAGCGAGCATGGGAGAGAGAGTGAGCGAGCGTGGGAGAGAGAGCGAGCATGGGAGAGAGGGTGAGCCTGGGAGTGAGAGCGAGCGAGCATGGGAGAGACAGCAAGCGAGCATGGAAAAGAGAGTGAGCGAGCATGGGAAAGAGAGCGAGCGAGCATGGGAGAGAGAGAACAAGCGAGCGTGGGATAGAGAGAGTGAGTGAGTGTGGGAGAGAGAGAGTGAGTGAGTATCGGAGAGAGAGTGAGTGAGTGAGTGCATGCATGTTGCAGATTGCGTGTGGGAGAGGGGAGAGTAAGAGTGCTGGAGACAGAAAGAGTGAGTAAGTAAATGAGTGCATATGGCAGAACGAGAAAGAGTGAGCGTGGGAGAGCATGAGAGAGCGAGTAAGTGTGTGTGGGAGGGGGAGAGTGAGAGAGTGTGGGAGAGAAAGTGTGAGTGAATGTGGGAGAGAAAGTGTGAGTGAATGTGGGAGAGAGAGTGAGTGAGTTTGGGAGAGAAAGAATGAGTGAGTGTGGGAGAGAGAGATTGAGTGAGTGTGGGAGAGAGCGAGTAAGTGAGTGTGGGAGAGAGAGAGTGAGTGTGGGAGAGAGAGATCGAGTGAGTGGGAGATAGAGAATGAATGAGTATGGGAGAGAGTGAGTCAGTGAGTGTGGGAAAGAGAGAGAGTGAGTGAGTGTGGGAGAGAGAGTGAATGAGTGCAGGAGAGAGGGTGGGTGAGTGTGGGAGAGAGTGAGTGAGTGCTCGAGCGAGAGACAGTGATTCAGTATGGGATAGAATGTGTGAGTGAGGTTGAGAGAGAGAGAAATTGAGAAAGGGAGGGAAAGAGAGAGTGAGAAAGTGTTGAAGAGAGAGCGAGGGAGCGTGCAAGAGAGAGCGAGCGAGCGTGGGAGAGAGAGCGAGCGTGCGTGGAAGAGAGAGCGTGCGAGCGTGGGAGAGAGTGTGAGCGTGCGTGGGAGAGAGAGCGAGCGGGTGTGGGAGAGAGAGCAAATGTGTGAGAGCGAGCGTGGGAGAGTGAGCGAGTGTGGGAGAGAGAGCGAGCGAGCGTGGGAGAGAGAGCGAGCGCGCGTGGGCGAGTGAGCGAGCGACCGTGGGAGAGAGAGTGAGCGGGCGTGGGAGAGAGAGCGAGCGGGCGTGGGAGAGAGAGCGAGCGAGCGTGGGAGAGAGAGCGAGCGACCGTGGGAGAGAGATTGAGCGGGCATGGGAGAGAGAGCGAGCGGGCGTGGGAGAGGGTGCGAGCGAGCGTGGGAGAGAGAGCGAGCGAGTGTGGGAGAGAGAGCGAGCGAGCGTGGGAGAGAGAGCAAGTGAGCGTGGGAGAGAGAGCGAGCAAACGTGGGAGAGAGAGCAAGCGAACATGGGAGAGCGAGCGAGCGTGGGAGAGAGAGTGAATGAACATGGGAGAGAGAGAGTCAATGAGCGTGGGAGAGAGAGAGAGACAACGAGCATGGGAGTGAGAGAGCGAGCGTGGGAGAGAGAGACCAAGCGAGCGTGGGAGAGCGCGCAATTCCGAGTTAGCGTGGGAGAGAGAGCGAGCGAGCGTGGGAGAGAGAGCGAGCGAGCGAGCGTGGGAGAGAGAGCGAGCGAGCATGGGAGAGAGAGTGAGCGAGCGTGGGAGAGAGAGCGAGCATGGGAGAGAGGGTGAGCCTGGGAGTGAGAGCGAGCGAGCATGGGAGAGACAGCAAGCGAGCATGGAAAAGAGAGTGAGCGAGCGTGGGAAAGAGAGCGAGCGAGCATGGGAGAGAGAGAACAAGCGAGCGTGGGATAGAGAGAGTGAGTGAGTGTGGGAGAGAGAGAGTGAGTGAGTATCGGAGAGAGAGTGAGTGAGTGAGTGCATGCATGTTGCAGATTGCGTGTGGGAGAGGGGAGAGTAAGAGTGCTGGAGACAGAAAGAGTGAGTAAGTAAATGAGTGCATATGGCAGAAAGAGAAAGAGTGAGCGTGGGAGAGAGAGTGAGTGAGCGTGGGAGAGAGAGCGAGTGAGCGTGGTAGAAGAGCAAGCGAATGTGGTAGAGAGAGATTGAGCGAGCGTGGGAGTGAGAGCGAGAGGGTGTGGAAATGAGAGCGAGCGGGCATGGGAGAGAGAGCGAGCGAGCGTGGGAAGGAGAGTGAGCGAGCGTGGGAAAGAGAGCGAGCGAGTGTGGGAGAGAGAGAGCAAGCGAGTGTGGGATAGAGAGAGTGAGTGAGTGTGGGAGAGAGAGAGTGAGTGAGTATCGGAGAGAGAGTGAGTGAGTGAGTGCATGCATGTTGCAGATTGCGTGTGGGTGAGGGGAGAGTAAGAGTGCTGGAGACAGAAAGAGTGAGTAAGTAAATGAGTGCATATGGCAGAAAGAGAAAGAGTGAGTGTGGGAGAGCGTGAGAGAGCGAGTAAGTGAGTGTGGGAGAGGGAGAGTGAGAGAATGTGGGAGAGAAAGTGTGAGTGAATGTGGGAGAGAAAGTGTGAGTGATTGTGGGAGAGAGAGATTGAGTGAGTGTGGGAGAGAGAGAGTAAGTGAGTGTTAGAGAGAGAGTGAGTGAGTGCGGGAGAGAGAGATTGAGTGAGTGGGAGATAGAGAATGAATGAGCATGGGAGAGAGAGAGTGAGTCAGTGAGTGTGGGAAAGAGAGAGTGAGTGAGTGTGGGAGAGAGAGTGAATGAGTGCGGGAGAGAGGGTGGGTGAGTGTGGGAGGGAGTGAGTGAGTGCTCGAGCGAGAGAGAATGATTCACTGTGGGAGAGAGAGTGTGAGTGAGGGTGAGAGAGAGAGAAATTGAGAAAGGGAGGGAAAGAGAGAGTGAGAAAGAGTTGAAGAGAGATGGAGCGAGCGTGGGAGACAGAGCGAGCGAGCGTGGGAGAGAGAGTGAGCGGGCGTGGGAGAGAGAGCGAGCAGGCGTGGGAGAGGGTGCGAGCGAGCGTGGGAGAGAGAGCGAGCGAGCGTGGGAGAGAGAGCGAGCGAGCGTGGGAGAGAGAGCGAGCGAGCGTGGGAGAGAGCGCGAGCGGGCGTGGGAGAGAGAGCGAGCAGGCGTGGGAGAGAGAGCGAGCGAGCGTGGGAGAGAGAGCGAGCGAGTGTGGGAGAGAGAGCGAGTGGGCGTGGGATAGAGAGCAAGCGAGCGTGGGATAGAGAGAGTGAGTGAGTGTGGGAGAGAGAGAGTGAGTGAGTGTGGGAGAGAGAGAGTGAGTGAGTATCGGAGAGAGAGTGAGTGAGTGAGTGCATGCATGTTGCAGATTGCGTGTGGGAGAGGGGAGAGTAAGAGTGCTGAAGACAGAAAGAGTGAGTAAGTAAATGAGTGCATATGGCAGAAAGAGAAAGAGTGAGTGTGGGAGAGCGTGAGAGAGCGAGTAATTGAGTGTGGGAGAGGGAGAGTGAGAGAGTGTGGGAGAGAAAGTGTGAGTGAATGGGGGAGAGAAAGTGTAAGTGATTGTGGGAGAGAGAGTGAGTGAGTATGGGAGAGAAAGAATGAGTGAGTGTGGGAGAGAGAGCGAGCGAGCGTGGGAGAGAGAGCGAGTGAGCGTGGGAGAGAGAGCGAGCAAACGTGGGAGAGAGAGCAAGCGAACATGGGAGAGCGAGCGAGCGTGGGAGAGAGAGTGAATGAACATGGGAGAGAGAGAGTCAATGAGCGTGGGAGAGAGAGAGAGACAACGAGCATGGGAGTTGGAGAGCGAGCGTGGGAGAGAGAGCGAGCTAGCGTGGGAGAGAGAGCGAGCGGGCATGGGAGAGAGAGCGAGCGGGGGAGAGAGAGCGAGCAAACGTGGGAGAGAGAGCAAGCGAACATGGGAGAGCGAGCGAGCATGGGAGAGAGAGTGAATGACGTGGGAGAGAGAGAGTCAATGAGCATGGGAGAGAGAGAGAGACAACGAGCTTGGGAGTGAGAGAGCGAGCATGGGAGAGAGAGACCAAGCGAGCGTGGGAGAGCGCGCAATTGCGAGTGAGCATGGGAGAGAGAGCGATCAAGTGTGGAAGAGAGAGGGAGCGAGCGTGGGAGAGAGCGCGAGCGAACATGGGAGAGTGAGCGAGCGAGTGTGGGAGAGAGACCAAGCAAGCGTGGGCGAGAGAACGAGTGAGCATGGATGAGGAAACGAGCGAGCTTGGGAGAGATAGCAAGCGAGCGCAGGAGAGAAAGCATGGGAGCGAGAGAGTGAGCGAGTGAGTGAGCGAGCAATGGAGAGAGAGTGAGCAGGCAAGCGAGAGAAAGCGAGCATGCATGGGAGAGAGAGTGAGGGTGTGTCGGAGAGAGAGAGCAAGTGAGCATGGGAGGGAGAGTGAGCGAAGTGGGAGAGCGAGCGAGAGTGGGAGAGAGAGCGAGCAAACGTGAGAGAGTGAGCGAGCATGAGAGAGAGAGATCATGTGAGCCTGGGAGAGAGACCAAGTGAGCCTGGGAGAGAGAGCGAGTGGGCGTGGGTGAGCGAGCAAGCGAGTGTGGGAGAGAGAGCCGGCGAGCGAGCGTGGGAGAGAGCGAGCGAGCGAGTGTGGGAGAGACAGTGAGCGGGCGTGGGAGAGAGAGCGTTCACGCGTCAAAGAAAGCGAGCGGGTGTGGGAGAGTCAGCGAGCAGGCATGGGAGAGAGAGCGAGCGCACGTGGGAGAGAGTGCGAGCGAGTGTGGGAGAGAGCGAGTGAGCATGGGAGAGCGAGCGAGCATGGGAGAGCTAGTGAGTGTGGGAGAGCGAGCGAGTGTGGGAGTGCGAGTGAGCGAGCATGGGAGTGCGAGCGAGTGAGCTTGTGAGTATGAGTCAGCGAGCGTGGGAGAGAGAGCGAGCGAGCGTAGGAGAGAGAGCGAGCCAGCGTGGGAGAGAGACTGAGCAAGCATGGATAGAGAGCGAGCGAGGGTGGGAGAGTGAGCGAGCGAGCGTGTGAGAGCGAGCGAGCATGGGAGAGAGAGCGAGCATGGGAGAGAGAGCGAGCATGGGAGAGAGAGCGAGTGAGCGGGGGGGAGCAATTGAGCATGGGAGAGCGAGCAAGCATGGGAGAGCTAGTGAGTGTGGGAGAGAGAGAGAGCGTGGGAGTGCGAGTGAGCGAGCGTGGGAGTATGAGCGAGTGTGGGAGAGAGAGCGAATGAGCATGGGAGAGAGAGCAAGAGAGTGTGGGAGAGAGAGCGAGCGAGCGTGGGAGAGAGAGCGAGCGAGCGTGGGAGAGAGAGCGAGCGAGCGTGGGAGAGAGAGCGAGCGAGCGTGGGAGAGAGAGCGAGCGAGTGTGGGAGAGAGAGCGAGCGAGCGTGGGAGAGAGAGGGAGCGAGCGTGGGAGAGAGCGCGAGCATGGGAGAGAGAGTGAGCCTGGGAGTGAGAGCGAGCGAGCATGGGAGAGACAGCAAGCGAGCGTGGAAAAGAGAGTGAGCGAGCGTGGGAAAGAGAGCGAGCGAGCGTGGGATAGAGAGAGTGAGTGAGTGTGGAAGAGAGAGAGTGAGTGAGTATCGGAGATAGAGTGAGTGAGTGAGTGCATGCATGTTGCAGATTGCGTGTGGGAGAGGGGAGAGTAAGAGTGCTGGAGACAGAAAGAGTGAGTAAGTAAATGAGTGCATATGGCAGAAAGAGAAAGAGTGAGCGTGGGAGAGAGAGCGAGTGAGCATGGGAGTGAGAGAGAACGTGGGAGTGCGAGTGAGCGAGCGTGGGAGTATGAGCGAGTGTGGGAGAGAGAGCGAATGAGCATGGGAGAGAGAGCGAGCCAGTGTGGGAGAGAGACTGAGCGAGCATTGATAGAGAGCGAGCGAGGGTGGGAGTGAGAGCGAGCGAGCGTGGGAGAGCGAGCGAGCATGGGAGAGAGAGCAAATGTGTGAGAGCGAGCGAGCGTGGGAGAGCGAGCGTGGGAGAGAGAGCGAGCGAGCGTGGGAGAGAGAGCGAGCGCGCATGGGAGAGAGAGCCAGTGAGCGTGGGAGAGAGAGCGAGTGAGCGTGGTAGAGAGAGCAAGCAAATGTGGGAGAGAGAGATTGAGCGAGCGTGGGAGTGAGTGCGAGAGGGCGTGGAAATGAGAGCGTGCGGGCATGGGAGAGAGAGCGAGCGAGCGTGGGAAAGAGAGTGAGCGAGCATGGGAAAGAGAGCGAGCGAGCGTGGGAGAGAGAGAGCAAGCGAGTGCAGGATAGAGAGAGTGAGTGAGTGCGGGAGAGAGAGAGTGAGTTAGTATCGGAGAGAGAGTGAGTGAGTGCATGCATGTTGCAGATTGTGTGTGGGAGAGGGGAAAGTAAGAGTGCTGGAGACAGAAAGAGTAAGTAAATGAGTGCATATGGCAGAAAGAGAAAGAGTGAGTGTGGGAGAGTGTGAGAGAGCGAGTAAGTGAGTGTGGGAGAGGGAGAGTGAGACAGTGTGGGAAAGAAAGTGTGAGTGAATGTGGGAGAGAAAGTCTGAGTGATTGTGGGAGAGAGAGTGAGTGAGTATGGGAGAGAAAGAATGAGTGAGTGTGGGAGAGAGAGATTGAGTGAGTGTGGGAGAGAGAGAGTAAGTGAGTGTTAGAGAGAGAGTGAGTGAGTGCGGGAGAGAAAGATTGAGAGAGTGGGAGATAGAGAATGAATGAGCATGGGAGAGAGAGAGTGAGTCAGTGGGTGTGGGAAAGAGAGAGAGTGAGTGAGTGTGGGAGAGAGAGTGAATGAGTGCGGGAGAGAGGGTGGGTGAGTGTGGGAGTGAGTGAGTGAGTGCTCGAGCGAGAGAGAATGATTCAGTGTGGGAGAAAGAGTGTGAGTGAGGGTGAGAGAAAGAGAAATTGAGAAAGGGAGGGAAAGAGAGAGCGAGAAAGCATTGAAGAGAGATCGAGCAAGCGTGGGAGAGAGAGCGAGCGAGCGTGAGAGAGAGAGCGAGCGAGCGTGGGAGAGAGAGCGAGCGTGCGTGGGAGAGAGAGCGAGCAAGTGTGGGAGAGAGAGCGAGCGGGCATGTGAGTGAGAGCGAGCCGGTGTGGGATTGAGAGCTAGCGGGCATGGGAGAGCGAGCAAGCGAGTGTAGGAGAGAGAGTAAGCGAGTGTGGTAGAGAGAGCGAGCGAGCATGGGAGAGAGAGCGAGCGAGCGTGGGAGAGAGACCGAGCGCGCGTGGCGAGAGAACGAGCGAGCATGGACGAGGAAGCGAGCGAGCTTGGGAGAGATAGCAAGCGAACGCAGGAGAGAGAGCATGGGAGCGAGAGAGTGAGCGAGTGAGTGAGCGAGCAATGGAGAGAGAGCGAGCAGGCATGCGAGAGAAAGCGAGCGAGCGTGGGAGAGAGAGTGAGGCTGTGTTGGAGAGAGAGAGCAAGTAAGCATGGGAGAGAGAGTGAGCGAAGTGGGAGAGCGAGCGAGAGTGGGAGAGAGAGCGAGCAAACGTGAGAGAGTGAGCGAGCATGAGAGAGAGAGAACATGTGAGCCTGGGAGAGGGACCAAGCGAGCCTGGGAGAGAGAGCGAGTGGGCGTGAGAGAGCGAGCAAGCGAGTGTGGGAGAGAGAGCGGGCGAGCGAGCGTGGGAGAGAGCGAGCGAGCGAGTGTGGGAGAGACAGCGAGCGGGTGTGGGAGAGAGAGCGAGCGCATGTGAAAGAGAGCGAGCAGGTGTGGGAGAGTCAGCGAGCAGGCATGGGAGAGAGAGCGAGCGCACGTGGGAGAGAGAGCGAGCGAGTGTGGGAGAGAACGAGTGAGCATGGGAGAGAGAGTGAGCGAGCGTGGGAGAGAGCGAGCGAGCGAGTGTGGGAGAGACAGTGAGCGTGTGTGGGAGAGAGAGTGAATGAGTGCGGGAGAGAGGGTGGGTGAGTGTGGGAGAGAGTGAGTGAGTGCTCGAGCGAGAGAGAATGATTCACTGTGGGAGAGAAAGTGTGAGTGAGGGTGAGAGAGAGAGAAATTGAGAAAGGGAGGGAAAGAGAGAGTGAGAAAGAGTTGAAGAGAGATGGAGCGAGCGTGGGAGAGAGCGAGCGAGCGTGGGAGAGAGAGTGAGCGGGGGTGGGAGAGAGAGCGAGCAGGCGTGGGAGAGGGTGCGAGCGAGCGTGGGAGAGAGAGCGAGCGAGCATGGGAGAGAGCGCGAGCGGGCGTGGGAGAGAGAGCGAGCAGGCGTGGGAGAGAGAGCGAGCGAGCGTGGGAGAGAGAGCGAGCGAGTGTGGGAGAGAGAGCGAGTGGGCGTGGGATAGAGAGCAAGCGAGCGTGGGATAGAGAGAGTGAGTGAATGTGGGAGAGAGAGAGTGAGTGAGTATCGGAGAGAGAGTGAGTGAGTGAGTGCATGCATGTTGCAGATTGCGTGTGGGAGAGGGGAGAGTAAGAGTGCTGAAGACAGAAAGAGTGAGTAAGTAAATGAGTGCATATGGCAGAAAGAGAAAGAGTGAGTGTGGGAGAGCGTGAGAGAGCGAGTAATTGAGTGTGGGAGAGGGAGAGTGAGAGAGTGTGGGAGAGAAAGTGTGAGTGAATGGGGGAGAGAAAGTGTGAGTGATTGTGGGAGAGAGAGTGAGTGAGTATGGGAGAGAAAGAATGAGTGAGTGTGGGAGAGAGAGCGAGCGAGCGTGGGAGAGAGAGCGAGCGAGCGTGGGAGAGAGAGCAAGTGAGCGTGGGAGAGAGAGCGAGCAAACGTGGGAGAGAGAGCAAGCGAACATGGGAGAGCGAGCGAGCGTGGGAGAGAGAGTGAATGAACATGGGAGAGAGAGAGTCAATGAGCGTGGGAGAGAGAGAGAGACAACGAGCATGGGAGTGAGAGAGCGAGCGTGGGAGAGAGAGACCAAGCGAGCGTGGGAGAGCGCGCAATTGCGAGTTAGCGTGGGAGAGAGAGCGAGCGAGCGTGGGAGAGAGGGCGAGCGAGCGAGCGTGGGAGAGAGAGCGAGCTAGCGTGGGAGAGAGAGCGAGCGGGCATGGGAGAGAGAGCGAGCGGGGGAGAGAGAGCGAGCAAACGTGGGAGAGAGAGCAAGCGAACATGGGAGAGCGAGCGAGCATGGGAGAGAGAGTGAATGACGTGGGAGAGAGAGAGTCAATGAGCATGGGAGAGAGAGAGAGACAACGAGCTTGGGAGTGAGAGAGCGAGCATGGGAGAGAGAGACCAAGCGAGCGTGGGAGAGCGCGCAATTGCGAGTGAGCATGGGAGAGAGAGCGATCAAGTGTGGAAGAGAGAGGGAGCGAGCGTGGGAGAGAGCGCGAGCGAACATGGGAGAGTGAGCGAGCGAGTGTGGGAGAGCGAGCGAGCGTGGGAGAGAGACCAAGCAAGCGTGGGCGAGAGAACGAGTGAGCATGGATGAGGAAACGAGCGAGCTTGGGAGAGATAGCAAGCGAGCGCAGGAGAGAAAGCATGGGAGCGAGTGAGTGAGCGAGCAATGGAGAGAGAGTGAGCAGGCAAGCGAGAGAAAGCGAGCATGCGTGGGAGAGAGAGTGAGGGTGTGTCGGAGAGAGAGAGCAAGTGAGCATGGGAGGGAGAGTGAGCGAAGTGGGAGAGCGAGCGAGAGTGGGAGAGAGAGCGAGAAAAACGTGAGAGAGTGAGCGAGCATGAGAGAGAGAGATCATGTGAGCCTGGGAGAGAGACCAAGTGAGCCTGGGAGAGAGAGCGAGTGGGCGTGGGTGAGCGAGCAAGCGAGTGTGGGAGAGAGAGCCGGCGAGCGAGCGTGGGAGAGAGCGAGCGAGCGAGTGTGGGAGAGACAGTGAGCGGGTGTGGGAGAGAGTGCGTTCACGCGTCAAAGAAAGCGAGCGGGTGTGGGAGAGTCAGCGAGCAGGCATGGGAGAGAGAGCGAGCGCACGTGGGAGAGAGTGCGAGCAAGTGTGGGAGAGAGCGAGTGAGCATGGGAGAGCGAGCGAGCATGGGAGAGCTAGTGAGTGTGGGAGAGCGAGCGAGCGTGGGAGTGCGAGTGAGCGAGCATGGGAGTGCGAGCGAGTGAGCTTGTGAGTATGAGTCAGCGAGCGTGGGAGAGAGAGCGAGCGAGCGTAGGAGAGAGAGCGAGCCAGCGTGGGAGAGAGACTGAGCAAGCATGGATAGAGAGCGAGCGAGGGTGGGAGAGTGAGCGAGCGAGCGTGTGAGAGCGAGCGAGCATGGGAGAGAGAGCGAGCATGGGAGAGAGAGCGAGCATGGGAGAGAGAGCGAGCGAGCGGGGGAGAGCAATTGAGCATGGGAGAGCGAGCAAGCATGGGAGAGCTAGTGAGTGTGGGAGAGAGAGAGAGCGTGGGAGTGCGAGTGAGCGAGCGTGGGAGTATGAGCGAGTGTGGGAGAGAGAGCGAATGAGCATGGGAGAGAGAGCAAGAGAGTGTGGGAGAGAGAGCGAGCGAGCATGGGAGAGAGAGCGAGCGAGCGTGGGAGAGAGAGCGAGCAAGCGTGGGAGAGAGAGCGAGCGAGCGTGGGAGAGAGAGCGAGCGAGTGTGGGAGAGAGAGCAAGCGAGCGTGGGAGAGAGAGGGAGCGAGCGTGGGAGAGAGCGCGAGCATGGGAGAGAGAGTGAGCCTGGGAGTGAGAGCGAGCGAGCATGGGAGAGACAGCAAGCGAGCGTGGAAAAGAGAGTGAGCGAGCGTGGGAAAGAGAGCGAGCGAGCGTGGGATAGAGAGAGTGAGTGAGTGTGGAAGAGAGAGAGTGAGTGAGTATCGGAGATAGAGTGAGTGAGTGAGTGCATGCATGTTGCAGATTGCGTGTGGGAGAGGGGAGAGTAAGAGTGCTGGAGACAGAAAGAGTGAGTAAGTAAATGAGTGCATATGGCAGAAAGAGAAAGAGTGAGCGTGGGAGAGAGAGCGAGTGAGCATGGGAGTGAGAGAGAACGTGGGAGTGCGAGTGAGCGAGCGTGGGAGTATGAGCGAGTGTGGGAGAGAGAGCGAATGAGCATGGGAGAGAGAGCGAGCCAGTGTGGGAGAGAGACTGAGCGAGCATTGATAGAGAGCGAGCGAGGGTGGGAGTGAGAGCGAGCGAGCGTGGGAGAGCGAGCGAGCATGGGAGAGAGAGCAAATGTGTGAGAGCGAGCGAGCGTGGGAGAGCGAGCGTGGGAGAGAGAGCGAGCGAGCGTGGGAGAGAGAGCGAGCGCGCATGGGAGAGAGAGCCAGTGAGCGTGGGAGAGAGAGCGAGTGAGCGTGGTAGAGAGAGCAAGCGAATGTGGGAGAGAGAGATTGAGCGAGCGTGGGAGTGAGTGCGAGAGGGCGTGGAAATGAGAGCGTGCGGGCATGGGAGAGAGAGCGAGCGAGCGTGGGAAAGAGAGTGAGCGAGCATGGGAAAGAGAGCGAGCGAGCGTGGGAGAGAGAGAGCAAGCGAGTGCAGGATAGAGAGAGTGAGTGAGTGCGGGAGAGAGAGAGTGAGTTAGTATCGGAGAGAGAGTGAGTGAGTGCATGCATGTTGCAGATTGTGTGTGGGAGAGGGGAAAGTAAGAGTGCTGGAGACAGAAAGAGTAAGTAAATGAGTGCATATGGCAGAAAGAGAAAGAGTGAGTGTGGGAGAGTGTGAGAGAGCGAGTAAGTGAGTGTGGGAGAGGGAGAGTGAGACAGTGTGGGAAAGAAAGTGTGAGTGAATGTGGGAGAGAAAGTCTGAGTGATTGTGGGAGAGAGAGTGAGTGAGTATGGGAGAGAAAGAATGAGTGAGTGTGGGAGAGAGAGATTGAGTGAGTGTGGGAGAGAGAGAGTAAGTGAGTGTTAGAGAGAGAGTGAGTGAGTGCGGGAGAGAAAGATTGAGAGAGTGGGAGATAGAGAATGAATGAGCATGGGAGAGAGAGAGTGAGTCAGTGGGTGTGGGAAAGAGAGAGAGTGAGTGAGTGTGGGAGAGAGAGTGAATGAGTGCGGGAGAGAGGGTGGGTGAGTGTGGGAGTGAGTGAGTGAGTGCTCGAGCGAGAGAGAATGATTCAGTGTGGGAGAAAGAGTGTGAGTGAGGGTGAGAGAAAGAGAAATTGAGAAAGGGAGGGAAAGAGAGAGTGAGAAAGCATTGAAGAGAGATCGAGCGAGCGTGGGAGAGAGAGCGAGCGAGCGTGAGAGAGAGAGCGAGCGAGCGTGGGAGAGAGAGCGAGCGTGCGTGGGAGAGAGAGCGAGCGGGTGTGGGAGAGAGAGCAAATGTGTGAGAGCGAGTGAGCGTGGGAGACCGAGCGAGCATGGGAGAGAGAGCGAGCGATGCATGGGAGAGAGAGCGAGCAAGTGTGGGAGAGAGAGCGAGCGGGCATGTGAGTGAGAGCGAGCCGGTGTGGGATTGAGAGCTAGCGGGCATGGGAGAGCGAGCAAGCGAGTGTAGGAGAGAGAGTAAGCGAGTGTGGTAGAGAGAGCGAGCGAGCATGGGAGAGAGAGCGAGCGAGCGTGGGAGAGAGACCGAGCGCGCGTGGCGAGAGAACGAGCGAGCATGGACGAGGAAGCGAGCGAGCTTGGGAGAGATAGCAAGCGAACGCAGGAGAGAGAGCATGGGAGCGAGAGAGTGAGCGAGTGAGTGAGCGAGCAATGGAGAGAGAGCGAGCAGGCATGCAAGAGAAAGCGAGCGAGCGTGGGAGAGAGAGTGAGGGTGTGTTGGAGAGAGAGAGCAAGTAAGCATGGGAGAGAGAGTGAGCGAAGTGGGAGAGCGAGCGAGAGTGGGAGAGAGAGCGAGCAAACGTGAGAGAGTGAGCGAGCATGAGAGAGAGAGAACGTGTGAGCCTGGGAGAGGGACCAAGCGAGCCTGGGAGAGAGAGCGAGTGGGCGTGAGAGAGCGAGCAAGCGAGTGTGGGAGAGAGAGCGGGCGAGCGAGCGTGGGAGAGAGCGAGCGAGCGAGTGTGGGAGAGACAGCGAGCGGGTGTGGGAGAGAGAGCGAGCGCATGTGAAAGAGAGCGAGCGGGTGTGGGAGAGTCAGCGAGCAGGCATGGGAGAGAGAGCGAGCGCACGTGGGAGAGAGAGCGAGCGAGTGTGGGAGAGAGCGAGTGAGCATGGGAGAGAGAGTGAGCGAGCGTGGGAGAGAGCGAGCGAGCGAGTGTGGGAGAGACAGTGAGCATGTGTGGGAGAGAGAGCGAGCACGCGTGAAAGAGAGCGAGTGGGCATGGGAGAGTCAGCGAGCAGGCATGGGAGAGAGAGCGAGCGCACATGGGAGAGAGAGCGAGCGAGTGTGCGAGAGTGCGAGTGAGCATGGGAGAGTGAGCGAGAGAGCGTGGGAGACAGAGCGAGCAAGCGTGGGCGAGAGAGCGAGTGTGAATGGCAGAGAGAGCGAGCGAGCGTGGGAGAGAGAGCGAGCATGTGTGGAAGAGAGAGCGTGCGAGCGTGGGAGAGAGAGCGTGCAAGTGTGGGAGAGAGTGTGAGCGTGCGTGGGAGAGAGGGCGAGCGGGTGTGGGAGAGAGAGCAAATGTGTGAGAGCGAGCGTGGGAGAGTGAGCGAGCGTGGGAGAGAGAGTGAGCGAGCGTGGGAGAGAGAGCGAGAGAGCGTGGGAGAGAGAGCGAGCGAGCATGGGCGAGAGAGCGAGTGTGCGTGGCAGAGAGAGCGAGCGAGCGTGGGAGAGAGAGCGAGCGGGCGTGGGAGAGAGAGCGAGCGGGCATGTGAGAGAGAGCGAGCGAGCGTGGGAGAGAGAGCGAGCGACCGTGGGAGAGAGAGTGAGCGGGCGTGGGAGAGAGAGCGAGCGGGTGTGGGAGAGGGTGTGAGCGAGTGTGGGAGAGAGATAGAGCGAGCGTGGGAGAGAGAGCGAGCAAACGTGGGAGAGAGAGCAAGCGAACATGGGAGAGCGAGCGAGCATGGGAGAGAGAGTGAATGAACATGGGAGAGAGAGAGTCAATGAGCGTGGAAGAGAGAGAGAGACAACGAGCATGGGAGTGAGAGAGCGAGCGTGGGAGAGAGAGACCAAGCGAGCGTGGGAGAGCGCGCAATTGCGAGTGAGCGTGGGAGAGAGAGCGATCAAGCGTGGAAGAGTGAGGGAGCGAGCGTGGGAGAGAGAGCAAGCGAACGTGGGAGAGTGAGCGAGCGAACGTGGGAGAGTGAGCGAGCGAGCGTGGGAGAGAGAGCGAGCGAACGTGGGAGAGAGACCGAGCGCGCGTGGTGAGAGAACGAGCGAGCATGGATGAGGAAGTGAGCGAGCTTGGGAGAGATAGCAAGCGAGCGCAGGAGAGAGAGCATGGGAGCGAGAGAGTGAGCGAGTGAGTGAGCGAGCAATGGAGAGAGAGCGAGCAGGCATGCGAGAGAAAGCGAGCGAGCGTGGGAGAGAGAGTGAGGGTGTGTTGGAGAGAGAGAGCAAGTGAGCATGGGAGAGAGTGAGCGAAGTGAGAGAGCGAGCGAGAGTGGGAGAGAGAGCGAGCAAACGTGAGAGAGTGAGCGAGCATGAGAGAGAGAGAACGTGTGAGCCTGGGAGAGGGACCAAGCGAGCCTGGGAGAGAGAGCGAGTGGGCGTGAGAGAGCGAGCAAGCGAGTGTGGGAGAGAGAGCGGGCGAGCGAGCGTGGGAGAGAGCGAGCGAGCGAGTGTGGGAGAGACAGTGAGCGGGTGTGGGAGAGAGAGCGAGCACGCGTGAAAGACAGCGAGCGGGCATGGGAGAGTCAGCGAGCAGGCATGGGAGAGAGAGCGAGCGCACGTGGGAGAGAGAGCGAGCGAGTGTGCGAGAGAGCGAGTGAGCATGGGAGAGTGCGCGAGCAAGCGTGGGAGAGAGCGAGCGAGCGAGTGTGGGAGAGACAGTGAGTGGGTGTGGGAGAGAGAGCGAGCACGCGTGAAAGAGAGCGAGCGGGCATGGGAGAGTCAGCGAGCAGGCATGGGAGAGAGAGCGAGCGCACGTGGGAGAGAGAGCGAGCGAGTGTGCGAGAGAGCGAGTGAGCATGGGAGAGTGAGCAAGAGAGCGTGGGAGAGAGAGCGAGCGAGCGTGGGCGAGAGACCGAGCGAGCGTGGGAGAGAGCGAGCGAGCGAGTGTGGGAGAGAGAGCGAGTGGGCGTGGGATAGAGAGCAAGCGAGCGTGGGATAGAGAGAATGAGTGAGTGTGGGAGAGAGAGAGTGAGTGAGTGAGTGCATGCATGTTGCAGATTGCGTGTGGGAGAGTGGAGAGTCAGAGTGCTGGAGACAGAAAGAGTGAGTAAGTAAATGAGTGCATATGGCAGAAAGAGAAAGAGTGAGTGTGGGAGAGTGTGAGAGAGCGAGTAAGTGAGTGTGGGAGAGGGAAAGTGAGAGAGTGTGGGAGAGAAAGTGTGAGTGAATGTGGGAGAGAAAGTGTGAGTGAATGTGGGAGAGAGAGTGAGTGAGTATGGGAGAGAAAGAATGAGTGAGTGTGGGAGAGAGTGAGTGAGTGAGTGCGGGAGAGAGAGTTTAAGTGAGTGGGAGATAGAGAATGAATGAGTATCGGAGAGAGAGAGTGAGTCAGTGAGTGTGGGAAAGAGAGAGAGTGAGTGAGTGTGGGAGAGAGAGTGAATGAGTGCAGGAGACAGGGTGGGTGAGTGTGGGAGAGAGTGAGTGAGTGCTCGAGCGAGAGACAGTGATTCAGTATGGGATAGAATGTGTGAGTGAGGGTGGGAGAGAGAGAAATTGAGAAAGGGAGGGAAAGAGAGAGTGAGAAAGTGTTGAAGAGAGAGCGAGGGAGCGTGCGAGAGAGAGCGAGCGAGCGTGGGAGAGAGAGCGAGCGAGCGTGCGTGGAAGAGAGAGCGTGCGAGCGTGGGAGGGAGTGTGAGTGTGCGTGGGAGAGAGAGCGAGCGGGTGTGGGAGAGAGAGCAAATGTGTGAGAGCGAGCGTGGGAGAGTGAGCGAGTGTGGGAGAGAGAGCGAGCGAGCGTGGGAGAGAGAGCGAGCGCGCGTGGGCGAGAGAGCGAGCGACCGTGGGAGAGAGAGTGAGCGGGCGTGGGAGAGAGAGCGAGCGGGCGTGGGAGAGAGAGCGAGCGAGCGTGGGAGAGAGAGCGAGTGACCGTGGGAGAGAGAGTGAGCGGGCATGGGAGAGAGAGCGAGCGGGCGTGGGAGAGGGTGCGAGCGAGCGTGGCAGAGAGAGCGAGCGAGCATGGGAGAGAGAGCGAGCGAGCGTGGGAGAGAGAGCAAGTGAGCGTGGGAGAGAGAGCGAGCAAACGTGGGAGAGAGAGCAAGCGAACATGGGAGAGCGAGCGAGCGTGGGAGAGAGAGTGAATGAACATGGGAGAGAGAGAGTCAATGAGCGTGGGAGAGAGAGAGAGACAACGAGCATGGGAGTGAGAGAGCGAGCGTGGGAGAGAGAGACGAAGCGAGCGTGGGAGAGCGCGCAATTGCGAGTTAGCGTGTGAGAGAGAGCGAGCGAGCGTGGGAGAGAGAGCGAGCGAGCGAGCGTGGGAGAGAGAGCGAGCGAGCATGGGAGAGAGAGTGAGCGAGCGTGGGAGAGAGAGCGAGCATGGGAGAGAGGGTGAGCCTGGGAGTGAGAGCGAGCGAGCATGGGAGAGACAGCAAGCGAGCATGGAAAAGAGAGTGAGCGAGCGTGGGAAAGAGAGCGAGCGAGCATGGGAGAGAGAGAACAAGCGAGCGTGGGATAGAGAGAGTGAGTGAGTGTGGGAGAGAGAGAGTGAGTGAGTATCGGAGAGAGAGTGAGTGAGTGAGTGCATGCATGTTGCAGATTGCGTGTGGGAGAGGGGAGAGTAAGAGTGCTGGAGACAGAAAGAGTGAGTAAGTAAATGAGTGCATATGGCAGAAAGAGAAAGAGTGAGCGTGGGAGAGCATGAGAGAGCGAGTAAGTGTGTGTGGGAGGGGGAGAGTGAGAGAGTGTGGGAGAGAAAGTGTGAGTGAATGTGGGAGAGAAAGTGTGAGTGAATGTGGGAGAGAGAGTGAGTGAGTTTGGGAGAGAAAGAATGAGTGAGTGTGGGAGAGAGAGATTGAGTGAGTGTGGGAGAGAGCGAGTAAGTGAGTGTGGGAGAGAGAGAGTGAGTGTGGGAGAGAGAGATCGAGTGAGTGGGAGATAGAGAATGAATGAGTATGGGAGAGAGTGAGTCAGTGAGTGTGGGAAAGAGAGAGAGTGAGTGAGTGTGGGAGAGAGAGTGAATGAGTGCAGGAGAGAGGGTGGGTGAGTGTGGGAGAGAGTGAGTGAGTGCTCGAGCGAGAGACAGTGATTCAGTATGGGATAGAATGTGTGAGTGAGGGTGAGAGAGAGGAAATTGAGAAAGGGAGGGAAAGAGAGAGTGAGAAAGTGTTGAAGAGAGAGCGAGGGAGCGTGCGAGAGAGAGCGAGCGAGCGTGGGAGAGAGAGCGAGCATGCGTGGAAGAGAGAGCGTGCGAGCGTGGGAGAGAGTGTGAGCGTGCGTGGGAGAGAGAGCGAGCGGGTGTGGGAGAGAGAGCAAATGTGTGAGAGCGAGCGTGGGAGAGTGAGCGAGTGTGGGAGAGAGAGCGAGCGAGCGTGGGAGAGAGAGCGAGTGCGCGTGGGCGAGAGAGCGAGCGACCGTGGGAGAGAGAGCGAGCGGGCGTGGGAGAGAGAGCGAGCGGGCGTGGGAGAGAGAGCGAGCGAGCGTGGGAGAGAGAGCGAGCGACCGTGGGAGAGAGAGCGAGCGGGCGTGGGAGAGAGAGCGAGCGGGCATGGGAGAGGGTGCGAGCGAGCGTGGGAGAGAGAGCGAGCGAGCGTGGGAGAGAGAGCGAGCGAGCGTGGGAGAGAGAGCGAGCGAGCGTGGGAGAGAGAGCAAGTGAGCGTGGGAGAGAGAGCGAGCAAACGTGGGAGAGAGAGCAAGCGAACATGGGAGAGCGAGCGAGCATGGGAGAGAGAGTGAATGAACATGGGAGAGAGAAAGTCAATGAGCGTGGGAGAGAGAGAGAGACAATGAGCATGGGAGTGAGAGAGCGAGCGTGGGAGAGAGAGACCAAGCGAGCGTGGGAGAGCGCGCAATTGCGAGTTAGCGTGGGACAGAGAGCGAGCGAGCGTGGGAGAGAGAGCGAGCGAGCGAGCATGGGAGAGAGAGCGAGCGAGCATGGGAGAGAGAGTGAGCGAGCGTGGGAGAGAGAGCGAGCATGGGAGAGAGGGTGAGCCTGGGAGTGAGAGCGAGCGAGCATGGGAGAGACAGCAAGCGAGCATGGAAAAGAGAGTGAGCGAGCGTGGGAAAGAGAGCGAGCGAGCATGGGAGAGAGAGAACAAGCGAGCGTGGGATAGAGAGAGTGAGTGAGTGTGGGAGAGAGAGAGTGAGTGAGTATCGGAGAGAGAGTGAGTGAGTGAGTGCATGCATGTTGCAGATTGCGTGTGGGAGAGGGGAGAGTAAGAGTGCTGGAGACAGAAAGAGTGAGTAAGTAAATGAGTGCATATGGCAGAAAGAGAAAGAGTGAGCGTGGGAGAGAGAGTGAGTGAGCGTGGGAGAGAGAGCGAGTGAGCGTGGTAGAAGAGCAAGCGAATGTGGTAGAGAGAGATTGAGCGAGCGTGGGAGTGAGAGCGAGAGGGCGTGGAAATGAGAGCGAGCGGGCATGGGAGAGAGAGCGAGCGAGCGTGGGAAAGAGAGTGAGCGAGCGTGGGAAAGAGAGCGAGCGAGTGTGGGAGAGAGAGAGCAAGCGAGTGTGGGATAGAGAGAGTGAGTGAGTGTGGGAGAGAGAGAGTGAGTGAGTATCGGAGAGAGAGTGAGTGAGTGAGTGCATGCATGTTGCAGATTGCGTGTGGGTGAGGGGAGAGTAAGAGTGCTGGAGACAGAAAGAGTGAGTAAGTAAATGAGTGCATATGGCAGAAAGAGAAAGAGTGAGTGTGGGAGAGCGTGAGAGAGCGAGTAAGTGAGTGTGGGAGAGGGAGAGTGAGAGAATGTGGGAGAGAAAGTGTGAGTGAATGTGGGAGAGAAAGTGTGAGTGATTGTGGGAGAGAGAGATTGAGTGAGTGTGGGAGAGAGAGAGTAAGTGAGTGTTAGAGAGAGAGTGAGTGAGTGCGGAAGAGAGAGATTGAGTGAGTGGGAGATAGAGAATGAATGAGCATGGGAGAGAGAGAGTGAGTCAGTGAGTGTGGGAAAGAGAGAGTGAGTGAGTGTGGGAGAGAGAGTGAATGAGTGCGGGAGAGAGGGTGGGTGAGTGTGGGAGAGAGTGAGTGAGTGCTCGAGCGAGAGAGAATGATTCACTGTGGGAGAGAGAGTGTGAGTGAGGGTGAGAGAGAGAGAAATTGAGAAAGGGAGGGAAAGAGAGAGTGAGAAAGAGTTGAAGAGAGATCGAGCGAGCGTGGGAGAGAGAGCGAGCGAGTGTGGGAGAGAGAGCGAGCGAGTGTGGGAGAGAGAGCGAGTGGGCGTGGGATAGAGGGCAAGCGAGCGTGGGATAGAGAGAGTGAGTGAGTATCGGAGAGAGAGTGAGTGAGTGAGTGCATGCATGTTGCAGATTGCGTGTGGGAGAGGGGAGAGTAAGAGTGCTGAAGACAGAAAGAGTGAGTAAGTAAATGAGTGCATATGGCAGAAAGAGAAAGAGTGAGTGTGGGAGAGCGTGAGAGAGCGAGTAATTGAGTGTGGGAGAGGGAGAGTGAGAGAGTGTGGGAGAGAAAGTGTGAGTGAATGGGGGAGAGAAAGTGTGAGTGATTGTGGGAGAGAGAGCGAGCGAGCGTGGGAGAGAGAGCGAGCGAGCGTGGGAGAGAGAGCAAGCGAGCCTGGGAGAGAGAGTGAGCAAACGTGGGAGAGAGAGCAAGCGAACATGGGAGAGCGAGCGAGCGTTGGAGAGAGAGTGAATGAACATGGGAGAGAGAGAGTCAATGAGCGTGGGAGAGAGAGAGAGACAACGAGCATGGGAGTGAGAGAGCGAGCGTGGGAGAGAGAGACCAAGCGAGCGTGGGAGAGCGCGCAATTGCGAGTTAGCGTGGGAGAGAGAGCGAGCGAGCGTGGGAGAGAGAGCGAGCGAGCGAGCGTGGGAGAGAGAGCGAGCGAGCATGGGAGAGAGAGTGAGCGAGCGTGGGAGAGAGAGCGAGCATAGGAGAGAGGGTGAGCCTGGGAGTGAGAGCGAGCGAGCATGGGAGAGAGAGAACAAGCGAGCGTGGGATAGAGAGAGAGAGTGAGTGTGGGGGAGAGAGAGTGAGTGAGTATCGGAGATAGAGTGAGTGAGTGAGTGCATGCATGTTGCAGATTGCGTGTGGGAGAGGGGAGAGTAAGAGTGCTGGAGACAGAAAGAGTGAGTAAGTAAATGAGTGCATATGGCAGAAAGAGAAAGAGTGAGCGTGGGAGAGAGAGTGAGTGAGCGTGGGAGAGAGAGCGAGTGAGCGTGGTAGAAGAGCAAGCGAATGTGGTAGAGAGAGATTGAGCGAGCGTGGGAGTGAGAGCGAGAGGGCGTGGAAATGAGAGCGAGCGGGCATGGGAGAGAGAGCGAGCGAGCGTGGGAAAGAGAGTGAGCGAGCGTGGGAAAGAGAGCGAGCGAGTGTGGGAGAGAGAGAGCAAGCGAGTGTGGGATAGAGAGAGTGAGTGAGTGTGGGAGAGAGCGAGTGAGTGAGTATCGGAGAGAGAGTGAGTGAGTGAGTGCATGCATGTTGCAGATTGCGTGTGGGTGAGGGGAGAGTAAGAGTGCTGGAGACAGAAAGAGTGAGTAAGTAAATGAGTGCATATGGCAGAAAGAGAAAGAGTGAGTGTGGGAGAGCGTGAGAGAGCGAGTAAGTGAGTGTGGGAGAGGGAGAGTGAGAGAATGTGGGAGAGAAAGTGTGAGTGAATGTAGGAGAGAAAGTTTGAGTGATTGTGGGAGAGAGAGATTGAGTGAGTGTGGGAGAGAGAGAGTAAGTGAGTGTTAGAGAGAGAGTGAGTGAGTGCGGGAGAGAGAGATTGAGTGAGTGGGAGATAGAGAATGAATGAGCATGGGAGAGAGAGAGTGAGTCAGTGAGTGTGGGAAAGAGAGAGTGAGTGAGTGTGGGAGAGAGAGTGAATGAGTGCGGGAGAGAGGGTGGGTGAGTGTGGGAGAGAGTGAGTGAGCGCTCGAGCGAGAGAGAATGATTCACTGTGGGAGAGAGAGTGTGAGTGAGGGTGAGAGAGAGAGAAATTGAGAAAGGGAGGGAATGAGAGTGAGAAAGAGTTGAAGAGAGATCGAGTGAGCGTGGGAGAGAGAGCGAGCGAGCGTGGGAGAGAGAGTGAGCGGGCGTGGGAGAGAGAGCGAGCAGGCGTGGGAGAGGGTGCGAGCGAGCGTGGGAGAGAGAGCGAGCGAGCGTGGGAGAGAGAGCGAGCGAGCGTGGGAGAGAGCGCGAGCGGGCGTGGGAGAGAGAGCGAGCGGGTGTGGGAGAGAGAGCGAGCGAGCGTGGGAGAGAGAGCGAGCGAGTGTGGGAGAGAGAGCGAGTGGGCGTGGGATAGAGAGCAAGCGAGCGTGGGATAGAGAGAGTGAGTGAGTGTGGGAGAGAGAGAGTGAGTGAGTATCGGAGAGAGAGTGAGTGAGTGAGTGCATGCATGTTGCAGATTGCGTGTGGGAGAGGGGAGAGTAAGAGTGCTGAAGACAGAAAGAGTGAGTAAGTAAATGAGTGCATATGGCAGAAAGAGAAAGAGTGAGTGTGGGAGAGCGTGAGAGAGCGAGTAATTGAGTGTGGGAGAGGGAAAGTGAGAGAGTGTGGGAGAGAAAGTGTGAGTGAATGTGGGAGAGAAAGTGTGAGTGATTGTGGGAGAGAGAGTGAGTGAGTATGGGAGAGAAAGAATGAGTGAGTGTGGGAGAGAGAGAGTGAGTGAGTGTGGGAGAGAGAGATTGCGTGAGTGGGAGATAGAGAATGAATGAGCATGGGAGAGAAAGAGTGAGTCAGTGGGTGTGGGAAAGAGAGAGAGTGAGTGAGTGTGGGAGAGAGAGTGAATGAGTGCGGGAGAGAGGGTGGGTGAGTGTGGGAGAGAGTGAGTGGGTGCTCGAGCGAGAGAATGATTGAGTGTGGGAGAGAGAGTGTGAGTGAGTGTGAGAGAGAGAGAAATTGAGAAAGGAAGGGAAAGAGAGAGCGAGAAAGCGTTGAAGAGAGATCGAGCGAGCGTGGGAGAGAGAGCGAGCGATCGTGCGTGGGAGAGAGAGTGAGCGTGCGTGGGAGAGAGAGCGAGCGGGTGTGGGAGAGAGGGCAAATGTGTGAGAGCGAGTGAGCGTGGGCGAGCGAGCGAGCGTTGGAGAGAGAGCGAGCAATGCATGGGAGAGAGAGCGAGCGAGCGTGGGAGAGAGAGCGACCGTGCATGGGAGAGAGAGCGAGCGAGCGTGGGAGAGAGAGCGAGCGAGCGTGGGAGAGCGAGCGAGCGTGGGAGAGAGAGCGAGCGGGCGTGGGAGGTAGAGCGAGCGAGCGTGGGAAAGAGAACGAGCGAGCGTGGGAGAGAGAGCGAGCGAGCATGGGAGAGGGAGCGAGCGAGCATGGGAGAGAGAGCGAGCGAGCGTGGGAGAGAGAGCGACCGTGCATGGGAGAGAGCGAGCAAGCATGGGAGAGAGAGCGAGCGTGCGTGGGAGTGAGAGCGAGTGGGCGTGGGAGAGCGAGCAAGCGAGTGTGGGAGAGAGAGTGGGTGAGCGAGCGAGCGTGGGAGAGAACGAGCGAGCAAGTGTGGGAGAGACAGCGAGTGGGCATGGGAGAGAGAGTGAGCGCACCTGGGAGAGAGAGCGAGCGAGTGTGAGAGAGAGCAAGTGAGCATGGGAGAGAGAGTGAGTGAGCGGGGGATAGAGAGAGTGAATGAGTGTGGGAGAGAGAGATTGGGTGAGTATCAGAGAGAGAGTGAGTGAGTGCATGAATGTTTCAGATTGTGTGTGTGAGAGGGGAGAGTAAGAGTGCTGGAGACAGAAAGAGTGAGTAAGTAAATGAGTGCATATGGCAGAAAGAGAAGGAGTGAGTGTGGGAGAGCGTGAGAGAGCGAGTAAGTGAGTGTGGGAGACAAAGTATGAGTGAATGTGGGAGAGAAAGTGTGAGTGAGTGTGGGAGAGAGAGAGTGTGAGTGAGGGAGAGAGAGATTGAGTGAGTGGGAGATAGAGAATGAATGAGTATGGGAGAGAGATTGAGTCAGTAAGTGTGGGAAAGAGAGAGAGTGAGTGAGTGTGGGAGAGAGAGTGAATGAGTGCGGGAAAGAGGGTGGGTGAGTGTGGGAGAGAGTGAGTGAGTGTTCGAGCGAGAGAGAGTGATTCAGTGTGGGAGAGTGAGTGAGGGTGGGAGAGAGAGAAATAGAGAAAGTGAGGAAAAGAGAGCGAGAGAGCATTGAAGAGAGAGCGAGCGAGCGTGGGAGGAGAGGGAGCGAGCGTGAGAGAGAGAGCGAGCGAGCGTTGGTGGAGAGCAAGCGAGCGTCAGAGAGAGAGAGAGCGAGCGAGCATGGGAGAGAGAATGAGCGAGCGTGGGAGAGAGAGCAAGCAAGCGTGGGAGAGAGAGCGAGCAAGCGTGGGAGAGAGAGCGAGCAAGCGTGGGAGAGAGAGCGACTGAGTGTGGGAGAGAGAGTGTGAGTGAGTGTGAGAGAGAGAGAAATTGAGAAAGGAAGGGAAAGAGAGAGCGAGAAAGCGTTGAAGAGAGATCGAGCGAGCGTGGGAGAGAGAGCGAGCGAGCGTGGGAGAAAGAGCGAGCGAGCGTGGGAAAGAGAGCGAGCGTGCGTGGGAGAGAGAGTGAGCGTGCATGGGAGAGAGAGCGAGCGGGTGTGGGAGAGAGGGCAAATGTGTGAGAGCGAGTGAGCGTGGGCGAGTGAGCGAGCGTTGGAGAGAGAGCGAGCGATGCATGGGAGAGAGAGCGAGCGAGCGTGGGAGAGAGAGCGAGCGTGCATGGGAGAGAGAGCGAGCGAGCGTGGGAGAGAGAGCGAGCGTGCGTGGGAGAGAGAGCGAGCGGGCGTGGGAGAGAGAGCGAGCGGGCGTGTGAGAGAGAGTGAGCGAGCATGGGAGGTAGAGCGAGCGAGCATGGGAGAGGGAGCGAGCGCGCGTTGGAGTGAGAGCAAGCGAGCGTGGGAGAGAGAGCAAGCGGGCGTGGGAGAGAGAGCGAACGAGCATGGTTGAGAGAGCGAGCGAGCGTGAGAGAGCATTTGAGCATGGGAGAGTGAGCGAGAGAGCTTGGGAGAGAGAGTGAGCGAGTGAGTGTGGGAGAGCGAGCAAGCGTGGGTGAGACAGCGAGAGATGTTGGGAGAGCAAGCAAGTGAGCGTGGGAGAGCGAGCGAGCTTGGAAGAGAGCGCGAGCTAGCATGGGAGAGACAGTGACGGAGCGTGGCACAGAGAGCGAGCGAGCATGGGAGAGAGTGAGCGAGCATGGGAGAGAGAGTGAGCGAGCTTGGGAGAGAGAGTGAGCGAGCGTGGGAGAGAGAGCGAGCGAGCGTGGGAGAGAGAGCGAGCGGGCATGGGAGAGAGAGCGAGCGGGCGTGGGAGAGAGAGTGAGCGAGTGTGGGAGTTAGAGCGAGCGAGCGTGGGATAGAGAGCGAGCGAGCGTGGGAGAGAGAGCGAGCGAGCGTGGGAGAGGGAGCGAGCATGGGAGAGAGAGCGAGCGAGCGTGGGAGAGAGAGCGACCATGCATGGGAGAGAGCGAGCAAGCATGGGAGAGAGAGCGAGCGTGTGTGGGAGTGAGAGCGAGCGGGCGTGGGAGAGCGAGAAAGCGAGTGTGGGAGAGAGCAGGTGAGCGAGCGAGCGTGGGAGAGAACGAGCCAGCGAGTGTGGGAGAGACAGTGAGCGGGCATGGGAGAGAGAGCGAGCGCACATGGGAGAGAGAGCGAGCGAGTGTGAGACAGAGCGAGTGAGCATGGGAGAGAGCACGAGGGAGTGGGGGATAGAGAGAGTGAATGAGTGTGGGAGAGAGAGATTGAGTGAGTATCAGAGAGAGAGTGAGTGAGTGCATGAATGTTGCAGATTGTGTGTGGGAGAGGGGAGAGTAAGAGTGCTGGAGACAGAAAGAGTGAGTAAGTAAATGAGTGCATATGGCAGAATGAGAAGGAGTGAGTGTGGGAGAGCGTGAGAGAGCGAGTGAGTGTGGGAGAGGGAGAGTGAGAGAGTGTGGGAGAGAAAGTGTGAGTGAATGTGGGAGAGAAAGTGAGAGTGAGTATGGGAGAGAGAGAGTGAGTGAGTGAGGGAGAGAGAGATTGAGTGAGTGGGAGATAGAGAATGAATGAGTATGGGAGAGAGATTGAGTCAGTGAGTGTGGGAAAGTGAGAGAGTGAATGAGTGTGGGAGAGAGGGTGGGTGAGTGTGGGAGAGAGTGAGTGAGTGTTCGAGCGAGAGAGAGTGATTCAGTGTGGGAGAGTGAGTGAGGGTGGGAGAGAGAGAAATAGAGAAAGTGAGGAAAAGAGAGCGAGAGAGCATTGAAGAGAGAGCGAGCGTGGGAGGAGAGCAAGCGAGCGTGAGAGAGAGAGCGAGTGAGCGTGGGTGGAGAGCGAGCGAGCGTCAGAGAGAGAGAGCGAGCGAGCGTGGGAGAGAGCGAGCAAGTGTGGGAGAGTGAGCGAGCGAGCGTGGGAGAGAGCGCGACCGAGTGTGGGAGAGAGAGCGAGCGAGCATGGGAGAGAGAGCGATAGGGCTTGGGAGAGAGAGCGAGCGCGCGTCGGAGTGAGAGCAAGCGAGCATGGGAGAGAGAGCAAGCGGGCGTGGGAGAGAGAGCGAGCGGGCGTGGGAGAGAGAGCGAGCGAGCGTGGGAGAGAGAGCGAGCGAGCGTGGGAGAGAGAGCGAGCAAGCATGGTTGAGAGAGCGAGCGAGCGTGAGAGAGAGAGCGCTCGAGCATGGGAGAGCGAGTGAGAGATCTTGGGAGAGAGAGCGAGCGAGTGAGTGTGGGAGAGCGAGCGAGCGTGGGTGAGACAGCGAGAGATGTTGGGAGAGTGAGCAAGTGAGCGTGGGAGAGCGAGCGAGCTTGGGAGAGAGTGAGCGAGCATGGGAGAGAGAGCGAGCGAGCTTGGGAGAGAGAGCAAGCGAGTGTGGGAGAGCGAGCGAGAGAGCTTGGGAGAGAGATCGAGCGAGTGAGTTTGGGAGAGCGAGAGAGCGAGTGAGTGAGTGTGGGAGAGCGAGCAAGCATGGGAGAGCGAGCGAGTGTGGGAGAGTGAGTGAGCGTGGGAGACAGAGCGAGCGAGCTTGGGAGAGAGAGCGAGCAAGTGTGGGAGAGATAGCGAGCGAGCGTGGGAGAGAGCGAGCGAGCATGGGAGAGAGAGCGAGCGAGCGTGGGAGAGGGAGCGAGCGAACGTGGGAGAGAGAGCGAGCGAGCATGGGAGAGAGAGCGAGCGAGCGGGGGTGAGAGAGCGAGCGAGCATGGGAGAGAGAGCGAGCAAACGTGGGAGAGCGAGCAAGCGAGTGTGGTAGAGAGAGCGAGCGAGCATGGGAGAGTGAGCAAGCGAGTGTGGGAGAGATCGAGCGAGCGTGGGAGAGAGAGCGAGCGAGCGGGGGTGAGAGAGCGAGCGAGCATGGGAGACCGAGTGAGCAAACATTGGAGACCGAGCAAGCGAGCATGGGAGAGCGAGCGAGCGAGCGTGGGAGAGCGATCGAGCGTGAGAGAGATAGAGAGTGAGCGTGGGAGAGAGTGCGAGAGAACTTGGGAGAGTGAGCAAGCAAATGTGGGAGAGAGCGAGCGAGCAAGGGTGGGAGAGACAGCGAGCAGGTGTGGGAGAGAGAGCGAGCGTGCGTGAGAGTGAGCGAGTGGGCGTGGGAGAGACAGCGAGCGGGTATGGGAGAGAGAGCGAGCGCATGTGTGAGAGAGAGCGAGCGATTGTGGGACAGAGCGAGTGAGCATGGGAGAGAGAGTGAGTGAGCGGTGGAGAGCAAGTGAGCATGGGAGAGCGAGCGAGCATTGGAGAGATAGTGAGTGTGGGAGAGTGAGCAAGCATGGGAGTCCGAGCGAGCGAGCATGGGAATGCGAGCGAGTGAGCGTGGGAGTATGAGTGAGCGAGTGTGGGAGAGAGAGCGAGTGAGTGTGCGAGAGAGCGAGCGAGCGTGGGAGAGAGAAGGAGCGAACGTGGGAGAGAGAGCGAACGAGCGAGTGTTGGAGAGTGAGCAAGCGAGCATGGGAGAGAGAGTGAGCTAGCATGGGAGAGAGAGCGAGCGAGCATGGGAGAGAGAGCAAGCAAGCGTGGGAGAGAGAGTGAGCGAGCATAGGAGAGCGAGCGTGGGAGAGCGAGTGTGGGAGAGCAAGCGAGCGTGGGAGGGAGAGCGAGCCAGCATGGGAGAGAGGGTTGCGAGTGAGTGTGGGTGAGCGAGCGAGCGTGGGAGAGCGAGCGAGCGTGGGAGAGATAGCGAGCGAGCGTGGGAGAGAGAGCGAGTGAGCGTGGAAGAGAGAGTGAGCGAGTGTGGGATAGAGACCAAGCAAGTGTGGGCGAGAGAATGAGCGAGCGTGGATGAGGAAGTGAGCGAGCTTGGGAGAGATAGTGAGCTAGCGTGGGAGAGAGAGTGAGCGACCGTGGGAGAGAGAGTGAACTAGCATGGGAGAGAGAGCGAGCGAGCATGGGAGAGAGAGCAAGCAAGCGTGGGAGAGAGAGCGAGCGAGCGAGTGTGGGAGAGTGAGCAAGTGAGCATGGGAGAGAGAGTGAGCTAGCGTGGGAGAGAGAGCGAGCGAGCATGGGAGAGAGAGCAAGCAAGCGTGGGAGAGAGAGTGAGCGAGCATAGGAGAGCGACCGTGGGAGAGCGAGTGTGGGAGAGCAAGCGAGCATGGGAGGGAGAGCGAGCCAGCATGGGAGAGAGGGTTGTGAGTGAGTGTGGGTGAGCGAGCGAGCGTGGGAGAGCGAGCGAGCATGGGAGAGATAGCGAGCGAGCGTGGGAGAGAGAGCGAGTGAGCGTGGAAGAGAGAGTGAGCGAGTGTGGTATAGAGACCGAGCGAGTGTGGGCGAGAGAACGAGCGAGCGTGAATGAGGAAGTGAGCGATCTTGGGAGAGATAGTGAGCGAGCGTGAGAGAGTGAGCATTGGAGCGAGAGAGTGAGCGAGCGAGTGAGCGAACATGGGGGAGAGAGCGAGCAAGCATGTGAGAGAAAGCGAGCGAGCGTGGGAGAGAGAGTGAGGGTGTGTAGGAGAGAGCAAGCGAGCATGGGAGAGAGAGCGAGTGAGCGTGGGAGAGGGAGCGAGCATGGTAGAGAGAGCGAGCAAGTGTGAGAGAGTGAGCAAGCATGAGAGAGAGAGATCGAGCGAGCGTGAGATAGAGAGCAAGCGAGCGAGGGAGGGAGAGAGAACGAGTGTGGGAGAGTGAGCGAGCGTGGGAGTCCGAGCGAGCGAGCATGGGAATGCGAGCGAGTGAGCGTGGGAGTATAAGTGAGCGAGCGTGGGAGAGAGAGCGAGTGAGTGTGCGAGAGAGCGAGCGAGCGTGGGAGAGAGAAGGAGCGAACGTGGGAGAGAGAGCGAACGAGCAAGTGTTGGAGAGTGAGCAAGCGAGCATGGGAGAGAGAGTGAGCTAGCGTGGGAGAGAGAGCGAGCGAGCATGGGAGAGAGAGCAAGCAAGCGTGGGAGAGAGAGTGAGCGAGCATAGGAGAGCGAGCGTGGGAGAGCGAGTGTGGGAGAGCAAGCGAGCGTGGGAGGGAGAGCGAGCCAGCATGGGAGAGAGGGTTGCGAGTGAGTGTGGGTGAGCGAGCGAGCGTGGGAGAGCGAGCGAGCGTGGGAGAGATAGCGAGCGAGCATGGGAGAGAGAGCGAGTGAGCGTGGAAGAGAGAGTGAGCGAGTGTGGGATAGAGACCGAGCGAGTGTGGGCGAGAGAATGAGCGAGCGTGGATGAGGAAGTGAGCGAGCTTGGGAGAGATAGTGAGCTAGCGTGGGAGAGAGAGTGAGCGACCGTGGGAGAGAGAGTGAACTAGCATGGGAGAGAGAGCGAGCGAGCATGGGAGAGAGAGCAAGCAAGCGTGGGAGAGAGAGCGAGCGAGCGAGTGTGGGAGAGTGAGCAAGTGAGCATGGGAGAGAGAGTGAACTAGCGTGGGAGAGAGAGCGAGCGAGCATGGGAGAGAGAGCAAGCAAGCGTGGGAGAGAGAGTGAGCGAGCATAGGAGAGCGACCGTGGGAGAGCGAGTGTGGGAGAGCAAGCGAGCGTGGGAGGGAGAGCGAGCCAGCATGGGAGAGAGGGTTGCGAGTGAGTGTGGGTGAGCGAGCGAGCGTGGGAGAGTGAGCGAGCGTGGGAGAGATAGCGAGCGAGCGTGGGAGAGAGAGCGAGTGAGCGTGGAAGAGAGAGTGAGCGAGTGTGGTATAGAGACCGAGCGAGTGTGGGCGAGAGAATGAGCGAGCGTGGATGAGGAAGTGAGCGAGCTTGGGAGAGATAGTGAGCGAGCGTGAGAGAGTGAGCATTGGAGCGAGAGAGTGAGTGAGTGAGTGAGCGAACATGGGGGAGAGAGCGAGCAAGCGTGTGAGAGAAAGCGAGCGAGCGTGGGAGAGAGAGTGAGGGTGTGTAGGAGAGAGCAAGCGAGCATGGGAGAGAGAGCGAGTGAGCGTGGGAGAGGGAGCGAGCGTGGTAGAGAGAGCGAGCAAGTGTGAGAGAGTGAGCAAGCATGAGAGAGAGAGATCGAGCGAGCGTGAGATAGAGAGCGAGCGAGCGAGGGAGGGAGAGAGAACGAGTGAGGGAGAGAGAGCGAGCGAGGGAGAGAGAGCGAGAGAGCGAGTTTGGGAGAGAGAGTGATTGGGCGTGGGAGTGAGAGCGATTGGGCATGGGAGAGCGAGCAAGCGAGTGTGGAAGAGAGAGTGAGCGAGCATGGGAGAGAGAGCGAGTGAGCGTGGGAGAGAGAGCGAGCGAGAGTGGGAGAGAGAGCAAGCGAGCGCAGGAGAGAGAGCATAGGAGCGAGAGAGTGAGCGAGTGAGTGAGCGAGCAATGGAGAGAGAGCGAGCCAGGCATGCGAGAGAAAGCGAGCGAGCGTGGGAGAGAGAGTGAGGTTGTGTCGGAGAGAGAGAGCAAGTGAGCATGGGAGAGAGAGTGAGCGAAGTGGGAGAGCGAGCGAGAGTGGGAGAGAGAGCGAGCAAACGTGAGAGAGTGAGCGAGCATGAGAGAGAGAACGTGTGAGCCTGGGAGAGAGACCAAGCGAGCCTGGGAGAGAGAGCGAGCGGGCGTGGGAGAGCGAGCAAGCGAGTGTGGGAGAGAGAGCGGGCGAGCGAGCGTGGGAGAGAGCGAGCGAGCGAGTGTGGGAGAGACAGCGAGCGGGTGTGGGAGAGAGAGTGAGCGCATGTGAAAGAGAGCGAGTGGACGGGGGAGAGTCAGTGAGCAGGCATGGGAGAGAGAGCGAGCGCACGTGGGAGAGAGAGCGAGCGAGTGTGGGAGAGAGAGAGTGAGCATGGGAGAGAGAGTGAGCAAGCGTGGGAGAGAGCGAGTGAGCGAGTGTGGGAGAGACAGTGAGCGGGTGTGGGAGAGAGAGCGAGCACGTGTGAAAGAGAGCGTGCGGGCGTGGGAGAGTCAGCGAGCAGGCATGGGAGAGAGAGCGAGCGCACGTGGGAGAGAGAGCGAGCGAGTGTGCGAGAGAGCGAGTGAGCATGGGAGAGTGAGCGAGCATGGGAGTGCGAGTGAGCGAGCATGGGAGTGCGAGCGAGTGAGCGTGTGAGTATGATTGAGTGAGCGTGGGAGAGAGAGCGAGCGAGCGTAGGAGAGAGAGCGAGCCAGCGTGGGAGAGAGACCGAGCAAGCATGGATAGAGAGCGAGCGAGGATGGGAGAGAGAGCGAGCGAGTTTGGGAGAGCGAGCGAGCATGGGAGAGCGAGCAATCATGGGAGAGCTAGTGAGTGTGGGAGAGAGAGAGAGCGTGGGAGTGCGAGTGAGCGAGCGTGGGAGTATGAGCGAGTGTGGGAGAGAGAGCGAATGAGCGTGGGACAGAGCAAGTGAGTGTGGGAGAGAGAGCGAGCGAGCGTGGGAGAGAGAGCGAGCGAGCATGGGAGAGAGAGTGAGCGAGCGTGGGAGAGAGAACGAGCATGGGAGAGAGAGTGAGTCTGGGAGTGAGAGCGAGCGAGCATGGGAGAGACAGCAAGTGAGCGTGGAAAAGAGAGTGAGCGAGCGTGGGAAAGAGAGCGAGCGAGCATGGGAGAGAGAGAACAAGCGAGCGTGGGATAGAGAGAGTGAGTGAGTGTGGGAGAGAGAGAGTGAGTGAGTATCGGAGATAGAGTGAGTGAGTGAGTGCATGCATGTTGCAGATTGCATGTGGGAGAGGGGAGACTAAGAGTGCTGGAGACAGAAAGAGTGAGTAAGTAAATGAGTGCATATGGCAGAAAGAGAAAGAGTGAGCATGGGAGAGAGAGTGAGTGAGCGTGGGAGAGAGAGCGAGTGAGCATGGTAGAGAGAGCAAGCGAATGTGGTAGAGAGAGATTGAGCAAGCGTGGGAGTGAGAGCGAGAGGGCGTGGAAATGAGAGCGAGCGGGCATGGGAGAGAGAGCGAGCGAGCATGGGAAAGAGAGCGAGCGAGCATGGGAAAGAGAGCGAGCGAGTGTGGGATAGAGAGAGTGAGTGAGTGTGGGAGAGAGCGAGTGAGTGAGTATCGGAGAGAGAGTGAGTGAGTGAGTGCATGCATGTTGCAGATTGCGTGTGGGTGAGGGGAGAGTAAGAGTGCTGGAGACAGAAAGAGTGAGTAAGTAAATGAGTGCATATGGCAGTAAGAGAAAGAGTGAGTGTGGGAGAGCGTGAGAGAGCGAGTAAGTGAGTGTGGGAGAGGGAGAGTGAGAGAGTGTGGGAGAGAAAGTGTGAGTGAATGTGGGAGAGAAAGTGTGAGTGATTGTGGGAGAGAGAGATTGAGTGAGTGTGGGAGAGGGAGAGTAAGTCAGTGTTAGAGAGAGAGTGAGTGTGCGGGAGAGAGAGATTGAGTGAGTGGGAGATAGAGAATGAATGAGCATGGGAGAGAGAGAGTGAGTCAGTGAGTGTGGGAAAGAGAGAGAGTGAGTGAGTGTGGGAGAGAGAGTGAATGAGTGTGGGAGAGAGGGTGGGTGAGTGTGGGAGAGAGTGAGTGAGTGCTCAAGCGAGAGATTGATTCAGTGTGGGAGAGAGAGTGTGAGTGAGGGTGAGAGAGAGAGAAATTGAGAAAGCGAGGGAAAGAGAGAGTGAGAAAGAGTTGAAGAGAGATCGAGCGAGCGTGGGAGAGAGAGCGAGCGAGCGTGGGAGAGAGAGTGAGCGGGCGTGGGAGAGAGAGCGAGCGGGCGTGGGAGAGGGTGCGAGCGTGGGAGAGAGAGCGAGCGAGCGTGGGAGAGAGAGCGAGCAAGCGTGGGAGAGAGAGCGAGCGGGCGTGGGAGAGAGAGCGAGCGGGCGTGCGAGAGAGCGCGCGAGCGTGGGAGAGAGAGCGAGCGAGTGTGGGAGAGAGAGTGAGCGGGCCTGGGAAAGAGAGCGAGCGGGCGTGGGAGAGAGAGAGCAAGCGAGCGTGGGATAGAGAGATTGAGTGAGTGTGGGAGAGAGAGAGTGAGTGAGTATCGGAGAGAGAGTGAGTGAGTGAGTGCATGCATGTTGCAGATTGCGTGTGGGAGAGGGGAGAGTAAAAGTGCTGAAGACAGAAAGAGTGAGTAAGTAAATGAGTGCATATGGCAGAAAGAGAAAGAGTGAGTGTGGGAGAGCGTGAGAGAGCGAGTAAGTGAGTGTGGGAGAGGGAGAGTGAGAGAGTGTGGGAGAGAAAGTGTGAGTGAATGTGGGAGAGAAAGTGTGAGTGAATGTGGGAGAGAGAGTAAGTGAGTGTGGGAGAGAGAGAGTGAGTGAGTGTGGGAGAGAGAGATTGAGTGAGTGGGTGATAGAGAATGAATGAGTATGGGAGAGAGAGAGTGAGTCAGTGAGTGTGGGAAAGAGAGAGAGTGAGTGAGTGTGGGAGAGAGAGTGAATGAGTGCGGGAGAGAGCGTGGGTCAGTGTGGGAGAGAGTGAGTGAGTGCTCGACCGAGAGACATTGATTCAGTATGGGAGAGAATGTGTGAGTGAGGGTGGGAGAGAGAGAAATTGAGAAAGGGAGGGAAAGAGAGAGTGAGAAAGTGTTGAAGAGAGAGCGAGGGAGCGTGGGAGAGAGAGCGAGCGAGCGTGGGAGAGCGAGCGAGCGAGCGTGGGAGAGCGAGCGAGCGTGTGTGGAAGAGAGAGCGTGCGAGCGTGGGAGAGAGTGTGAGCGTGCGTGGGAGAGAGAGCGAGCGGGTGTGGGAGAGAGAGCAAATGTGTGAGAGCGAGCGAGCGTGGGAGAGTGAGCGAGCATGGGAGAGAGAGCGAGCGAGCGTGGGAGAGAGAGCGAGCGAGCGTGAGAGAGAGAGGGAGCGCGCGTGGGAGAGAGAGCCAGTGAGCATTGGAGAGAGAGCGAGTGAATGTGGGAGAGAGAGCGAGCGAGCGTGGGCGAGAGAGCGAGCGTGCGTGGCAGAGAGAGCGAGCGAGCGTGGGAGAGAGAGTGAGCGGGCGTGGGAGAGAGTGCGAGCGGGCGTGTGAGAGAGAGCGAGCGAGCGTGGGACAGAGAGCGAGCGACCGTGGGAGAGAGAGTGAGCGGTCGTGGGAGAGAGAGCGAGAGGGCGTGGGAGAGGGTGCGAGCGAGCGTGGGAGAGAGAGCGAGCGAGCGTGGGAGAGAGAGCGAGCGAGCGTGGGAGAGAGAGCGAGCGAGCGTGGGAGAGAGAGTGAGCAAACGTGGGAGAGAGAGCAAGCGAACATGGGAGAGCGAGCGAGCGTTGGAGAGAGAGTGAATGAACATGGGAGAGAGAGAGTCAATGAGCGTGGGAGAGGGAGAGAGACAACGAGCATGGGAGTGAGAGAGCGAGCGTGGGAGAGAGAGACCAAGCGAGCGTGGGAGAGCGCGCAATTGCGAGTGAGCATGGGAGAGAGAACGATCAAGCGTGGAAGAGAGAGGGAGCGAGCGTGGGAGAGAGAGCGAGCGAACATGGGAGAGTGAGCGAGCGAGCGTGGGAGAGAGAGCGAGCGAGCGTGGGAGAGAGACCGAGCGTGCGTTGCGAGAGAATGAGCGAGCATGGACGAGGAAGCGAGCGAGCTTGGGAGAGATAGCAAGCGAGCGCAGGAGAGAGAGCATGGGAGCGAGAGAGTGAGCGAGTGAGTGAGCGAGCAATGGAGAGAGAGCGAGCAGGCATGCGAGAGAAAGTGAGCGAGCGTGGGAGAGAGAGTGAGGGTGTGTCGGAGAGAGAGAGCAAGTGAGCATGGGAGAGAGAGTGAGCGAAGTGGGAGAGCGAGCGAGAGTGGGAGAGCGAGCAAACGTGAGAGAGTGAGCGAGCATGAGAGAGAGAGAACGTGTGAGCCTGGGAGAGAGACCAAGCGAGCCTGGGAGAGAGTGCGAGCGGGCGTGGGAGAGCGAGCGAGCGAGTGTGGGAGAGACAGTGAGCGGGTGTGGGAGAGACAGCGAGCGAGTGTGGGAGAGCGAGCGAGCACGTGTGAAAGAGAGCGAGCGGGCGTGGGAGAGTCAGTGAGCAGGCATGGGAGAGAGAGCGCACGTGAGAGAGAGAGCGAGCCAGTGTGGGAGAGAGCGAGTGAGCATGGGAGAGAGAGCGAGTGAGCGTGGGAGAGAGCGAGTGAGCGAGTGTGGGAGAAACAGTGAGCAGGTGTGGGAGAGAGAGCGAGCACGCATGAAAGAGAGTGAGCGGGCGTGGGAGAGTCAGCGAGCAGGCATGGGAGAGAGAGCGAGCGCACGTGGGAGAGAGAGCGAGCGAGTGTGGGAGAGAGTGAGTGAGCATGGGAGAGTGAGCGAGCATGGGAGTGCGAGTGAGCAAGCATGGGAGTGCGAGCGAGTGAGCGTGTGAGTATGATTGAGCGAGCGTGGGAGAGAGAGCGAGCGAGCGTAGGAGAGAGAGCGAGCCAGCGTGGGAGAGAGACCGAGCAAGCATGGATAGAGAGCGAGCGAGGGTGGGAGAGAGGGTGGGAGAAAGAGCGAGCATGGGAGAGAGTGCGAGCATGGGAGAGAGAGCGAACGAGCGGGGGAGAGCAATTGAGCATGGGAGTGCGAGCAAGCATGGGAGAGCTAGTGAGTGTGGGAGAGAGAGCGAGCGTGGGAGTGCGAGTGAGCGAGCGTGGGAGTATGAGCGAGTGTGGGAGAGAGAGCAAATGAGTGTGGGAGAGAGAGCAAGCGAGCGTGGGAGAGAGAGCGAGCGAGCGTGGGAGAGAGAGCGATCGAGCATGGGAGAGAGAGTGAGCGAGCATTGGAGAGAGAGTGAGCGAGCGTGGGAGAGAGAGCGAGCATGGGAGAGAGAGCGAGCCTGGGAGTGAGAGCGAGCGAGCATGGGAGAGACAGCAAGCGAGCGTGGAAAAGAGAGTGAGCGAGCGTGGGAAAGAGAGCAAGCGAGCATGGGAGAGAGAGAACAAGCGAGCGTGGGATAGAGAGAGAGAGTGAGTGTGGGGGAGAGAGAGTGAGTGAGTATCGGAGATAGAGTGAGTGAGTGAGTGCATGCATGTTGCAGATTGCGTGTGGGAGAGGGGAGAGTAAGAGTGCTGGAGACAGAAAGAGTGAGTAAGTAAATGAGTGCATATGGCAGAAAGAGAAAGAGTGAGCGAGCGTGGGATAGAGAGTGTGTGAGCGTGGGAGAGAGAGCGAGTGAGCGTGGTAGAGAGAGCAAGCGAATGTGGTAGAGAGAGATTGAGCGAGCGTGGGAGTGAGAGCGAGAGGGCGTGGAAATGAGAGCGAGCGGGCATGGGAGAGAGAGCGAGCGAGCGTGGGAAAGAGAGTGAGCGAGCGTGGGAAAGAGAGCGAGCGAGTGTGGGAGTGAGAGAGCAAGCGAGTGTGGGATAGAGAGAGTGAGTGAGTGTGGGAGAGAGAGAGTGAGTGAGTATCAGACAGAGAGTGAGTGAGTGAGTGCATGCATGTTGCAGATTGCGTGTGGGAGAGGGGAGAGTAAGAGTGCTGGAGACAGAAAGAGTGACTAAGTAAATGACTGCATATGGCAGAAAGAGAAAGAGTGAGTGTGGGAGAGCATGAGAGAGTGAGTAAGTGAGTGTGGGAGAGGGAGAGTGAGAGAGTGTGGGAGAGAAAGTGTGAGTGAATGTGGGAGAGAAAGTGTGAGTGATTGTGGGAGAGAGAGATTGAGTGAGTGTGGGAGAGAGAGAGTAAGTCAGTGTTAGAGAGAGAGTGAGTGTGCGGAGAGAGAGATTGAGTGAGTGGGAGAGAGAGAATGAATGAGCATGGGAGAGAGAGAGTGAGTCAGTGAGTGTGGGAAAGAGAGAGAGTGAGTGAGTGTGGGAGAGAGAGTGAATGAGTGCGGGAGAGAGGGTGGGTGAGTGTGGGAGAGAGTGAGTGAGTGCTCGAGCGAGAGATTGATTCAGTGTGGGAGAGAGAGTGTGAGTGAGGGTGAGAGAGAGAGAAATTGAGAAAGGGAGGGAAAGAGAGAGTGAGAAAGCATTGAAGAGAGATCGAGCGAGCGTGGGAGAGAGAGCAAGCGAGCGTGGGAGAGAGAGCGAGCGTGCGTGGGAGAGAGAGCGAGCGGGTGTGGGAGAGAGAGCAAATGTGTGAGAGCGAGTGAGTGTGGGAGAGCGAGTGAGCGTGGGAGAGAGAGCGAGCGATGCATGGGAGAGAGAGCGAGCAAGTGTGGGAGAGGGAGCCAGTGAGCATGGGAGAGAGAGCGAGCGAATGTGGGAGAGAGAGCGAGCGAGCGTGCGAGAGAGAGCGAGCGTGCGTGGGAGAGAGAGCGAGCGAGCGTGGGAGAGAGAGTGAGCGAGCGTGGGAGAGAGAGCGAGCGGGCGTGGGGGAGAGAGCGAGCGGGCGTGGGACAGAGAGTGAGCGAGCGTGGGAGATAGAGCGAGCGAGCGTGGGAGAGAGAGCGAGCGAGCGTGGGAGAGAGAGCGAGCGAGCGTGGGAGAGACAGCGAGCGAGCGTGGGAGAGGGAGCGAGCGAGCATGGGAGAGAGAGCGATCGAGCGTGGGATAGAGAGTGACCGTGCATGGGAGAGAGCGAGCAAGCATGGGAGAGAGAGCGAGCGTGCGTGGGAGTGAGAGCGAGCGGGCGTGGGAGAGCGAGCAAGTGAGTGTGGGAGAGAGAGCGGGGTGAGCGAGTGAGCGTGGGAGAGAACGAGCGAGCGAGTGTGGGAGAGACAGTGAGCGGGCATGGGAGAGAGAGCGAGTGCACGTGGGAGAGAGAGCGAGCGAGTGTGAGAGAGAGCGAGTGAGCATGGGAGAGAGATTGAGCGAGCGGGGGATAGAGAGAGTGAATGAGTGTGGGAGAGAGAGAGTGAGTGAGTATCAGAGAGAGAGTGAGTGAGTGCATGAATGTTGCAGATTGCGTGTGGGAGAGGGGAGAGTAAGAGTGCTGGAGACAGAAAGAGTGAGTAAGTAAATGAGTGCATATGGCAGAAAGAGAAAGAGTGAGCGAGCGTGGGATAGAGAGTGTGTGAGCGTGGGAGAGAGAGCGAGTGAGCGTGGTAGAGAGAGCAAGCGAATGTGGTAGAGAGAGATTGAGCGAGCGTGGGAGTGAGAGCGAGAGGGCGTGGAAATGAGAGCGAGCGGGCATGGGAGAGAGAGCGAGCGAGCGTGGGAAAGAGAGTGAGCGAGCGTGGGAAAGAGAGCGAGCGAGTGTGGGAGTGAGAGAGCAAGCGAGTGTGGGATAGAGAGAGTGAGTGAGTGTGGGAGAGAGAGAGTGAGTGAGTATCAGACAGAGAGTGAGTGAGTGAGTGCATGCATGTTGCAGATTGCGTGTGGGAGAGGGGAGAGTAAGAGTGCTGGAGACAGAAAGAGTGACTAAGTAAATGACTGCATATGGCAGAAAGAGAAAGAGTGAGTGTGGGAGAGCATGAGAGAGTGAGTAAGTGAGTGTGGGAGAGGGAGAGTGAGAGAGTGTGGGAGAGAAAGTGTGAGTGAATGTGGGAGAGAAAGTGTGAGTGATTGTGGGAGAGAGAGATTGAGTGAGTGTGGGAGAGAGAGAGTAAGTCAGTGTTAGAGAGAGAGTGAGTGTGCGGAGAGAGAGATTGAGTGAGTGGGAGAGAGAGAATGAATGAGCATGGGAGAGAGAGAGTGAGTCAGTGAGTGTGGGAAAGAGAGAGAGTGAGTGAGTGTGGGAGAGAGAGTGAATGAGTGCGGGAGAGAGGGTGGGTGAGTGTGGGAGAGAGTGAGTGAGTGCTCGAGCGAGAGATTGATTCAGTGTGGGAGAGAGAGTGTGAGTGAGGGTGAGAGAGAGAGAAATTGAGAAAGGGAGGGAAAGAGAGAGTGAGAAAGCATTGAAGAGAGATCGAGCGAGCGTGGGAGAGAGAGCAAGCGAGCGTGGGAGAGAGAGCGAGCGTGCGTGGGAGAGAGAGCGAGCGGGTGTGGGAGAGAGAGCAAATGTGTGAGAGCGAGTGAGTGTGGGAGAGCGAGTGAGCGTGGGAGAGAGAGCGAGCGATGCATGGGAGAGAGAGCGAGCAAGTGTGGGAGAGGGAGCCAGTGAGCATGGGAGAGAGAGCGAGCGAATGTGGGAGAGAGAGCGAGCGAGCGTGCGAGAGAGAGCGAGCGTGCGTGGGAGAGAGAGCGAGCGAGCGTGGGAGAGAGAGTGAGCGAGCGTGGGAGAGAGAGCGAGCGGGCGTGGGGGAGAGAGCGAGCGGGCGTGGGACAGAGAGTGAGCGAGCGTGGGAGATAGAGCGAGCGAGCGTGGGAGAGAGAGCGAGCGAGCGTGGGAGAGAGAGCGAGCGAGCGTGGGAGAGACAGCGAGCGAGCGTGGGAGAGGGAGCGAGCGAGCATGGGAGAGAGAGCGATCGAGCGTGGGATAGAGAGTGACCGTGCATGGGAGAGAGCGAGCAAGCATGGGAGAGAGAGCGAGCGTGCGTGGGAGTGAGAGCGAGCGGGCGTGGGAGAGCGAGCAAGTGAGTGTGGGAGAGAGAGCGGGGTGAGCGAGTGAGCGTGGGAGAGAACGAGCGAGCGAGTGTGGGAGAGACAGTGAGCGGGCATGGGAGAGAGAGCGAGTGCACGTGGGAGAGAGAGCGAGCGAGTGTGAGAGAGAGCGAGTGAGCATGGGAGAGAGATTGAGCGAGCGGGGGATAGAGAGAGTGAATGAGTGTGGGAGAGAGAGAGTGAGTGAGTATCAGAGAGAGAGTGAGTGAGTGCATGAATGTTGCAGATTGTGTGTGGGAGAGGAGAGAGTAAGAGTGCTGGAGACAGAAAGAGTGAGTAAGTAAATGAGTGCATATGGCAGAAAGAGAAGGAGTGAGTGTGGGAGAGCGTGAGAGAGCGAGTAAGTGAGTGTGGGAGAGGGAGGGTGAGAGAGTGTGGGAGAGAAAGTGTGAGTGAATGTGGGAGAGAAAGTGTGAGTGATTGTGGGAGAGAGAGATTGAGTGAGTGGGAGATAGAGAATGAATGAGTATGGGAGAGAGATTGAGTCAGTGAGTGTGGGAAAGTGAGAGAGTGAGTGTGTGTGGGAGAGAGAGTGAATGAGTGCGGGAAAGAGGGTGGGTGAGTAGGGAGAGAGTGAGTGAGTGTTCGAGCGAGAGAGAGTGATTCAGTGTGGGAGATGAGTGAGGGTGGGAGAGAGAGATATTGAGAAAGTGAGGAAAAGAGAGCGAGAGAGCATTGAAGAGAGAGCGAGCGAGCGTGGGAGGAGAGCGAGTGAGCGTGAGAGAGAGAGCGAGCGAGCGTGGGTGGAGAGCGAGAGAGTGTCAGAGAGAGAGAGCGAGCAAGCATGGGAGAGAGAGCGAGCAAGCGTGGGAGAGAGCGCGACCGAATGTGGGAGTGAGAGCGAGCGAGCATGGGAGAGAGAGTGAGCGGGCGTCGGAGTGAGAGCGAGCGAGCGTGGGAGTGAGAGCAAGCGGGCGTGGGTGAGGGAGTGAGCGGGCATGGGAGAGAGAGCGAGCGAGCGTGGGAGAGAGAGCGAGCAAGCATGGTTGAGAGAGCGAGCGAGCGTGAGAGAGAGAGCCTTCGAGCATAGAAGAGCGAGCGAGAGAGCTTGGGAGAGAGAGCGAGCGAGTGAGTGTTGGAGAGCGAGCAAGCGTGGGTGAGACAGCGAGAGATGTTGGGAGAGTGAGCAAGTGAGCGTGGGAGAGCGAGCGAGCTTGGTAGAGAGCGCGAGCTAGCATGGGAGAGACAGTGACGGAGCATGGCAGAGAGAGCGAGCGAGCGTGGGAGAGAGTGAGCGAGCATGGGAGAGAGAGCGAGCGAGCTTGGGAGAGAGAGCGAGCGAGCGTGGGAGAGCGAGCGAGAGAGCTTGGGAGAGAGAGCGAGTGAGTGAGTTTGGGAGAGCGAGAGAGGGAGCGAGTGAGTGTGGGAGAGCGAGCTTGGGAGAGCGAGCGAGTGTGGGAGAGTGAGCGAGTGTGGGAGAGAGAGCGAGCGAGCTTGGGAGAGAGAGCGAGCAAGTTTGGGAGAGATAGCAAGCGAGCGTGGGAGAGAGCGAGCGAGCATGGGAGAGAGAGCGAGCGAGCGTGGGAGAGAGAGCGAGCGAGCGTGGGAGAGAGAGCGAGCGAGCGTGGGAGAGAGAGCGAGCGAGTGTGGGAGAGAGTGGGAGCGAGTGTGGGAGAGAGTGGGACCGAGTGTGGGATAGAGACCGAGCGGGAGTGGGAGAGAGAGCAAGCGAGCATGGGAGAGAGAGCGAGCGAGCATCGGAGAGCGAGCGTGGGAGAGCGAGCGAGCATGGGAGAGAGAGAGAGCGAGTGTGGGAGAGCGAGCGAGCGTGGGAGAGCGAGCAAGCGTGAGAGAGTGAACGAGCACGAGAGAGAGATTGAGCGAGCGTGAGAGAGAGAGTGAGCGAGGGAGAGAGAGTGAGCGAGCGAGTGTGGGAGAGAAAGTGAGCGGGCATCGGAGTGAGAGCGAGCGGGCATGGGAGAGCGAGCAAACGAGTGTGGGAGAGAGCTGGCCGAGCATGGGAGAGAGCGAGCGAGTGAGTGTGGGAGGGAGAGAGAGCGAGCGAGCGGGGAGAGCAAGGGAGCATGGGAGAGCGAGCGAGGATGGGAGAGGTAGAGAGTGTGGGAGAGCGAGCGAGCGAGCATGGGAGAGATAGCGAGCGGGCGTGGGAGAGAGAGTGAGCGAGCATGGGAGGGAGAGAGAGCGAGCGAGCGGGATGAGCAAGTGAGCATGGGAGAGCGAGCGAGGATGGGAGAGCTAGAGAGTGTGGGAGAGCGAGCGAACGAGCGTGGGAGTGTGAGCGAGCAAGCGTGGGAGTATGAGCGAGCTTGGGAGAAGGAGTGAGCGAGCATGGGAGAGAGAGCGAGCGAGCGTGGGAGAGAGAGTGAGCGAGTGTGGGAGAGAGACCGAGCGAGCCTGGGAGAGAGAGGGAGCTTGCGTGGGAGAGAGAGCGAGCGAGCGTGGGGGAGAGAGCAAGCGAGCGTAGGAGACCGAGCGAGCACGCGCGAGAGAGAGCAAGCTGGCATGGGAGAGACAGCGAGTGGGCATGGGAGAGAGAGCGAGTGCACGTGGGAGAGAGAGAGAGCGGGCGTGGGAAAGAGAGCGAGCGAGCATGGGAGAGAGAGCAAGCGAGCGGGGGTGAGAGAGCGAGCGAGCATGGGAGAGAGAGCGAGCAAATGTTGGAGAGCGAGCGAGCGAGCGTGGGAGAGCGATCGAGCGTGGGAGAGATAGAGAGTGAGCGTGGGAGAGAGAGCAAGAGAACTTGGGAGAGTGAGCAAGCGAGTGTGGGAGAGAGTGAGCGAGCAAGTGTGGGAGAGACAGCGAGCAGGTGTGGGAGAGAGAGCGAGTGCACGTGGGAGAGAGAGCGAGCGAGTGTGGGAGAGAGCGAGTGAGCATGGGAGAGAGAGCGAGTGAGCAGTGGAGAGCAAGTGAGCATGGGAGAGCGAGCGAGCATGGGAGAGATAGTGAGTGTGGGAGAGTGAGCGAGCGTGGGAGTCCGAGCGAGCAAGCATGGGAGTGCGAGCGAGTGAGCGTGGGAGTATGAGTGAGCGAGCGTGGGAGAGAGAGCGAGCGAGCGTGGGAGAGAGAACGAGCGAACGTGGGAGAGAGAGCGAGCGAGCGTGGGAGAGGGAGCGAGCGAACGTGGGAGAGAGAGCGAGCGAGTGTGGGAGAGCAAGCAAGCGTGGGAGAGCGAGCGAGCATGGGAGAGAAAGCGAGTGAGCATGCGTGAGAGAGCGACCGATCGTGGGAGAGAGAGTGAGTGAGCGTGGGAGAGAGAGCGAGCGAGCTTGGGAAAGAGTGCGAGCGAGCGTGGGAGAGAGAGCGAGTGAGTGTGGGAGACAAAGCGAGTGAGCGTGGGAGAGAGAGCGAGCGAGCATGGGAGAGAGAGCAAGAGAGCTTGGGAGAGAGAGCGAGTGAGTGTGGGACAGAGAGCGGGTGAGCGTGAGAGAGTGAGCAAGCAGGGGAGAGAGCGATCAAGCGAGTGTGGGAGAGAGAGCGAGCGTGGGAGAGAGAGCGAGCGAGTGTGGGAGAGAGAACGAGCGAGCATGGGAGAGAGAGTGAGCAAGCATAGGAGAGTGAGCGTGGGAGAGCGAGTGTGGGAGAGTGAGCGAGCGTGGGTGAGAGAGCGAGCGAGCGTGGGAGAGTGAGCCAGCATGGGAGAGTGAGCCAGCATGGGAGAGAGGGTGCGAGTGAGTGTGAGAGAGCGAGCGAGCGTGGGAGAGATAGCGAGCGAGCGTGGGAGAGAGAGCGAGTGAGCATGGAAGAGAGAGTGAGCGAGTGTGGGAGAGAGACCGAGCGAGTGTGGGTGAGAGAACGAGCGAGCATGACTGAGGAAGTGAGCGAGCTTGGGAGAGATAGTGAGCGAGCATGAGAGAGTGAGCATGGGAGCGAGAGAGTGAGCGAGTGAGTGAGCGAGCATGGGGGACAGAGCGAGCAAGCGTGTGAGAGAAAGCGAGCGAGCGTGGGAGAGAGAGTGAGGGTGTGTAGGAGAGAGCAAGTGAGCATGGGAGAGAGAGAGAGTGAGCGTGGGAGAGGGAGTGAGCATGGTAGAGAGAGCGAGCAAGCGTGAGAGAGTGAGCGAGCATGAGAGAGAGAGATCGAGCGAGCGTGAGATAGAGAGCGAGCGAGCGAGGGAGGGAGAGAGATCGAGTGAGGGAGAGAGAGCGAGCGAGGGAGAGAGTGAGCGAGCATGGGGGACAGAGCGAGCAAGCGTGTGAGAGAAAGCGAGCGAGCGTGGGAGAGAGAGTGAGGGTGTGTAGGAGAGAGCAAGTGAGCATGGGAGAGAGAGCGAGTGAGCGTGGGAGAGGGAGTGAGCATGGTAGAGAGAGCGAGCAAGCGTGAGAGAGTGAGCAAGCATGAGAGAGAGAGATCGAGCGAGCGTGAGATAGAGAGCGAGCGAGCGAGGGAGGGAGAGAGATCGATTGAGGGAGAGAGAGCGAGTGAGGGAGAGAGAGCGAGTGAGGGAGAGAGAGCGAGCGAGGGAGAGAGAGCGAGCGAGGGAGAGAGAGCGAGCGAGCGAGTGTGGGAGAGAGAGCGAGCGGGCATGGGAGTGAGAGCGAGCGGGCATGGGAGAGCGAGCAAGCGAGTGTGGGAGAGAGAGTAAGCGAGCGTGGGAGAGAGAGTGAGCGTGCATGGGAGAGAGAGCGAGCGAGCGGGGGACAGCAAGTGAGCGTGGGAGAGCAAGCAAGCATCGGAGAGCTAGTGAGTGTTGGAGAGAGAGTGAGCGTGGGAGTGCGAGCGAGGTGAGCGTGGGAGTATGAGCGAGTGTGGGAGAGAGAGCGATGGAGCGTGGGAGAGAGAGCAAGCCAGCGTGGGAGAGAGAGCGAGTGAGCGTGGGAGAGAGAGCAAGTGAGCGTGGGAGAGAGAGCGAGCATGGGAGAGACAGCGAGCATGGGAGAGAGAGCGAGCGAGCGTGGGAAAGAGAGCGAGCGAGCGTGGGAAAGAGAGCGAGCGAGCGTGGGAGAGAGAGAGATAGCGAGCGTGGGATAGACAGAGTGAGTGAGTGTGGGAGAGAGAGAGTGAGTGAGTATCAGAGAGAGAGAGTGAGTGAGTGAGTGCATGCATGTTGCAGATTGCATGTGGGAGAGGAGAGAGTAAGAGTGCTGGAGACAGAAAGAGTGAGTAAGTAAATGAGTGCATATGGCAGAAAGAGAAAGAGTGAGTGTGGGAGAGCGTGAGAGAGCGAGTAAGTGAGTGTGGGAGAGGGAGGGTGAGAGAGTGTGGGAGAGAAAGTGTGAGTGAATGTGGGAGAGAAAGTGTGAGTGATTGTGGGAGAGAGAGATTGAGTGAGTGGGAGATAGAGAATGAATGAGTATGGGAGAGAGATTGAGTCAGTGAGTGTGGGAAAGTGAGAGAGTGAGTGTGTGTGGGAGAGAGAGTGAATGAGTGTGGGAAAGAGGGTGGGTGAGTAGGGAGAGAGTGAGTGAGTGTTCGAGCGAGAGAGAGTGATTCAGTGTGGGAGATGAGTGAGGGTGGGAGAGAGAGATATTGAGAAAGTGAGGAAAAGAGAGCGAGAGAGCATTGAAGAGAGAGCGAGCGAGCGTGGGAGGAGAGCGAGCGAGCGTGAGAGAGAGAGCGAGCGAGCGTGGGTGGAGAGCGAGCGAGTGTCAGAGAGAGAGAGCGAGCAAGCATGGGAGAGAGAGCGAGCAAGCGTGGGAGAGAGCGCGACCGAATGTGGGAGTGAGAGCGAGCGAGCATGGGAGAGAGAGCGAGAGGGCATGGGAGAGAGAGTGAGCGGGCGTCGGAGTGAGAGCGAGCGAGCGTGGGAGGGAGAGCAAGCGGGCGTGGGTGAGGGAGTGAGCGGGCATGGGAGAGAGAGCGAGCGAGCGTGGGAGAGAGAGCGAGCAAGCATGGTTGAGAGAGCGAGCGAGCGTGAGAGAGAGAGCCTTCGAGCATAGAAGAGCGAGCGAGAGAGCTTGGGAGAGAGAGCGAGCGAGTGAGTGTTGGAGAGCGAGCAAGCGTGGGTGAGACAGCGAGAGATGTTGGGAGAGTGAGCAAGTGAGCGTGGGAGAGTGAGCGAGCTTGGTAGAGAGCGCGAGCTAGCATGGGAGAGACAGTGACGGAGCGTGGCAGAGAGAGTGAGCGAGCGTGGGAGAGAGTGAGCGAGCATGGGAGAGAGAGTGAGCGAGCTTGGGAGAGAGAGCGAGCGAGCGTGGGAGAGCGAGCGAGAGAGCTTGGGAGAGAGAGCGAGTGAGTGAGTTTGGGAGAGCGAGAGAGGGAGCGAGTGAGTGTGGGAGAGCGAGCTTGGGAGAGCGAGCGAGTGTGGGAGAGTGAGCGAGTGTGGGAGAGAGAGCGAGCGAGCTTGGGAGAGAGAGCGAGCAAGTTTGGGAGAGATAGCAAGCGAGCGTGGGAGAGAGCGAGCGAGCATGGGAGAGCGAGCGAGCGAGCGTGGGAGAGAGAGCGAGCGAGCGTGGGAGAGAGAGCGAGCGAGTGTGGGAGAGAGTGGGAGCGAGTGTGGGAGAGAGTGGGACCGAGTGTGGGATAGAGACCGAGCGGGAGTGGGAGAGAGAGCAAGCGAGCATGGGAGAGAGAGCGAGCGAGCATCGGAGAGCGAGCGTGGGAGAGCGAGCGAGCATGGGAGAGAGAGAGAGCGAGTGTGGGAGAGCGAGCGAGCGTGGGAGAGCGAGCAAGCGTGAGAGAGTGAACGAGCATGAGAGAGAGATTGAGCGAGCGTGAGAGAGAGAGCGAGCGAGGGAGAGAGAGTGAGCGAGCGAGTGTGGGAGAGAAAGTGAGCGGGCATCGGAGTGAGAGCGAGCGGGCATGGGAGAGCGAGCAAACGAGTGTGGGAGAGAGCTGGCCGAGCATGGGAGAGAGCGAGCGAGTGAGTGTGGGAGGGAGAGAGAGCGAGCGAGCGGGGAGAGCAAGGGAGCATGGGAGAGCGAGCGAGGATGGGAGAGGTAGAGAGTGTGGGAGAGCGAGCGAGCGAGCATGGGAGAGATAGCGAGCGGGCGTGGGAGAGAGAGTGAGCGAGCATGGGAGGGAGAGAGAGCGAGCGAGCGGGATGAGCAAGTGAGCATGGGAGAGCGAGCGAGGATGGGAGAGCTAGAGAGTGTGGGAGAGCGAGCGAACGAGCGTGGGAGTGTGAGCGAGCAAGCGTGGGAGTATGAGCGAGCTTGGGAGAAGGAGTGAGCGAGCATGGGAGAGAGAGCGAGCGAGCGTGGGAGAGAGAGTGAGCGAGTGTGGGAGAGAGACCGAGCGAGCCTGGGAGAGAGAGGGAGCTTGCGTGGGAGAGAGAGCGAGCGAGCGTGGGGGAGAGAGCAAGCGAGCGTAGGAGACCGAGCGAGCACGCGTGAGAGAGAGCAAGCTGGCATGGGAGAGACAGCGAGTGGGCATGGGAGAGAGAGCGAGTGCACGTGGGAGAGAGAGAGAGCGGGCGTGGGAAAGAGAGCGAGCGAGCATGGGAGAGAGAGCAAGCGAGCGGGGGTGAGAGAGCGAGCGAGCATGGGAGAGAGAGCGAGCAAACGTGGGAGAGTGAGCAAGCGAGTGTGGGAGAGAGAGCGAGCGAGCATGGGAGAGAGAGTGAGTGAGCGGTGGTGAGAGAGCGAGCAAGCATGGGAGAGAGAGCGAGCAAACGTTGGAGAGCGAGCGAGCGAGCGTGGGAGAGCGATCGAGCGTGGGAGAGATAGAGAGTGAGCGTGGGAGAGAGAGCGAGAGAACTTGGGAGAGTGAGCAAGCGAGTGTGGGAGAGAGTGAGCGAGCAAGTGTGGGAGAGACAGCGAGCAGGTGTGGGAGAGAGAGCGAGTGCACGTGGGAGAGAGAGCGAGCGAGTGTGGGAGAGAGCGAGTGAGCATGGGAGAGAGAGCCAGTGAGCAGTGGAGAGCAAGTGAGCATGGGAGAGCGAGCGAGCATGGGAGAGATAGTGAGTGTGGGAGAGTGAGCGAGCGTGGGAGTCCGAGCGAGCAAGCATGGGAGTGCGAGCGAGTGAGCGTGGGAGTATGAGTGAGCGAGCGTGGGAGAGAGAGCAAGCGAGCGTGGGAGAGAGAACGAGCGAATGTGGGAGAGAGAGCGAGCGAGCGTGGGAGAGGGAGCGAGCGAACGTGGGAGAGAGAGCGAGCGAGTGTGGGAGAGCGAGCAAGCGTGGGAGAGCGAGCGAGCATGGGAGAGAAAGCGAGTGAGCATGCGTGAGGGAGCGACCGATCGTGGGAGAGAGAGTGAGTGAGCGTGGGAGAGAGAGCGAGCGAGCTTGGGAGAGAGTGCGAGCGAGCGTGGGAGAGAGAGCGAGTGAGTGTGGGAGACAAAGCGAGTGAGCGTGGGAGAGAGAGCGAGCGAGCATGGGAGAGAGAGCAAGAGAGCTTGGGAGAGAGAGCGAGTGAGTGTGGGACAGAGAGCGGGGTGAGCGTGAGAGAGTGAGCAAGCAGGGGAGAGAGCGATCAAGCGAGTGTGGGAGAGAGAGCGAGCGTGGGAGAGAGAGCGAGCGAGTGTGGGAGAGAGAGTGAGCGAGCGTGGGAGAGAGAGTGAGCGAGCGTGGGAGAGAGAACGAGCGAGCATGGGAGAGAGAGTGAGCAAGCATAGGAGAGTGAGCGTGGGAGAGCGAGTGTGGGAGAGTGAGCGAGCGTGGGTGAGAGAGCGAGCGAGCGTGGGAGAGTGAGCCAGCATGGGAGAGTGAGCCAGCATGGGAGAGAGGGTGCGAGTGAGTGTGAGAGAGCGAGCGAGCGTGGGAGAGATAGCGAGCGAGCGTGGGAGAGAGAGCGAGTGAGCGTGGAAGAGAGAGTGAGCGAGTGTGGGAGAGAGACCGAGCGAGTGTGGGTGAGAGAACGAGCGAGCATGACTGAGGAAGTGAGCGAGCTTGGGAGAGATAGTGAGCGAGCATGAGAGAGTGAGCATGGGAGCGAGAGAGTGAGCGAGTGAGTGAGCGAGCATGGGGGACAGAGCGAGCAAGCGTGTGAGAGAAAGCGAGCGAGCGTGGGAGAGAGAGTGAGGGTGTGTAAGAGAGAGCAAGTGAGCATGGGAGAGAGAGCGAGTAAGCGTGGGAGAGGGAGTGAGCATGGTAGAGAGAGCGAGCAAGCGTGAGAGAGTGAGCGAGCATGAGAGAGAGAGATCGAGCGAGCGTGAGATAGAGAGCGAGTGAGCGAGGGAGGGAGAGAGATCGAGTGAGGGAGAGAGAGCGAGCGAGGGAGAGAGTGAGCGAGCATGGGGGACAGAGCGAGCAAGCGTGTGAGAGAAAGCGAGCGAGCGTGGGAGAGAGAGTGAGGGTGTGTAGGAGAGAGCAAGTGAGCATGGGAGAGAGAGCGAGTGAGCGTGGGAGAGGGAGTGAGCATGGTAGAGAGAGCGAGCAAGCGTGAGAGAGTGAGCAAGCATGAGAGAGAGAGATCGAGCGAGCGTGAGATAGAGAGCGAGCGAGCGAGGGAGGGAGAGAGATCGAGTGAGGGAGAGAGAGCGAGTGAGGGAGAGAGAGCGAGTGAGGGAGAGAGAGCGAGCGAGGGAGAGAGAGCGAGCGAGCGAGTGTGGGAGAGAGAGCGAGCGGGCATGGGAGTGAGAGCGAGCGGGCATGGGAGAGCGAGCAAGCGAGTGTGGGAGAGAGAGTAAGCGAGCGTGGGAGAGAGAGTGAGCATGCATGGGAGAGAGAGCGAGCGAGCGGGGGACAGCAAGTGAGCGTGGGAGAGCAAGCAAGCATCGGAGAGCTAGTGAGTGTTGGAGAGAGAGTGAGCATGGGAGTGCGAGCGAGTGAGCGTGGGAGTATGAGCGAGTGTGGGAGAGAGAGCGATGGAGCGTGGGAGAGAGAGCAAGCCAGCGTGGGAGAGAGAGCGAGTGAGCGTGGGAGAGAGAGCAAGTGAGCGTGGGAGAGAGAGCGAGCATGGGAGAGACAGCGAGCATGGGAGAGAGAGCGAGCGAGCGTGGGAAAGAGAGCGAGCGAGCGTGGGAGAGAGAGAGATAGCGAGCGTGGGATAGACAGAGTGAGTGAGTGTGGGAGAGAGAGAGTGAGTGAGTATCGGAGAGAGAGTGAGTGAGTGAGTGCATGCATGTTGCAGATTGCATGTGGGAGAGGAGAGAGTAAGAGTGCTGGAGACAGAAAGAGTGAGTAAGTAAATGAGTGCATATGGCAGAAAAAGAGTGAGTGTGGGAGAGCGTGAGAGAGCGAGTAAGTGAGTGTGGGAGAGGGAGAGTGAGAGAGTGTGGGAGAGAAAGTGAGTGAATGTGGGAGAGAGAGTGAGTGAGTATGGGAAAGAAAGAATGAGTGAGTGTGGGAGAGAGAGAGTGAGTGAGTGTGGGAGAGAGAGATTGAGTGAGTGTGGGAGAGAGAGAGTGAGTGAGTGTGGGAGAGAGAGAGTGAGTGAGTGTGGGAGAGAGAGATTGAGTGAGTGGGAGATAGAGAATGAATGAGTATGGGAGAGAGAGAGTGAGTCAGTGAGTGGGGAAAGAGAGAGAGTGAGTGAGTGTGGGAGAGAGAGTGAATGAGTGTGGGAGAGAGGGTGGGTGAGTGTGGGAGAGAGTGAGTGAGTGCTCGAGCGAGAGAGAATGATTCAGTGTGGGAGAGAGAGTGTGAGTGAGGGTGAGAGAGAGAGAAATTGAGAAAGGGAGGGAAAGAGAGAGTGAGAAATTGTTGAAGAGAGAGCGAGCGAGCATGGGAGAGAGAGCGAGCGAGCGTGCATGGAAGAGAGAGCGTGCGAGCGTGGGAGAGCGAGCGAGCGTGCGTGGGAGAGAGAGCAAATGTGTGAGAGCGAGCGAGCGTGGGAGAGTGAGCGAGCATGGGAGAGAGAGCGAGCGAGCGTGGGAGAGAGAGCGAGCGCGCGTGGGAGAGAGAGCGAGCGCGCGTGGGAGAGAGAGCCAGTGAGCGTCGGAGAGAGAGCGAGTGAATGTAGGAGAGAGAGAGAGCGAGCGTGGGCGAGAGAGCGAGCGTGAGTGGCAGAGAGAGCGAGCGAGCGTGGCAGAGAGAGCGAGCGGGCGTGGGAGAGAGAGCGAGCGAGCGTGGGAGACAGAGTGAGCGAGTGTGGGAGAGAGAGCGAGCGAGCGTGGGAGAGAGAGCAAGTGAGCGTGGGAGAGAGAGCGAGCAAACCTGGGAGAGAGAGCAAGCGAGCATGGGAGAGCGAGCGAGCGTGGGAGAGAGAGTGAATGAACGTGGGAGAGAGAGAGTCAATGAGCGTGGGAGAGAGAGAGAGAGACAACGAGCGTGGGAGTGAGAGAGCGAGCATGGGAGAGAGGGACCAAGCGAGCGTGGGAGAGCGTGCAATTGCCAGTGAGCGTGGGAGAGAGAGCGATCAAGCGTGGAAGAGAGAGGGAGCGAGCGTGGGAGAGAGAGCGAGCGAACATGGGAGAGTGATCGAGCGAGCATGGGAGAGAGAGCGAGCGAGCGTGGGAGAGAGAGCGAGCGAGCGTGGGAGAGAGACCGAGCGAGCATGGGCGAGAGAACGAGTGAGCATGGAAGAGGAAGCGAGTGAGCTTGGGAGAGATAGCAAGCGAGCGCAGGAGAGAGAGCATGGGAGTGAGAGAGTGAGCGGGTGAGTGAGCGAGCAATGGAAAGAGAGCGAACAGGCATGCGAGAGAAAGCGAGCGAGCGTGGGAGAGAGAGTGAGGGTGTGTCAGAGAGAGAGCAAGTGAGCAAGGGAGAGAGAGTGAGCGAAGTGGGAGAGCGAGCGAGAGTGGGAGAGAGAGCGAGCAAACGTGAGAGAGTGAGCGAGCATGAGAGAGAGAGATCGTGTGAGCCTGGGAGAGAGAGCAAGCGGGCGTGGGAGCGTGAGCAAGTGAGTGTGGGAGAGAGAGTGGGCGAGCGAGCGTGGGAGAGAGAGCGAGCGAGCGTGGGAGAGAGAGCGAGCGGGCGTGGGAGAGAGAGCGAGCGGGCGTGGGAGAGAGAGCGAGCGGGCGTGGGAGAGAGAGTGAGCGGGCGTGGGAGAGAGAGCGAGCGGGCGTGGGAGAAGGAGCGAGCGAGCGTGGCAGAGAGATCGAGCGAGCGTGGGAGAGAGAGCGAGCGAGCGTGGGAGAGAGAGCAAGCGAGCGTGGGAGAGAGAGCGAGCAAACATTGGAGAGAGAGCAAGCGAACATGGGAGAGCGAGCGAGCGTGGGAGGGAGAGTGAATGAACGTGGTAGAGAGAGAGTCAATGAGCGTGGGAGAGAGAGAGACAACGAGCATGGGAGTAAGAGAGCGAGCGTGGGAGAGAGAGACCAAGTGAGCGTGGGAGAGCGTGCAATTGCGAGTGAGCATGGGAGAGAGAGCGATCATGCATGGAAGAGAGAGGGAGCGAGCGTGGGAGAGAGAGCGAGCGAACATGGGAGAGTGAGCGATCGAGTGTGGGAGAGAGAGCGAGCGAGCGTGGGAGAGAGACCGAGCGAGCGTGGGAGAGAGACCGAGCGAGCGTGGGAGAGAGACCGAGCGAGCATGGGAGAGAGACCGAGCGAGCGTGGGCGAGAGAACGAGTGAGCATGGGAGCGAGAGAGTGAGCGAGCTTGGGAGAGATAGCAAGCGAGCGCAGGAGAGAGAGCATGAGAGTGAGAGAGTGAGCGAGTGAGTGAGCGAGCAATGGAGAGAGAGTGAGCAGGCATGCGAGAGAAAGCGAGCGAACATGGGAGAGAGAGTGAGGGTGTGTCGGAGAGAGAAAGCAAGTGAGCATGGGAGAGAGAGTGAGCGAAGTGGGAGAGCGAGCGAGAGTGGGAGAGAGAGCGAGCAAACGGGAGAGAGTGAGCGAGCATGAGAGAGAGAGATCGTGTGAGGCTGGGAGAGAGACCAAGCGAGCCAGGGAGAGAGAGCGAGCGGGCGTGGGAGAGCGAGCAAGCGAGTGTGGGAGAGAGAGCGGGCGAGAGAGCGTGGGAGAGAGCGAGCGAGCGAGTGTGGGAGAGACAGCGAGCGGGTGTGGGAGAGAGAGTGAGCGTGTGTGAAAGAGAGCGAGTGGGCATGGGAGAGTCAGCGAGCAGGCATGGGAGAGAGAGCGAGCCCACGTGGGAGAGAGAGCGAGCGAGTGTGGGAGAGAGCGAGTGAGCATGGGAAAGAGAGCGAGCGAGCGGGGGAGAGCAAGTGAGCATGGGAGAGTGAGAGAGCATGGGAGAGCTAGTGAGTGTGGGAGTGCGAGCGATCATGGGAGTGCGAGTGAGCGAGCATGGGCGTGCAAGCGAGTGAGCGAGCGTGGGAGAGAGAGTGAGCGAACATGCGAGAGTGAGCGAGCGAGCGTGGGAGAGGGAGCGAGCGAGCGTGGGAGAGAGACCGAGCGAGCGTGGGCGAGAGAACGAGTGAGCATGGAAGAGGAAGCGAGCGAGCTTGGGAGAGATAGCAAGTGAGCGCAGGAGAGAGAGCATGGGAGCGAGAGAGTGAGCGAGTGAGTGAGCGAGCAATGGAAAGAGAGCGAACAGGCATGCGAGAGATAGCGAGCGAGCGTGGGAGAGAGAGTGAGGGTGTGTCGGAGAGAGAGCAAGTGAGCATGGGAGAGAGAGTGAGCGAAGTGGGAGAGCGAGCGAGAGTGGGAGAGAGAGCGAGCAAACGTGAGAGAGTGAGCGAGCATGAGAGAGAGAGATCGTGTGAGCATGGGAGAGAGAGCGAGTGGGCGTGGGAGCGCGAGCAAGCGAGTGTGGGAGAGAGAGCGGGCGAGCGAGCGTGGGAGAGAGAGCGAGCGAGCGTGGGAGAGAGAGCGAGCGGGCGTGGGAGAGAGAGTGAGCGGGCGTGGGAGAGGGAGCGAGCGAGCATGGGAGAGAGATCGTGCGAGCGTGGGAGAGAGAGCGAGCGAGCGTGGGAGAGAGAGCGAGCGAGCGTGGGAGAGAGAGCAAGCGAACGTGGGAGAGAGAGCGAGCAAACATTGGAGAGAGAGCAAGCGAACATGGGAGAGCGAGCGAGTGTGTGAGAGAGAGCGAGCAAGCGTGGGATAGAGATCGAGCGAGCGTTGGAGAGAGACCGAGCGAGCGTGGGCGAGAGAACGAGGGAGCAAGGACGAGGAAGCGAGCGAGCTTGGGAGAGATAGCAAGCGAGCGCAGGAGAGAGAGCATGGGAGTGAGAGAGTGAGCGAGTGAGTGAGCGAGTAATGGAGAGAGAGTGAGCAGGCATGCGAGAGAAAGCGAGCGATCATGGGAGAGACAGTGAGGGTGTGTCGGAGAGAGAGAGCAAGTGAGCATGGGAGAGAGAGTGAGCGAAGTGGGAGAGCGAGCGAGAGTGGGAGAGAGAGTGAGCAAACGTGAAAGAGTTAGCGAGCATGAGAGAGAGAGATCGTGTGAGGCTGGGAGAGAGACCAAGCGAGCCAGGGAGAGAGAGCGAGCGGGTGTGGGAGAGCGAGCAAGCGAGTGTGGGAGATAGAGCGGGCGAGAGAGCATGGGAGAGAGCGAGCGAGCGAGTGTGGGAGAGACAGCAAGCGGGTGTGGGAGAGAGAGTGAGCGTGTGTGAAAGAGAGCGAGCGGGCATGGGAGAGTCAGCGAGCAGGCATGGGAGAGAGAGCGAGCGCACGTGGGAGAGAGAGCGAGCGAGTGTGGGAGAGAACGAGTGAGCATGGGAAAGAGAGCGAGCGAGCGGGGGAGAGCAAGTGAGCATGGGAGAGTGAGCGAGCATGGGAGAGCTAGTGAGTGTGGGAGAGCGAGCGATCATGGGAGTGCGAGTGAGCGAGCATGGGCGTGCAAGCGAGTGAGCGTGGGAGTATGAGTGAGCAAGCGTGGGAGAGAGAGCGAGTGAGCGTAGGAGAGAGAGCGAGCCAGCGTGGGAGAGAGACCGAGCAAGCGTGGATAGAGAGCGAGCGAGGGTGGGAGAGAGAGCGACCGAGCGTGGGAGAGCGAGCGAGCATGGGAGAGAGAGCGAGCGAGCGGGGAGAGCAATTGAGCATGGGAGATCGAGCAAGCATGGGAGAGCTAGTGAGTGTGGGAGAGAGAGCGAGTGTGGGAGTGTGAATGAGCAAGCGTGGGAGTATGAGCGAGCGTGGGAGAGAGAGCGAGTGAGCGTGGTAGAGAGAGCAAGCGAATGTGGGAGAGAGAGATTGAGCGAGCGTGGGGTTGAGAGCGAGAGGGCGTGGAAATGAGAGCGAGAGGGCATGGGAGAGAGAGCGAGCGAGCGTGGGAAAGAGAGTGAGCGAGCGTGGGAAAGAGAGCGAGCGAGCGTGGGAGAGAGAGAGCAAGTGAGCGTGGGATAGAGAGAGTGAATGAGTGTGGGAGAGAGAGAGTGAGTGAGTGTGGGAGAGAGAGTGAGTGAGTGCATGCATGTTGCAGATTGCATGTGGGAGAGGGGAGAGTAAGATTGCTGGAGACAGAAAGAGTGAGTAAGTAAATGAGTGCATATGGCAGAAAGAGAAAGAGTGAGTGTGGGAGAGTGTGAGAGAGCGAGTAAGTGAGTGTGGGAGAGGGAGAGTGAGAGAGTGTGGGAGAGAAAGTGTGAGTGAATGTGGGAGAGAAAGTGTGAGTGATTGTGGGAGAAAGAGTGAGTGAGCATGGGAGAGAAAGAATGAGTGAGTGTGGGAGAGAGAGATTGAGTGAGTGTGGGAGAGAGAGAGTAAGTGAGTGTGGGAGAGAGAGAGTAAGTGAGTGCGGGAGAGAGAGATTGAGTGAGTGGGAGATAGAGAATGAATGAGTATGGGAGAGAAAGAGTGAGTCAGTGAGTGTGGGAAAGAGAGACAGTGAGTGAGTGTGGGAGAGCGAGCAAGCGTGGGAGAGAGAGCGAGCAAGCGTGAGTGAGTGAGCGAGCATGAGAGAGAGATTGAGCGAGTGTGAGAGAGAGAGTGAGTGAGGGAGAGAGAGCGAGCGAGTGTGGGAGAGACAGCGAGCGGGTGTGGGAGAGAGAGCGCGCGCGTGTGAAAGAGAGCAAGCGGGCATGGGAGAGTCAGCGAGCAGGCATGGGAGAGTCAGCAAGCGCACGTGGGAGAGAGAGTGAGCGAGTGTGGGAGAGAGCGAGTGAGCATGGGAGAGAGTGAGCGAGCGGGCGAGAGCAAGTGAGCATGGGAGAGCGAGCGAGCATGGGAGAGCTAGTGAGTGTGGGAGACCGAGCGAGCGTGGGAGTGCGAGTAACTGAGCATGGGAGTGCAAGCGAGTGAGCGTGGGAGTATTAGTGAGCGAGCGTGGGAGAGAAAGCGAGTGACCGTAGGAGAGCGAGCCAGCGTGGGAGAGAGACCGAGCAAGCGTGGATAGAGAGCGAGCGAGGGTGGGAGAGAGAGCGAGCGAGCGTGGGAGAGCAATTGAGCATGGGAGAGTGAGGAAGCATGGGAGAGCTAGTGAGTGTGGGAGAGCGAGCGAGCGTGGGAGTGCGAGTAACTGAGCATGGGAGTGCAAGCGAGTGAGCGTGGGAGTATTAGTGAGCGAGCGTGGGAGAGAAAGCGAGTGACCGTAGGAGAGCGAGCCAGCGTGGGAGAGAGACCGAGCAAGCGTGGATAGAGAGCGAGCGAGGGTGGGAGAGAGAGCGAGCGAGCGTGGGAGAGCAATTGAGCATGGGAGAGTGAGGAAGCATGGGAGAGCTAGTGAGTGTGGGAGAGAGAGCGAGCGTGGGAGTGCGAGTGAGCAAGCATGGGAGTATGAGCGAGTGTGGGAGAGAGAGCGAATGAGCATGGAAGAGAGAGCAAGCGAGCGTGGGAGAGAGCCCGAGCGAGCGTGGGAGAGAGAGCGAGCGAGCGTGGGAGAGAGAGCGAGCGAACGTGGGAGAGCAAGCATGGGAGAGAGAGCGAGCATGGGAGTGAGAGCGAGCGAGCATGGGAGAGGCAGTGAGCGAGCGTGGAAAAGAGTGAGCGAGCGTGGGAAAGGGAGCGAGCGAACGTGGGAGAGAGAGCAATCGAGCGTGGGATAGAGAGAGTGAGTGAGTGTGGGAGAGAGAGAGTGAGTGAGTATTGGAGAGAAAGTGAGTGAGTGAGTGCATGCATGTTGCAGATTGCATGTGGGAGAGGGGAGAGTAAGAGTGCTGGAGACAGAAAGAGTGACTAAGTAAATGACTGCATATGGCAGAAAGAGAAAGAGTGAGTGTGGGAGAGCATGAGAGAGCGAGTAAGTGAGTGTGGGAGAGGGAGAGTGAGAGAGTGTGGGAGAGAAAGTGTGAGTGAATGTGGGAGAGAAAGTGTGAGTGATTGTGGGAGAGAGAGTGATTGAGTATGGGAGAGAAAGAATGATTGACTGTGGGAGAGAGAGATTGAGTGAGTGTGGGAGAGAGAGAGTAAGTGAGTGTGGGAGAGAGAGAGTGAGTGAGTGCGGGAGAGAGAGATTGAGTGAGTGGGAGATAGAGAATGAATGAGTTTGGGAGAGAAAGAGTGAGTCAGTGAGTGTGGGAAAGAGAGAGAGTGAGTGAGTGTGGGAGAGAGAGTGAATGAGTGTGGCAGAGAGCGTGGGTGAGTGTGGGAGAGAGTGAGTGAGTGCTCGAGCGAGAGAGATTGATTCAGTGTGGGAGAGAGAGTGTGAGTGAGGGTGAGAGAGAGAGAAATTGAGAAAGGGAGGGAAAGAGAGAGTGAGAAAGCGTTGAAGAGAGATCGAGCGAGCATGGGAGAGAGATCGAGCGAGCGTGGGAGAGAGAGAGCGAGTGTGGGAGAGAGAGAGTGCGAGTGTGGGAGAGAGAGAGAGCGTGGGAGAGAGAGCGAGCAAGCGTGAGTGAGTGAGCGAGCATGAGAGAGAGATTGAGCGAGCGTGATAGAGAGAGTGAGTGAGGGAGAGAGAGCGAGCGAGCGAGTGTGGGAGAGAAAGTGAGCGGGCGTCGGAGTGAGAGCGAGCGGGTGTGGGAGAGCAAGCAAGCGAATGTGGGAGAGAGCAGGCCGAGCATGGGAGAGAGCGAGTGAGTGTGGGAGAGCGAGCGAGCGTGGGAGTGTGAGCAAGCGTGGGAGAGATAGCGAGCGGGCGTGGGAGAGAGAGCGAGCGAGCATGGGAGGGAGAGAGAGAGAGCGAGCGGGGAGAGCATGTGAGCATGGGAGAGCGAGCGAGGATGGGAGAGCTAGAGAGTGTGGGAAAGCGAGCGAGCGAGCGTGGGAGTGCGAGCGAGCAAGCGTGGGAGTATGAGCGAGCGTGGGAGAAGGAGCGAGCGAGCGTGGGAGAGAGAGCGAGCGAGCGTGGGAGAGAGAGCGAGCGAGCGTGGGAGAGAGAGCGAGCGAGCGTGGGAGAGAGAGCGAGCGAGCGTGGGAGAGAGAGCGAGCAAGCGTGGGAGAGAGAGCGAGCGAGCGTGGGAGAGAGAGCGAGCGAGCGTGGGAGAGAGAGCGAGCGAGCGTGGGAGAGAGAGCGAGCCAGCGTGGGAGAGAGAGCGAGCGAGCGTGGGAGAGAGAGCGAGCGAGCGTGGGAGAGAGAGCGAGCGAGCGTGGGAGAGAGAGCGAGCGAGCGTGGGAGAGAGAGCGAGCGAGCGTGGGAGAGAGAGCGAGCGAGCGTGGGAGAGAGAGCGAGCGAGCGTGGGAGAGAGAGTGAGCGAGGGTGGGAGAGAGAGCGAGCGTGCGTGGGAGAGAGAGCGAGCGAGCGTGGGAGAGAGAGCGAGTGAGCGTGGGACTGAGAGAGCGAGCGTGGGAGAGAGAGCGAGCGGGCGTGGCAGAGAGAGCAAGCGGGCATGGTAGAGAGAGCAAGCGGACGTGGGAGAGAGAGCGAGCGAGCGTGGGAGAGAGAGCGAGCGAGCGTGGGAGAGAGAGCGGGCGTGGGAGAGAGAGCGAGCGGGCATGGGAGAGGGAGCGAGCGAGCATGGGAGAGAGATCGAGCGAGCGTGGGAGAGAGAGCAAGCGAGCGTGGTTGAGAGAGCGAGCAAACATGGGAGAGAGAGCAAGCGAACATGGGAGAGCGAGTGAGCGTGGGAGAGAGTGTGAATGAACGTGGGAGAGAGAGAGTCAATGAGCGTGGGAGAGAGAGAGACAACGAGCATGGGAGTGAGAGAGCAAGCGTGGGAGAGAGAGACCAAGCGAGTGTGCGAGAGCGTGCAATTGCGAGTGAGCGTGGGAGAGAGAGCGAGCGAGCGTGGGAGAGAGAGCGAGCGAGCGTGGGAGAGAGAGCGAGCGAGCGTGGGAGAGAGAGCGAGCGAGCGTGGGAGAGAGAGCGAGCGAGCGTGGGAGAGAGAGCGAGCGAGCGTGGGAGAGAGAGTGAGCGAGGGTGGGAGAGAGAGCGAGCGTGCGTGGGAGAGAGAGCGAGCGAGCGTGGGAGAGAGAGCGAGTGAGCGTGGGACTGAGAGAGCGAGCGTGGGAGAGAGAGCGAGCGGGCGTGGCAGAGAGAGCAAGCGGGCATGGTAGAGAGAGCAAGCGGACGTGGGAGAGAGAGCGAGCGAGCGTGGGAGAGAGAGCGAGCGAGCGTGGGAGAGAGAGCGGGCATGGGAGAGAGAGCGAGCGGGCATGGGAGAGGGAGCGAGCGAGCATGGGAGAGAGATCGAGCGAGCGTGGGAGAGAGAGCAAGCGAGCATGGTAGAGAGAGCGAGCAAACGTGGGAGAGAGAGCAAGCGAACATGGGAGAGCGAGTGAGCGTGGGAGAGAGTGTGAATGAACGTGGGAGAGAGAGAGTCAATGAGCGTGGGAGAGAGAGAGACAACGAGCAAGGGAGTGAGAGAGCGAGCTTGGGAGAGAGAGACCAAGCGAGTGTGCGAGAGCGTGCAATTGCGAGTGAGCGTGGGAGAGAGAGCGATCAAGCGTGCAAGAGAGAGGGAACGAGCATGGGAGAGAGAGCGAGCGAACATGGGAGAGCGAGCGAGCGAGCGTGGGAGTGCGAGCGAGCAAGCGTGGGAGAGAGAGCAAGCGAGCGTGGGAGAGAGAGCAAGCGAGCCTGGGAGAGAGAACGAGCGGGCGTGGGAGAGCGAGCAAGCGAGTGTGGGAGAGAGAGCGGGCGAGCGAGCGTGGGAGAGAGCGAGCGAGTGTGGGAGAGACAGCGAGCAGGTGTGGGAGAGAGAGCGCGCGTGTGTGAAAGAGAGCGAGCGGGCATGGGAGAGTCAGCGAGCAGGCATGAGAGAGAGAGCGAGCGCACGTGGGAGAGAGAGTGAGCGAGTGTGGGAGAGAGCGAGTGAGCATGGGAGAGAGAGTGAGTGAGCGGGCGAGAGCAAGTGAGCATGGGAGAGCTAGTGAGTGTGGGAGAGCGAGCGAGCGTGGGAGTGCGAGTGACCGAGCATGGGAGTGCAAGCGAGTGAGCGTGGGAGTATTAGTGAGCGAGCGTGGGAGAGAAAGCGAGTGACTGTAGGAGAGCGAGCCAGCGTGGGAGAGAGACCGAGCAAGCGTGGATAGAGAGCGAGCGAGGGTGGGAGAGAAAGTGAGCGGGCGTCGGAGTGAGAGCGAGCGGGCGTGGGAGAGCAAGCAATCGAGTGTGGGAGAGAGTAGGCCGAGCATGGGAGAGAGCGAGCGAGTGAGTGTGGGAGAGCGAGCGAGCGTGGGAGTGTGAGCAAGCGTGGGAGAGATAGCGAGCGGGCGTGGGAGAGAGAGCGAGCGAGCATGGGAGGGAGAGAGAGAGAGCGAGCGGGGAGAGCATGTGAGCATGGGAGAGCGAGCGAGGATGGGAGAGCTAGAGAGTGTGGGAGAGCGAGCGAGCGAGCGTGGGAGTGCGAGCGAGCAAGCGTGGGAGTATGAGCGAGCATGGGAGAAGGAGCGAGCGAGCGTGGGAGAGCGAGCGAGCGTGGGAGAGAGAGCGAGCGAGCATGGGAGAGAGAGCGAGCGAGCGTGGGAGAGAGAGCGAGCGAGCGTGGGAGAGAGAGCGAGCGAGCGTGGGAGAGAGAGCGAGCGAGCGTGGGAGAGAGAGCGAGCGAGCGTGGGAGAGCGAGCGAGCGTGGGAGAGAGAACGAGCGAGCGTGGGAGAGAGAGCGAGCGAGCGTGGGAGAGAGAGCGAGCGATCGTGGCAGAGAGAGCGAGCGAGCGTGGGAGAGAGAGAGCGAGTGTGGGAGAGAGAGAGTGCGAGTGTGGGAGAGAGAGAGAGCGTGGGAGAGAGAGCGAGCAAGCGTGAGTGAGTGAGCGAGCATGAGAGAGAGATTGAGCGAGCGTGATAGAGAGAGTGAGTGAGGGAGAGAGAGCGAGCGAGCGAGTGTGGGAGAGAAAGTGAGCGGGCGTCGGAGTGAGAGCGAGCGGGTGTGGGAGAGCAAGCAAGCGAATGTGGGAGAGAGCAGGCCGAGCATGGGAGAGAGCGAGTGAGTGTGGGAGAGCGAGCGAGCGTGGGAGTGTGAGCAAGCGTGGGAGAGATAGCGAGCGGGCGTGGGAGAGAGAGCGAGCGAGCATGGGAGGGAGAGAGAGAGAGCGAGCGGGGAGAGCATGTGAGCATGGGAGAGCGAGCGAGGATGGGAGAGCTAGAGAGTGTGGGAAAGCGAGCGAGCGAGCGTGGGAGTGCGAGCGAGCAAGCGTGGGAGTATGAGCGAGCGTGGGAGAAGGAGCGAGCGAGCGTGGGAGAGAGAGCGAGCGAGCGTGGGAGAGAGAGCGAGCGAGCGTGGGAGAGAGAGCGAGCGAGCGTGGGAGAGAGAGCGAGCGAGCGTGGGAGAGAGAGCGAGCAAGCGTGGGAGAGAGAGCGAGCGAGCGTGGGAGAGAGAGCGAGCGAGCGTGGGAGAGAGAGCGAGCGAGCGTGGGAGAGAGAGCGAGCCAGCGTGGGAGAGAGAGCGAGCGAGCGTGGGAGAGAGAGCGAGCGAGCGTGGGAGAGAGAGCGAGCGAGCGTGGGAGAGAGAGCGAGCGAGCGTGGGAGAGAGAGCGAGCGAGCGTGGGAGAGAGAGCGAGCGAGCGTGGGAGAGAGAGCGAGCGAGCGTGGGAGAGAGAGTGAGCGAGGGTGGGAGAGAGAGCGAGCGTGCGTGGGAGAGAGAGCGAGCGAGCGTGGGAGAGAGAGCGAGTGAGCGTGGGACTGAGAGAGCGAGCGTGGGAGAGAGAGCGAGCGGGCGTGGCAGAGAGAGCAAGCGGGCATGGTAGAGAGAGCAAGCGGACGTGGGAGAGAGAGCGAGCGAGCGTGGGAGAGAGAGCGAGCGAGCGTGGGAGAGAGAGCGGGCGTGGGAGAGAGAGCGAGCGGGCATGGGAGAGGGAGCGAGCGAGCATGGGAGAGAGATCGAGCGAGCGTGGGAGAGAGAGCAAGCGAGCGTGGTTGAGAGAGCGAGCAAACATGGGAGAGAGAGCAAGCGAACATGGGAGAGCGAGTGAGCGTGGGAGAGAGTGTGAATGAACGTGGGAGAGAGAGAGTCAATGAGCGTGGGAGAGAGAGAGACAACGAGCATGGGAGTGAGAGAGCAAGCGTGGGAGAGAGAGACCAAGCGAGTGTGCGAGAGCGTGCAATTGCGAGTGAGCGTGGGAGAGAGAGCGAGCGAGCGTGGGAGAGAGAGCGAGCGAGCGTGGGAGAGAGAGCGAGCGAGCGTGGGAGAGAGAGCGAGCGAGCGTGGGAGAGAGAGCGAGCGAGCGTGGGAGAGAGAGCGAGCGAGCGTGGGAGAGAGAGTGAGCGAGGGTGGGAGAGAGAGCGAGCGTGCGTGGGAGAGAGAGCGAGCGAGCGTGGGAGAGAGAGCGAGTGAGCGTGGGACTGAGAGAGCGAGCGTGGGAGAGAGAGCGAGCGGGCGTGGCAGAGAGAGCAAGCGGGCATGGTAGAGAGAGCAAGCGGACGTGGGAGAGAGAGCGAGCGAGCGTGGGAGAGAGAGCGAGCGAGCGTGGGAGAGAGAGCGGGCATGGGAGAGAGAGCGAGCGGGCATGGGAGAGGGAGCGAGCGAGCATGGGAGAGAGATCGAGCGAGCGTGGGAGAGAGAGCAAGCGAGCATGGTAGAGAGAGCGAGCAAACGTGGGAGAGAGAGCAAGCGAACATGGGAGAGCGAGGTGAGCGTGGGAGAGAGTGTGAATGAACGTGGGAGAGAGAGAGTCAATGAGCGTGGGAGAGAGAGAGACAACGAGCAAGGGAGTGAGAGAGCGAGCTTGGGAGAGAGAGACCAAGCGAGTGTGCGAGAGCGTGCAATTGCGAGTGAGCGTGGGAGAGAGAGCGATCAAGCGTGCAAGAGAGAGGGAACGAGCATGGGAGAGAGAGCGAGCGAACATGGGAGAGCGAGCGAGCGAGCGTGGGAGTGCGAGCGAGCAAGCGTGGGAGAGAGAGCAAGCGAGCGTGGGAGAGAGAGCAAGCGAGCCTGGGAGAGAGAACGAGCGGGCGTGGGAGAGCGAGCAAGCGAGTGTGGGAGAGAGAGCGGGCGAGCGAGCGTGGGAGAGAGCGAGCGAGTGTGGGAGAGACAGCGAGCAGGTGTGGGAGAGAGAGCGCGCGTGTGTGAAAGAGAGCGAGCGGGCATGGGAGAGTCAGCGAGCAGGCATGAGAGAGAGAGCGAGCGCACGTGGGAGAGAGAGTGAGCGAGTGTGGGAGAGAGCGAGTGAGCATGGGAGAGAGAGTGAGTGAGCGGGCGAGAGCAAGTGAGCATGGGAGAGCTAGTGAGTGTGGGAGAGCGAGCGAGCGTGGGAGTGCGAGTGACCGAGCATGGGAGTGCAAGCGAGTGAGCGTGGGAGTATTAGTGAGCGAGCGTGGGAGAGAAAGCGAGTGACTGTAGGAGAGTGAGCCAGCGTGGGAGAGAGACCGAGCAAGCGTGGATAGAGAGCGAGCGAGGGTGGGAGAGAAAGTGAGCGGGCGTCGGAGTGAGAGCGAGCGGGCGTGGGAGAGCAAGCAATCGAGTGTGGGAGAGAGTAGGCCGAGCATGGGAGAGAGCGAGCGAGTGAGTGTGGGAGAGCGAGCGAGCGTGGGAGTGTGAGCAAGCGTGGGAGAGATAGCGAGCGGGCGTGGGAGAGAGAGCGAGCGAGCATGGGAGGGAGAGAGAGAGAGCGAGCGGGGAGAGCATGTGAGCATGGGAGAGCGAGCGAGGATGGGAGAGCTAGAGAGTGTGGGAGAGCGAGCGAGCGAGCGTGGGAGTGCGAGCGAGCAAGCGTGGGAGTATGAGCGAGCATGGGAGAAGGAGCGAGCGAGCGTGGGAGAGCGAGCGAGCGTGGGAGAGAGAGCGAGCGAGCATGGGAGAGAGAGCGAGCGAGCGTGGGAGAGAGAGCGAGCGAGCGTGGGAGAGAGAGCGAGCGAGCGTGGGAGAGAGAGCGAGCGAGCGTGGGAGAGAGAGCGAGCGAGCGTGGGAGAGCGAGCGAGCGTGGGAGAGAGAACGAGCGAGCGTGGGAGAGAGAGCGAGCGAGCGTGGGAGAGAGAGCGAGCGATCGTGGGAGAGAGAGCGAGCGAGCGTGGGAGAGAGAGCGAGCGAGCGTGGGAAAGAGAGCGAGCGAGGGTGGGAGAGAGAGCGAGCGAGCGTGGCAGAGAGAGCGAGCGAGCGTGGGAGAGAGAGCGAGTGAGCGTGGGACTTAGAGAGCGAGCGTGGGAGAGAGAGCAAGCGGGCGTGGCAGAGAGAGCGAGCGGGCGTGGTAGAGAGAGCAAGCAGGCGTGGGAGAGAGAGCGAGTGGGCGTGGGAGAGAGCGAGCGTGGGAGAGAGAGCGTGTGAGCATGGGAGAGAGAGCGAGCAAGCATGGTTGAGAGAGCGAGCGAGCATGAGAGAGAGCGTTCAAGCATGGAAGAGCGAGTGAGAGAGCTTGGGAGAGAGCGCGAGTGAGTGAGTGTGGGAGAGCGAGCGAGCATGGGTGAGACAGCGAGAGATGTTGGGAGAGCGAGCAAGTGAGCGTGGGAGAGCGAGCGAGCTTGTGAGAGAGCGCGAGCTAGCATGGGAGAGACAGTGACGGAGCGTGGAAGAGAGAGCGAGCGAGCGTGGGAGAGAGTGAGTGAGCATGGGAGAGAGAGCGAGCGAGCTTGGGAGAGAGAGCGAGCGAGCGTGGGAGAGAGTGAGCGAGCGTGGGAGAGCGAGCGAGAGAGCTTGGGAGAGAGAACGATCGAGTGAGTTTGGGAGAGCGAGATAGCGAGCGAGTGAGTGTGGGAGAGCGAGCGAGCATGGGAGAGCGAGCGAGTGTGGGAGAGTGAGCGAGCGTGGGAGAGTGAGCGAGCGAGCTTGGGAGAGAGAGCGAGCAAGTGTGGGAGAGATAGCGAGTGAGCATGGGAGAGAGCGAGCGAGCATGGGAGAGAGAGCGAGCGAGCGTGGGAGAGAGAGCGAGCGAGCGTGGGAGAGAGAGCGAGTGAGTGTGGGAGAGAGTGGGAGCGAGTGTGGGAGAGACACCGAGCGGGCGTGGGAGAGAGAGGAAGCGAGCATGGGAGAGAGAGCGAGCGAGCATAGGAGAGCGAGGGTGGGAGAGCGAGCGAGCGTGGGAGAGAGAGAGAGCGAGTGTGGGAGAGCGAGTGAGCGCGGGAGAGCGAGCAAGCGTGAGAGAGTGAGCGAGCATGAGAGAGAGTTTGAGCGAGCGTGAGAGAGAGAGCGAGTGAGGGAGAGAGAGTGAGCGAGCGAGTGTGGGAGAGAAAGTGAGCGGGTGTCGGAGTGAGAGCGAGCGGGCGTGGGAGAGCGAGCAAGCGAGTGTGGGAGAGAGCGGGCCGAGCATGGGAGAGAGCGAGCGAGTGAATGTGGGAGAGCGAGCGAGCATGGGAGTGTGAGCAAGCGTGGGAGAGATAGCGAGCGGGCGTGAGAGAGAGAGCGAGCGAGCATGGGAGGGAGAGAGAGCGAGCGAGCGGGGAGAGCAAGTGAGCATGGGAGAGCGAGCGAGGATGGGAGAGCTAGAGAGTGTGGGAGAGCGAGCGAGCGTGGGAGTGCGAGCGAGCAAGCTTGGGAGTATGAGCGAGCGTTGGAGAAGGAGCAAGCGAGCGTGGGAAAGAGAGCGAGCGAGCATGGGAGAGAGAGCGAGCGGGCGTGGGAGAGAGAACGATCGAGTGAGTTTGGGAGAGCGGGAGAGCGAGCAAGCATGGGAGAGCGAGCGAGTGTGGGAGAGTGAGCGAGCGTGGGAGACAGAGCGAGCGAGCTTGGGAGAGAGAGCGAGCAAGTGTGGGAGAGATAGCGAGTGAGCATGGGAGAGAGCGAGCGAGCATGGGAGAGAGAGCGAGCGTGGGAGAGAGAGCGAGCGAGTGTGGGAGAGAGTGGGAGCGAGTGTGGGAGAGACACCGAGCGGGCGTGGGAGAGAGAGGAAGCGAGCATGGGAGAGAGAGCGAGCGAGCATAGGAGAGCGAGGGTGGGAGAGCGAGCGAGCGTGGGAGAGAGAGCATGAGAGTGAGAGAGTGAGCGAGTGAGTGAGCGAGCAATGGAGAGAGAGTGAGCAGGCATGCGAGAGAAAGCAAGCGAACATGGGAGAGAGAGTGAGGGTGTGTCGGAGAGAGAAAGCAAGTGAGCATGGGAGAGAGAGTGAGCGAAGTGGGAGAGCGAGGGAGGGTGGGAGAGAGAGCGAGCAAACGGGGAGAGAGTGAGCGAGCATGGGAGAGAGAGATCGTGTGAGGCTGGGAGAGAGACCAAGCGAGCCAGGGAGAGAGAGCGAGCGGGCGTGGGAGAGCGAGCAAGCGAGTGTGGGAGAGAGAGCGGGCGAGAGAGCGTGGGAGGGAGCGAGCGAGCGAGTGTGGGAGAGACAGCGAGCGGGTGTGGGAGAGAGAGTGAGCGTGTGTGAAAGAGAGCGAGTGGGCATGGGAGAGTCAGCGAGCAGGCATGGGAGAGAGAGCGAGCGCACGTGGGAGAGAGAGCGAGCGAGTGTGGGAGAGAGCGAGTGAGCATGGGAAAGAGAGCGAGCGAGCGGGGGAGAGCAAGTGAGCATGGGAGAGTGAGAGAGCATGGGAGAGCTAGTGAGTGTGGGAGTGCGAGCGATCGTGGGAGTGCGAGTGAGCGAGCATGGGCGTGCAAGCGAGTGAGCGAGCGTGGGAGAGAGAGTGAGCGAACATGCGAGAGTGAGCGAGCGAGCGTGGGAGAGGGAGCGAGCGAGCGTGGGAGAGAGAGTGAGGGTGTGTAAGAGAGAGCAAGTGAGCATGGGAGAGAGAGCGAGTGAGCGTGGGAGAGGGAGTGAGCATGGTAGAGAGAGCGAGCAAGCGTGAGAGAGTGAGCGAGCATGAGAGAGAGAGATCGAGCGAGCGTGAGATAGAGAGCGAGCGAGCGAGGGAGGGAGAGAGATCGAGTGAGGGAGAGAGAGCGAGCGAGGGAGAGAGTGAGCGAGCATGGGGGACAGAGCGAGCAAGCGTGTGAGGGAAAGCGAGCGAGCGTGGGAGAGAGAGTGAGGGTGTGTAGGAGAGAGCAAGTGAGCATGGGAGAGAGAGCGAGTGAGCGTGGGAGAGGGAGTGAGCATGGTAGAGAGAGCGAGCAAGCGTGAGAGAGTGAGCAAGCATGAGAGAGAGAGATCGAGCGAGCGTGAGATAGAGAGCGAGCGAGCGAGGGAGGGAGAGAGATCGAGTGAGGGAGAGAGAGCGAGTGAGGGAGAGAGAGCGAGTGAGGGAGAGAGAGCGAGCGAGGGAGAGAGAGCGAGCGAGCGAGTGTGGGAGAGAGAGCGAGCGGGCATGGGAGTGAGAGCGAGCGGGCATGGGAGAGCGAGCAAGCGAGTGTGGGAGAGAGAGTAAGCGAGCGTGGGAGAGAGAGTGAGCGTGCATGGGAGAGAGAGCGAGCGAGCGGGGGACAGCAAGTGAGCGTGGGAGAGCAAGCAAGCATCGGAGAGCTAGTGAGTGTTGGAGAGAGACTGAGCATGGGAGTGCGAGCGAGTGAGCGTGGGAGTATGAGCGAGTGTGGGAGAGAGAGCGATGGAGCGTGGGAGAGAGAGCAAGCCAGCGTGGGAGAGAGAGAGAGTGAGCGTGGGAGAGAGAGCAAGTGAGCGTGGGAGAGAGAGCGAGCATGGGAGAGACAGCGAGCATGGGAGAGAGAGCGAGCGAGCGTGGGAAAGAGAGCGAGCGAGCGTGGGAGAGAGAGAGATAGCGAGCGTGGGATAGACAGAGTGAGTGAGTGTGGGAGAGAGAGAGTGAGTGAGTATCGGAGAGAGAGTGAGTGAGTGAGTGCATGCATGTTGTAGATTGCATGTGGGAGAGGAGAGAGTAAGAGTGCTGGAGACAGAAAGAGTGAGTAAGTAAATGAGTGCATATGGCAGAAAGAGAAAGAGTGAGTGTGGGAGAGCGTGAGAGAGCGAGTAAGTGAGTGTGGGAGAGGGAGGGTGAGAGAGTGTGGGAGAGAAAGTGTGAGTGAATGTGGGAGAGAAAGTGTGAGTGATTGTGGGAGAGAGAGATTGAGTGAGTGGGAGATAGAGAATGAATGAGTATGGGAGAGAGATTGAGTCAGTGAGTGTGGGAAAGTGAGAGAGTGAGTGTGTGTGGGAGAGAGAGTGAATGAGTGCGGGAAAGAGGGTGGGTGAGTAGGGAGAGAGTGAGTGAGTGTTCGAGCGAGAGAGAGTGATTCAGTGTGGGAGATGAGTGAGGGTGGGAGGGAGAGATATTGAGAAAGTGAGGAAAAGAGAGCGAGAGAGCATTGAAGAGAGAGCGAGCGAGCGTGGGAGGAGAGCGAGCGAGCGTGAGAGAGAGAGCGAGCGAGCGTGGGTGGAGAGCGAGCGAGTGTCAGAGAGAGAGAGCGAGCAAGCATGGGAGAGAGAGCGAGCAAGCGTGGGAGAGAGCGCGACCGAATGTGGGAGTGAGAGCGAGCGAGCATGGGAGAGAGAGCGAGAGGGCATGGGAGAGAGAGTGAGCGGGCGTCGGAGTGAGAGCGAGCGAGCGTGGGAGGGAGAGCAAGCGGGCGTGGGTGAGGGAGTGAGCGGGCATGGGAGAGAGAGCGAGCGAGCGTGGGAGAGAGAGCGAGCAAGCATGGTTGAGAGAGCGAGCGAGCGTGAGAGAGAGAGCCTTCGAGCATAGAAGAGCGAGCGAGAGAGCTTGGGAGAGAGAGCGAGCGAGTGAGTGTTGGAGAGCGAGCAAGCGTGGGTGAGACAGCGAGAGATGTTGGGAGAGTGAGCAAGTGAGCGTGGGAGAGCGAGCGAGCTTGGTAGAGAGCGCGAGCTAGCATGGGAGAGACAGTGACGGAGCGTGGCAGAGAGAGCGAGCGAGCGTGGGAGAGAGTGAGCGAGCATGGGAGAGAGAGTGAGCGAGCTTGGGAGAGAGAGCGAGCGAGCGTGGGAGAGCGAGCGAGAGAGCTTGGGAGAGAGAGCGAGTGAGTGAGTTTGGGAGAGCGAGAGAGGGAGCGAGTGAGTGTGGGAGAGCGAGCTTGGGAGAGCGAGCGAGTGTGGGAGAGTGAGCGAGTGTGGGAGAGAGAGCGAGCGAGCTTGGGAGAGAGAGCGAGCAAGTTTGGGAGAGATAGCAAGCGAGCGTGGGAGAGAGCGAGCGAGCATGGGAGAGAGAGCGAGCGAGCGTGGGAGAGAGAGCGAGCGAGCGTGGGAGAGAGAGCGAGCGAGTGTGGGAGAGAGTGGGAGCGAGTGTGGGAGAGAGTGGGACCGAGTGTGGGATAGAGACCGAGCGGGAGTGGGAGAGAGAGCAAGCGAGCATGGGAGAGAGAGCGAGCGAGCATCGGAGAGCGAGCGTGGGAGAGCGAGCGAGCATGGGAGAGAGAGAGAGTGAGTGTGAGAGAGCGAGCGAGCGTGGGAGAGATAGCGAGCGAGCGTGGGAGAGAGAGCGAGTGAGCATGGAAGAGAGAGTGAGCGAGTGTGGGAGAGAGACCGAGCGAGTGTGGGCGAGAGAATGAGCGAGCATGACTGAGGAAGTGAGCGAGCTTGGGAGAGATAGTGAGCGAGCATGAGAGAGTGAGCATGGGAGCGAGAGAGTGAGCGAGTGAGTGAGCGAGTGAGTGAGCGAGCATGGGGTCAGAGCGAGCAAGCGTGTGAGAGAAAGCGAACGAGCGTGGGAGAGAGAGTGAGGGTGTGTAGGAGAGAGCAAGTGAGCATGGGAGAGAGAGCGAGTGAGCGTGGGAGAGGGAGTGAGCATGGTAGAGAGAGCGAGCAAGCGTGAGAGAGTGAGCGAGCATGAGAGAGAGAGATCGAGCGAGCGTGAGATAGAGAGCGAGCGAGCGAGGGAGGGAGAGAGATCGAGTGAGGGAGAGAGAGCGAGCGAGGGAGAGAGTGAGCGAGCATGGGGGACAGAGCGAGCAAGCATGTGAGAGAAAGCGAGCGAGCGTGGGAGAGAGAGTGAGGGTGTGTAGGAGAGAGCAAGTGAGCATGGGAGAGAGAGCGAGTGAGCGTGGGAGAGGGAGTGAGCATGGTAGAGAGAGCGAGCAAGCGTGAGAGTGTGAGCAAGCATGAGAGAGAGAGATCGAGCGAGCGTGAGATAGAGAGCGAGCGAGCGAGGGAGGGAGAGAGATCGATTGAGGGAGAGAGAGCGAGTGAGGGAGAGAGAGCGAGTGAGGGAGAGAGAGCGAGCGAGGGAGAGAGAGCGAGCGAGGGAGAGAGAGCGAGCGAGCGAGTGTGGGAGAGAGAGCGAGCGGGCATGGGAGTGAGAGCGAGCGGGCATGGGAGAGCGAGCAAGCGAGTGTGGGAGAGAGAGTAAGCGAGCGTGGGAGAGAGAGTGAGCGTGCATGGGAGAGAGAGCGAGCGAGCGGGGGACAGCAAGTGAGCGTGGGAGAGCAAGCAAGCATCGGAGAGCTAGTGAGTGTTGGAGAGAGAGTGAGCGTGGGAGTGCGAGCGAGTGAGCGTGGGAGTATGAGCGAGTGTGGGAGAGAGAGCGATGGAGCGTGGGAGAGAGAGCAAGCCAGCGTGGGAGAGAGAGCGAGTGAGCGTGGGAGAGAGAGCAAGTGAGCGTGGGAGAGAGAGCGAGCATGGGAGAGACAGCGAGCATGGGAGAGAGAGCGAGCGAGCGTGGGAAAGAGAGCGAGCGAGCGTGGGAGAGAGAGAGATAGCGAGCGTGGGATAGACAGAGTGAGTGAGTGTGGGAGAGAGAGAGTGAGTGAGTATCGGAGAGAGAGTGAGTGAGTGAGTGCATGCATGTTGCAGATTGCATGTGGGAGAGGAGAGAGTAAGAGTGCTGGAGACAGAAAGAGTGAGTAAGTAAATGAGTGCATATGGCAGAAAGAGAAAGAGTGAGTGTGGGAGAGCGTGAGAGAGCGAGTAAGTGAGTGTGGGAGAGGGAGGGTGAGAGAGTGTGGGAGAGAAAGTGTGAGTGAATGTGGGAGAGAAAGTGTGAGTGATTGTGGGAGAGAGAGATTGAGTGAGTGGGAGATAGAGAATGAATGAGTGTGGGAGAGAGATTGAGTCAGTGAGTGTGGGAAAGTGAGAGAGTGAGTGTGTGTGGGAGAGAGAGTGAATGAGTGCGGGAAAGAGGGTGGGTGAGTAGGGAGAGAGTGAGTGAGTGTTCGAGCGAGAGAGAGTGATTCAGTGTGGGAGATGAGTGAGGGTGGGAGAGAGAGATATTGAGAAAGTGAGGAAAAGAGAGCGAGAGAGCATTGAAGAGAGAGCGAGCGAGCGTGGGAGGAGAGCGAGCGAGCGTGAGAGAGAGAGCGAGCGAGCGTGGGTGGAGAGCGAGCGAGTGTCAGAGAGAGAGAGCGAGCAAGCATGGGAGAGAGAGCGAGCAAGCGTGGGAGAGAGCGCGACCGAATGTGGGAGTGAGAGCGAGCGAGCATGGGAGAGAGAGCGAGAGGGCATGGGAGAGAGAGTGAGCGGGCGTCGGAGTGAGAGCGAGCGAGCATGGGAGGGAGAGCAAGCGGGCGTGGGTGAGGGAGTGAGCGGGCATGGGAGAGAGAGCGAGCGAGCGTGGGAGAGAGAGCGAGCAAGCATGGTTGAGAGAGCGAGCGAGCGTGAGAGAGAGAGCCTTCGAGCATAGAAGAGCGAGCGAGAGAGCTTGGGAGAGAGAGCGAGCGAGTGAGTGTTGGAGAGCGAGCAAGCGTGGGTGAGACAGCGAGAGATGTTGGGAGAGTGAGCAAGTGAGCGTGGGAGAGTGAGCGAGCTTGGTAGAGAGCGCGAGCTAGCATGGGAGAGACAGTGACGGAGCGTGGCAGAGAGAGTGAGCGAGCATGGGAGAGAGTGAGCGAGCATGGGAGAGAGAGTGAGCGAGCTTGGGAGAGAGAGCGAGTGAGCGTGGGAGAGCGAGCGAGAGAGCTTGGGAGAGAGAGCGAGTGAGTGAGTTTGGGAGAGCGAGAGAGGGAGCGAGTGAGTGTGGGAGAGCGAGCTTGGGAGAGCGAGCGAGTGTGGGAGAGTGAGCGAGTGTGGGAGAGAGAGCGAGCGAGCTTGGGAGAGAGAGCGAGCAAGTTTGGGAGAGATAGCAAGCGAGCGTGGGAGAGAGCGAGCGAGCATGGGAGAGAGAGCGAGCGAGCGTGGGAGAGAGAGCGAGCGAGCGTGGGAGAGAGAGCGAGCGAGCGTGGGAGAGAGAGCGAGCGAGCGTGGGAGAGAGAGCGAGCGAGTGTGGGAGAGAGTGGGAGCGAGTGTGGGAGAGAGTGGGACCGAGTGTGGGATAGAGACCGAGCGGGAGTGGGAGAGAGAGCAAGCGAGCATGGGAGAGAGAGCGAGCGAGCATCGGAGAGCGAGCGTGGGAGAGCGAGCGAGCATGGGAGAGAGAGAGAGCGAGTGTGGGAGAGCGAGCGAGCGTGGGAGAGTGAGCAAGCGTGAGAGAGTGAACGAGCATGAGAGAGAGATTGAGCGAGCGTGAGAGAGAGAGCGAGCGAGGGAGAGAGAGTGAGCGAGCGAGTGTGGGAGAGAAAGTGAGCGGGCATCGGAGTGAGAGCGAGCGGGCATGGGAGAGCGAGCAAACGAGTGTGGGAGAGAGCTGGCCGAGCATGGGAGAGAGCGAGCGAGTGAGTGTGGGAGGGAGAGAGAGCGAGCGAGCGGGGAGAGCAAGGGAGCATGGGAGAGCGAGCGAGGATGGGAGAGGTAGAGAGTGTGGGAGAGCGAGCGAGCGAGCATGAGAGAGATAGCGAGCAGGCGTGGGAGAGAGAGTGAGCGAGCATGGGAGGGAGAGAGAGCGAGCGAGCGGGATGAGCAAGTGAGCATGGGAGAGCGAGCGAGGATGGGAGAGCTAGAGAGTGTGGGAGAGCGAGCGAATGAGCATGGGAGTGTGAGCGAGCAAGCGTGGGAGTATGAGCGAGCTTGGGAGAAGGAGTGAGCGAGCATGGGAGTGCGAGCGAGCGAGCGTGGGAGAGAGAGTGAGCGAGTGTGGGAGAGAGACCGAGCGAGCCTGGGAGAGAGAGGGAGCTTGCGTGGGAGAGAGAGCGAGCGAGCGTGGGGGAGAGAGCAAGCGAGCGTAGGAGACGGAGCGAGCACGCGTGAGAGAGAGCAAGCTGGCATGGGAGAGACAGCGAGTGGGCATGGGAGAGAGAGCGAGTGCACGTGGGAGAGAGAGAGAGCGGGCGTGGGAAAGAGAGCGAGCGAGCATGGGAGAGAGAGCAAGCAAGCGGGGGTGAGAGAGCGAGCGAGCATGGGAGAGAGAGCGAGCAAACGTGGGAGAGTGAGCAAGCGAGTGTGGGAGAGAGAGCGAGCGAGCATGGGAGAGAGAGTAAGTGAGCGGTGGTGAGAGAGCGAGCAAGCATGGGAGAGAGAGCGAGCAAACGTTGGAGAGCGAGCGTGGGAGAGCGAGCGAGCATGGGAGAGAGAGAGAGCAAGTGTGGGAGAGCGAGCGAGCGTGGGAGAGTGAGCAAGCGTGAGAGAGTGAACGAGCATGAGAGAGAGATTGAGCGAGCGTGAGAGAGAGAGCGAGCGAGGGAGAGAGAGTGAGCGAGCGAGTGTGGGAGAGAAAGTGAGCGGGCATCGGAGTGAGAGCGAGCGGGCATGGGAGAGCGAGCAAACGAGTGTGGGAGAGAGCTGGCCGAGCATGGGAGAGAGCGAGCGAGTGAGTGTGGGAGGGAGAGAGAGCGAGCGAGCGGGGAGAGCAAGGGAGCATGGGAGAGCGAGCGAGGATGGGAGAGGTAGAGAGTGTGGGAGAGCGAGCGAGCGAGCATGAGAGAGATAGCGAGCGGGCGTGGGAGAGAGAGTGAGCGAGCATGGGAGGGAGAGAGAGCGAGCGAGCGGGATGAGCAAGTGAGCATGGGAGAGCGAACGAGGATGGGAGAGCTAGAGAGTGTGGGAGAGCGAGCGAACGAGCGTGGGAGTGTGAGCGAGCAAGCGTGGGAGTATGAGCGAGCTTGGGAGAAGGAGTGAGCGAGCATGGGAGTGCGAGCGAGCGAGCGTGGGAGAGAGAGTGAGCGAGTGTGGGAGAGAGACCGAGCGAGCCTGGGAGAGAGAGGGAGCTTGCGTGGGAGAGAGAGCGAGCGAGCGTGGGGGAGAGAGCAAGCGAGCGTAGGAGACGGAGCGAGCACGCGTGAGAGAGAGCAAGCTGGCATGGGAGAGACAGCGAGTGGGCATGGGAGAGAGAGCGAGTGCACGTGGGAGAGAGAGAGAGCGGGCGTGGGAAAGAGAGCGAGCGAGCATGGGAGAGAGAGCAAGCAAGCGGGGGTGAGAGAGCGAGCGAGCATGGGAGAGAGAGCGAGCAAACGTGGGAGAGTGAGCAAGCGAGTGTGGGAGAGAGAGCGAGCGAGCATGGGAGAGAGAGTAAGTGAGCGGTGGTGAGAGAGCGAGCAAGCATGGGAGAGAGAGCGAGCAAACGTTGGAGAGCGAGCGAGCGAGCGTGGGAGAGCGATCGAGCGTGGGAGAGATAGAGAGTGAGCGTGGGAGAGAGAGCGAGAGAACTTGGGAGAGTGAGCAAGCGAGTGTGGGAGAGAGTGAGCGAGCAAGTGTGGGAGAGACAGCGAGCAGGTGTGGGAGAGAGAGCGAGTGCACGTGGGAGAGAGAGCGAGCGAGTGTGGGAGAGAGCGAGTGAGCATGAGAGAGAGAGCGAGTGAGCAGTGGAGAGCAAGTGAGCATGGGAGAGCGAGCGAGCATGGGAGAGATAGTGAGTGTGGGAGAGTGAGCGAGCGTGGGAGTCCGAGCGAGCAAGCATGGGAGTGCGAGCGAGTGAGCATGGGAGTATGAGTGAGCGAGCATGAGAGAGAGAGCGAGCGAGCGTGGGAGAGAGAACGAGCGAATGTGGGAGAGAGAGCGAGCGAGCATGGGAGAGGGAGCGAGCGAACGTGGGAGAGAGAGCGAGCGAGTGTGGGAGAGCGAGCAAGCGTGGGAGAGCGAGCGAGCATGGGAGAGAAAGCGAGTGAGCATGCGTGAGAGAGCGACCGATCGTGGGAGAGAGAGTGAGTGAGCGTGGGAGAGAGAGCGAGCGAGCTTGGGAGAGAGTGCGAGCGAGCGTGGGAGAGAGAGCGAGTGAGTGTGGGAGACAAAGCGAGTGAGCGTGGGAGAGAGAGCGAGCGAGCATGGGAGAGAGAGCAAGAGAGCTTGGGAGAGAGAGCGAGTGAGTGTGGGACAGAGAGCGGGTGAGCGTGAGAGAGTGAGCAAGCAGGGGAGAGAGCGATCAAGCGAGTGTGGGAGAGAGAGCGAGCGTGGGAGAGAGAGCGAGCGAGTGTGGGAGAGAGAGTGAGCGAGCGTGGGAGAGAGAGTGAGCGAGCGTGGGAGAGAGAACGAGCGAGCATGGGAGAGAGAGTGAGCAAGCATAGGAGAGTGAGCGTGGGAGAGCGAGTGTGGGAGAGTGAGCGAGCGTGGGTGAGAGAGCGAGCGAGCATGGGAGAGTGAGCCAGCATGGGAGAGTGAGCCAGCATGGGAGAGAGGGTGTGAGTGAGTGTGTGAGAGCGAGCGAGCGTGGGAGAGATAGCGAGCGAGCGTGGGAGAGAGAGCGAGTGAGCGTGGAAGAGAGAGTGAGCGAGTGTGGGAGAGAGACCGAGCGAGTGTGGGCGAGAGAACGAGCGAGCATGACTGAGGAAGTGAGCGAGCTTGGGAGAGATAGTGAGCGAGCATGAGAGAGTGAGCATGGGAGCGAGAGAGTGAGCGAGTGAGTGAGCGAGCATGGGGGACAGAGCGAGCAAGCGTGTGAGAGAAAGCGAGCGAGCGTGGGAGAGAGAGTGAGGGTGTGTAAGAGAGAGCAAGTGAGCATGGGAGAGAGAGCGAGTGAGCGTGGGAGAGGGAGTGAGCATGGTAGAGAGAGCGAGCAAGCGTGAGAGAGTGAGCGAGCATGAGAGAGAGAGATCGAGCGAGCGTGAGATAGAGAGCGAGCGAGCGAGGGAGGGAGAGAGATCGAGTGAGGGAGAGAGAGCGAGCGAGGGAGAGAGTGAGCGAGCATGGGGGACAGAGCGAGCAAGCGTGTGAGAGAAAGCGAGCGAGCGTGGGAGAGAGAGTGAGGGTGTGTAGGAGAGAGCAAGTGAGCATGGGAGAGAGAGCGAGCAAGCGTGAGAGAGTGAGCAAGCATGAGAGAGAGAGATCGAGCGAGCGTGAGATAGAGAGCGAGCGAGCGAGGGAGGGAGGGAGAGAGATCGAGTGAGGGAGAGAGAGCGAGTGAGGGAGAGAGAGCGAGTGAGGGAGAGAGAGCGAGCGAGAGAGAGAGAGCGAGCGAGCGAGTGTGGGAGAGAGAGCGAGCGAGCATGGGAGTGAGAGCGAGCGGTCATGGGAGAGCAAGCAAGCGAGTGTGGGAGAGAGAGTAAGCGAGCGTGGGAGAGAGAGTGAGCGTGCATGGGAGAGAGAGCGAGCGAGCGGGGGACAGCAAGTGAGCGTGGGAGAGCAAGCAAGCATCGGAGAGCTAGTGAGTGTTGGAGAGAGACTGAGCGTGGGAGTGCGAGCGAGTGAGCGTGGGAGTATGAGCGAGTGTGGGAGAGAGAGCGATGGAGCGTGGGAGAGAGAGCAAGCCAGCGTGGGAGAGAGAGCGAGTGAGCGTGGGAGAGAGAGCAAGTGAGCGTGGGAGAGAGAGCGAGCATGGGAGAGACAGCGAGCATGGGAGAGAGAGCGAGCGAGCGTGGGAAAGAGAGCGAGCAAGCGTGGGAGAGAGAGAGATAGCGAGCGTGGGATAGAGAGAGTGAGTGAGTGTGGGAGAGAGAGAGTGAGTGAGTATCGGAGAGAGAGTGAGTGAGTGAGTGCATGCATGTTGCAGATTGCATGTGGGAGAGGAGAGAGTAAGAGTGCTGGAGACAGAAAGAGTGAGTAAGTAAATGAGTGCATATGGCAGAAAGAGAAAGAGTGAGTGTGGGAGAGCGTGAGAGAGCGAGTAAGTGAGTGTGGGAGAGGGAGAGTGAGAGAGTGTGGGAGAGAAAGTGAGTGAATGTGGGAGAGAGAGTGAGTGAGTATGGGAAAGAAAGAATGAGTGAGTGTGGGAGAGAGAGAGTGAGTGAGTGTGGGAGAGAGAGATTGAGTGAGTGTGGGAGAGAGAGAGTGAGTGAGTGTGGGAGAGAGAGAGTGAGTGAGTGTGGGAGAGAGAGATTGAGTGAGTGGGAGATAGAGAATGAATGAGTATGGGAGAGAGAGAGTGAGTCAGTGAGTGGGGAAAGAGAGAGAGTGAGTGAGTGTGGGAGAGAGAGTGAATGAGTGTGGGAGAGAGGGTGGGTGAGTGTGGGAGAGAGTGAGTGAGTGCTCGAGCGAGAGAGAATGATTCAGTGTGGGAGAGAGAGTGTGAGTGAGGGTGAGAGAGAGAGAAATTGAGAAAGGGAGGGAAAGAGAGAGTGAGAAAGTGTTGAAGAGAGAGCGAGCGAGCATGGGAGAGAGAGCGAGCGAGCGTGCATGGAAGAGAGAGCGTGCGAGCGTGGGAGAGCGAGCGAGCGTGCATGGGAGAGAGAGCAAATGTGTGAGAGCGAGCGAGCGTGGGAGAGTGAGCGAGCATGGGAGAGAGAGCGAGCGAGCGTGGGAGAGAGAGCGAGCGCGCGTGGGAGAGAGAGCGAGCGCGCGTGGGAGAGAGAGCCAGTGAGCGTCAGAGAGAGAGCGAGTGAATGTAGGAGAGAGAGAGAGCGAGCGTGGGCGAGAGAGCGAGCGTGAGTGGCAGAGAGAGCGAGCGAGCGTGGCAGAGAGAGCGAGCGGGCGTGGGAGAGAGAGCGAGCGAGCGTGGGAGTCAGAGTGAGCGAGTGTGGGAGAGAGAGCGAGCGAGCGTGGGAGAGAGAGCAAGTGAGCGTGGGAGAGAGAGCGAGCAAACCTGGGAGAGAGAGCAAGCGAGCATGGGAGAGCGAGCGAGCGTGGGAGAGAGAGTGAATGAACGTGGGAGAGAGAGAGTCAATGAGCGTGGGAGAGAGAGAGAGAGACAACGAGCGTGGGAGTGAGAGAGCGAGCATGGGAGAGAGGGACCAAGCGAGCGTGGGAGAGCGTGCAATTGCCAGTGAGCGTGGGAGAGAGAGCGATCAAGCGTGGAAGAGAGAGGGAGCGAGCGTGGGAGAGAGAGCGAGCGAACATGGGAGAGTGATCGAGCGAGCATGGGAGAGAGAGCGAGCGAGCGTGGGAGAGAGACCGAGCGAGCATGGGCGAGAGAACGAGTGAGCATGGAAGAGGAAGCGAGTGAGCTTGGGAGAGATAGCAAGCGAGCGCAGGAGAGAGAGCATGGGAGTGAGAGAGTGAGCGGGTGAGTGAGTGAGCAATGGAAAGAGAGCGAACAGGCATGCGAGAGAAAGCGAGCGAGCGTGGGAGAGAGAGTGAGGGTGTGTCAGAGAGAGAGCAAGTGAGCATGGGAGAGAGAGTGAGCGAAGTGGGAGAGCGAGCGAGAGTGGGAGAGAGAGCGAGCAAACGTGAGAGAGTGAGCGAGCATGAGAGAGAGAGATCGTGTGAGCCTGGGAGAGAGAGCAAGCGGGCGTGGGAGCGTGAGCAAGTGAGTGTGGGAGAGAGAGCGGGCGAGCGAGCGTGGGAGAGAGAGCGAGCAAGCGTGGGAGAGAGAGCGAGCGGGCGTGGGAGAGAGAGCGAGCGGGCATGGGAGAGAGAGCGAGCGGGCGTGGGAGAGAGAGTGAGCGGGCGTGGGAGAGAGAGCGAGCAAGCATGGTTGAGAGAGCGAGCGAGCGTGAGAGAGAGAGCCTTCGAGCATAGAAGAGCGAGCGAGAGAGCTTGGGAGAGAGAGCGAGCGAGTGAGTGTTGGAGAGCGAGCAAGCGTGGGTGAGACAGCGAGAGATGTTGGGAGAGTGAGCAAGTGAGCGTGGGAGAGTGAGCGAGCTTGGTAGAGAGCGCGAGCTAGCATGGGAGAGACAGTGACGGAGCGTGGCAGAGAGAGTGAGCGAGCGTGGGAGAGAGTGAGCGAGCATGGGAGAGAGAGTGAGCGAGCTTGGGAGAGAGAGCGAGCGAGCGTGGGAGAGCGAGCGAGAGAGCTTGGGAGAGAGAGCGAGTGAGTGAGTTTGGGAGAGCGAGAGAGGGAGCGAGTGAGTGTGGGAGAGCGAGCTTGGGAGAGCGAGCGAGTGTGGGAGAGTGAGCGAGTGTGGGAGAGAGAGCGAGCGAGCTTGGGAGAGAGAGCGAGCAAGTTTGGGAGAGATAGCAAGCGAGCGTGGGAGAGAGCGAGCGAGCATGGGAGAGAGAGTGAGCGAGCGTGGGAGAGAGAGCGAGCGAGCGTGGGAGAGAGAGCGAGCGAGCGTGGGAGAGAGAGCGAGCGAGTGTGGGAGAGAGTGGGAGCGAGTGTGGGAGAGAGTGGGACCGAGTGTGGGATAGAGACCGAGCGGGAGTGGGAGAGAGAGCAAGCGAGCATGGGAGAGAGAGCGAGCGAGCATCGGAGAGCGAGCGTGGGAGAGCGAGCGAGCATGGGAGAGAGAGAGAGCGAGTGTGGGAGAGCGAGCGAGCGTGGGAGAGTGAGCAAGCGTGAGAGAGTGAACGAGCATGAGAGAGAGATTGAGCGAGCGTGAGAGAGAGAGCGAGCGAGGGAGAGAGAGTGAGCGAGCGAGTGTGGGAGAGAAAGTGAGCGGGCATCGGAGTGAGAGCGAGCGGGCATGGGAGAGCGAGCAAACGAGTGTGGGAGAGAGCTGGCCGAGCATGGGAGAGAGCGAGCGAGTGAGTGTGGGAGGGAGAGAGAGCGAGCGAGCGGGGAGAGCAAGGGAGCATGGGAGAGCGAGCGAGGATGGGAGAGGTAGAGAGTGTGGGAGAGCGAGCGAGCGAGCATGAGAGAGATAGCGAGCAGGCGTGGGAGAGAGAGTGAGCGAGCATGGGAGGGAGAGAGAGCGAGCGAGCGGGATGAGCAAGTGAGCATGGGAGAGCGAGCGAGGATGGGAGAGCTAGAGAGTGTGGGAGAGCGAGCGAATGAGCGTGGGAGTGTGAGCGAGCAAGCGTGGGAGTATGAGCGAGCTTGGGAGAAGGAGTGAGCGAGCATGGGAGTGCGAGCGAGCGAGCGTGGGAGAGAGAGTGAGCGAGTGTGGGAGAGAGACCGAGCGAGCCTGGGAGAGAGAGGGAGCTTGCGTGGGAGAGAGAGCGAGCGAGCGTGGGGGAGAGAGCAAGCGAGCGTAGGAGACGGAGCGAGCACGCGTGAGAGAGAGCAAGCTGGCATGGGAGAGACAGCGAGTGGGCATGGGAGAGAGAGCGAGTGCACGTGGGAGAGAGAGAGAGCGGGCGTGGGAAAGAGAGCGAGCGAGCATGGGAGAGAGAGCAAGCAAGCGGGGGTGAGAGAGCGAGCGAGCATGGGAGAGAGAGCGAGCAAACGTGGGAGAGTGAGCAAGCGAGTGTGGGAGAGAGAGCGAGCGAGCATGGGAGAGAGAGTAAGTGAGCGGTGGTGAGAGAGCGAGCAAGCATGGGAGAGAGAGCGAGCAAACGTTGGAGAGCGAGCGAGCGAGCGTGGGAGAGCGATCGAGCGTGGGAGAGATAGAGAGTGAGCGTGGGAGAGAGAGCGAGAGAACTTGGGAGAGTGAGCAAGCGAGTGTGGGAGAGAGTGAGCGAGCAAGTGTGGGAGAGACAGCGAGCAGGTGTGGGAGAGAGAGCGAGTGCACGTGGGAGAGAGAGCGAGCGAGTGTGGGAGAGAGCGAGTGAGCATGAGAGAGAGAGCGAGTGAGCAGTGGAGAGCAAGTGAGCATGGGAGAGCGAGCGAGCATGGGAGAGATAGTGAGTGTGGGAGAGTGAGCGAGCGTGGGAGTCCGAGCGAGCAAGCATGGGAGTGCGAGCGAGTGAGCGTGGGAGTATGAGTGAGCGAGCATGGGAGAGAGAGCGAGCGAGCGTGGGAGAGAGAACGAGCGAATGTGGGAGAGAGAGCGAGCGAGCATGGGAGAGGGAGCGAGCGAACGTGGGAGAGAGAGCGAGCGAGTGTGGGAGAGCGAGCAAGCGTGGGAGAGCGAGCGAGCATGGGAGAGAAAGCGAGTGAGCATGCGTGAGAGAGCGACCGATCGTGGGAGAGAGAGTGAGTGAGCGTGGGAGAGAGAGCGAGCGAGCTTGGGAGAGAGTGCGAGCGAGCGTGGGAGAGAGAGCGAGTGAGTGTGGGAGACAAAGCGAGTGAGCGTGGGAGAGAGAGCGAGCGAGCATGGGAGAGAGAGCAAGAGAGCTTGGGAGAGAGAGCGAGTGAGTGTGGGACAGAGAGCGGGTGAGCGTGAGAGAGTGAGCAAGCAGGGGAGAGAGCGATCAAGCGAGTGTGGGAGAGAGAGCGAGCGTGGGAGAGAGAGCGAGCGAGTGTGGGAGAGAGAGTGAGCGAGCGTGGGAGAGAGAGTGAGCGAGCGTGGGAGAGAGAACGAGCGAGCATGGGAGAGAGAGTGAGCAAGCATAGGAGAGTGAGCGTGGGAGAGCGAGTGTGGGAGAGTGAGCGAGCGTGGGTGAGAGAGCGAGCGAGCATGGGAGAGTGAGCCAGCATGGGAGAGTGAGCCAGCATGGGAGAGAGGGTGTGAGTGAGTGTGAGAGAGCGAGCGAGCGTGGGAGAGATAGCGAGCGAGCGTGGGAGAGAGAGCGAGTGAGCGTGGAAGAGAGAGTGAGCGAGTGTGGGAGAGAGACCGAGCGAGTGTGGGCGAGAGAACGAGCGAGCATGACTGAGGAAGTGAGCGAGCTTGGGAGAGATAGTGAGCGAGCATGAGAGAGTGAGCATGGGAGCGAGAGAGTGAGCGAGTGAGTGAGCGAGCATGGGGGACAGAGCGAGCAAGCGTGTGAGAGAAAGCGAGCGAGCGTGGGAGAGAGAGTGAGGGTGTGTAAGAGAGAGCAAGTGAGCATGGGAGAGAGAGCGAGTGAGCGTGGGAGAGGGAGTGAGCATGGTAGAGAGAGCGAGCAAGCGTGAGAGAGTGAGCGAGCATGAGAGAGAGAGATCGAGCGAGCGTGAGATAGAGAGCGAGCGAGCGAGGGAGGGAGAGAGATCGAGTGAGGGAGAGAGAGCGAGCGAGGGAGAGAGTGAGCGAGCATGGGGGACAGAGCGAGCAAGCGTGTGAGAGAAAGCGAGCGAGCGTGGGAGAGAGAGTGAGGGTGTGTAGGAGAGAGCAAGTGAGCATGGGAGAGAGAGCGAGCAAGCGTGAGAGAGTGAGCAAGCATGAGAGAGAGAGATCGAGCGAGCGTGAGATAGAGAGCGAGCGAGGGAGGGAGGGAGAGAGATCGAGTGAGGGAGAGAGAGCGAGTGAGGGAGAGAGAGCGAGTGAGGGAGAGAGAGCGAGCGAGGGAGAGAGAGCGAGCGAGCGAGTGTGGGAGAGAGAGCGAGCGGGCATGGGAGTGAGAGCGAGCGGGCATGGGAGAGCGAGCAAGCGAGTGTGGGAGAGAGAGTAAGCGAGCGTGGGAGAGAGAGTGAGCGTGCATGGGAGAGAGAGCGAGCGAGCGGGGGACAGCAAGTGAGCGTGGGAGAGCAAGCAAGCATCGGAGAGCTAGTGAGTGTTGGAGAGAGACTGAGCGTGGGAGTGCGAGCGAGTGAGCGTGGGAGTATGAGCGAGTGTGGGAGAGAGAGCGATGGAGCGTGGGAGAGAGAGCAAGCCAGCGTGGGAGAGAGAGCGAGTGAGCGTGGGAGAGAGAGCAAGTGAGCGTGGGAGAGAGAGCGAGCATGGGAGAGACAGCGAGCATGGGAGAGAGAGCGAGCGAGCGTGGGAAAGAGAGCGAGCAAGCGTGGGAGAGAGAGAGATAGCGAGCGTGGGATAGAGAGAGTGAGTGAGTGTGGGAGAGAGAGAGTGAGTGAGTATCGGAGAGAGAGTGAGTGAGTGAGTGCATGCATGTTGCAGATTGCATGTGGGAGAGGAGAGAGTAAGAGTGCTGGAGACAGAAAGAGTGAGTAAGTAAATGAGTGCATATGGCAGAAAGAGAAAGAGTGAGTGTGGGAGAGCGTGAGAGAGCGAGTAAGTGAGTGTGGGAGAGGGAGAGTGAGAGAGTGTGGGAGAGAAAGTGAGTGAATGTGGGAGAGAGAGTGAGTGAGTATGGGAAAGAAAGAATGAGTGAGTGTGGGAGAGAGAGAGTGAGTGAGTGTGGGAGAGAGAGATTGAGTGAGTGTGGGAGAGAGAGAGTGAGTGAGTGTGGGAGAGAGAGAGTGAGTGAGTGTGGGAGAGAGAGATTGAGTGAGTGGGAGATAGAGAATGAATGAGTATGGGAGAGAGAGAGTGAGTCAGTGAGTGGGGAAAGAGAGAGAGTGAGTGAGTGTGGGAGAGAGAGTGAATGAGTGTGGGAGAGAGGGTGGGTGAGTGTGGGAGAGAGTGAGTGAGTGCTCGAGCGAGAGAGAATGATTCAGTGTGGGAGAGAGAGTGTGAGTGAGGGTGAGAGAGAGAGAAATTGAGAAAGGGAGGGAAAGAGAGAGTGAGAAAGTGTTGAAGAGAGAGCGAGCAAGCATGGGAGAGAGAGCGAGCGAGCGTGCATGGAAGAGAGAGCGTGCGAGCGTGGGAGAGCGAGCGAGCGCGCGTGGGAGAGAGAGCAAATGTGTGAGAGCGAGCGAGCGTGGGAGAGTGAGCGAGCATGGGAGAGAGAGCGAGCGAGCGTGGGAGAGAGAGCGAGCGCGCGTGGGAGAGAGAGCGAGCGCGCGTGGGAGAGAGAGCCAGTGAGCGTCGGAGAGAGAGCGAGTGAATGTAGGAGAGAGAGAGAGCGAGCATGGGCGAGAGAGCGAGCGTGAGTGGCAGAGAGAGCGAGCGAGCGTGGCAGAGAGAGCGAGCGGGCGTGGGAGAGAGAGCGAGCGAGCGTGGGAGTCAGAGTGAGCGAGTGTGGGAGAGAGAGCGAGCGAGCGTGGGAGAGAGAGCAAGTGAGCGTGGGAGAGAGAGCGAGCAAACCTGGGAGAGAGAGCAAGCGAGCATGGGAGAGCGAGCGAGCGTGGGAGAGAGAGTGAATGAACGTGGGAGAGAGAGAGTCAATGAGCGTGGGAGAGAGAGAGAGAGACAACGAGCGTGGGAGTGAGAGAGCGAGCATGGGAGAGAGGGACCAAGCGAGCGTGGGAGAGCGTGCAATTGCCAGTGAGTGTGGGAGAGAGAGCGATCAAGCGTGGAAGAGAGAGCGAGCGAGCGTGGGAGAGAGACCGAGCGAGCATGGGCGAGAGAACGAGTGAGCATGGAAGAGGAAGCGAGTGAGCTTGGGAGAGATAGCAAGCGAGCGCAGGAGAGAGAGCATGGGAGTGAGAGAGTGAGCGGGTGAGTGAGTGAGCAATGGAAAGAGAGCGAACAGGCATGCGAGAGAAAGCGAGCGAGCGTGGGAGAGAGAGTGAGGGTGTGTCAGAGAGAGAGCAAGTGAGCATGGGAGAGAGAGTGAGCGAAGTGGGAGAGCGAGCGAGAGTGGGAGAGAGAGCGAGCAAACGTGAGAGAGTGAGCGAGCATGAGAGAGAGAGATCGTGTGAGCCTGGGAGAGAGAGCAAGCGGGCGTGGGAGCGTGAGCAAGTGAGTGTGGGAGAGAGAGCGGGCGAGCGAGCGTGGGAGAGAGAGCGAGCGAGCGTGGGAGAGAGAGCGAGCGGGCGTGGGAGAGAGAGCGAGCGGGCGTGGGAGAGAGAGCGAGCGGGCGTGGGAGAGAGAGTGAGCGGGCGTGGGAGAGAGCGAGCGGGCGTGGGAGAGGGAGCGAGCGAGCGTGGCAGAGAGATCGAGCGAGCGTGGGAGAGAGAGCGAGCGAGCGTGGGAGAGAGAGCAAGCGAGCGTGGGAGAGAGAGCGAGCAAACATTGGAGAGAGAGCAAGCGAACATGGGAGAGCGAGCGAGCGTGGGAGGGAGAGTGAATGAACGTGGTAGAGAGAGAGTCAATGAGCGTGGGAGAGAGAGAGACAACGAGCATGGGAGTAAGAGAGCGAGCGTGGGAGAGAGAGACCAAGTGAGCGTGGGAGAGCGTGCAATTGCGAGTGAGCATGGGAGAGAGAGCGATCAAGCATGGAAGAGAGAGGGAGCGAGCGTGGGAGAGAGAGCGAGCGAACATGGGAGAGTGAGCGATCGAGTGTGGGAGAGAGAGCGAGCGAGCGTGGGAGAGAGACCGAGCGAGCGTGGGAGAGAGACCGAGCGAGCGTGGGCGAGAGAACGAGCGAGCATGGGAGCGAGAGAGTGAGCGAGCTTGGGAGAGATAGCAAGCGAGCGCAGGAGAGAGAGCATGAGAGTGAGAGAGTGAGCGAGTGAGTGAGCGAGCAATGGAGAGAGAGTGAGCAGGCATGCGAGAGAAAGCGAGCGAACATGGGAGAGAGAGTGAGGGTGTGTCGGAGAGAGAAAGCAAGTGAGCATGGGAGAGAGAGTGAGCGAAGTGGGAGAGCGAGCAAACGGGAGAGAGAGAGCGAGCATGAGAGAGAGAGATCGTGTGAGGCTGGGAGAGAGACCAAGCGAGCCAGGGAGAGAGAGCGAGCGGGCGTGGGAGAGCGAGCAAGCGAGTGTGGGAGAGAGAGCGGGCGAGAGAGCATGGGAGGGAGCGAGCGAGCGAGTGTGGGGAGAGACAGCGAGCGGGCATGGGAGAGAGAGTGAGCGTGTGTGAAAGAGAGCGAGTGGGCATGGGAGAGTCAGCGAGCAGGCATGGGAGAGAGAGCGAGCGCACGTGGGAGAGAGAGCGAGCGAGTGTGGGAAGAGAGCGAGTGAGCATGGGAAAGAGAGCGAGCGAGCGGGGGAGAGCAAGTGAGCATGGGAGAGTGAGAGAGCATGGGAGAGCTAGTGAGTGTGGGAGTGCGAGCGATCGTGGGAGTGCGAGTGAGCGAGCATGGGCGTGCAAGCGAGTGAGCGAGCGTGGGAGAGAGAGCGAGCGAACATGCGAGAGTGAGCGAGCGAGCGTGGGAGAGGGAGCGAGCGAGCGTGGGAGAGAGACCGAGCGAGCGTGGGCGAGAGAACGAGTGAGCATGGAAGAGGAAGCGAGCGAGCTTGGGAGAGATAGCAAGTGAGCGCAGGAGAGAGAGCATGGGAGCGAGAGAGTGAGCGAGTGAGTGAGCGAGCAATGGAAAGAGAGCGAACAGGCATGCGAGAGATAGCGAGCGAGCGTGGGAGAGAGAGTGAGGGTGTGTCGGAGAGAGAGCAAGTGAGCATGGGAGAGAGAGTGAGCGAAGTGGGAGAGCGAGCGAGAGTGGGAGAGAGAGCGAGCAAACGTGAGAGAGTGAGCGAGCATGAGAGAGAGAGATCGTGTGAGCATGGGAGAGAGAGCGAGTGGGCGTGGGAGCGCGAGCAAGCGAGTGTGGGAGAGAGAGCGGGCGAGCGAGCGTGGGAGAGAGAGCGAGCGAGCGTGGGAGAGAGAGCGAGCGGGCGTGGGAGAGAGAGTGAGCGGGCGTGGGAGAGGGAGCGAGCGAGCATGGGAGAGAGATCAAGCGAGCGTGGGAGAGAGAGCGAGCGAGCATGGGAGAGAGAGCGAGCGAGCGTAGGAGAGAGAGCAAGCGAACGTGGGAGAGAGAGCGAGCAAACATTGGAGAGAGAGCAAGCGAACATGGGAGAGCGAGCGAGTGTGGGAGAGAGAGCGAGCAAGCGTGGGATAGAGATCGAGCGAGTGTTGGAGAGAGACCGAGCGAGCGTGGGCGAGAGAACGAGGGAGCAAGGACGAGGAAGCGAGCGAGCTTGGGAGAGATAGCAAGCGAGCGCAGGAGAGAGAGCATGGGAGTGAGAGAGTGAGCGAGTGAGTGAGCGAGTAATGGAGAGAGAGTGAGCAGGCATGCGAGAGAAAGTGAGCGAGCATGGGAGAGACAGTGAGGGTGTTTCGGAGAGAGAGAGCAAGTGAGCATGGGAGAGAGAGTGAGCGAAGTGGGAGAGCGAGCGAGAGTGGGAGAGAGAGTGAGCAAACGTGAGAGAGTGAGCGAGCATGAGAGAGAGAGATCGTGTGAGGCTGGGAGAGAGACCAAGCGAGCCAGGGAGAGAGAGCGAGCGGGTGTGGGAGAGCGAGCAAGCGAGTCTGGGAGATAGAGCGGGCGAGAGAGCATGGGAGAGAGCGAGCGAGCGAGTGTGGGAGAGACAGCGAGTGGGTGTGGGAGAGAGAGTGAGCGTGTGTGAAAGAGAGCGAGCGGGCATGGGAGAGTCAGTGAGCAGGCATGGGAGAGAGAGCGAGCGCACGTGGGAGAGAGAGCGAGCGAGTGTGGGAGAGAACGAGTGAGCATGGGAAAGAGAGCGAGCGAGCGGGGGAGAGCAAGTGAGCATGGGAGAGTGAGCGAGCATGGGAGAGCTATTGAGTGTGGGAGAGCGAGCGATCATGGGAGTGCGAGTGAGCGAGCATGGGCGTGCAAGCGAGTGAGCGTGGGAGTATGAGTGAGCAAGCGTGGGAGAGAGAGCGAGTGAGCGTAGGAGAGAGAGCGAGCCAGCGTGGGAGAGAGACCGAGCAAGCGTGGATAGAGAGCGAGCGAGGGTGGGAGAGAGAGCGACCGAGCGTGGGGAGAGCGAGCGAGCATGGGAGAGAGAGCGAGCGAGCGGGGAGAGCAATTGAGCATGGGAGATCGAGCAAGCATGGGAGAGCTAGTGAGTGTGGGAGAGAGAGCGAGTGTGGGAGTGTGAATGAGCAAGCGTGGGAGTATGAGCGAGCGTGGGAGAGAGAGCGAGTGAGCGTGGTAGAGAGAGCAAGCGAATGTGGGAGAGAGAGATTGAGCGAGCGTGGGGTTGAGAGCGAGAGGGCGTGGAAATGAGAGCGAGAGGGCATGGGAGAGAGAGCGAGCGAGCGTGGGAAAGAGAGTGAGCGAGCGTGGGAAAGAGAGCGAGCGAGCGTGGGAGAGAGAGCGAGCGAGCGTGGGAGAGAGAGAGCAAGTGAGCGTGGGATAGAGAGAGTGAATGAGTGTGGGAGAGAGAGAGTGAGTGAGTGTGGGAGAGAGAGTGAGTGAGTGAGTGCATGCATGTTGCAGATTGCATGTGGGAGAGGGGAGAGTAAGATTGCTGGAGACAGAAAGAGTGAGTAAGTAAATGAGTGCATATGGCAGAAAGAGAAAGAGTGAGTGTGGGAGAGCGTGAGAGAGCGAGTAAGTGAGTGTGGGAGAGGGAGAGTGAGAGAGTGTGGGAGAGAAAGTGTGAGTGAATGTGGGAGAGAAAGTGTGAGTGATTGTGGGAGAGAGAGTGAGTGAGCATGGGAGAGAAAGAATGAGTGAGTGTGGGAGAGAGAGATTGAGTGAGTGTGGGAGAGAGAGAGTAAGTGAGTGTGGGAGAGAGAGAGTAAGTGAGTGCGGGAGAGAGAGATTGAGTGAGTGGGAGATAGAGAATGAATGAGTATGGGAGAGAAAGAGTGAGTCAGTGACTGTGGGAAAGAGAGACAGTGAGTGAGTGTGGGAGAGTGAGCAAGCGTGGGAGAGAGAGCGAGCAAGCGTGAGTGAGTGAGCGAGCATGAGAGAGAGATTGAGCGAGTGTGAGAGAGAGAGTGAGTGAGGGAGAGAGAGCGAGCGAGTGAGTCTGGGAGAGAAAGTGAGCGGGCGTTGGAGTGAGAGCGAGCGGGCGTGGGAGAGCGAGCAAGCGAGTGTGGGAGAGAGCGGGCCAAGCATGGGAAAGAGCGAGCGAGTGAGTGTGGGAGAGCGAGCGAGCATGGGAGTGTGAACAAGCGTGGGAGAGATAGCGAGTGGGCGTGGGAGAGAGAGCGAGCGAGCCTGGGAGGGAGAGAGAGCGAGCGAGCGGGGAGAGCAAGTGAGCATGGGAGAGCGAGCGAGGATGGGAGAGCTAGAGAGTGTGGGAGAGTGAGCGAGCGATCGTGGGAGTGCGAGCGAGCAAGTGTGGGAGTATGAGCGAACGTGGGAGAAGGAGCGAGCGAGCATGGGAGAGAGAGCGAGCGAGCGTGGGAGAGAGAGCGAGCGAGCGTGGGAGAGAGAGCGAGCGAGTGTGGGAGAGAGAGCGAGCAAGCGTGGGAGAGAGAGCGAGCGAGCGTGGGAGAGGGAGCGAGCGAGCATGGGAGAGAGAGCGAGCGTGGGAGAGAGCGAGCGAGTGTGGGAGAGACAGCGAGCGGGTGTGGGAGAGAGAGCGCGCGCGTGTGAAAGAGAGCAAGCGGGCATGGGAGAGTCAGCGAGCAGGCATGGGAGAGTCAGCAAGCGCACGTGGGAGAGAGAGTGAGCGAGTGTGGGAGAGAGCGAGTGAGCATGGGAGAGAGTGAGCGAGCGGGCGAGAGCAAGTGAGTGTGGGAGAGCGAGTGAGCGTGGGAGTGCGAGTAACTGAGCATGGGAGTGCAAGCGAGTGAGCGTGGGAGTATTAGTGAGCGAGCGTGGGAGAGAAAGCGAGTGACCGTAGGAGAGCGAGCCAGCGTGGGAGAGAGACCGAGCAAGCGTGGATAGAGAGCGAGCGAGGGTGGGAGAGAGAGCGAGCGAGCGTGGGAGAGCAATTGAGCATGGGAGAGTGAGGAAGCATGGGAGAGCTAGTGAGTGTGGGAGAGAGAGCGAGCGTGGGAGTGCGAGTGAGCAAGCATGGGAGTATGAGCGAGTGTGGGAGAGAGAGCGAATGAGCATGGAAGAGAGAGCAAGCGAGCGTGGGAGAGAGCCCGAGCGAGCGTGGGAGAGAGAGCGAGCGAGCGTGGGAGAGAGAGCGAGCGAACGTGGGAGAGAGAGCGAGCGAGCGTGTGAGAGAGAGCGAGCGAACGTGGGAGAGCAAGCATGGGAGAGAGAGCGAGCTTGGGAGTGAGAGCGAGCGAGCATGGGAGAGGCAGTGAGCGAGCGTGGAAAAGAGTGAGCGAGCGTGGGAAAGGGAGCGAGCGAACGTGGGAGAGAGAGCAATCGAGCGTGGGATAGAGAGAGTGAGTGAGTGTGGGAGAGAGAGAGTGAGTGAGTATTGGAGAGAAAGTGAGTGAGTGAGTGCATGCATGTTGCAGATTGCATGTGGGAGAGGGGAGAGTAAGAGTGCTGGAGACAGAAAGAGTGACTAAGTAAATGACTGCATATGGCAGAAAGAGAAAGAGTGAGTGTGGGAGAGCATGAGAGAGCGAGTAAATGAGTGTGGGAGAGGGAGAGTGAGAGAGTGTGGGAGAGAAAGTGTGAGTGAATGTGGGAGAGAAAGTGTGAGTGATTGTGGGAGAGAGAGTGATTGAGTATGGGAGAGAAAGAATGAGTGACTGTGGGAGAGAGAGATTGAGTGAGTGTGGGAGAGAGAGAGTAAGTGAGTGTAGGAGAGAGAGAGTGAGTGAGTGCGGGAGAGAGAGATTGAGTGAGTGGGAGATAGAGAATGAATGAGTATGGGATAGAAAGAGTGAGTCAGTGAGTGTGGGAAAGAGAGAGAGTGAGTGAGTGTGGGAGAGAGAGTGAATGAGTGTGGCAGAGAGGGTGGGAGAGAGTGAGTGAGTGCTCGAGCGAGAGAGATTGATTCAGTGTGGGAGAGAGAGTGTGAGTGAGGGTGAGAGAGAGAGAAATTGAGAAAGGGAGGGAAAGAGAGAGCGAGAAAGCATTGAAGAGAGATCGAGCGAGCATGGGAGAGAGAGCGAGCGAGCGTGGGAGAGAGAGAGCGAGTGTGGGAGAGAGAGAGTGCGAGTGTGGGAGAGAGAGAGAGCGTGGGAGAGAGAGCGAGCAAGCGTGAGTGAGTGAGCGAGCATGAGAGAGAGATTGAGCGAGCGTGATAGAGAGAGTGAGTGAGGGAGAGAGAGCGAGCGAGCGAGTGTGGGAGAGAAAGTGAGCGGGCGTCGGAGTGAGAGCGAGCGGGTGTGGGAGAGCAAGCAAGCGAATGTGGCAGAGAGCAGGCCGAGCATGGGAGAGAGCGAGCGAGTGAGTGTGGGAGAGCGAGCGAGCGTGGGAGTGTGAGCAAGCGTGGGAGAGATAGCGAGTGGGCGTGGGAGAGAGAGCGAGCGAGCATGGGAGGGAGAGAGAGAGAGCGAGCGGGGAGAGCAAGTGAGCATGGGAGAGCGAGCGAGGATGGGAGAGCTAGAGAGTGTGGGAAAGCGAGCGAGCGAGCGTGGGAGTGCGAGCGAGCAAGCGTGGGAGTATGAGCGAGCGTGGGAGAAGGAGCGAGCGAGCGTGGGAGAGAGAGCGAGCGAGCGTGGGAGAGAGAGCGAGCGAGCGTGGGAGAGAGAGCGAGCGAGCGTGGGAGAGAGAGCGAGCGAGCGTGGGAGAGAGAGCGAGCGAGCGTGGGAGAGAGAGCGAGCGAGCGTGGGAGAGAGAGCGAGCGAGCGTGGGAGAGAGAGCGAGCGAGCGTGGGAGAGAGAGCGAGCGAGCGTGGGAGAGAGAGCGAGCGAGCGTGGGAGAGAGAGCGAGCGAGCGTGGGAAAGAGAGCGAGCGAGCGTGGGAGAGAGAGTGAGCGAGGGTGGGAGAGAGAGCGAGCGTGCGTGGGAGAGAGAGCGAGCGAGCGTGGGAGAGAGAGCGAGTGAGCGTGGGACTGAGAGAGCGAGCGTGGGAGAGAGAGCGAGCGGGCATGGCAGAGAGAGCAAGCGGGCATGGTAGAGAGAGCAAGCGGACGTGGGAGAGAGAGCGAGCGAGCGTGGGAGAGAGAGCGAGCGAGCGTGGGAGAGAGAGCGGGCGTGGGAGAGAGAGCGAGCGGACATGGGAGAGGGAGCGAGCGAGCATGGGAGAGAGATCGAGCGAGCGTGGGAGAGAGAGCAAGCGAGCGTGGTAGAGAGAGCGAGCAAACGTGGGAGAGAGAGCAAGCGAACATGGGAGAGCGAGTGAGCGTGGGAGAGAGTGTGAATGAACGTGGGAGAGAGAGAGTCAATGAGCGTGGGAGAGAGAGAGACAACGAGCATGGGAGTGAGAGAGCGAGCGTGGGAGAGAGAGACCAAGCGAGTGTGCGAGAGCGTGCAATTGCGAGTGAGCGTGGGAGAGAGAGCGAGCGAGCGTGGGAGAGAGAGCGAGCGAGCGTGGGAGAGAGAGCGAGCGAGCGTGGGAGAGAGAGCGAGCGAGCGTGGGAGAGAGAGTGAGCGATGGTGGGAGAGAGAGCGAGCGTGAGTGGGAGAGAGAGCGAGCGAGCGTGGGAGAGAGAGCGAGTGAGCGTGGGACTGAGAGAGCGAGCGTGGGAGAGAGAGCGAGCGGGCGTGGCAGAGAGAGCAAGCGGGCATGGTAGAGAGAGCAAGCGGACGTGGGAGAGAGAGCGAGCGAGCGTGGGAGAGAGAGCGAGCGAGCGTGGGAGAGAGAGCGGGCATGGGAGAGAGAGCGAGCGGGCATGGGAGAGAGAGTGAGCGAGGGTGGGAGAGAGAGCGAGCGTGAGTGGGAGAGAGAGCGAGCGAGCGTGGGAGAGAGAGCGAGTGAGCGTGGGACTGAGAGAGCGAGCGTGGGAGAGAGAGCGAGCGGGCGTGGCAGAGAGAGCAAGCGGGCATGGTAGAGAGAGCAAGCGGACGTGGGAGAGAGAGCGAGCGAGCGTGGGAGAGAGCGCGAGCGAGCGTGGGAGAGAGAGCGGGCATGGGAGAGAGAGCGAGCGGGCATGGGAGAGGGAGCGAGCGAGCATGGGAGCGAGATCGAGCGAGCGTGGGAGAGAGAGCAAGCGAGCGTGGTAGAGAGAGCGAGCAAACGTGGGAGAGAGAGCAAGCGAACATGGGAGAGCGAGTGAGCGTGGGAGAGAGTGTGAATGAACGTGGGAGAGAGAGAGTCAATGAGCATGGGAGAGAGAGAGACAACGAGCATGGGAGTGAGAGAGCGAGCGTGGGAGAGAGAGACCAAGCGAGTGTGCGAGAGCATGCAATTGCGAGTGAGCGTGGGAGAGAGAGCGATCAAGCGTGCAAGAGAGAGGGAACAAGCATGGGAGAGAGAGCGAGCGAACATGGGAGAGCGAGCGAGCGAGCGTGGGAGTGCGAGCGAGCAAGCGTGGGAGAGAGAGCAAGCGAGCGTGGGAGAGAGAGCAAGCGAGCCTGGGAGAGAGAACGAGCGGGCGTGGGAGAGCGAGCAAGCGAGTGTGGGAGAGAGAGCGGGCGAGCGAGCGTGGGAGAGAGCGAGCGAGTGTGGGAGAGACAGCGAGCAGGTGTGGGAGAGAGAGCGCGCGCGTGTGAAAGAGAGCGAGCGGGCATGGGAGAGTCAGCGAGCAGGCATGGGAGAGAGAGCGAGCGCACGTGGGAGAGAGAGTGAGCGAGTGTGGGAGAGAGCGAGTGAGCATGGGAGAGAGAGTGAGCGAGCGGGCGAGAGCAAGTGAGCATGGGAGAGCTAGTGAGTGTGGGAGAGCGAGCGAGCGTGGGAGTGCGAGTGACCGAGCATGGGAGTGCAAGCGAGTGAGCGTGGGAGTATTAGTGAGCGAGCGTGGGAGAGAAAGCGAGTGACTGTAGGAGAGCGAGCCAGCGTGGGAGAGAGACCGAGCAAGCGTGGATAGAGAGCGAGCGAGGGTGGGAGAGAGAGCGAGCGAGCGTGGGAGAGCAATTGAGCATGGGAGAGTGAGCAAGCATGGGAGAGCTAGTGAGTGTGGGAGAGAGAGCGAGCGTGGGAGTGCGAGTGAGCAAGCATGGGAGTATGAGCGAGTGTGGGAGAGAGAGCGAATGAGCATGGGAGAGAGAGCAAGCGAGCATGGGAGAGAGCCCAAGCGAGCGTGGGAGAGAGAGCGAGCGAGTGTGGGAGAGAGAGCGAGCGAACATGGGAGAGAGAGCGAGCGAGCGTGTGAGAGAGAGCGAGCGAACGTGGGAGAGCAAGCATGGGAGAGAGAGCGAGCATGGGAGTGAGAGCGAGCGAGCATGGGAGAGGCAGTGAGCGAGCGTGGAAAAGAGTGAGCGAGCGTGGGAAAGGGAGCGAGCGAGCGTGGGAGAGAGAGCAATCGAGCGTGGGATAGAGAGAGTGAGTGAGTGTGGGAGAGAGAGAGTGAGTGAGTATTGGAGAGAAAGTGAGTGAGTGAGTGCATGCATGTTGCAGATTGCATGTGGGAGAGGGGAGAGTAAGAGTGCTGGAGACAGAAAGAGTGAGTAAGTAAATGACTGCATATGGCAGAAAGAGAAAGAGTGAGTGTGGGAGAGCATGAGAGAGCGAGTAAGTGAGTGTGGGAGAGGGAGAGTGAGAGAGTGTGGGAGAGAAAGTGTGAGTGAATGTGGGAGAGAAAGTGTGAGTGATTGTGGGAGAGAGAGTGATTGAGTATGGGAGAGAAAGAATGAGTGAGTGTGGGAGAGAGAGATTGAGTGAGTGTGGGAGAGAGAGAGTAAGTGAGTGTGGGAGAGAGAGAGTGAGTGAGTGCGGGAGAGAGAGATTGAGTGAGTGGGAGATAGAGAATGAATGAGTATGGGAGAGAGAGAGTGAGTCAGTGAGTGTGGGAAAGAGCGAGAGTGAGTGAGTGTGGGAGAGAGAGTGAATGAGTGTGGCAGAGAGGGTGGGTGAGTGTGGGAGAGAGTGAGTGAGTGCTCGAGCGAGAGAGAATGATTCAGTGTGGGAGAGAGAGTGTGAGTGAGGGTGAGAGAGAGAGAAATTGAGAAAGGGAGGGAAAGAGAGAGCGAGAAAGCATTGAAGAGAGATCGAGCGAGCATGGGAGAGAGAGCGAGCGAGCGTGGGAGAGAGAGAGTGCGAGTGTGGGAGAGAGAGAGAGCGTGGGAGAGAGAGCAAGCAAGCGTGAGTGAGTGAGCGAGCATGAGAGAGAGATTGAGCGAGCGTGATAGAGAGAGTGAGTGAGGGAGAGAGAGCGAGCGAGCGAGTGTGGGAGAGAAAGTGAGCGGGCGTCGGAGTGAGAGCGAGCGGGCGTGGGAGAGCAAGCAAGCGAGTGTGGGAGAGAGCAGGCCGAGCATGGGAGAGAGCGAGCGAGTGAGTGTGGGAGAGCGAGCGAGCGTGGGAGTGTGAGCAAGCGTGGGAGAGATAGCGAGCGGGCGTGGGAGAGAGAGCGAGCGAGCATGGGAGGGAGAGAGAGAGAGCGAGCGGGGAGAGCATGTGAGCATGGGAGTGCGAGCGAGGATGGGAGAGCTAGAGAGTGTGGGAGAGCGAGCGTGGGAGTGCGAGCGAGCAAGCGTGGGAGTATGAGCGAGCGTGGGAGAAGGAGCGAGCGAGCGTGGGAGAGCGAGCGAGCGTGGGAGAGAGAGCGAGCGAGCGTGGGAGAGAGAGCGAGCGAGCGTGGGAGAGAGAGCGAGCGAGCGTGGGAGAGAGAGCGAGCGAGCGTGGGAGAGAGAGCGAGCGAGCGTGGGAGAGAGAGCGAGCGAGCGTGGGAGAGCGAGCGAGCGTGGGAGAGAGAACGAGCGAGCGTGGGAGAGAGAGCGAGCGAGCGTGGGAGAGAGAGCGAGCGATCGTGGGAGAGAGAGCGAGCGAGCGTGGGAGAGAGAGCGAGCGTGCGTGGGAGAGAGAGCGAGCGAGGGTGGGAGAGAGAGCGAGCGAGCGTGGCAGAGAGAGCGAGCGAGCGTGGGAGAGAGAGCGAGTGAGCGTGGGACTTAGAGAGCGAGTGTGGGAGAGAGAGCAAGCGGGCGTGGCAGAGAGAGCGAGCGGGCGTGGTAGAGAGAGCAAGCGGGCGTGGGAGAGAGCGAGCGTGGGAGAGAGAGCGTGCAAGCATGGGAGAGAGAGCGAGCAAGCATGGTTGAGAGAGCGAGCGAGCATGAGAGAGAGCGTTCAAGCATGGAAGAGCGAGTGAGAGAGCTTGGGAGAGAGCGCGAGTGAGTGAGTGTGGGAGAGCGAGCGAGCATGGGTGAGACAGCGAGAGATGTTGGGAGAGCGAGCAAGTGAGCGTGGGAGAGCGAGCGAGCTTGTGAGAGAGCGCGAGCTAGCATGGGAGAGACAGTAACGGAGCGTGGAAGAGAGAGCGAGCGAGCGTGGGAGAGGGTGAGTGAGCATGGGAGAGAGAGCGAGCGAGCTTGGGAGAGAGAGCGAGCGAGCGTGGGAGAGAGAGTGAGCGAGCGTGGGAGAGCGAGCGAGAGAGCTTGGGAGAGAGAACGATCGAGTGAGTTTGGGAGAGCGAGATAGCGAGCGAGTGAGTGTGGGAGAGCGAGCGAGCATGGGAGAGCGAGCGAGTGTGGGAGAGTGAGCGAGCGTGGGAGAGTGAGCGAGCGAGCTTGGGAGAGAGAGCGAGCAAGTGTGGGAGAGATAGCGATTGAGCATGGGAGAGAGCGAGAGAGCGTGGGAGAGAGAGCGAGCGAGCGTGGGAGAGAGAGCGAGCGAGCGTGGGAGAGAGAGCGAGCGAGTGTGGGAGAGAGTGGGAGCGAGTGTGGGAGAGACACCGAGCGGGCGTGGGTGAGAGAGGAAGCGAGCATGGGAGAGAGAGCGAGCGAGCATAGGAGAGCGAGGGTGGGAGAGCGAGCGAGCGTGGGAGAGAGAGAGAGCGAGTGTGGGAGAGCGAGTGAGCGCGGTAGAGCGAGCAAGCGTGAGAGAGTGAGCGAGCATGAGAGAGAGTTTGAGCGAGCGTGAGAGAGAGAGCGAGTGAGGGAGAGAGAGTGAGCGAGCGAGTGTGGGAGAGAAAGTGAGCGGGTGTCGGAGTGAGAGCGAGCGGGCGTGGGAGAGCGAGCAAGCGAGTGTGGGAGAGAGCGGGCCGAGCATGGGAGAGAGCGAGCGAGTGAATGTGGGAGAGCGAGCGAGCGTGGGAGTGTGAGCAAGCGTGGGAGAGATAGCGAGCGGGCGTGAGAGAGAGAGCGAGCGAGCATGGGAGGGAGAGAGAGCGAGCGAGCGGGGAGAGCAAGTGAGCATGGGAGAGCGAGCGAGGATGGGAGAGCTAGAGAGTGTGGGAGAGCGAGCGAGCGTGGGAGTGCGAGCGAGCAAGCTTGGGAGTATGAGCGAGCATTGGAGAAGGAGCAAGCGAGCGTGGGAAAGAGAGCGAGCGAGCATGGGAGAGAGAGCGAGCGGGCGTGGGAGAGAGAACGATCGAGTGAGTTTGGGAGAGCGGGAGAGCGAGCAAGCATGGGAGAGCGAGCGAGTGTGGGAGAGTGAGCGAGCGTGGGAGACAGAGCGAGCGAGCTTGGGAGAGAGAGCGAGCAAGTGTGGGAGAGATAGCGAGTGAGCATGGGAGAGAGCGAGCGAGCATGGGAGAGAGAGCGAGCGAGCGTGGGAGAGAGAGCGAGCGAGCGTGGGAGAGAGAGCGAGCGAGTGTGGGAGAGAGTGGGAGCGAGTGTGGGAGAGACACCGAGCGGGCGTGGGAGAGAGAGGAAGCGAGCATGGGAGAGAGAGCGAGCGAGCATAGGAGAGCGAGGGTGGGAGAGCGAGCGAGCGTGGGAGAGAGAGCATGAGAGATAGAGAGTGAGCGAGTGAGTGAGCGAGCAATGGAGAGAGAGTGAGCAGGCATGCGAGAGAAAGCGAGCGAACATGGGAGAGAGAGTGAGGGTGTGTCGGAGAGAGAAAGCAAGTGAGCATGGGAGAGAGAGTGAGCGAAGTGGGAGAGCGAGGGAGGGTGGGAGAGAGAGCGAGCAAACGGGAGAGAGTGAGCGAGCATGAGAGAGAGAGATCGTGTGAGGCTGGGAGAGAGACCAAGCGAGCCAGGGAGAGAGAGCGAGCGGGCGTGGGAGAGCGAGCAAGCGAGTGTGGGAGAGAGAGCGGGCGAGAGAGCATGGGAGGGAGCGAGCGAGCGAGTGTGGGAGAGACAGCGAGCGGGTGTGGGAGAGAGAGTGAGCGTGTGTGAAAGAGAGCGAGTGGGCATGGGAGAGTCAGCGAGCAGGCATGGGAGAGAGAGCGAGCGCACGTGGGAGAGAGAGCGAGCGAGTGTGGGAGAGAGCGAGTGAGCATGGGAAAGAGAGCGAGCGAGCGGGGGAGAGCAAGTGAGCATGGGAGAGTGAGAGAGCATGGGAGAGCTAGTGAGTGTGGGAGTGCGAGCGATCGTGGGAGTGCGAGTGAGCGAGCATGGGCGTGCAAGCGAGTGAGCGAGCGTGGGAGAGAGAGCGAGCGAACATGCGAGAGTGAGCGAGCGAGCGTGGGACAGGGAGCGAGCGAGCGTGGGAGAGGGAGCGAGCGAGCGTGGGAGAGGGAGCGAGCGAGCATGGGAGAGAGACCGAGCGAGCGTGGGCGAGGAGAACGAGTGAGTATGGAAGAGGAAGCGAGCGAGCTTGGGAGAGATAGCAAGCGAGCGCAGGAGAGAGAGCATGGGAGCGAGAGAGTGAGCGAGTGAGTGAGCGAGCAATGGAAAGAGAGCGAACAGGCATGCGAGAGATAGCGAGCGAGCGTGGGAGAGAGAGTGAGGGTGTGTCGGAGAGAGAGCAAGTGAGCATGGGAGAGAGAGTGAGCGAAGTGGGAGAGCGAGCGAGAGTGGGAGAGAGAGCGAGCAAACGTGAGAGAGTGAGCGAGCATGAGAGAGAGAGATCGTGTGAGCATGGGAGAGAGAGCGTGTGGGCGTGGGAGCGCGAGCAAGCGAGTGTGGGAGAGAGAGCGGGCGAGCGAGTGTGGGAGAGAGAGCGAGCGAGCGTGGGAGAGAGAGCGAGCGGGCGTGGGAGAGAGAGTGAGCGGGCGTGGGAGAGGGAGCGAGCGAGCATGGGAGAGAGATCGAGCGAGCGTGGGAGAGAGAGCGAGCGAGCATGGGAGAGAGAGCGAGCGAGCGTGGGAGAGAGAGCAAGCGAACGTGGGAGAGAGAGCGAGCAAACATTGGAGAGAGAGCAAGCGAACATGGGAGAGCGAGCGAGTGTGGGAGAGAGAGCGAGCAAGCGTGGGAGAGAGATCGAGCGAGCATTGGAGAGAGACCGAGCGAGCGTGGGCGAGAGAACGAGGGAGCAAGGACGAGGAAGCGAGCGAGCTTGGGAGAGATAGCAAGCGAGCGCAGGAGAGAGAGCATGGGAGTGAGAGAGTGAGCGAGTGAGTGAGCGAGTAATGGAGAGAGAGTGAGCAGGCATGCGAGAGAAAGCGAGCAAGCATGGGAGAGACAGTGAGGGTGTGTCGGAGAGAGAGAGCAAGTGAGCATGGGAGAGAGAGTGAGCGAAGTGGGAGAGCGAGCGAGAGTGGGAGAGAGAGTGAGCAAACGTGAGAGAGTGAGCGAGCATGAGAGAGAGAGATCGTGTGAGGCTGGGAGAGAGACCAAGCGAGCCAGGGAGAGAGAGCGAGCGGGCGTGGGAGAGCGAGCAAGCGAGTGTGGGAGATAGAGCGGGCGAGAGAGCATGGGAGAGAGCGAGCGAGCGAGTGTGGGAGAGACAGCGAGCGGGTGTGGGAGAGAGAGTGAGCGTGTGTGAAAGAGAGCGAGCGGGCATGGGAGAGTCAGCGAGCAGGCATGGGAGAGAGAGCGAGCGCACGTGGGAGAGAGAGCGAGTGAGTGTGGGAGAGAACGAGTGAGCATGGGAAAGAGAGCGAGCGAGCGGGGGAGAGCAAGTGAGCATGGGAGAGTGAGCGAGCATGGGAGAGCTAGTGAGTGTGGGAGAGCGAGCGATCATGGGAGTGCGAGTGAGCGAGCATGGGCGTGCAAGCGAGTGAGCGTGGGAGTATGAGTGAGCAAGCGTGGGAGAGAGAGTGAGTGAGCGTAGGAGAGAGAGCGAGCCAGCGTGGGAGAGAGACCGAGCAAGCGTGGATAGAGAGCGAGCGAGGGTGGGAGAGAGAGCGACCGAGCGTGGGAGAGCGAGCGAGCATGGGAGAGAGAGCGAGCGAGCGGGGAGAGCAATTGAGCATGGGAGATCGAGCAAGCATGGGAGAGCTAGTGAGTGTGGGAGAGAGAGCGAGTGTGGGAGTGTGAATGAGCAAGCGTGGGAGTATGAGCGAGCGTGGGAGAGAGAGCGAGTGAGTGTGGTAGAGAGAGCAAGCGAATGTGGGAGAGAGAGATTGAGCGAGCGTGGGGTTGAGAGCGAGAGGGCGTGGAAATGAGAGCGAGAGGGCATGGGAGAGAGAGCGAGCGAGCGTGGGAAAGAGAGTGAGCGAGCGTGGGAAAGAGAGCGAGCGAGCGTGGGAGAGAGAGAGCAAGTGAGCGTGGGATAGAGAGAGTGAATGAGTGTGGGAGAGAGAGAGTGAGTGAGTGTGGGAGAGAGAGTGAGTGAGTGAGTGCATGCATGTTGCAGATTGCATGTGGGAGAGGGGAGAGTAAGATTGCTGGAGACAGAAAGAGTGAGTAAGTAAATGAGTGCATATGGCAGAAAGAGAAAGAGTGAGTGTGGGAGAGCGTGAGAGAGCGAGTAAGTGAGTGTGGGAGAGGGAGAGTGAGAGAGTGTGGGAGAGAAAGTGTGAGTGAATGTGGGAGAGAAAGTGTGAGTGATTGTGGGAGAGAGAGTGAGTGAGCATGGGAGAGAAAGAATGAGTGAGTGTGGGAGAGAGAGATTGAGTGAGTGTGGGAGAGAGAGAGTAAGTGAGTGTGGGAGAGAGAGAGTAAGTGAGTGCGGGAGAGAGAGATTGAGTGAGTGGGAGATAGAGAATGAATGAGTATGGGAGAGAAAGAGTGAGTCAGTGAATGTGGGAAAGAGAGACAGTGAGTGAGTGTGGGGGAGCGAGCAAGCGTGGGAGAGAGAGCGAGCAAGCGTGAGTGAGTGAGCGAGCATGAGAGAGAGATTGAGCGAGTGTGAGAGAGAGAGAGCGAGTGAGGGAGAGAGAGCGAGCGAGCGAGTCTGGGAGAGAAAGTGAGCGGGCGTCGGAGTGAGAGCGAGCGGGCGTGGGAGAGCGAGCAAGCGAGTGTGGGAGAGAGCGGGCCAAGCATGGGAAAGAGCGAGCGAGTGAGTGTGGGAGAGCGAGCGAGCATGGGAGTGTGAACAAGCGTGGGAGAGATAGCGAGTGGGCGTGGGAGAGAGAGCGAGCGAGCCTGGGAGGGAGAGAGAGTGAGCGAGCGGGGAGAGCAAGTGAGCATGGGAGAGCGAGCGAGGATGGGAGAGCTAGAGAGTGTGGGAGAGTGAGCGAGCGATCGTGGGAGTGCGAGCGAGCAAGTGTGGGAGTATGAGCGAACGTGGGAGAAGGAGCGAGCGAGCATGGGAGAGAGAGCGAGCGAGCGTGGGAGAGAGAGCGAGCGAGCGTGGGAGAGAGAGCGAGCGAGCGTGGGAGAGAGAGCGAGCGAGTGTGGGAGAGAGAGCGAGCGAGCGTGGGAGAGAGAGCGAGCGAGCGTGGGAGAGAGAGCGAGCGAGCGTGGGAGAGGGAGCGAGCGAGCATGGGAGAGAGAGCGAGCGTGGGAGAGAGCGAGCGAGTGTGGGAGAGACAGCGAGCGGGTGTGGGAGAGAGAGCGCGCGCGTGTGAAAGAGAGCAAGTGGGCATGGGAGAGTCAGCGAGCAGGCATGGGAGAGAGAGCGAGCGCACGTGGGAGAGAGAGTGAGCGAGTGTGGGAGAGAGCGAGTGAGCATGGGAGAGAGTGAGCGAGCGGGCGAGAGCAAGTGAGCATGGGAGAGCGAGCGAGCATGGGAGAGCTAGTGAGTGTGGGAGACCGAGCGAGCGTGGGAGTGCGAGTAACCGAGCATGGGAGTGCAAGCGAGTGAGCGTGGGAGTATTAGTGAGCGAGCGTGGGAGAGAAAGCGAGTGACCGTAGGAGAGCGAGCCAGCGTGGGAGAGAGACCGAGCAAGCGTGGATAGAGAGCGAGCGAGGGTGGGAGAGAGAGCGAGCAAGCGTGGGAGAGCAATTGAGCATGGGAGAGTGAGGAAGCATGGGAGAGCTACTGAGTGTGGGAGAGAGAGCGAGCGTGGGAGTGCGAGTGAGCAAGCATGGGAGTATGAGCGAGTGTGGGAGAGAGAGCGAATGAGCATGGAAGAGAGAGCAAGCGAGCGTGGGAGAGAGCCCGAGCGAGCGTGGGAGAGAGAGCGAGCGAGCGTGGGAGAGAGAGCGAGCGAACGTGGGAGAGAGAGCGAGCGAGCGTGTGAGAGAGAGCGAGCGAACGTGGGAGAGCAAGCATGGGAGAGAGAGCGAGCATGGGAGTGAGAGCGAGCGAGCATGGGAGAGGCAGTGAGCGAGCGTGGAAAAGAGTGAGCGAGCGTGGGAAAGGGAGCGAGCGAACGTGGGAGAGAGAGCAATCGAGCGTGGGATAGAGAGAGTGAGTGAGTGTGGGAGAGAGAGAGTGAGTGAGTATTGGAGAGAAAGTGAGTGAGTGAGTGCATGCATGTTGCAGATTGCATGTGGGAGAGGGGAGAGTAAGAGTGCTGGAGACAGAAAGAGTGAGTAAGTAAATGACTGCATATGGCAGAAAGAGAAAGAGTGAGTGTGGGAGAGCGTGAGAGAGCGAGTAAGTGAGTGTGGGAGAGGGAGAGTGAGAGAGTGTGGGAGAGAAAGTGTGAGTGAATGTGGGAGAGAAAGTGTGAGTGAGTGTGGGAGAGAGAGATTGAGTGAGTGTGGGAGAGAGAGAGTAAGTGAGTGTGGGAGAGAGAGAGTGAGTGAGTGCGGGAGAGAGAGATTGAGTGAGTGGGAGATAGAGAATGAATGAGTATGGGAGAGAGAGAGTGAGTCAGTGAGTGTGGGAAAGAGCGAGAGTGAGTGAGTGTGGGAGAGAGAGTGAATGAGTGTGGCAGAGAGGGTGGGTGAGTGTGGGAGAGAGTGAGTGAGTGCTCGAGCGAGAGAGAATGATTCAGTGTGGGAGAGAGAGTGTGAGTGAGGGTGAGAGAGAGAGAAATTGAGAAAGGGAGGGAAAGAGAGAGCGAGAAAGCGTTGAAGAGAGATCGAGCGAGCATGGGAGAGAGAGCGAGCGAGCGTGGGAGAGAGAGAGCGAGTGTGGGAGAGAGAGAGTGCTAGTGTGGGAGAGAGAGAGAGCGTGGGAGAGAGAGTGAGCAAGCATGAGTGAGTGAGCGAGCATGAGAGAGAGATTGAGCGAGCGTGATAGAGAGAGTGAGTGAGGGAGAGAGAGCGAGCGAGCGAGTGTGGGAGAGAAAGTGAGCGGGCGTCGGAGTGAGAGCGAGCGGGTGTGGGAGAGCAAGCAAGCGAATGTGGGAGAGAGCAGGCCGAGCATGGGAGAGAGCGAGCGAGTGAGTGTGGGAGAGCGAGCGAGCGTGGGAGTGTGAGCAAGCGTGGGAGAGATAGCGAGCGGGCGTGGGAGAGAGAGCGAGCGAGCATGGGAGGGAGAGAGAGAGAGCGAGCGGGGAGAGCAAGTGAGCATGGGAGAGCGAGCGAGGATGGGAGAGCTAGAGAGTGTGGGAGAGCGAGCGAGCGAGCGTGGGAGTGCGAGCGAGCAAGCATGGGAGTATGAGCGAGCGTGGGAGAAGGAGCAAGCGAGCGTGGGAGAGAGAGCGAGCGAGCGTGGGAGAGAGAGCGAGCGAGCGTGGGAGAGAGAGCGAGCGAGCGTGGGAGAGAGAGCGAGCGAGCGTGGGAGAGAGCGCGAGCGAGCGTGGGAGAGAGAGCGAGCGAGCGTGGGAGAGAGAGCGAGCGAGCGTGGGAGAGAGAACGAGCGAGTGTGGGAGAGAGAGCGAGCGAGCGTGGGAGAGAGAGTGAGCGAGGGTGGGAGAGAGAGCGAGCGTGCGTGGGAGAGAGAGCGAGCGAGCGTGGGAGAGAGAGCGAGTGAGCGTGGGACTGAGAGAGCGAGCGTGGGAGAGAGAGCGAGCGGGCGTGGCAGAGAGAGCAAGCGGGCATGGTAGAGAGAGCAAGCGGACGTGGGAGAGAGAGCGAGCGAGCGTGGGAGAGAGAGCGAGCGAGCGTGGGAGAGAGAGCGGTTGTGGGAGAGAGAGCGAGCGGGCATGGGAGAGGGAGCGAGCGAGCATGGGAGAGAGATCGAGCGAGCGTGGGAGAGAGAGCAAGCGAGCGTGGTAGAGAGAGCGAGCAAACGTGGGAGAGAGAGCAAGCGAACATGGGAGAGCGAGTGAGCGTGGGAGAGAGTGTGAATGAACGTGGGAGAGAGAGAGTCAATGAGCGTGGGAGAGAGAGAGAGACAACGAGCATGGGAGTGAGAGAGCGAGCGTGGGAGAGAGAGACCAAGCGAGTGTGCGAGAGCGTGCAATTGCGAGTGAGCGTGGGAGAGAGAGCGATCAAGCCTGCAAGAGAGAGGGAACGAGCATGGGAGAGAGAGGGAGCGAACATGGGAGAGCGAGCGAGCGAGCGTGGGAGTGCGAGCGAGCAAGCGTGGGAGAGAGAGCAAGCGAGCGTGGGAGAGAGAGCAAGCGAGCCTGGGAGAGAGAACGAGCGGGCGTGGTAGAGCGAGCAAGCGAGTGTGGGAGAGAGAGCGGGCGAGCGAGCGTGGGAGAGAGTGAGCGAGTGTGGGAGAGACAGCGAGCGGGTGTGGGAGAGAGAGCGCGCGCGTGTGAAAGAGAGCGAGCGGGCATGGGAGAGTCAGCGAGCAGGCATGGGAGAGAGAGCGAGCGCACGTGGGAGAGAGAGTGAGCGAGTGTGGGAGAGAGCGAGTGAGCATGGGAGAGAGAGTGAGCGAGCGGGCGAGAGCAAGTGAGCATGGGAGAGCTAGTGAGTGTGGGAGAGCGAGCGAGCGTGGGAGTGCGAGTGACCGAGCATGGGAGTGCAAGCGAGTGAGCGTGGGAGTATTAGTGAGCGAGCGTGGGAGAGAAAGCGAGTGACTGTAGGAGAGCGAGCCAGCGTGGGAGAGCAATTGAGCATGGGAGAGTGAGCAAGCATGGGAGAGCTAGTGAGTGTGGGAGAGAGAGCGAGCGTGGGAGTGCGAGTGAGCAAGCATGGGAGTATGAGCGAATGAGCATGGGAGAGAGAGCAAGCGAGCATGGGAGAGAGCCCAAGCGAGCGTGGGAGAGAGAGCGAGCGAGTGTGGGAGAGAGAGCGAGCGAACATGGGAGAGAGAGCGAGCGAGCGTGTGAGAGAGAGCGAGCGAACGTGGGAGAGCAAGCATGGGAGAGAGAGCGAGCATGGGAGTGAGAGCGAGCGAGCATGGGAGAGGCAGTGAGCGAGCGTGGAAAAGAGTGAGCGAGCGTGGGAAAGGGAGCGAGCGAGCGTGGGAGAGAGAGCAATCGAGCGTGGGATAGAGAGAGTGAGTGAGTGTGGGAGAGAGAGAGTGAGTGAGTATCGGAGAGAAAGTGAGTGAGTGAGTGCATGCATGTTGCAGATTGCATGTGGGAGAGGGGAGAGTAAGAGTGCTGGAGACAGAAAGAGTGAGTAAGTAAATGACTGCATATGGCAGAAAGAGAAAGAGTGAGTGTGGGAGAGCATGAGAGAGCGAGTAAGTGAGTGTGGGAGAGGGAGAGCGAGAGAGTGTGGGAGAGAAAGTGTGAGTGAATGTGGGAGAGAAAGTGTGAGTGATTGTGGGAGAGAGAGTGATTGAGTATGGGAGAGAAAGAATGAGTGAGTGTGGGAGAGAGAGATTGAGTGAGTGTGGGAGAGAGAGAGTAAGTGAGTGTGGGAGAGAGACAGTGAGTGAGTGCGGGAGAGAGAGATTGAGTGAGTGGGAGATAGAGAATGAATGAGTATGGGAGAGAGAGTGAGTCAGTGAGTGTGGGAAAGAGCGAGAGTGAGTGAGTGTGGGAGAGAGAGTGAATGAGTGTGGCAGAGAGGGTGGGTGAGTGTGGGAGAGAGTGAGTGAGTGCTCGAGCGAGAGAGAATGATTCAGTGTGGGAGAGAGAGTGTGAGTGAGGGTGAGAGAGAGAGAAATTGAGAAAGGGAGGGAAAGAGAGAGCGAGAAAGCATTGAAGAGAGATCGAGCGAGCATGGGAGAGAGAGCGAGCGAGCGTGGGAGAGAGAGAGTGCGAGTGTGGGAGAGAGAGAGAGCGTGGGAGAGAGAGCGAGCAAGCGTGAGTGAGTGAGCGAGCATGAGAGAGAGATTGAGCGAGCGTGATAGAGAGAGTGAGTGAGGGAGAGAGAGCGAGCGAGCGAGTGTGGGAGAGAAAGTGAGCGGGCGTCGGAGTGAGAGCGAGCGGGCGTGGGAGAGCAAGCAAGCGAGTGTGGGAGAGAGCAGGCCGAGCATGGGAGAGAGCGAGCGAGTGAGTGTGGGAGAGCGAGCGAGCGTGGGAGTGTGAGCAAGCGTGGGAGAGATAGCGAGCGGGCGTGGGAGAGAGAGCGAGCGAGCATGGGAGGGAGAGAGAGAGAGCGAGCGGGGAGAGCATGTGAGCATGGGAGAGCGAGCGAGGATGGGAGAGCTAGAGAGTGTGGGAGAGCGAGCGAGCGAGCGTGGGAGTGCGAGCGAGCAAGCGTGGGAGTATGAGCGAGCGTGGGAGAAGGAGCGAGCGAGCGTGGGAGAGCGAGCGAGCGTGGGAGAGAGAGCGAGCGAGCGTGGGAGAGAGAGCGAGCGAGCGTGGGAGAGAGAGCAAGCGAGCGTGGGAGAGAGAGCAGGCGAGCGTGGGAGAGAGAGTGAGCGAGCGTGGGACAGAGAACGAGCGAGCGTGGGAGAGAGAGCGAGCGAGCGTGGGAGAGAGAGCGAGCGAGGGTGGGAGAGAGAGCAAGCGAGCGTGGCAGAGAGAGCGAGCGAGCGTGGGAGAGAGAGCGAGTGAGCGTGGGACTTAGAGAGTGAGCGTGGGAGAGAGAGCGAGCGGGCGTGGCAGAGAGAGCGAGCGGGCGTGGTAGAGAGAGCAAGCGGGCGTGGGAGAGAGAGCGTGCGAGCATGGGAGAGAGAGCGAGCAAGCATGGTTGAGAGAGCGAGCGAGCATGAGAGAGAGCGTTGAAGCATGGAAGAGCGAGTGAGAGAGCTTGGGAGAGAGCGCGAGTGAGTGAGTGTGGGAGAGCGAGCGAGCATGGGTGAGACAGCGAGAGATGTTGGGAGAGCGAGCAAGTGAGCGTGGGAGAGCGAGCGAGCTTGTGAGAGAGTGAGTGAGCATGGGAGAGAGAGCGAGCGAGCTTGGGAGAGAGAGCGAGCGAGCGTGGGAGAGAGAGTGAGCGAGCGTGGGAGAGCGAGCGAGAGAGCTTGGGAGAGAGAACGATCGAGTGAGTTTGGGAGAGCGAGATAGCGAGCGAGTGAGTGTGGGAGAGCGAGCGAGCATGGGAGAGTGAGCGAGTGTGGGAGAGTGAGCGAGCGTGGGAGAGTGAGCGAGCGAGCTTGGGAGAGAGAGCGAGCAAGTGTGGGAGAGATAGCGAGTGAGCATGGGAGAGAGCGAGCGAGCATGGGAGAGAGAGCGAGCGAGCGTGGGAGAGAGAGCGAGCGAGCGTGGGAGAGAGAGCGAGCGAGTGTGGGAGAGAGTGGGAGCGAGTGTGGGAGAGACACCGAGCGGGCGTGGGAGAGAGAGGAAGCGAGCATGGGAGAGAGAGCGAGCGAGCATAGGAGAGCGAGGGTGGGAGAGCGAGCGAGCGTGGGAGAGAGAGAGAGTGAGTGTGGGAGAGCGAGTGAGCGCGGGAGAGCGAGCAAGCGTGAGGGAGTGAGCGAGCATGAGAGAGAGTTTGAGCGAGCATGAGAGAGAGAGCGAGTGAGGGAGAGAGAGTGAGCGAGCGAGTGTGGGAGAGAAAGTGAGCGGGTGTCGGAGTGAGAGCGAGCGGGCGTGGGAGAGCGAGCAAGCGAGTGTGGGAGAGAGCGGGCCGAGCATGGGAGAGAGCGAGCGAGTGAATGTGGGAGAGAGAACGATCGAGTGAGTTTGGGAGAGCGGGAGAGCGAGCGAGCATGGGAGAGCGAGCGAGTGTGGGAGAGTGAGCGAGCGTGGGAGACAGAGTGAGCGAGCTTGGGAGAGAGAGCGAGCAAGTGTGGGAGAGATAGCGAGTGAGCATGGGAGAGAGCGAGCGAGCATGGGAGAGAGAGCGAGCGAGCGTGGGAGAGAGAGCGAGCGAGCGTGGGAGAGAGAGCGAGCGAGTGTGGGAGAGCGAGCGAGCGTGGGAGTGCGAGCGAGCAAGCGTGGGAGTATGAGCGAGCGTGGGAGAAGGAGCAAGCGAGCGTGGGAAAGAGAGCGAGCGAGCATGGGAGAGAGAGCGAGCGGGCGTGGGAGAGAGAACGATCGAGTGAGTTTGGGAGAGCGGGAGAGCGAGCGAGCATGGGAGAGCGAGCGAGTGTGGGAGAGTGAGCGAGCGTGGGAGACAGAGCGAGCGAGCTTGGGAGAGAGAGCGAGCAAGTGTGGGAGAGATAGCGAGTGAGCATGGGAGAGAGCGAGCGAGCATGGGAGAGAGAGCGAGCGAGCGTGGGAGAGAGAGCGAGCGAGCGTGGGAGAGAGAGCGAGCGAGTGTGGGAGAGAGAACGAGCGAGTGTGGGAGAGACACCGAGCGGGCGTGGGAGAGAGAGGAAGCGAGCATGGGAGAGAGAGCGAGCGAGCCTGGGAGAGAGAGCGAGCGAGCCTGGGAGAGAGAGCGTGGGAGAGAGCGAGCAAGCGTGTGGGAGAGAGCGAGTGAGCCTAGGGGAGAGATCGAGTGGGAGAGAGTGCGGGTGAGCGCTGGAGAGTGAGTGAGGGAGCATGGGAGAGAGATCGAGCCAGCGTGGGAGAGAGATCGAGCGGGAGAGAGAGCGAGCAAGCGCTGGAAAGAGATCGAGGGAGGGTGGGAGAAAGATCGGGCGAGCCTGTGAGAGAGATCGAGCGAGTGTGGGAGAGAGATCGAGCGAGTGTGGGTGAGAGATCGAACGAACGTGAGAGAGAGATCAAGAGACCGTGGGAGAGAGATCGATTGGTAGAGCGAGTGAGCGCTGGACAGTGAGCGAGGGAGCGTGGGTGAGATATCGAGCAAGCGTGGGAGAGAGATCGAGCGAGCATGGGAGAGAGATCGAGCGAGCATTGGAGAGAGATCGAGCGGGAGAGAGAGCCAGCAAGCGCTGGAGAGTGAGCAAGGGAGTGTGGGAGAGAGAGCGAACGAGCGTGGGAGAGAGATCGAGCGAGCGTGGGAGAGAGAGCGAGCGAGCGTGGGAGAGAAAGAGAGCGAGCGTGGGAGACAGAAAGAGAGAGCGTGGGAGACAGAGAGTCCGAGGATGGGAGAGAGATAGAGCGAGAGAGCATGGGAGAGAGAGCGATTGACCATGGGAGAGAGAGAGAGTGAGTGAGCATGGGAGATATAGAAGCGAGCGAGCATGGGAGAGATAGAGAGAGCGCTTGGGAGAGAGAGCGAGCATGTATGGGAGAGCGAGCAAGTGAGCGTGGGAGAGCGAGCGAGCGTGGAAGAGAGAACGAGCAAGCGTGGGAGAGAGAGAGAACGAGCCTGGGAACGAGAGCGAGCGAGCCTGGGAGAGAGAGCGAGCGAGCGAGCCTGGGAGAGAGAGCGAGCGATCCTGGGAGAGAGAGCGAGCGAGCCTGGGAGAGAGAGCGAGCGAGCCTCGGAGAGAGAGCGAGCGAGCCTGGGAGAGAGAGCGAGCGAGCCTGGGAGAGAGAGCGAGCGAGCCTGGGAGAGAGAGCGAGCGTGGGAGAGAGAGCGAGCAAGCATGGGAGAGAGAAAGAGCCTGGGAGAGAGAGCGAGTGAGCCTGGGAGAGACAGCGAGCGAGCCTGGGAGAGAGCAAGCGAACGAGCCTGGGAGAGAGAGCGAGCGAGCCTGGGAGAGAGAGCGAGCGAGCCTCTGAGAGAGAGCGAGCGAGCCTGGCAGAGAGAGTGAGCGAGCGTGGGAGAGAGAGCGAGCGTGGGAGAGAGATCGAGCTAGTGTGTGAGAGTGATCGAGCGATTGTGGGAGAGAGATCGAGCGAGCGTGGGAGACAGATTGAGCGAGCGAGTGTGGGTGTGTGAGCAAGCGTGGGAGAGATAGCGAGCGGGCGTGGGAGAGAGAGCGAGCGAGCATGGGAGGGAGAGAGAGCGAGCGAGCAGGGAGAGCAAGTGAGCATGGGAGAGCGAGCGAGGATGGGAGATCTAGAGTGTGTGGGAGAGCGAGCGAGCGAGCGTGGGAGTGCGAGCGTGCAAGCGTGGGAGTATGAGCGAGTGTGGAAGAATGAGCGAGCGAGCGTGGGAGAGAGAGCGAGCGAGCATGGGAGAGAGAGCGAGCGAGTGTGGGAGAGAGAGAGTGAGTGAGTATCGGAGAGAGACTGAGTGAGTGAGTGCATGCATGTTGCAGATTGCGTGTTGGAGAGGGGAGAGTAAGAGTGCTGGAGACAGAAAGAGTGAGTAAGTAAATGACTGCATATGGCAGAAAGAGAAAGAGTGAGTGTGGGCGAGCGTGAGACAGCGAGTAAGTGAGTGTGGGAGAGGGAGTGTGAGAGAGTGTGGGAGAGAAAGTGTGAGTGAATGTGGGAGAGAAAGTGTGAGTGATTGTGGGAGAGAGAGTGAGTGAGTATGGGAGAGAAAGAATGAGTGACTGTGGGAGAGAGAGATTGAGTGAGTGTGGGAGAGAGAGACTAAGTGAGTGTGGGAGAGAGAGAGTGAGTGAGTGCGGGAGAGAGAGATTGAGTGAGTGGGAGATAGAGAATGAATGAGTATGGGAGAGAAAGAGTGAGTCAGTGAGTGTGGGAAAGAGAGAGAGTGAGTGAGTGTGGGAGAGAGAGTGAATGAGTGTGGGAGAGAGGGTGGGTGAGTGTGGGAGAGAGTGAGTGAGTGCTCAAGCGAGAGAGAATGATTCAGTGTGGGAGAGAGAGTGTTAGTGAGGGTGAGAGAGAGAGAAATTGAGAAAGGGAGGGAAAGAGAGAGCGAGAAAGCGTTGAAGAGAGATCGAGCGAGCATGGGAGAGAGAGCGAGCGAGCGTGGGAGAGAGAGAGAGCGAGCGTGGGAGAGCGAGCGAGCATGAGAGAGAGATTGAGCGAGCGTGAGAGAGAGAGAGCGAGTGAGGGAGAGAGAGCGAGCGAGAGTGGGAGAGAAAGTGAGCGGGCATCGGAGTGAGAGCGAGCGGGCGTGGGAGAGCGAGCGAGTGTGGGAGAGAGCGGGCCGAGCATGGGAGCGAGCGAGCGAGTGAGTGTGGGAGAGCGAGCGATAGCGAGTGGGCATGGGAGAGAGAGAGAGCGAGCCTGGGAGGGTGAGAGAGTGAGCGAGCGGGGAGAGCAAGTGAGCATGGGAGAGTGAGCGAGGATGGGAGAGCTAGAGAGTGTGGGAGAGCGAGCGAGCGTGGGAGGGCGAGCAAGCAAGCGTGGGAGTATGAGCGAGCGTGGGAGAAGGAGCGAGCAAGCGTGGGAGAGAGAGCGAGCGAGCGTGGGAGAGAGAGCGAGCGAGCGTGGGAGAGAGAGCGAGCGAGCGTGGGAGAGAGAGCGAGCGAGCGTGGGAGAGAGAGCGAACGAGCATGGGAGAGAGAGCGAACGAGCATGGGAGAGAGAGCGAGCGAGCGTGGGAGAGAGAGCGAGCAAGCGTGGGAGAGAGAGCGAGCGAGTGTGGGAGAGTGCGCGAGCGAGCGTGGGAGAGAGAGCGAGCAAGCGTGGGAGAGAGAGCGAGAGGGCATGGGAGAGAGAGCGAGCGGGCGTGGGAGAGAGAGCAAGCGGGCGTGGGAGAGAGAGCGAGTGGGCGTGGGAGAGAGCGAGCATGGGAGAGAGAGCGAGCGAGCGTGGGAGAGAGAGCGAGAGGGCATGGGAGAGAGAGCGAGCGGGCGTGGGAGAGAGAGCAAGCGGGCGTGGGAGAGAGAGCGAGTGGGCATGGGAGAGAGCGAGCGTGGGAGAGAGAGCGAGCGAGCATGGGAGAGAGAGCGAGCAAGCATGGTTGAGAGAGCGAGCGAGCATGAGAGAGAGCGTTCAAGCATGGAAGAGCGAGTGAGAGAGCTTGGGAGAGAGAGCGAGTGAGTGAGTGTGGGAGAGCGAGCGAGCGTGGGTGAGACAGCGAGAGATGTTGGGAGAGCGAGCAAGTGAGCGTGGGAGAGCGAGCGAGCTTGTGAGACAGCGCGAGCGAGCGTGGGAGAGAGTGAGCGAGCATGGGAGAGAGAGCGAGCGAGCTTGGGAGAGAGAGTGAGCGAGCGTGGGAGAGCGAGCGAGAGAGCTTGGGAGAGAGAACGATCGAGTGAGTTTGGGAGAGCGAGATAGCGAGCGAGTGAGTGTGGGAGAGCGAGCGAGCATGGGAGAGCGAGCGAGTGTGGGAGAGTGAGCGACCATCGGAGACAGATCGAGCGAGCTTGGGAGAGAGAGCGAGCAAGTGTGGGAGAGATAGCGAGTGAGCATGGGAGAGAGCGAGCGAGCATGGGAGCGAGAGCGAGCGAGCGTGGGAGAGAGAGCGAGCGAGCATTGGAGAGAGAGCGAGCGAGTGTGGGAGAGAGTGGGAGCGAGTGTGGGAGAGACACCGAGCGGGCGTGGGAGAGAGAGGAAGCGAGCATGGGAGAGAGAGCGAGCGAGCATAGGAGAGCGAGGGTGGGAGAGCGAGCGAGCGTGGGAGAGAGAGAGAGCGAGTGTGGGAGAGCGAGTGAGCGTGGGAGAGCGAGCAAGCGTGAGAGAGTGAGCGAGCATGAGAGAGAGTTTGAGCGAGCGTGAGAGAGAGAGCGAGTGAGGGAGAGAGAGTGAGCGAGCGAGCGTGGGAGAGAAAGTGAGCGGGCGTCGGAGTGAGAGCGAGCGGGCGTGGGAGAGCGAGCAAGCGAGTGTGGGAGAGAGCGGGCCGAGCATGGGAGAGAGCGAGCGAGTGAATGTGGGAGAGCGAGCGAGCGTGGGAGTGAGAGCAAGCGTGGGAGAGATAGCGAGCGGGCGTGAGAGAGGGAGCGAGCGAGCATGGGAGGGAGAGAGAGTGAGCGAGCGGGGAGAGCAAGTGAGCATGGGAGAGTGAGCGAGGATGGGAGAGCTAGAGAGTGTGGGAGAGCGAGCGAGCGAGCGTGGAAGTGCGAGCGAGCAAGCGTGGGAGTATGAGCGAGCGTGGGAGAAGGAGCAAGCGAGCGTGGGAGAGAGAGCGAGCGAGCATGGGAGAGAGAGCAAGCGAGCGTGGGAGAGAGAGTGAGCGAACGTGGGAGAGAGAGCGAGCGAGCCTGGGAGAGAGAGCGAGCTTGCGTGGGAGAGAGCGAGCGAGCGACCGTGGGGGAGTGAGCAAGCGAGCGTGGGGGAGAGAGCGAGCGAGCGTAGGAGACCGAGCAAGCACGCGTGAGAAAGAGCGAGTGGGCATGGGAGAGAGAGCGAGCGGGCATGGGAGAGAGAGCGAGCGCGCATGGGAGAGAGAGTGAGCGTGCATGGGAGAGAGAGAGAGCGGGCATGGGAGAGAGAGCGAGCAGGCATGGGAGAGAGAGAGAGCGGGCATGGGAGACAGAGCGAGCTAGCATGGGAGAGCGAGCGAGCGAGCGGGGGTGAGAGAGTGAGCGAGCATGGGAGCGAGAGCGAGCAAACGTGGGAGAGCAAGCAAGCGAGTGTGGGAGAGAGAGCGAGCAAGCATGGGAGAGAGAGCAAGCGAGTGTGGGAGAGATTGAGCGAGCGTGGGAGAGGGAGCGAGCGAGCGGGCGTGAGAGTGAGAGTGAGCGAGCATGGGAGAGAGAAAGTGTGAGTGTGAGAGAGAGAGCGCGAGCGTGGGAGAGAGATCCAGCGAGCGTGGGAGAGATATCGAGCGAGCGCGGGAAAGATATCGAGCGAGCATGGGAGAGAGATCGAGCGAGCGTGGGAGAGAGATCGAGCATTAGAGAGAGCGAGCGAGCACTGGAGATTGACCGAGGGAGCATGGGAGAGAGATCGAGTGAGCGTGGGAGAGAGATCGAGTGAGCGTGTGAGAGAGATCGAGCGGGAGAGAGAGCGAGCGAGTGCTGGAGAGTGAGCGAGTGACCGTGGGAGAGAGAGCGAGCGAGCGTGGGAGAGAGAGAGAGCGAGGCTGGGAGAGAGAGCGAGCGAGCGTGGGAGTGAGAGCGAGCGAGGCTGGGAGAGAGAGCGAGCGAGCGTGGGAGTGTGAGCAAGCGTGGGAGAGATAGCGAGCGGGCGTGAGAGAGAGAGCGAGCGAGCATGGGAGGGAGAGAGAGCGAGCTAGCGGGGAGAGCAAGTGAGCATGGGAGAGCGAGCGAGGATGGGAGAGCTGGAGAGTGTGGGAGAGCGAGCGAGCGAGCGTGGGAGTGCGAGCGAGCAAGCGTGGGAGTATGAGCGAGCGTGGGAGAAGGAGCAAGCGAGCGTGGGAGAGAGAGCGAGCGAGCATGGGAGAGAGAGTGAGCGAGCATGGGAGAGAGAGTGAGCGAACGTGGGAGAGAGAGCGAGCGAGCCTGGGAGAGAGAGCGAGCTTGCATGGGAGAGAGCAAGCGAGCGAGCGTGGGGGAGAGAGCAAGCAAGCGTGGGGGAGAGAGCGAGCGAGCGTAGGAGACCGAGCAAGCACGCGTGAGAGAGAGCGAGCGGGCATGGGAGAGAGAGCGAGCGGGCATGGGAGAGAGAGCGAGCGCACATGGGAGAGAGAGAGAGCGGGCATGGGAGAGAGAGCGAGCGAGGATGGGAGAGAGAGAGAGCGGGCATGGGAGAGAGAGCGAGCGAGCATGGGAGAGCGAGCGAGCGAGCGGGGGTGAGAGAGCGAGCGAGCATGGGAGAGAGAGCGAGCAAACGTGGGAGAGCGAGCAAGCAAGTGTGGGAGAGAGAGCGAGCAAGCATGGGAGAGAGAGCAAGCGAGTGTGGGAGAGATCGAGCGAGCGTGGGAAAGGGAGCGAGCGAGCGGGGGTGAGAGTGAGAGCAAGCGAGCGTGGGAGAGATAAAGAGTGAGTGTGAGAGAGAGAGAGCGAGCGTGGGAGAGAGATCGAGCGAGCGTGGGAGAGAGATCAAGCGAGCGTGGGAGAGATATCGAGCGAGCGCGGGAGAGATATCGAGTGAGCATGGGAGAGAGATCGAGCGAGCGTGGGAGAGAGATCGAGCATTAGAGAGAGTGAGCGAGCACTGGAGATTGACCGAGGGAGCATGGGAGAGAGATCGAGTGAGCGTGGGAGAGAGATCGAGCGAGCGTGTGAGAGAGATCGAGCGGGAGAGAGAGCGAGCGAGTGCTGGAGAGTGAGCGAGTGACCGTGGGAGAGAGAGCGAGTGAGCGTGCGAGAGAGAGAGAGCGAGCGTGGGAGACAGATAGAGCGAGCGTGGGAGAGAGAGAGAGCGAGCGTGGGAGAGAGAGAGAGCGAGGGTGGGAGAGAGATAGAGCGAGAGAGCATGGGAGAGAGAGCGAGCAAGCCTGGGAGAGAGAGCGAGCGAGCCTGGGAGAGAGAGCGAGCGAGCCTGGGAGAGAGAGCGAGCGAGCCTGGGAGAGAGAGCGAGCGAGCCAGGGAGAGAGAGTGAGCGAGCCTGGGAGAGAGAGCGAGCGAGCCTGGGAGAGAGAGCGAGCGAGCCTGGGAGAGAAAGCGAGCGAGCCTGGGAGAGAGAGCGAGCGAGCGTGGGAGAGTGAGCGAGCAAGCGTGGGTAAGTGATCGAGCGAGCGTGGGAGAGAGATCGAGCGAGTGTGGGACAGAGATCGAATGGTGGAGCGTGCAAGCACTGGAGAGTGAGCGAGGGAGCGTGGGAGATATCGAGCAAGCGTGGGAGATAAATCGAGCGAGCATTGGAGAGAGATCGAGCGAGAATTGGAGAGAGATCGAGCGGGAGAGAGCCAGCAAGCGCTGGAGAGTGAGCAAGGGAGCGTGGGAGAGAGAGGGAGTGAGCGTGGGAGAGAGTGCGAGCGAGCAAGCATGGGAGAGATAGCGAGCGAGCGTGGGAGAGAGAGCGAGCGAGCATGGCAGAGAGAGAGCGAGCATGGGAGAGAGAGAGAGCGAGCGTGGGAGAGAGAGAGAGCGAGCGTGGGAGAGAGAGTGAGCGAGTGTGGGAGAGAGAGCGAGCGAGCATGGGAGAGCGAGCAACCGTGGGAGAGATACAGCACGAGCGAGAATGGGAGAGAAAGAGAGCGAGCGAACGTGGGAGAGATAGAGAGAGCGGTTGGGAGGGAGAGTGAATGTGGGAGAGAGAATGAGCGAGTCTGTGAGAGAGAGCGAGCGAGCCTGGGAGAGAGAGCCAGCGAGCCTGGGAGAGAGAGCCAGCGAGCCTGGGAGAGAGAGCCAGCGAGCCTGGGAGAGAGAGCCAGCGAGCCTGGGAGCGAGAGCCAGCGAGCCTGGGAGAGAGAGCCAGCGAGCCTGGGAGAGAGAAGCAGCGAGCCTGGGAGAGAGAGCCACCGAGCCTGGGAGAGAGTGCCAGCGAGCCTGGGAGAGAGAGCCAGCGAGCCTGGCAGAGAGAGCCAGCGAGCATGGGAGAGAGAGCCAGCGAGCCTGGGAGAGAGAGCGAGCGAGCCTGGGAGAGAGAGCGTGGGAGAGAGCGAGCAAGCGTGGGGGAGAGAGCGAGTGAGCCTGGGGGAGAGATCGAGTGGGAGAGAGTGCGAGTGAGTGCTGGAGAGTGAGTGAGGGAGCATGGGAGAGAGATCGAGCCAGCGTGGGAGAGAGATCGAGCGGGAGAGAGAGCGAGCGAGCGCTGGAGAGAGATCGAGGGAGGGTGGGAGAGAGATCGGGCGAGCCTGTGAGAGAGATCGAGCGAGTGTGGGAGAGAGATCGAGCGAGCTTGGGTGAGAGATCGAACGAGCGTGAGAGAGAGATCAAGAGAGCGTGGGAGAGAGATCGAGTGGCAGAGCGAGTGAGCGCTGGACAGTGAGCGAGGGAGCGTGGGTGAGATATCGAGCAAGCGTGGGAGAGAGATCGAGCGAGCATGGGAGAGAGATCGAGCGAGCATTGGAGAGAGATCGAGCGGGAGAGAGAGCCAGCAAGCGCTGGAGAGTGAGCAAGGGAGTGTGGGAGAGAGAGCGAACGAGCGTGGGAGAGAGATCGAGCGAGCGTGGGAGAGAGAGCGAGCGAGCGTGGGAGAGAGAGAGAGCGAGCGTGGGAGACAGAAAGAGAGAGCGTGGGAGACAGAGAGACCGAGGGTGGGAGAGAGATAGAGTGAGAGAGCATGGGAGAGAGAGCGATCGACCATGGGAGAGAGAGAGAGTGAGTGAGCATGGGAGATATAGAAGCGAGCGAGCATGGGAGAGATAGAGACAGCACTTGGGAGAGAGAGCGAGCATGGGAGAGAGAGCAAACATGTATGGGAGAGCGAGCAAGTGAGCGTGGGAGAGCGAGCGAGCGTGGAAGAGAGAGCGAGCAAGCGTGGGATAGAGAGAGAACGAGCCTGGGAACGAGAGTGAGCGAGCCTGGGAGAGAGAGCGAGCGAGCCTGGGAGAGAGAGCGAGCGAGCCTGGGAGAGAGAGCGAGCGAGCCTGGGAGAGAGAGCGAGCGAGCCTGGGAGAGAGAGCGAGCGAGACTGGGAGAGAGAGCGAGCGAGCATGGGAGAGAGAGCGAGCGAGCCTGGGAGAGACAGCGAGCGAGCCTGGGAGAGACAGCGAGCGAGCCTGGGAGAGAGCAAGCGAACGAGCCTGGGAGAGAGAGAGAGCGGGCATGGGAGACAGAGCGAGCGAGCATGGGAGAGCGAGCGAGCGAGCGGGGGTGAGAGAGTGAGCGAGCATGGGAGCGAGAGCGAGCAAACGTGGGAGAGCGAGCAAGCGAGTGTGGGAGAGAGAGCGAGCAAGCATGGGAGAGAGAGCAAGCGAGTGTGGGAGAGATTGAGCGAGCGTGGGAGAGGGAGCGAGCGAGCGGGCGTGAGAGTGAGAGTGAGCGAGCATGGGAGAGAGAAAGTGTGAGTGTGAGAGAGAGAGCGCGAGCGTGGGAGAGAGATCCAGCGAGCGTGGGAGAGATATCGAGCGAGCGCGGGAAAGATATCGAGCGAGCATGGGAGAGAGATCGAGCGAGCGTGGGAGAGAGATCGAGCATTAGAGAGAGCGAGCGAGCACTGGAGATTGACCGAGGGAGCATGGGAGAGAGATCGAGTGAGCGTGGGAGAGAGATCGAGTGAGCGTGTGAGAGAGATCGAGCGGGAGAGAGAGCGAGCGAGTGCTGGAGAGTGAGCGAGTGACCGTGGGAGAGAGAGCGAGCGAGCGTGGGAGAGAGAGAGAGCGAGCGTGGGAGACAGATAGAGCGAGCGTGGGAGAGAGAGAGAGCGAGGGTGGGAGAGAGATAGAGCGAGAGAGCATGGGAGAGAGAGCGAGCAAGCCTGGGAGAGACAGCGAGCGAGCCTGGGAGAGAGAGCGAGCGAGGCTGGGAGAGAGCAAGCGAACGAGCCTGGGAGAGAGAGAGAGCGGGCATGGGAGACAGAGCGAGCGAGCATGGGAGAGCGAGCGAGCGAGCGGGGGTGAGAGAGTGAGCGAGCATGGGAGCGAGAGCGAGCAAACGTGGGAGAGCGAGCAAGCGAGTGTGGGAGAGAGAGCGAGCAAGCATGGGAGAGAGAGCAAGCGAGTGTGGGAGAGATTGAGCGAGCGTGGGAGAGGGAGCGAGCGAGCGGGCGTGAGAGTGAGAGTGAGCGAGCATGGGAGAGAGAAAGTGTGAGTGTGAGAGAGAGAGCGCGAGCGTGGGAGAGAGATCCAGCGAGCGTGGGAGAGATATCGAGCGAGCGCGGGAAAGATATCGAGCGAGCATGGGAGAGAGATCGAGCGAGCGTGGGAGAGAGATCGAGCATTAGAGAGAGCGAGCGAGCACTGGAGATTGACCGAGGGAGCATGGGAGAGAGATCGAGTGAGCGTGGGAGAGAGATCGAGCGAGCGTGTGAGAGAGATCGAGCGGGAGAGAGAGCGAGCGAGTGCTGGAGAGTGAGCGAGTGACCGTGGGAGAGAGAGCGAGCGAGCGTGGGAGAGAGAGCGAGCGAGCGTGGGAGACAGATAGAGCGAGCGTGGGAGAGAGAGAGAGCGAGGGTGGGAGAGAGATAGAGCGAGAGAGCATGGGAGAGAGAGCGAGCAAGCCTGGGAGAGAGAGCGAGCGAGCCTGGGAGAGAGAGCGAGCGAGGTTGGGAGAGAGAGCGAGCGAGCGTGGGAGTGTGAGCAAGCGTGGGAGAGATAGCGAGCGGGCGTGAGAGAGAGAGCGAGCGAGCATGGGAGGGAGAGAGAGCGAGCTAGCGGGGAGAGCAAGTGAGCATGGGAGAGCGAGCGAGGATGGGAGAGCTGGAGAGTGTGGGAGAGCGAGCGAGCGAGCGTGGGAGTGCGAGCGAGCAAGCGTGGGAGTATGAGCGAGCGTGGGAGAAGGAGCAAGCGAGCGTGGGAGAGAGAGCGAGCGAGCATGGGAGAGAGAGTGAGCGAGCATGGGAGAGAGAGTGAGCGAACGTGGGAGAGAGAGCGAGCGAGCCTGGGAGAGAGAGCGAGCTTGCATGGGAGAGAGCAAGCGAGCGAGCGTGGGGGAGAGAGCAAGCAAGCGTGGGGGAGAGAGCGAGCGAGCGTAGGAGACCGAGCAAGCACGCGTGAGAGAGAGCGAGCGGGCATGGGAGAGAGAGCGAGCGGGCATGGGAGAGAGAGCGAGCGCGCATGGGAGAGAGAGAGAGCGGGCATGGGAGAGAGAGCGAGCGAGGATGGGAGAGAGAGAGAGCGGGCATGGGAGAGAGAGCGAGCGAGCATGGGAGAGCGAGCGAGCGAGCGGGGGTGAGAGAGCGAGCGAGCATGGGAGAGAGAGCGAGCAAACGTGGGAGAGCGAGCAAGCAAGTGTGGGAGAGAGAGCGAGCAAGCATGGGAGAGAGAGCAAGCGAGTGTGGGAGAGATCGAGCGAGCGTGGGAAAGGGAGCGAGCGAGCGGGGGTGAGAGTGAGAGCAAGCGAGCGTGGGAGAGATAAAGAGTGAGTGTGAGAGAGAGAGAGCGAGCGTGGGAGAGAGATCGAGCGAGCGTGGGAGAGAGATCAAGCGAGCGTGGGAGAGATATCGAGCGAGCGCGGGAGAGATATCGAGCGAGCATGGGAGAGAGATCGAGCGAGCGTGGGAGAGAGATCGAGCATTAGAGAGAGTGAGCGAGCACTGGAGATTGACCGAGGGAGCATGGGAGAGAGATCGAGTGAGCGTGGGAGAGAGATCGAGCGAGCGTGTGAGAGAGATCGAGCGGGAGAGAGAGCGAGCGAGTGCTGGAGAGTGAGCGAGTGACCGTGGGAGAGAGAGCGAGTGAGCGTGGGAGAGAGAGAGAGCGAGCGTGGGAGACAGATAGAGCGAGCGTGGGAGAGAGAGAGAGCGAGCGTGGGAGAGAGAGAGAGCGAGGGTGGGAGAGAGATAGAGCGAGAGAGCATGGGAGAGAGAGCGAGCAAGCCTGGGAGAGAGAGCGAGCGAGCCTGGGAGAGAGAGCGAGCGAGCCTGGGAGAGAGAGCGAGCGAGCCTGGGAGAGAGAGCGAGCGAGCCAGGGAGAGAGAGTGAGCGAGCCTGGGAGAGAGAGCGAGCGAGCCTGGGAGAGAGAGCGAGCGAGCCTGGGAGAGAAAGCGAGCGAGCCTGGGAGAGAGAGCGAGCGAGCGTGGGAGAGTGAGCGAGCAAGCGTGGGTAAGTGATCGAGCGAGCGTGGGAGAGAGATCGAGCGAGTGTGGGACAGAGATCGAATGGTGGAGCGTGCAAGCACTGGAGAGTGAGCGAGGGAGCGTGGGAGATATCGAGCAAGCGTGGGAGATAGATCGAGCGAGCATTGGAGAGAGATCGAGCGAGAATTGGAGAGAGATCGAGCGGGAGAGAGCCAGCAAGCGCTGGAGAGTGAGCAAGGGAGCGTGGGAGAGAGAGGGAGTGAGCGTGGGAGAGAGTGCGAGCGAGCAAGCATGGGAGAGATAGCGAGCGAGCGTGGGAGAGAGAGCGAGCGAGCATGGCAGAGAGAGAGCGAGCATGGGAGAGAGAGAGAGCGAGCGTGGGAGAGAGAGAGAGCGAGCGTGGGAGAGAGAGTGAGCGAGTGTGGGAGAGAGAGCGAGCGAGCATGGGAGAGCGAGCAACCGTGGGAGAGATACAGCACGAGCGAGAATGGGAGAGAAAGAGAGCGAGCGAACGTGGGAGAGATAGAGAGAGCGGTTGGGAGGGAGAGTGAATATGGGAGAGAGAATGAGCGAGTCTGTGAGAGAGAGCGAGCGAGCCTGGGAGAGAGAGCCAGCGAGCCTGGGAGAGAGAGCCAGCGAGCCTGGGAGAGAGAGCCAGCGAGCCTGGGAGAGAGAGCCAGCGAGCCTGGGAGCGAGAGCCAGCGAGCCTGGGAGAGAGAGCCAGCGAGCCTGGGAGAGAGAAGCAGCGAGCCTGGGAGAGAGAGCCACCGAGCCTGGGAGAGAGTGCCAGCGAGCCTGGGAGAGAGAGCCAGCGAGCCTGGCAGAGAGAGCCAGCAAGCATGGGAGAGAGAGCCAGCGAGCCTGGGAGAGAGAGCGAGCGAGCCTGGGAGAGAGAGCGTGGGAGAGAGCGAGCAAGCGTGGGGGAGAGAGCGAGTGAGCCTGGGGGAGAGATCGAGTGGGAGAGAGTGCGAGTGAGTGCTGGAGAGTGAGTGAGGGAGCATGGGAGAGAGATCGAGCCAGCGTGGGAGAGAGATCGAGCGGGAGAGAGAGCGAGCGAGCGCTGGAGAGAGATCGAGGGAGGGTGGGAGAGAGATCGGGCGAGCCTGTGAGAGAGATCGAGCGAGTGTGGGAGAGAGATCGAGCGAGCTTGGGTGAGAGATCGAACGAGCGTGAGAGAGAGATCAAGAGAGCGTGGGAGAGAGATCGAGTGGTAGAGCGAGTGAGCGCTGGACAGTGAGCGAGGGAGCGTGGGTGAGATATCGAGCAAGCGTGGGAGAGAGATCGAGCGAGCATGGGAGAGAGATCGAGAGAGCATTGGAGAGAGATCGAGCGGGGAGAGAGAGCCAGCAAGCGCTGGAGAGTGAGCAAGGGAGTGTGGGAGAGAGAGCGAACGAGCGTGGGAGAGAGATCGAGCGAGCGTGGGAGAGAGAGCGAGCGAGCGTGGGAGAGAGAGAGAGCGAGCGTGGGAGACAGAAAGAGAGAGCGTGGGAGACAGAGAGACCGAGGGTGGGAGAGAGAAAGAGTGAGAGAGCATGGGAGAGAGAGCGATCGACCATGGGAGAGAGAGAGAGTGAGTGAGCATGGGAGATATAGAAGCGAGCGAGCATGGGTGAGATAGAGACAGCACTTGGGAGAGAGAGCGAGCATGGGAGAGAGAGCAAACATGTATGGGAGAGCGAGCAAGTGAGCGTGGGAGAGCGAGCGAGCGTGGAAGAGAGAGCGAGCAAGCGTGGGATAGAGAGAGAACGAGCCTGGGAACGAGAGTGAGCGAGCCTGGGAGAGAGAGCGAGCGAGCCTGGGAGAGAGAGCGAGCGAGCCTGGGAGAGAGAGCGAGCGAGCCTGGGAGAGAGAGCGAGCGAGCCTGGGAGAGAGAGCGAGCGAGCCTGGGAGAGAGAGCGAGCGAGCCTGGGAGAGAGAGCGAGCGAGCCTGGGAGAGAGCGAGCGAGCCTGGGAGAGAGAGCGAGCGAGCGAGCCTGGCAGAGAGAGTGAGCGAGCGTGGGAGAGAGAGCGAGCGTGGGAGAGAGATCGAGCTAGTGTGTGAGAGCGATCGAGCGATTGTGGGAGAGAGATCGAGCGAGCGTGGGAGACAGATTTAGCGAGCGAGCGGGGGTGTGTGAGCAAGCGTGGGAGAGATAGCGAGCGGGCGTTGGAGAGAGAGTGAGCGAGCATGGGAGGGAGAGAGAGCGAGCGAGCAGGGAGAGCAAGTGAGCATGGGAGAGCGAGCAAGGATGGGAGAGCTAGAGTGTGTGGGAGAGCGAGCGAGCGAGCGTGGGAGTGCGAGCGAGCAAGCGTGGGAGTATGAGCGAGTGTGGGAGAAGGAGCGAGCGAGCGTGGGAGAGAGAGCGAGCGAGCATGGGAGAGAGAGCGAGCGAGCATGGGAGAGAGAGCGAGCGAGCGTGGGAGAGAGAGTGAGCGAACGTGGGAGAGAGACCGAGCGAGCCTGGGAGAGAGAGCGAGCTTGCGTGGGAGAGAGCGAGCGAGCGTGGGGGAGAGAGCAAGCGCGCGTGGGGGAGACAGCAAGCGAGTGCAGGAGACCGAGCAAGCAGGCGTGAGAGAGAGCGAGCTGGCATGGGAGAGACAGCGAGCGGGCATGGGAGAGAGAGCGAGTGCGCGTGGGAGAGAGAGAGAGCGGACATGGGAGAGAGAGCGAGCGAGCATGGGAGAGAGAGCGAGTGAGCGTGGGAGAGAGAGCGAGTGAGCGTGGGAGAGAGAGTGAGCGTGGGAGAGAGAACGAGCGAGCGGGGGTGAGAGAGCGAGCGAGCATGGGAGAGAGAGCGAGCAAATGTTGGAGAGCGAGCAAGCGAGTATGGGAGAGCGAGCGACCGCGGGAGAGAGAGTGAGCTAGCATGTGAGAGAGAGCGAGCGAGCATGGGAGAGAGAGCGAGCAAACGTGGGAGAGTGAGCAAGCGAGTGTGGGAGAGAGAGCGAGCGAGCATGGGAGAGTGAGCAAGTGAGTGTGGGAGAGAGAGTGAGCGCGCGTGGGAGAGAGAGCGAGCGAGCGTGGGAGAGAGAGCAAGCGAGCATGGGAGAGAGAGCGAGCGAGCAGGGGTGAGAGAGCGAGCGAGCATGGGAGAGAGAGCGAGCAAACGTTGGAGAGCGAGCAAGCGAGTATGGGAGAGCGAACGACCGCGGGAGAGAGAGTGAGCTAGCATGTGAGAGAGAGCGAGCGTGCATGGGAGAGAGAGCGAGCGAGCATGGGAGAGAGCGAGCGAGTAAGTGTGGGAGATACAGCAAGTGGGTGTGGGAGAGAGAGCGAGTGAGTGTGGGAGAGCGAGCGAGCGAGTGTGGGAGAGAGAGCGAGTGAGTGTGGGAGCGAGCGAGCGAGCGAGTGTGGTAGAGTGAGCGAGAGAGCGTGGGAGAGATAGAGAGCGAGTGTGGGAGAGCGAGCGAGTGTGGGAGAGCGAACGAGCGTGGGAGAGCGAGTGAGCATGGGAGAGATAGAGAGTGAGCGTGGGAAAGAGAGCGAGAGAACTTGGTAGAGTTAGCAATTGAGTGTGGGAGAGCAAGCGACCGTGGGAGAGAGAGTGAGCTAGCATGGGAGAGAGAGTGAGCGAGCATGGGAAAGAGAGCGAGTGAGCATGGGAGAGGGTGAGCGAGCAAGCGTGGGAGAGACAGCGAGCGGGTGTGGGAGAGAGAGCGAGCGCGCATGAGAGAGAGCGAGTGGGTGTGGGAGAGACAGCGAGCGGGCATGGGAGAGAGAGCGAGCGAGCGTGGGAGAGAGAGCGAGCAAGCGTGGGAGAGAGAACGAGCGAACGTGGGAGAGAGAGCGAATGAGCGTGGGAGAGAGAGCGAGCGAACGTGGGAGAGAGAGAGTGAGTAAGTATCAGAGAGAGACTGAGTGAGTGAGTGCATGCATGTTGCAGATTGCGTGTTGGAGAGGGGAGAGTAAGAGTGCTGGAGACAGAAAGAGTGAGTAAGTAAATGACTGCATATGGCAGAAAGAGAAAGAGTGAGTGTGGGAGAGCGTGAGACAGCGAGTAAGTGAGTGTGGGAGAGGGAGTGTGAGAGAGTGTGGGAGAGAAAGTGTGAGTGAATGTGGGAGAGAAAGTGTGAGTGATTGTGGGAGAGAGAGTGAGTGAGTATGGGAGAGAAAGAATGAGTGACTGTGGGAGAGAGAGATTGAGTGAGTGTGGGAGAGAGAGATTAAGTGAGTGTGGGAGAGAGAGAGTGAGTGAGTGCGGGAGAGAGAGATTGAGTGAGTGGGAGATAGAGAATGAATGAGTATGGGAGAGAAAGAGTGAGTCAGTGAGTGTGGGAAAGAGAGAGAGTGAGTGAGTGTGGGAGAGAGAGTGAATGAGTGCGGGAGTGAGGGTGGGTGAGTGTGGGAGAGAGTGAGTGAGTGCTCAAGCGAGAGAGAATGATTCAGTGTGGGAGAGAGAGTGTGAGTGAGGGTGAGAGAGAGAGAAATTGAGAAAGGGAGGGAAAGAGAGAGCGAGAAAGCATTGAAGAGAGATCGAGCGAGCATGGGAGAGAGCGAGCGAGCGTGGGAGAGAGAGAGAGCGAGCGTGGGAGAGCGAGAGAGCATGCGAGAGAGATTGAGCGAGCGTGAGAGAGAGAGCGAGTGAGGGAGAGAGAGCGAGCGAGCGAGTGTGGGAGAGAAAGTGAGCGGGCGTCGGAGTGAGAGCGAGCGGGCGTGGGAGAGCGAGCGAGTGTGGGAGAGAGCGGGCCGAGCATGGGAGAGAGCGAGCGAGTGAGTGTGGGAGAGCGAGCGAGCGTGGGAGTGTGAGCAAGTGTGGGAGAGATAGCGAGTGGGCATGGGAGAGAGAGAGAGCGAGCATGGGAGGGAGAGAGAGTGAGCGAGCGGGGAGAGCAAGTGAGCATGGGAGAGCGAGCGAGGATGGGAGAGCTAGAGAGTGTGGGAGAGCGAGCGAGCGTGGGAGTGCGAGCGAGCAAGCGTGGGAGTATGAGCGAGCGTGGGAGAAGGAGCGAGCGAGCGTGGGAGAGAGAGCGAGCGAGCGTGGGAGAGAGAGCGAGCGAGCGTGGGAGAGAGAGCGAGCGAGCGTGGGAGAGAGAGCGAGCGAGCGTGGGAGAGAGAGCGAGCGAGCGTGGGAGAGAGAGCGAGCGAGCGTGGGAGAGAGAGCGAGCGAGCGTGGGAGAGAGAGCGAGCGAGCGTGGGAGAGAGAGCGAGCGAGCGTGGGAGAGAGAGCGAGCGAGCGTGGGAGAGAGAGCGAGCGAGCGTGGGAGAGAGAGCGAGCGAGCGTGGGAGAGAGAGCAAGCGGGCGTGGGAGAGAGAGCGAGTGGGCATGGGAGACAGCGAGCGTGGGAGAGAGAGCGAGCGAGCATGGGAGAGAGAGCGAGCAAGCATGGTTGAGAGAGCGAGCGAGCGTGAGAGAGAGCGTTCAAGCATGGAAGAGCGAGTGAGAGAGCTTGGGAGAGGGAGCGAGTGAGTGAGTGTGGGAGAGCGAGCGAGCATGGGTGAGACAGCGAGAGATGTTGGGAGAGCGAGCAAGTGGGCGTGGGAGAGCGAGCGAGCTTGTGAGACAGCGCGAGCTAGCATGGGAGAGACAGTGACGGAGCGTGGAAGAGAGAGCGAGCGAGCGTGGGAGAGAGTGAGCGAGCATGGGAGAGAGAGCGAGCGAGCTTGGGAGAGAGAGCGAGCGAGCGTGGGAGAGAGAGTGAGCGAGCGTGGGAGAGCGAGCGAGAGAGCTTGGGAGAGAGAACGATCGAGTGAGTTTGGGAGAGCGAGATAGCGAGCGAGTGAGTGTGGGAGAGCGAGCGAGCATGGGAGAGCGAGCGAGTGTGGGAGAGTGAGGGAGCGTGGGAGACAGAGCGAGCGAGCTTGGGAGAGAGAGCGAGCAAGTGTGGGAGAGATAGCGAGTGAGCATGGGAGAGAGCGAGCGAGCATGGGAGAGAGAGCGAGCGAGCGTGGGAGAGAGAGCGAGCGAGCGTGGGAGAGAGAGCGAGTGAGTGTGGGAGAGAGTGGGAGCGAGTGTGGGAGAGACACCGAGCGGGCGTGGGAGAGAGAGGAAGCGAGCATGGGAGAGAGAGCGAGCGAGCATAGGAGAGCGAGGGTGGGAGAGCGAGCGAGCGTGGGAGAGAGAGAGAGCGAGTGTGGGAGAGCGAGTGAGCGTGGGAGAGCGAGCAAGCGTGAGAGAGTGAGCGAGCATGAGAGAGAGTTTGAGCGAGCGTGAGAGAGAGAGCGAGTGAGGGAGAGAGAGTGAGCGAGCGAGCGTGGGAGAGAAAGTGAGCGGGCGTCGGAGTGAGAGCGAGCGGGCGTGGGAGAGCGAGCAAGCGAGTGTGGGAGAGAGCGGGCCGAGCATGGGAGAGAGCGAGCGAGTGAATGTGGGAGAGCGAGCGAGCGTGGGAGTGTGAGCAAGCGTGGGAGAGATAGCGAGCGGGCGTGAGAGAGAGAGCGAGCGAGCATGGGAGGGAGAGAGAGCGAGCGAGCGGGGAGAGCAAGTGAGCATGGGAGAGCGAGCGAGGATGGGAGAGCTAGAGAGTGTGGGAGAGCGAGCGAGCGAGCGTGGGAGTGCGAGCGAGCAAGCGTGGGAGTATGAGCGAGCGTGGGAGAAGGAGCAAGCGAGCGTGGGAGAGAGAGCGAGCGAGCATGGGAGAGAGAGCGAGCGAGCGTGGGAGAGAGAGCGAGCGAACGTGGGAGAGAGAGCGAGCGAGCCTGGGAGAGAGAGCGAGCTTGCGTGGGAGAGAGCGAGCGAGCGACCGTGGGGGAGAGAGCAAGCGAGCGTGGGGGAGAGAGCGAGCGAGCGTAGGAGACCGAGCAAGCACGCGTGAGAGAGAGCGAGCGAGCCTGGGAGAGAGAGCCAGTGAGCCTGGGAGAGAGAGCCAGCGAGCCTGGGAGAGAGAGCCAGCGAGCCTGGGAGAGAGAGCCAGCGAGCCTGGGAGCGAGAGCCAGCGAGCCTGGGAGAGAGAGCCAGCGAGCCTGGGAGAGAGAGGCAGCGAGCCTGGGAGAGAGAGCCACCGAGCCTGGGAGAGAGTGCCAGCGAGCCTGGGAGAGAGAGCCAGCGAGCCTGGCAGAGAGAGCCAGCGAGCATGGGAGAGAGAGCCAGCGAGCCTGGGAGAGAGAGCGAGCGAGCCTGGGAGAGAGAGCGTGGGAGAGAGCGAGCAAGCGTGGGGGAGAGAGCGAGTGAGCCTGGGGGAGAGATCGAGTGGGAGAGAGTGCGAGTGAGTGCTGGAGAGTGAGTGAGGGAGCATGGGAGAGAGATCGAGCCAGCGTGGGAGAGAGATCGAGCGGGAGAGAGAGCGAGCGAGCGCTGGAGAGAGATCGAGGGAGGGTGGGAGAGAGATCGGGCAAGCCTGTGAGAGAGATCGAGCGAGTGTGGGAGAGAGATCGAGCGAGCGTGTGTGAGAGATCGAACGAGCGTGAGAGAGAGATCAAGAGAGCGTGGGAGAGAGATCGAGTGGTAGAGCGAGTGAGCGCTGGACAGTGAGCGAGGGAGCGTGGGTGAGATATCGAGCAAGCGTGGGAGAGAGATCGAGCGAGCATGGGAGAGAGATTGAGCGAGCATTGGAGAGAGATCGAGTGGGAGAGAGAGCCAGCAAGCGCTGGAGAGTGAGCAAGGGAGTGTGGGAGAGAGAGCGAACGAGCGTGGGAGAGAGATCGAGCGAGCGTGGGAGAGAGAGCGAGCGAGCGTGGGAGAGAGAGAGAGCGAGCGTGGGAGACAGAAAGAGAGAGCGTGGGAGACAGAGAGACCGAGGGTGGGAGAGAGATAGAGCGAGAGAGCATGGGAGAGAGAGCAATCGACCATGGGAGAGAGAGAGAGTGAGTGAGCATGGGAGATATAGAAGCGAGCAAGCATGGGAGAGATAGAGACAGCACTTGGGAGAGAGAGCGAGCATGGGAGAGAGAGCAAACATGTATGGGAGAGCGAGCAAGTGAGCGTGGGAGAGCGAGCGAGCGTGGAAGAGAGAGCGAGCAAGCGTGGGATAGAGAGAGAACGAGCCTGGGAACGAGAGTGAGCGAGCCTGGGAGAGAGAGCGAGCGAGCCTGGGAGAGAGAGCGAGCGAGCCTGGGAGAGAGAGCGAGCGAGCCTGGGAGAGAGAGTGAGCGAGCCTGGGAGAGAGAGCGAGCGAGCCTGGGAGAGAGCGAGCGAGCCTGGGAGAGAGAGCGAGCGAGCCTGGGAGAGAGAGCGAGCGAGCCTGGGAGAGAGAGCGAGCGAGCCTGGGAGAGAGAGCGAGCGTGGGAGAGAGAGCGAGCAAGCATGGGAGAGAGAGAGAACGAGCCTGGGAGAGAGAGCGAGCGAGCCTGGGAGAGACAGCGAGCGAGCCTGGGAGAGAGCAAGCGAACGAGCCTGGGAGAGAGAGCGAGCGAGCCTGGGAGAGAGAGCGAGCGAGCCTGGGAGAGAGAGCGAGCGAGCCTCTGAGAGAGATCGAGCGAGCCTGGCAGAGAGAGTGAGCGAGCGTGGGAGAGAGAGCGAGCGTGGGAGAGAGATCGAGCTAGTGTGTGAGAGCGATCGAGCGATTGTGGGAGAGAGATCGAGCGAGCGTGGGAGACAGATTTAGCGAGCGAGCGGGGGTGTGTGAGCAAGCGTGGGAGAGATAGCGAGCGGGCGTTGGAGAGAGAGTGAGCGAGCATGGGAGGGAGAGAGAGCGATGCGAGCAGGGAGAGCAAGTGAGCATGGGAGAGCGAGCAAGGATGGGAGAGCTAGAGTGTGTGGGAGAGCGAGCGAGCGAGCGTGGGAGTGCGAGCGAGCAAGCGTGGGAGTATGAGCGAGTGTGGGAGAAGGAGCGAGCGAGCGTGGGAGAGAGAGCGAGCGAGCACGGGAGAGAGAGCGAGCGAGCGTGGGAGAGAGAGTGAGCGAACGTGGGAGAGAGACCGAGCGAGCCTGGGAGAGAGAGCGAGCTTGCGTGGGAGAGAGCGAGCGAGCGTGGGGGAGAGAGCAAGCGCGCGTGGGGGAGACAGCAAGCGAGCGTAGGAGACCGAGCAAGCAGGCATGAGAGAGAGCGAGCTGGCATGGGAGAGACAGCGTGCGGGCATGGGAGAGAGAGCGAGTGCGCGTGGGAGAGAGAGCGAGCGGGCATGGGAGAGAGAGCGAGCGAGCATGGGAGAGAGAGCGCGTGAGCGTGGGAGAGAGAGCAAGTGAGCGTGGGAGAGAGAGTGAGCGTGGGAGAGAGAACGAGCGAGCGGGGGTGAGAGAGCGAGCAAATGTTGGAGAGCGAGCAAGCGAGTATGGGAGAGCGAGCGACCGCGGGAGAGAGAGTGAGCTAGCATGTGAGAGAGAGCGAGCGAGCATGGGAGAGAGAGCGAGCAAACGTGGGAGAGTGAGCAAGCGAGTGTGGGAGAGAGAGCGAGCGAGCATGGGAGAGTGAGCAAGTGAGTGTGGGAGAGAGAGTGAGCGCGCGTGGGAGAGAGAGCGAGCGAGCGTGGGAGAGAGAGCAAGCGAGCATGGGAGAGAGAGCGAGCGAGCAGGGGTGAGAGAGCGAGCGAGCATGGGAGAGAGAGCGAGCAAACGTTGGAGAGCGAGCAAGCGAGTATGGGAGAGCGAACGACCGCGGGAGAGAGAGTGAGCTAGCATGTGAGAGAGAGCGAGCGTGCATGGGAGAGAGAGCGAGCGAGCATGGGAGAGAGCGAGCGAGTAAGTGTGGGAGATACAGCAAGTGGGTGTGGGAGAGAGAGCGAGTGAGTGTGGGAGAGCGAGCGAGCGAGTGTGGGAGAGAGAGCGAGTGAGTGTGGGAGCGAGCGAGCGAGCGAGTGTGGTAGAGTGAGCGAGAGAGCGTGGGAGAGATAGAGAGCGAGTGTGGGAGAGCGAGCGAGTGTGGGAGAGCGAGCGAGCGTGGGAGAGCGAGTGAGCATGGGAGAGATAGAGAGTGAGTGTGGGAAAGAGAGCGAGAGAACTTGGTAGAGTTAGCAATTGAGTGTGGGAGAGCAAGCGACCGTGGGAGAGAGAGTGAGCTAGCATGGGAGAGAGAGTGAGCGAGCATGGGAAAGACAGCGAGTGAGCATGGGAGAGGGCGAGCGAGCAAGCGTGGGAGAGACAGCGAGCGGGTGTGGGAGAGAGAGCGAGCGCGCATGAGAGAGAGCGAGTGGGTGTGGGAGAGACAGCGAGCGGGCATGGGAGAGAGAGCGAGCGAGCGTGGGAGAGAGAGCGAGCAAGCGTGGGAGAGAGAACGAGCGAACGTGGGAGAGAGAGCGAATGAGCGTGGGAGAGAGAGCGAGCGAACGTGGGAGAGAGAGAGTGAGTAAGTATCGGAGAGAGACTGAGTGAGTGAGTGCATGCATGTTGCAGATTGCGTGTTGGAGAGGGGAGAGTAAGAGTGCTGGAGACAGAAAGAGTGAGTAAGTAAATGACTGCATATGGCAGAAAGAGAAAGAGTGAGTGTGGGAGAGCGTGAGACAGCGAGTAAGTGAGTGTGGGAGAGGGAGTGTGAGAGAGTGTGGGAGAGAAAGTGTGAGTGAATGTGGGAGAGAAAGTGTGAGTGATTGTGGGAGAGAGAGTGAGTGAGTATGGGAGAGAAAGAATGAGTGACTGTGGGAGAGAGAGATTGAGTGAGTGTGGGAGAGAGAGATTAAGTGAGTGTGGGAGAGAGAGAGTGAGTGAGTGCGGGAGAGAGAGATTGAGTGAGTGGGAGATAGAGAATGAATGAGTATGGGAGAGAAAGAGTGAGTCAGTGAGTGTGGGAAAGAGAGAGAGTGAGTGAGTGTGGGAGAGAGAGTGAATGAGTGCGGGAGAGAGGGTGGGTGAGTGTGGGAGAGAGTGAGTGAGTGCTCAAGCGAGAGAGAATGATTCAGTGTGGGAGAGAGAGTGTGAGTGAGGGTGAGAGAGAGAGAAATTGAGAAAGGGAGGGAAAGAGAGAGCGAGAAAGCATTGAAGAGAGATCGAGCGAGCATGGGAGAGAGCGAGCGAGCGTGGGAGAGAGAGCGAGTGAGGGAGAGAGAGCGAGCGAGCGAGTGTGGGAGAGAAAGTGAGCGGGCGTCGGAGTGAGAGCGAGCGGGCATGGGAGAGCGAGCGAGTGTGGGAGAGAGCGGGCCGAGCATGGGAGAGAGCGAGCGAGTGAGTGTGGGAGAGCGAGCGAGCGTGGGAGTGTGAGCAAGTGTGGGAGAGATAGCGAGTGGGCATGGGAGAGAGAGAGAGAGCGAGCATGGGAGGGAGAGAGAGTGAGCGAGCGGGGAGAGCAAGTGAGCATGGGAGAGCGAGCGAGGATGGGAGAGCTAGAGAGTGTGGGAGAGCGAGCGAGCGTGGGAGTGCGAGCGAGCAAGCGTGGGAGTATGAGCGAGCGTGGGAGAAGGAGCGAGCGAGCGTGGGAGAGAGAGCGAGCGAGCGTGGGAGAGAGAGCGAGCGAGCGTGGGAGAGAGAGCGAGCGAGCGTGGGAGAGAGAGCGAGTGAGCGTGGGAGAGAGAGCGAGCGAGCATGGGAGAGAGAGCGAGCGAGCGTGGGAGAGAGAGCGAGCGAGCGTGGGAGAGAGAGCGAGCGAGCGTGGGAGAGAGAGCGAGCGAGCGTGGGAGAGAGAGCGAGCGAGCGTGGGAGAGAGAGCGAGAGGGCATGGGAGAGAGAGCGAGCGGGCATGGGAGAGAGAGCAAGCGGGCGTGGGAGAGAGAGCGAGTGGGCGTGGGAGACAGCGAGCGTGGGAGAGAGAGCGAGCGAGCATGGGAGAGAGAGCGAGCAAGCATGGTTGAGAGAGCGAGCGAGCGTGAGAGAGAGCGTTCAAGCATGGAAGAGCGAGTGAGAGAGCTTGGGAGAGAGAGCGAGTGAGTGAGTGTGGGAGAGCGAGCGAGCATGGGTGAGACAGCGAGAGATGTTGGGAGAGCGAGCAAGTGGGCGTGGGAGAGCGAGCGAGCTTGTGAGACAGCGCGAGCTAGCATGGGAGAGACAGTGACGGAGCGTGGAAGAGAGAGCGAGCGAGCGTGGGAGAGAGTGAGCGAGCATGGGAGAGAGAGCGAGCGAGCTTGGGAGAGAGAGTGAGCGAGCGTGGGAGAGCGAGCGAGAGAGCTTGGGAGAGAGAACGATCGAGTGAGTTTGGGAGAGCGAGATAGCGAGCGAGTGAGTGTGGGAGAGCGAGCGAGCATGGGAGAGCGAACGAGTGTGGGAGAGTGAGTGAGCGTGGGAGACAGAGCGAGCGAGCTTGGGAGAGAGAGCGAGCAAGTGTGGGAGAGATAGCGAGTGAGCATGGGAGAGAGCGAGCGAGCATGGGAGAGAGAGCGAGCGAGCGTGGGAGAGAGAGCGAGCGAGCGTGGGAGTGAGAGCGAGCGAGCGTGGGAGAGAGAGCGAGCGAGTGTGGGAGAGAGTGGGAGCGAGTGTGGGAGAGACACCGAGCGGGCGTGGGAGAGAGAGGAAGCGAGCATGGGAGAGAGAGCGAGCGAGCATAGGAGAGCGAGGGTGGGAGAGCGAGCGAGCGTGGGAGAGAGAGAGAGCGAGTGTGGGAGAGCGAGTGAGCGTGGGAGAGCGAGCAAGCGTGAGAGAGTGAGCGAGCATGAGAGAGAGTTTGAGCGAGCGTGAGTGAGAGAGCGAGTGAGGGAGAGAGAGTGAGCGAGCGAGCGTGGGAGAGAAAGTGAGCGGGCGTCGGAGTGAGAGCGAGCGGGCGTGGGAGAGCGAGCAAGCGAGTGTGGGAGAGAGCGGGGCCGAGCATGGGAGAGAGTGAGCGAGTGAATGTGGGAGAGCGAGCGAGCGTGGGAGTGTGAGCAAGCGTGGGAGAGATAGCGAGCGGGCGTGAGAGAGAGAGCGAGTGAGCATGGGAGGGAGAGAGAGCGAGCGAGCGGGGGAGAGCAAGTGAGCATGGGAGAGCGAGCGAGGATGGGAGAGCTAGAGAGTGTGGGAGAGCGAGCGAGCGAGCATGGGAGTGCGAGCGAGCAAGCGTGGGAGTATGAGCGAGCGTGGGAGAAGGAGCAAGCGAGCATGGGAGAGAGAGCGAGCGAGCATGGGAGAGAGAGCGAGCGAGCGTGGGAGAGAGAGCGAGCGAACGTGGGAGAGAGAGCGAGCGAGCCTGGGAGAGAGAGCGAGCTTGCGTGGGAGAGAGCGAGCGAGCGACCGTGGGGGAGAGAGCAAGCGAGCGTGGGGGAGAGAGCGAGCGAGCGTAGGAGACCGAGCAAGCACGCGTGAGAGAGAGCGAGCGAGCCTGGGAGAGAGAGCCAGCGAGCCTGGGAGAGAGAGCCAGCGAGCCTGGGAGAGAGAGCCAGCGAGCCTGGGAGCGAGAGCCAGTGAGCCTGGGAGAGAGAGCCAGCGAGCCTGGGAGAGAGAGGCAGCGAGCCTGGGAGAGAGATCCACCGAGCCTGGGAGAGAGTGCCAGCGAGCCTGGGAGAGAGAGCCAGCGAGCCTGGCAGAGAGAGCCAGCGAGCATGGGAGAGAGAGCCAGCGAGCCTGGGAGAGAGAGCGAGCGAGCCTGGGAGAGAGAGCATGGGAGAGAGCGAGCAAGCGTGGGGGAGAGAGCGAGTGAGCCTGGGGGAGAGATCGAGTGGGAGAGAGTGCGAGTGAGTGCTGGAGAGTGAGTGAGGGAGCATGGGAGAGAGATCGAGCCAGCGTGGGAGAGAGATCGAGCGGGAGAGAGAGCGAGCGAGCGCTGGAGAGAGATCGAGGGAGGCTGGGAGAGAGATCGGGCGAGCCTGTGAGAGAGATCGAGTGAGTGTGGGAGAGAGATCGAGCGAGCGTGGGTGAGAGATCGAACGAGCGTGAGAGAGAGATCAAGAGAGCGTGGGAGAGAGATCGAGTGGTAGAGCGAGTGAGCGCTGGACAGTGAGCGAGGGAGCGTGGGTGAGATATCGAGCAAGCGTGGGAGAGAGATCGAGCGAGCATGGGAGAGAGATCGAGCGAGCATTGGAGAGAGATCGAGCGGGAGAGAGAGCCAGCAAGCGCTGGAGAAGGAGCAAGGGAGTGTGGGAGAGAGAGCAAACGAGCGTGGGAGAGAGATCGAGCGATCGTGGGAGAGAGAGCGAGCGAGCATGGGAGAGAGAGAGAGCGAGCGTGGGAGACAGAAAGAGAGAGCGTGGGAGACAGAGAGACCGAGGGTGGGAGAGAGATAGAGCGAGAGAGCATGGGAGAGAGAGCAATCGACCATGGGAGAGAGAGAGAGTGAGTGAGCATGGGAGATATAGAAGCGAGCGAGCATGGGTGAGATAGAGACAGCACTTGGGAGAGAGAGCGAGCATGGGAGAGAGAGCAAACATGTATGGGAGAGCGAGCAAGTGAGCGTGGGAGAGCGAGCGAGCGTGGAAGAGAGAGCGAGCAAGCGTGGGATAGAGAGAGAACGAGCCTGGGAACGAGAGTGAGCGAGCCTGGGAGAGAGAGCGAGCGAGCCTGGGAGAGAGAGCAAGCGAGCCTGGGAGAGAGAGCGAGCGAGCCTGGGAGAGAGAGCGAGCGAGCCTGGGAGAGAGAGCGAGCGAGCCTGGGAGAGAGAGCGAGCGAGCCTGGGAGAGAGAGCGAGCGAGCCTGGGAGAGAGCGAGCGAGCCTGGGAGAGAGAGCGAGCGAGCCTGGGAGAGAGAGCGAGCGAGCCTGGGAGAGAGAGCGAGCGAGCCTGGGAGAGAGAGCGAGCGTGGGAGAGAGAGCGAGCAAGCATGGGAGAGAGAGAGAACGAGCCTGGGAACGAGAGTGAGCGAGCCTAGGAGAGAGAGCGAGCGAGCCTGGGAGAGAGAGCGAGCGAGCCTGGGAGAGAGAGCGAGCGAGCCTGGGAGAGAGAGCGAGCGAGCCTGGGAGAGAGAGCGAGCGAGCCTGGGAGCGAGAGCCAGTGAGCCTGGGAGAGAGAGCCAGCGAGCCTGGGAGAGAGAGGCAGCGAGCCTGGGAGAGAGAGCCACCGAGCCTGGGAGAGAGTGCCAGCGAGCCTGGGAGAGAGAGCCAGCGAGCCTGGCAGAGAGAGCCAGCGAGCATGGGAGAGAGAGCCAGCGAGCCTGGGAGAGAGAGCCAGCGAGCCTGGGAGAGAGAGCGAGCGAGCCTGGGAGAGAGAGCATGGGAGAGAGCGAGCAAGCGTGGGGGAGAGAGCGAGTGAGCCTGGGGGAGAGATCGAGTGGGAGAGAGTGCGAGTGAGTGCTGGAGAGTGAGTGAGGGAGCATGGGAGAGAGATCGAGCCAGCGTGGGAGAGAGATCGAGCGGGAGAGAGAGCGAGCGAGCGCTGGAGAGAGATCGAGGGAGGCTGGGAGAGAGATCGGGCGAGCCTGTGAGAGAGATCGAGCGAGTGTGGGAGAGAGATCGAGCGAGCGTGGGTGAGAGATCGAACGAGCGTGAGAGAGAGATCAAGAGAGCGTGGGAGAGAGATCGAGTGGTAGAGCGAGTGAGCGCTGGACAGTGAGCGAGGGAGCGTGGGTGAGATATCGAGCAAGCGTGGGAGAGAGATCGAGCGAGCATGGGAGAGAGATCGAGCGAGCATTGGAGAGAGATCGAGCGGGAGAGAGAGCCAGCAAGCGCTGGAGAAGGAGCAAGGGAGTGTGGGAGAGAGAGCGAACGAGCGTGGGAGAGAGATCGAGCGAGCGTGGGAGAGAGAGCGAGCGAGCATGGGAGAGAGAGAGAGCGAGCGTGGGAGACAGAAAGAGAGAGCGTGGGAGACAGAGAGACCGAGGGTGGGAGAGAGATAGAGCGAGAGAGCATGGGAGAGAGAGCGATCGACCATGGGAGAGAGAGAGAGTGAGTGAGCATGGGAGATATAGATGCGAGCGAGCATGGGTGAGATAGAGACAGCACTTGGGAGAGAGAGCGAGCATGGGAGAGAGAGCAAACATGTATGGGAGAGCGAGCAAGTGAGCGTGGGAGAGCGAGCGAGCGTGGAAGAGAGAGCGAGCAAGCGTGGGATAGAGAGAGAACGAGCCTGGGAACGAGAGTGAGCGAGCCTGGGAGAGAGAGCGAGCGAGCCTGGGAGAGAGAGCGAGCGAGCCTGGGAGAGAGAGCGAGCGAGCCTGGGAGAGAGAGCGAGCGAGCCTGGGAGAGAGAGCGAGCGAGCCTGGGAGAGAGAGCGAGCGAGCCTGGGAGAGAGAGCGAGCGAGCCTGGGAGAGAGCGAGCGAGCCTGGGAGAGAGAGCGAGCGAGCCTGGGAGAGAGAGCGAGCGAGCCTGGGAGAGAGAGCGAGCGAGACTGGGAGAGAGAGCGAGCGTGGGAGAGAGAGCGAGCAAGCATGGGAGAGAGAGAGAACGAGCCTGGGAACGAGAGTGAGCAGGCCTAGGAGAGACAGCGAGCGAGCCTGGGAGAGAGAGCGAGCGAGCCTGGGAGAGAGAGCGAGCGAGCCTGGGAGAGAGAGCGAGCGAGCCTGGGAGAGAGAGCGAGCGAGCCTGGGAGAGAGAGCGAGCGAGCCTGGGAGAGAGAGCGAGCGAGCCTGGGAGAGAGAGCGAGCGAGCCTGGGAGAGAGCGAGCGAGCCTGGGAGAGAGAGCGAGTGAGCCTGGGAGAGAGAGCGAGCGAGCCTGGGAGAGAGAGCGAGCGAGCCTGGGAGAGAGAGCGAGCGTGGGAGAGAGAGCGAGCAAGCATGGGAGAGAGAGAGAACGAGCCTGGGAGAGAGAGCGAGCGAGCCTGGGAGAGACAGTGAGCGAGCCTGGGAGAGAGCAAGCGAACGAGCCTGGGAGAGAGAGCGAGCGAGCCTGGGAGAGAGAGCGAGCGAGCATGGGAGAGAGAGCGAGCGCGCATGGGAGAGAGAGAGAGCGGGCATGGGAGAGAGAGAGAGCGAGCGAGCATGGGAGAGAGAGAGAGCGAACGTGGGAGAGAGAGCGAGCGAGCATGGGAGAGCGAGCGAGCGAGCGGGGCTGAGAGAGCGAGCGAGCATGGGAGAGAGAGCGAGCAAACGTGGGAGAGCGAGCAAGCCAGTGTGGGAGAGAGAGCGAGCAAGCATGGGAGAGAGATCAAGCGAGTGTAGGAGAGATCGAGCGAGCGTGGGAGAGGGAGCGAGCGAGCGGGGGTGAGAGTGAGAGCGAGCGAGCGTGGGAGAGAGAAAGAGTGAGTGTGAGAGAGAGAGAGCGAGCGAGGGAGAGAGATCGAGCGAGCGTGGGAGAGAGATCAAGCGAGCGTGGGAGAGATATCGAGCGAGCGCGGGAGAGAGATCGAGCGAGCGTGGGAGAGAGATCGAGTGAGCGTGGGAGAGAGATCGAGCATTAGAGAGAGCGAGCGAGCACTGGAGATTGACCGAGGGAGCATGGGAGAGAGATCGAGTGAGCGTGGGAGAGAGATCGAGCAAGCGTGTGAGAGAGATCGAGCGGGAGAGAGAGCGAGCGAGTGCTGGAGAGTGAGCGAGTGACCGTGGGAGAGAGAGCGAGCGAGCGTGGGAGAGAGAGCGAGCGAGCGTGGGAGACAGATAGAGCGAGCGTGGAAGAGAGAGAGAGCGAGGGTGGGAGAGAGATAGAGCGAGAGAGCATGGGAGTGAGAGCGAGCAAGCCTGGGAGAGAGAGCGAGCGAGCCTGGGAGAGAGAGCGAGCGAGCCTGGGAGAGAGAGCGAGCGAGCCTGGGAGAGAGAGCGAGCGAGCCTGGGAGAGAGAGCGAGCGAGCCTGGGAGAGAGCGAGCGAGCCTGGGAGAGAGAGCGAGTGAGCCTGGGAGAGAGAGCGAGCGAGCCTGGGAGAGAGAGCGAGCGAGCCTGGGAGAGAGAGCGAGCGTGGGAGAGAGAGCGAGCAAGCATGGGAGAGAGAGAGAACGAGCCTGGGAGAGAGAGCGAGCGAGCCTGGGAGAGACAGCGAGCGAGCCTGGGAGAGAGCAAGCGAACGAGCCTGGGAGAGAGAGCGAGCGAGCCTGGGAGAGAGAGCGAGCGAGCATGGGAGAGAGAGCGAGCGCGCATGGGAGAGCGAGAGAGCGGGCATGGGAGAGAGAGAGAGCGAGCGAGCATGGGAGAGAGAGAGAGCGAACGTGGGAGAGAGAGCGAGCGAGCATGGGAGAGCGAGCGAGCGAGCGGGGCTGAGAGAGCGAGCGAGCATGGGAGAGAGAGCGAGCAAACGTGGGAGAGCGAGCAAGCCAGTATGGGAGAGAGAGCGAGCAAGCATGGGAGAGAGATCAAGCGAGTGTAGGAGAGATCGAGCGAGCGTGGGAGAGGGAGCGAGCGAGCGGGGGTGAGAGTGAGAGCGAGCGAGCGTGGGAGAGAGAAAGAGTGAGTGTGAGAGAGAGAGAGCGAGCGAGGGAGAGAGATCGAGCGAGCGTGGGAGAGAGATCAAGCGAGCGTGGGAGAGATATCGAGCGAGCACGGGAGAGAGATCGAGCGAGCGTGGGAGAGAGATCGAGTGAGCGTGGGAGAGAGATCGAGCATTAGAGAGAGCGAGCGAGCACTGGAGATTGACCGAGGGAGCATGGGAGAGAGATCGAGTGAGCGTGGGAGAGAGATCGAGCAAGCGTGTGAGAGAGATCGAGCGGGAGAGAGAGCGAGCGAGTGCTGGAGAGTGAGCGAGTGACCGTGGGAGAGAGAGAGAGCGAGCGTGGGAGAGAGAGCGAGCGAGCGTGGGAGACAGATAGAGCGAGCGTGGAAGAGAGAGAGAGCGAGGGTGGGAGAGAGATAGAGCGAGAGAGCATGGGAGTGAGAGCGAGCAAGCCTGGGAGAGAGAGCGAGCGAGCCTGGGAGAGAGAGCGAGCGAGCCTGGGAGAGAGAGCGAGCGAGCCTGGGAGAGAGAGCGAGCGAGCCTGGGAGAGAGAGCGAGCGAGCCTGGGAGAGAAAGCGAGCGAGCCTGGGAGAGAGAGTGAGCGAGCGTGGGAGAGCGAGCGAGCAAGCGTGGGTAAGTGATCGAGCGAGCGTGGGAGAGAGATCGAGCGAGTGTGGGACAGAGATCGAATGGTGGAGCGTGCAAGCACTGGAGAGTGAGCGAGGGAGCGTGGGAGATATCGAGCAAGCGTGGGAGAGAGATCGAGCGAGCATTGGAGAGAGATCGAGCGAGAATTGGAGAGAGATCGAGCGGGAGAGAGCCAGCAAGTGCTGGAGAGTGAGAAAGGGAGCGTGGGAGAGAGTGGGAGTGAGCGTGGGAGAGAGTGCGAGCGAGCAAGCATGGGAGAGATAGCGAGCGAGCGTGGGAGAGAGAGCGAGCGAGCATGGCAGAGAGAGAGCGAGCGTGGGAGAGAGAGAGAGCGAGCGTGGGAGAAAGAGAGAGCGAGCGTGGGAGAGAGAGTGAGCGAGTGTGGGAGAGAGAGCGAGCGAGCATGGGAGAGTGAGCGACCGTGGGAGAGATACAGCACGAGCGAGCATGGGAGAGAAAGAGAGTGAGCGAACGTGGGAGAGATAGAGAGAGCGGTTGGGAGGGAGAGTGAATGTGGGAGAGAGAGTGAGCGAGTCTGTGAGAGAGAGCGAGTGAGCCTGGAAGAGAGAGCCAGCGAGCCTGGGAGAGAGAGCCAGCGAGCCTGGGAGAGAGAGCCAGCGAGCCTGGGAGCGAGAGCCAGCGAGCCTGCGAGAGAGAGCCAGCGAGCCTGGGAGAGAGAGGCAGCGAGCCTGGGAGAGAGAGCCACCGAGCCTGGGAGAGAGAGCCACCGAGCCTGGGAGAGAGAGCCAGCGAGCCTGGGAGAGAGAGTCACCGAGCCTGGCAGAGAGAGCCAGCGAGAATGGGAGAGAGACCGAGCGAGCGCTGGAAAGAGATCGAGGGAGGGTGGGAGAGAGATCGGGCGAGCCTGTGAGAGAGATCGAGCGAGTGTGGGAGAGAGATCGAGCGAGCGTGGGTGAGAGATCGAACGAGCGTGAGAGAGAGATCAAGAGAGCGTGGGAGAGAGATCGAGTGGTAGAGCGAGTGAGCGCTGGACAGTGAGCGAGGGAGCGTGGGTGAGATATCGAGCAAGCGTGGGAGAGAGATCGAGCGAGCATGGGAGAGAGATCGAGCGAGCATTGGAGAGAGATCGAGCGGGAGAGAGAGCCAGCAAGCGCTGGAGAGTGAGCAAGGGAGTGTGGGAGAGAGAGCGAGCGAGCGTGGGAGAGAGAGCGAGCGAGCGTGGGAGAGAGAGAGAGCGAGCGTGGGAGACAGAAAGAGAGAGCATGGGAGACAGAGAGACCGAGGGTGGGAGAGAGATAGAGCGAGAGAGCATGGGAGAGAGAGCGATCGACCATGGGAGAGAGAGAGAGTGAGTGAGCATGGGAGATATAGAAGTGAGCGAGCATGGGAGAGATAGAGACAGCGCTTGGGAGAGAGAGCGAGCATGGGAGAGAGAGCAAACATGTATGGGAGAGCGAGCAAATGAGCGTGGGAGAGCGAGCGAGCGTGGAAGAGAGAGCGAGCAAGCATGGGAGAGAGAGAGAACGAGCCTGGGAACGAGAGCGAGCGAGCCTGGGAGAGAGAGCGAGCGAGCCTGGGAGAGCGAGCGAGCGAGCCTGGGAGAGCGAGCGAGCGAGCCTGGGAGAGAGAGCGAGCGAGCCTGGGAGAGAGCGCGAGCGAGCCTGGGAGAGAGAGCGAGCGAGCCTGGGAGAGAGAGCGAGCGAGCCTGGGAGAGAGAGCGAGCGAGCCTGGGAGAGAGCGAGCGAGCCTGGGAGAGAGAGCGAGCGAGCCTGGGAGAGAGAGCGAGCGAGCCTGGGAGAGAGAGCGAGCGAGCCTGGGAGAGAGAGCGAGCATGGGAGAGAGAGCGAGCAAGCATGGGAGAGAGAGAGAACGAGCCTGGGAGAGAGAGCATGCGAGCCTGGGAGAGACAGCGAGCGAGCCTGGGAGAGAGCAAGCGAACGAGCCTGGGAGAGAGAGCGAGCGAGCCTGGGAGAGAGAGCGAGCGAGCCTCTGAGAGAGAGCGAGCGAGCCTGGCAGAGAGAGTGAGCGAGCCTGGCAGAGAGAGTGAGCGAGCGTGGGAGAGAGAGCGAGCGTGGGAGAGAGATTGAGCTAGTGTGTGAGAGTGATCGAGCGATTGTGGGAGAGAGATCGAGCGAGCGTGGGAGACAGATTGAGCGAGCGAGCGTGGGTGTGTGAGCAAGCGTGGGAGAGATAGCGAGCGGGCGTGGGAGAGAGAGTGAGCGAGCATGGGAGGGAGAGAGAGCGAGCGAGCAGGGAGAGCAAGTGAGCATGGGAGAGCGAGCAAGGATGGGAGAGCTAGAGTGTGTGGGAGAGCGAGCGAGCGAGCGTGGGAGTGCGAGCGAGCAAGCGTGGGAGTATGAGCGAGCGTGGGAGAAGGAGTGAGCGAGCGAGCATGGGAGAGAGAGCGAGCGAGCGTGGGAGAGAGAGTGAGCGAACGTGGGAGAGAGACCGAGCGAGCCTGGGAGAGAGAGCGAGCTTGCGTGGGAGAGAGCGAGCGAGCGAGCGTGGGGGAGAGAGCAAGCGCGCGTGGGGGAGAGAGCGAGCGAGCATAGGAGACCGAGCAAGCAGGCGTGAGAGAGAGCGAGCTGGCATGGGAGAGACAGCAAGCGAGTGTGGGAGAGAGAGCCAGCGAGCCTGGGAGAGAGAGGCAGCGAGCCTGGGAGAGAGAGCCACCGAGCCTGGGAGAGAGAGCCACCGAGCCTGGGAGAGAGAGCCAGCGAGCCTGGGAGAGAGAGTCACCGAGCCTGGGACAGAGAGCCAGCGAGCCTGGGAGAGGGAGCCAGCGAGCCTGGAAGAGAGAGCCAGCGAGCCTGGCAGAGAGAGCCAGCGAGCATGGGAGAGAGACCGAGCGAGCGCTGGAAAGAGATCGAGGGAGGGTGGGAGAAAGATCGGGCGAGCCTGTGAGAGAGATCGAGCGAGTGTGGGAGAGAGATCGAGCGAGCGTGGGTGAGAGATCGAACGAGCGTGAGAGAGAGATCAAGAGAGCGTGGGAGAGAGATCCAGTGGTAGAGCGAGTGAGCGCTGGACAGTGAGCGAGGGAGCGTGGGTGAGATATCGAGCAAGCGTGGGAGAGAGATCGAGCGAGCATGGGAGAGAGATCGAGCGAGCATTGGAGAGAGATCGAGCGGGAGAGAGAGCCAGCAAGCGCTGGAGAGTGAGCAAGGGAGTGTGGGAGAGAGAGCGAACGAGCGTGGGAGAGAGATCGAGCGAGCGTGGGAGAGAGAGCGAGCGAGCGTGGGAGAGAGAGCGAGCGAGCGTGGGAGAGAGAGAGAGCGAGTGTGGGAGACAGAAAGAGAGAGCGTGGGAGACAGAGAGACCGAGGGTGGGAGAGAGATAGAGCGAGAGAGCATGGGAGAGAGAGCGATCGACCATGGGAGAGAGAGAGAGTGAGTGAGCATGGGAGATATAGAAGTGAGCGAGCATGGGAGAGATAGAGACAGCGCTTGGGAGAGAGAGCGAGCATGGGAGAGAGAGCAAACATGTATGGGAGAGCGAGCAAATGAGCGTGGGAGAGCGAGCGAGCGTGGAAGAGAGAGCGAGCAAGCATGGGAGAGAGAGAGAACGAGCCTGGGAATGAGAGCGAGCGATCCTGGGAGAGAGAGCGAGCGAGCCTGGGAGAGCGAGCGAGCGAGCCTGGGAGAGAGAGCGAGCGAGCCTGGGAGAGAGCGCGAGCGAGCCTGGGAGAGAGAGCGAGCGAGCCTGGGAGAGAGAGCGAGCGAGCCTGGGAGAGAGAGCGAGCGAGCCTGGGAGAGAGCGAACGAGCCTGGGAGAGAGAGCGAGCGAGCCTGGGAGAGAGAGCGAGCGAGCCTGGGAGAGAGAGCGAGCGAGCCTGGGAGAGAGAGCGAGCATGGGAGAGAGAGCGAGCAAGCATGGGAGAGAGAGAGAACCAGCCTGGGAGAGAGAGCGTGCGAGCCTGGGAGAGACAGCGAGCGAGCCTGGGAGAGAGCAAGCGAACGAGCCTGGGAGAGAGAGCGAGAGAGCCTGGGAGAGAGAGCGAGCGAGCCTCTGAGAGAGAGTGAGCGAGCCTGGCAGAGAGAGTGAGCGAGCGTGGGAGAGAGAGCGAGCGTGGGAGAGAGATCGAGCTAGTGTGTGAGAGTGATCAAGCGATTGTGGGAGAGAGATCGAGCGAGCGTGGGAGACAGATTGAGCGAGCGAGCGTGGGTGTGTGAGCAAGCGTGGGAGAGATAGCGAGCGGGCGTGGGAGAGAGAGTGAGCGAGCATGGGAGGGAGAGAGAGCGAGCGAGCAGGGAGAGCAAGTGAGCATGGGAGAGCGAGCAAGGATGGGAGAGCTAGAGTGTGTGGGAGAGCGAGCGAGCGAGCGTGGGAGTGCGAGCGAGCAAGCGTGGGAGTATGAGCGAGTGTGGGAGAAGGAGTGAGCGAGCGAGCATGGGAGAGAGAGCGAGCGAGCGTGGGAGAGAGAGTGAGCGAACGTGGGAGAGAGACCGAGCGAGCCTGGGAGAGAGAGCGAGCTTGCGTGGGAGAGAGCGAGCGAGCGAGCGTGGGGGTGAGAGCAAGCGCGCGTGGGGGAGAGAGCGAGCGAGCATAGGAGACCAAGCAAGCAGGCGTGAGAGAGAGCGAGCTGGCATGGGAGAGACAGCGAGCGGGCATGGGAGAGAGAGCGAGCGTGCGTGGGAGAGAGAGAGAGCGGGCATGGGAGAGAGAGCGAGCGAGCATGGGAGAGAGAGCGAGTGAGCATGGGAGAGAGAGCGAGCGAGCGTGGGAGAGAGAGAGAGCGAGCGTGGGAGAGCGAGCGAGCATGAGAGAGAGATTGAGCGAGCGTGAGAGAGAGAGCGAGTGAGGGAGAGAGAGCGAGCGAGCGAGTGTGGGAGAGAAAGTGAGCGGGCGTCAGAGTGAGAGCGAGCGGGCGTGGGAGAGCGAGCGAGTGTGGGAGAGAGCGGGCCGAGCATGGGAGAGAGCGAGCGAGTGAGTGTGGGAGAGCGAGCGAGCGTGGGAGTGTGAGCAAGTGTGGGAGAGATAGCGAGTGGGCATGGGAGAGAGAGAGAGCGAGCATGGGAGGGAGAGAGAGCGAGCGAGCGGGGAGAGCAAGTGAGCATGGGAGAGAGCGAGCGAGCATGGGAGAGAGAGCGAACGAGCCTGGGAGAGAGAGCGAGCGAGCATGGGAGAGAGAGCGAGCGAGCGTGGGAGAGAGAGCGAGCAAGCGTGGGAGAGAGAGCGAGCGAGTGTGGGAGAGTGCGCGAGTGTGGGAGATAGAGCGAGCGAGCTTGGGAGAGAGAGCGAGCAAGTGTGGGAGAGATAGCGAGTGAGCATGGGAGAGAGCGAGCGAGCATGGGAGAGAGAGCGAGCGAGCGTGGGAGAGAGAGCGAGCGAGCGTGGGAGAGAGAGCGAGCGAGTGTGGGAGAGAGTGGGAGCGAGTGTGGGAGAGACACCGAGCGGGCGTGGGAGAGAGAGGAAGCGAGCATGGGAGAGAGAGCGATCGAGCATAGGAGAGCGAGGGTGGGAGAGCGAGTGAGCGTGGGAGAGCGAGCAAGCGTGAGAGAGTGAGCGAGCATGAGAGAGAGTTTGAGCGAGCGTGAGAGAGAGAGCGAGTGAGTGTGGGAGAGAGTGGGAGCGAGTGTGGGAGAGACACCGAGCGGGCGTGGGAGAGAGAGGAAGCGAGCATGGGAGAGAGAGCGAGCGAGCATAGGAGAGCGAGGGTGGGAGAGTGAGCGAGCGTGGGAGAGAGAGAGAGCGAGTGTGGGAGAGCGAGTGAGCGTGGGAGAGCGAGCAAGCGTGAGAGAGTGAGCGAGCATGAGAGAGAGTTTGAGCGAGCGTGAGAGAGAGAGCGAGTGAGGGAGAGAGAGTGAGCGAGCGAGTGTGGGAGAGAAAGTGAGCGGGCATCGGAGTGAGAGCGAGCGGGCGTGGGAGAGCGAGCAAGCGAGTGTGGGAGAGAGCGGGCCGAGCATGGGAGACAGCGAGCGAGTGAATGTGGGAGAGCGAGCGAGCGTGGAAGAGAGAGCGAGCAAGCATGGGAGAGAGAGAGAACGAGCCTGGGAGAGAGAGAGAACGAGCCTGGGAACGAGAGCGAGCGAGCCTGGGAGAGAGAGCGAGCGAGCCTGGGAGAGCGAGCGAGCGAGCCTGGGAGAGAGAGCGAGCGAGCCTGGGAGAGAGCGCGAGCGAGCCTGGGAGAGAGAGCGAGCGAGCCTGGGAGAGAGAGCGAGCGAGCCTGGGAGAGAGAGTGAGCGAGCCTGGGAGAGAGCGAACGAGCCTGGGAGAGAGAGCGAGCGAGCCTGGGAGAGAGAGCGAGCGAGCCTGGGAGAGAGAGCGAGCGAGCCTGGGAGAGAGAGCGAGCATGGGAGAGAGAGCGAGCAAGCATGGGAGAGAGAGAGAACCAGCCTGGGAGAGAGAGCGTGCGAGCCTGGGAGAGACAGCGAGCGAGCCTGGGAGAGAGCAAGCGAACGAGCCTGGGAGAGAGAGCGAGCGAGCCTGGGAGAGAGAGCGAGCGAGCCTCTGAGAGAGAGTGAGCGAGCCTGGCAGAGAGAGTGAGCGAGCGTGGGAGAGAGAGCGAGCGTGGGAGAGAGATCGAGCTAGTGTGTGAGAGTGATCAAGCGATTGTGGGAGAGAGATCGAGCGAGCGTGGGAGACAGATTGAGCGAGCGAGCGTGGGTGTGTGAGCAAGCGTGGGAGAGATAGCGAGCGGGCGTGGGAGAGAGAGTGAGCGAGCATGGGAGGGAGAGAGAGCGAGCGAGCAGGGAGAGCAAGTGAGCATGGGAGAGCGAGCAAGGATGGGAGAGCTAGAGTGTGTGGGAGAGCGAGCGAGCGAGCGTGGGAGTGCGAGCGAGCAAGCGTGGGAGTATGAGCGAGTGTGGGAGAAGGAGTGAGCGAGCGAGCATGGGAGAGAGAGCGAGCGAGCGTGGGAGAGAGAGTGAGCGAACGTGGGAGAGAGACCGAGCGAGCCTGGGAGAGAGAGCGAGCTTGCGTGGGAGAGAGCGAGCGAGCGAGCGTGGGGGAGAGAGCAAGCGCGCGTGGGGGAGAGAGCGAGCGAGCATAGGAGACCGAGCAAGCAGGCGTGAGAGAGAGCGAGCTGGCATGGGAGAGACAGCGAGCGGGCATGGGAGAGAGAGCGAGCGTTGCGTGGGAGAGAGAGAGAGCGGGCATGGGAGAGAGAGCGAGCGAGCATGGGAGAGAGAGCGAGTGAGCATGGGAGAGAGAGCGAGGCGAGCGTGGGAGAGAGAGAGAGCGAGCGTGGGAGAGCGAGCGAGCATGAGAGAGAGATTGAGCGAGCGTGAGAGAGAGAGCGAGTGAGGGAGAGAGAGCGAGCGAGCGAGTGTGGGAGAGAAAGTGAGCGGGCGTCAGAGTGAGAGCGAGCGGGGCGTGGGAGAGCGAGCGAGTGTGGGAGAGAGCGGGGCCGAGCATGGGAGAGAGCGAGCGAGTGAGTGTGGGAGAGCGAGGCGAGCGTGGGAGTGTGAGCAAGTGTGGGAGAGATAGCGAGTGGGCATGGGAGAGAGAGAGAGCGAGCATGGGAGGGAGAGAGAGCGAGCGAGCGGGGAGAGCAAGTGAGCATGGGAGAGAGCGAGCGAGCATGGGAGAGAGAGCGAACGAGCCTGGGAGAGAGAGCGAGCGAGCATGGGAGAGAGAGCGAGCGAGCGTGGGAGAGAGAGCGAGCAAGCGTGGGAGAGAGAGCGAGCGAGTGTGGGAGAGTGCGCGATTGTGGGAGATAGAGCGAGCGAGCTTGGGAGAGAGAGCGAGCAAGTGTGGGAGAGATAGCGAGTGAGCATGGGAGAGAGCGAGCGAGCATGGGAGAGAGAGCGAGCGAGCGTGGGAGAGAGAGCGAGCGAGCGTGGGAGAGAGAGCGAGCGAGTGTGGGAGAGAGTGGGAGCGAGTGTGGGAGAGACACCGAGCGGGCGTGGGAGAGAGAGGAAGCGAGCATGGGAGAGAGAGCGATCGAGCATAGGAGAGCGAGGGTGGGAGAGCGAGTGAGCGTGGGAGAGCGAGCAAGCGTGAGAGAGTGAGCGAGCATGAGAGAGAGTTTGAGCGAGCGTGAGAGAGAGAGCGAGTGAGTGTGGGAGAGAGTGGGAGCGAGTGTGGGAGAGACACCGAGCGGGCGTGGGAGAGAGAGGAAGCGAGCATGGGAGAGAGAGCGAGCGAGCATAGGAGAGCGAGGGTGGGAGAGTGAGCGAGCGTGGGAGAGAGAGAGAGCGAGTGTGGGAGAGCGAGTGAGCGTGGGAGAGCGAGCAAGCGTGAGAGAGTGAGCGAGCATGAGAGAGAGTTTGAGCGAGCGTGAGAGAGAGAGCGAGTGAGGGAGAGAGAGTGAGCGAGCGAGTGTGGGAGAGAAAGTGAGCGGGCATCGGAGTGAGAGCGAGCGGGCGTGGGAGAGCGAGCAAGCGAGTGTGGGAGAGAGCGGGCCGAGCATGGGAGAGAGCGAGCGAGTGAATGTGGGAGAGCGAGCGAGCGTGGGAGTGTGAGCAAGCGTGGGAGAGATAGCGAACGGGCGTGAGAGAGAGAGCGAGCGAGCATGGGAGGGAGAGAGAGCGAGCGAGCGGGGAGAGCAAGTGAGCATGGGAGAGCGAGCGAGGATGGGAGAGCTAGAGAGTGTGGGAGAGCGAGCGAGCGAGCGTGGGAGTGCGAGCGAGCAAGCGTGGGAGTATGAGCGAGCGTGGGAGAAGGAGCAAGCGAGCGTGGGAGAGAGAGCGAGCGAGCATGGGAGAGAGAGCGAGCGAGCGTGGGAGAGAGAGCGAGCGAACGTGGGAGAGAGAGCGAGCGAGCCTGGGAGAGAGAGTGAGCTTGCGTGGGAAAGAGCGAGCGAGCGAGCGTGGGGGAGAGAGCAAGAAAGCGTGGGGGAGAGAGCGAGCGAGCGTAGGAGACCGAGCAAGCACGCGTGAGAGAGAGTGAGCGGGCATGGGAGAGAGAGCGAGCGGGCATGGGAGAGAGAGCGAGCATGCATGGGAGAGAGAGAGAGCGGGCATGGGAGAGAGAACGAGCGAGCATAGGAGAGAGAGAGAGCGGGCATGGGAGAGAGAGCGAGCGAGCATGGGAGAGCGAGCGAGCGAGCGGGGGTGAGAGAGCGAGCGAGCATGGGAGAGAGAGCGAGCAAACGTGGGAGAGCGAGCAAGCGAGTGTGGGAGAGAGAGCGAGCAAGCATGGGAGAGAGAGCAAGCGAGTGTGGGAGAGAGTGACCGAGCGTGGGAGAGGGAGCGAGCAAGCGGGGGTGAGAGTGAGAGCGAGCGAGCGTGGGAGAGAGAAAGAGTGAGTGTGAGAGAGAGAGAGAGCGAGCGTGGGAGAGAGATCGAGCGAGCGTGGGAGAGAGATCAAGCGAGTTTGGGAGAGATATCGAGCGAGCGCGGGAAAGATATCGAGCGAGCATGGGAGAGAGATCGAGTGAGCGTGGGAGAGAGATCGAGCATTAGAGAGAGCGAGCGAGCACTGGAGATTGACCGAGGGAGCATGGGAGAGAGATCGAGTGAGCGTGGGAGAGAGATCGAGCGAGCGTGTGAGAGAGATCGAGCAGGAGAGAGAGCGAGCGAGTGCTGGAGAGTGAGCGAGTGACCGTGGGAGAGAGAGCGAGCGAGCATGGGAGAGAGAGAGAGCGAGCGCGGGAGACAGATAGATAGAGCGTGGGAGAGAGAGAGAGCGAGGGTGGGAGAGAGATAGAGCGAGAGAGCATGGGAGAGAGAGTGAGCGAGCCTGGGAGAGAGAGCGAGCAAGCCTGGGAGAGAGAGCGAGCGAGCCTGGGAGAGAGAGCGAGCGAGCCTGGGAGAGAGAGCGAGCGAGCCTGGGAGAGAGAGCGAGCGAGCCTGGGAGAGACAGCGAGCGAGCCAGGGAGAGAGAGCGAGCGAGCCTGGGAGAGAGAGCGAGCGAGCCTGGGAGAGAAAGCGACCGAGCCTGGGAGAGAGAGCGAGCGAGCGTGGGAGAGCGAGCGAGCAAGCGTGGGTAAGTGATCGAGCGAGCGTGGGAGAGAGATCGAGCAAGTGTGGGACAGAGATCGAATGGTGGAGCGTGCAAGCACTGGAGAGTGAGCGAGGGAGCGTGGGAGATATTGAGCAAGCGTGGGAGAGAGATCGAGCGAGCATTGGAGAGAGATCGAGCGAGAATTGGAGAGAGATCGAGCGGGAGAGAGCCAGCAAGTGCTGGAGAGTGAGCAAGGGAGCGTGGGAGAGAGTGGGAGTGAGCGTGGGAGAGAGTGCGAGCGAGCAAGCATGGGAGAGATAGCGAGCGAGCATGGCAGAGAGAGAGCGAGCGTGGGAGAGAGAGAGAGCGAGCGTGGGAGAGAGAGAGAGCGAGCGTGGGAGAGAGAGTGAGCGAGTGTGGAAGAGAGAGCGAGCGAGCATGGGAGAGCGAGCGACCGTGGGAGAGATACAGCACGAGCGAGCATGGGAGAGAAAGAGAGCGAGCGAACGTGGGAGAGATAGAGAGAGTGGGTTGGGAGGGAGAGTGAATGTGGGAGAGAGAGTGAGCGAATCTGTGAGAGAGAGCGAGTGAGCCTGGGAGAGAGAGCCAGCGAGCCTGGGAGAGAGAGCCAGCGAGCCTGGGAGAGAGAGCCAGCGAGCCTGGGAGCGATAGCCAGCGAGCCTGGGAGCGAGAGCCAGCGAGCCTGGGAGAGAGAGGCAGCGAGCCTGGGAGAGAGAGCCACCGAGCCTGGGAGAGAGAGCCACCGAGCCTGGGAGAGAGAGCCAGCGAGCCTGGGAGAGAGAGTCACCGAGCCTGGGAGAGAGAGCCAGCGAGCCTGGGAGAGGGAGCCAGCGAGCCTGGAAGAGAGAGCCAGCGAGCCTGGCAGAGAGAGCCAGCGAGCATGGGAGAGAGACCGAGCGAGCGCTGGAAAGAGATCGAGGGAGGGTGGGAGAAAGATCGGGCGAGCCTGTGAGAGAGATCGAGCGAGTGTGGGAGAGAGATCGAGCGAGCGTGGGTGAGAGATCGAACGAGCGTGAGAGAGAGATCAAGAGAGCATGGGAGAGAGATCGAGTGGTAGAGCGAGGTGAGCGCTGGACAGTGAGCGAGGGAGCGTGGGTGAGATATCGAGCAAGCGTGGGAGAGAGATCGAGCGAGCATGGGAGAGAGATCGAGCGAGCATTGGAGAGAGATCGAGCGGGAGAGAGAGCCAGCAAGCGCTGGAGAGTGAGCAAGGGAGTGTGGGAGAGAGAGCGAACGAGCGTGGGAGAGAGATCGAGCGAGCGTGGGAGAGAGAGCGAGCGAGCGTGGGAGAGAGAGCGAGCGAGCGTGGGAGAGAGAGAGAGCGAGCGTGGGAGACAGAAAGAGAGAGCGTGGGAGACAGAGAGACCGAGGGTGGGAGAGAGATAGAGCGAGAGAGCATGGGAGAGAGACCGATCGACCATGGGAGAGAGAGAGAGTGGGTGAGCATGGGAGATATAGAAGTGAGCGAGCATGGGAGAGATAGAGACAGCGCTTGGGAGAGAGAGCGAGCATGGGAGAGAGAGCAAACATGTATGGGAGAGCGAGCAAATGAGCGTGGGAGAGCGAGCGAGCATGGAAGAGAGAGCGAGCAAGCATGGGAGAGAGAGAGAACGAGCCTGGGAACGAGAGTGAGCGAGCCTGGGAGAGAGAGCGAGCGAGCCTGGGAGAGCGAGCGAGCGAGCCTGGGAGAGAGAGCGAGCGAGCCTGGGAGAGAGCGCGAGCGAGCCTGGGAGAGAGAGCGAGCGAGCCTGGAGAGAGAGCGAGCGAGCCTGGGAGAGAGAGCGAGCGAGCCTGGGAGAGAGCGAGCGAGCCTGGGAGAGAGAGCGAGCGAGCCTGGGAGAGAGAGCGAGCGAGCCTGGGAGAGAGAGCGAGCGAGCCTGGGAGAGAGAGCGAGCATGGGAGAGAGAGCGAGCAAGCATGGGAGAGAGAGAGAACCAGCCTGGGAGAGAGAGCGTGCGAGCCTGGGAGAGACAGCGAGCGAGCCTGGGAGAGAGCAAGCGAACGAGCCTGGGAGAGAGAGCGAGCGAGCCTGGGAGAGAGAGCGAGCGAGCCTCTGAGAGAGAGTGAGCGAGCCTGGCAGAGAGAGTGAGCGAGCGTGGGAGAGAGAGCGAGCGTGGGAGAGAGATCGAGCTAGTGTGTGAGAGTGATCGAGCGATTGTGGGAGAGAGATCGAGCGAGCGTGGGAGACAGATTGAGCGAGCGAGCGTGGGTGTGTGAGCAAGCGTGGGAGAGATAGCGAGCGGGCGTGGGAGAGAGAGTGAGCGAGCATGGGAGGGAGAGAGAGTGAGCGAGCAGGGAGAGCAAGTGAGCATGGGAGAGCGAGCAAGGATGGGAGAGCTAGAGTGTGTGGGAGAGCGAGCGAGCGAGCGTGGGAGTGCGAGCGAGCAAGCGTGGGAGTATGAGCGAGTGTGGGAGAAGGAGTGAGCGAGCGAGCATGGGAGAGAGAGCGAGCGAGCGTGGGAGAGAGAGTGAGCGAACGTGGGAGAGAGACCGAGCGAGCCTGGGAGAGTGAGCGAGCTTGCGTGGGAGAGAGCGAGCGAGCGAGCGTGGGGGAGAGAGCAAGCGCGCGTGGGGGAGAGAGCGAGCGAGCATAGGAGACCGAGCAAGCAGGCGTGAGAGAGAGCGAGCTGGCATGGGAGAGACAGCGAGCGGGCATGGGAGAGAGAGCGAGCGCGCGTGGGAGAGAGAGAGAGCGGGCATGGGAGAGAGAGCGAGCGAGCATGGGAGAGAGAGCGAGTGAGCGTGGGAGAGAGAGCCAGTGAGCGTGGGAGAGAGAGCGAGCGAGCGGGGGTGAGAGAGTGAGCGAGCATGGGAGAGAGAGCGAGCAAATGTTGGAGAGCAAGCAAGCGAGTATGGGAGAGCGAGCGACCGCGGGAGAGAGAGTGAGCTAGCATGTGAGAGAGAGCGAGCGAGCATGGGAGAGAGAGCGAGCAAACGTGGGAGAGTGAGCAAGCGAGTGTGGGAGAGAGAGCGAGCGAGCATGGGAGAGTGAGCAAGTGAGTGTGGGAGAGAGAGTGAGCGAGCGTGGGAGAGAGAGCGAGCGAGCGTGGGAGAGAGAGCAAGCGAGCATGGGAGAGAGAGCGAGCGAGCAGGGGTGAGAGAGTGAGTGAGCATGGGAGAGAGAGCGAGCAAACGTTGGAGAGTGAGCAAGCGAGTATGGGAGAGCGAACGACCGCGGGAGAGAGAGTGAGCTAGCATGTGAGAGAGAGCGAGCGTGCATGGGAGAGAGAGCGAGCGAGCATGGGAGAGAGAGCGAGCGAGCATGGGAGAGAGCGAGCGAGTAAGTGTGGGAGATACAGCAAGTGGGTGTGGGAGAGAGAGCGAGTGAGTGTGGGAGAGAGAGCGGGTGAGTGTGGGAGAGCGAGCGAGCGAGTGTGGGAGAGAGAGCGAGTGAGTGTGGGAGCGAGCGAGCGAGCGAGTGTGGTAGCGTGAGCGAGCGTGGGAGAGCGAGTGAGCATGGGAGAGATAGAGAGTGAGCGTGGGAGAGAGAGCGAGAGAACTTGGTAGAGTTAGCAATTGAGTGTGGGAGAGCAAGCGACCGTGGGAGAGAGAGTGAGCTAGCATGGGAGAGAGAGTGAGCGAGCATGGGAAAGAGAGCGAGTGAGCATGGGAGAGGGCGAGCGAGCAAGCGTGGGAGAGACAGCGAGCGGGTGTGGGAGAGAGAGCGAGCGCGCATGAGAGAGAGCGAGTGGGTGTGGGAGAGACAGCGAGCGGGCATGGGAGAGAGAGCGAGCGAGCGTGGGAGAGAGAGCGAGCAAGCGTGGGAGAGAGAACGAGCGAACGTGGGAGAGAGAGCGAATGAGCGTGGGAGAGAGAGCGAGCGAACGTGGGAGAGAGAGAGTGAGTGAGTATCGGAGAGAGACTGAGTGAGTGAGTGCATGCATGTTGCAGATTGCGTGTTGGAGAGGGGAGAGTAAGAGTGCTGGAGACAGAAAGAGTGAGTAAGTAAATGACTGCATATGGCAGAAAGAGAAAGAGTGAGTGTGGGAGAGCGTGAGACAGCGAGTAAGTGAGTGTGGGAGAGGGAGTGTGAGAGAGTGTGGGAGAGAAAGTGTGAGTGAATGTGGGAGAGAAAGTGTGAGTGATTGTGGGAGAGAGAGTGAGTGAGTATGGGAGAGAAAGAATGAGTGACTGTGGGAGAGAGAGATTGAGTGAGTGTGGGAGAGAGAGATTAAGTGAGTGTGGGAGAGAGAGAGTGAGTGAGTGCGGGAGAGAGAGATTGAGTGAGTGGGAGATAGAGTATGAATGAGTATGGGAGAGAAAGAGTGAGTCAGTGAGTGTGGGAAAGAGAGAGAGTGAGTGAGTGTGGGAGAGAGAGTGAATGAGTGCGGGAGAGAGGGTGGGTGAGTGTGGGAGAGAGTGAGTGAGTGCTCAAGCGAGAGAGAATGATTCAGTGTGGGAGAGAGAGTGTGAGTGAGGGTGAGAGAGAGAGAAATTGAGAATGGGAGGGAAAGAGAGAGCGAGAAAGCATTGA